>JAPDVR010000023.1:26995381-28195381 GCA_026230005.1 Gila orcuttii
GACATAAGTAATTATGAAGTTACATATAAAGATGTGCTTGGGTCAAAACAAATGACTTTCTCAGCTAACTGCAATTTAAACTAGAATACATTTTCATTTAATTGCATAGGCCTACACATGAAATTAAGTCTGAAAACACTACATTCTTGCACTTATGTAGATTTTAAAGTTGTATTTCCATAAAAAGCATGCTAAAGTTGACTTTTTCACAAGGGCAGGTAAAATAAAAGACAAAATATTCATACTTTTGATTAAACTAACTTTTTTTTTTTAGTTGTACTAAATCAAGTCAATATTTGCAAGAAACGGAGAGAGAAAAAAAAAAAACGCACACCAAAAACAGCAAAGGTACATTACCTTTTAGCTGAAAAGTTGTCCTTAATCCGTGAGCAGACTGAATATTGCAGCCACAAAAATACTCCAACACTTAATCCGTGTGCAATCTTGAACTGGGATTGAGAGAATGTTCCTTTGCAATCAAACTGTTGGCTGCTTTTTCTAGGAAAGTGGAGCTACATGTTAACCATGCTAGTCAGTTTGGTCCTAATTAGGTTCACCTGTGTTTCATTTAGCTCCCTATGTTTGCTTGCCTGTGTATAACACTTTTACATTGCACCATGTGTGCTGCAGTGTATATTGTCTTCATTGTTTTGAGTTTATTAAAAGAAGGACTGCTATAGATTCCTCTATATCTTTTCTTTCTTTCTTTCTTTCTTTCTTTCTTTCTTTCTTTCTTTCTTTCTTTCTTTCTTTCTTTCTTTCTTTCTTTCTTTCTTTCTTTCTTTCTTTCTTTCTTTCCTTTCTTTCTTTCTTCTTTCTTTCTTTCTTTCTCTTTCTTTCTTTCTTTCTTTCTTTCTTTCTTTCTTTCTTTCTTTCTTTCTTTCTTTCTTTCTTTCTTTCTTTCTTTCTTTCTTTCTTTCTTTCTTTCTTGTTGTTGTTTTTTTTTTTCTCTCTCTCTCTATGTGACATTGTTCATTGTTTTGTATGTGTTGTCTATTTTTTATTCTTTTGACTTTGTTCAGCGCTTTGGGTCAGCTTTTGCTCAGCTTTTGCTGTGATAAATGTGCTATATAAATAAATTTTACTTACTTACTTACTTACTCTCCTCTTCATTTGGTGACTCAACTGTGACATTCATTCTTAGTTAGTGTACACGTTCCACTTGAAGTTCATGCTTGACACCACGTCTTATAGCAGATATTCATCTCACATAAGTGAATATCTGACAGTTCTTCTTTTTTCAAGAAATCATTTCTACAGGCTCTGTCCCAAACGGACAAGCCTATATTTCACATGCAATGGGGACTGTTATTTAATTGTCTTTGAAGGCAGAAGTAAAAATGTCGGGAGGACTGGTTCTTCTATGGCATTGATGTTAAAATCCCTGTTTAGTAGCTAAACAAAGTGAGAATGAGTAAACAAGCTTCAGCAACTTTCAAAAGATTGATTGATTTATTTACTTTTTTCTTTTGGTAACCATATTTTAGGGGACAGATTTGTCCCCAGAAATAAGCTAAACCTGAAAAAATCCCAAAACCTATTTTCACAGACAGTCACAGAAAAATAAGGTGTGAAAGGGCAAATAAACTCTAAAAAGATCAAATCTTTTGCGAAAGTGTTGCAGTGTTCTATGCTTCTTAAACCAACTGCTCAAAGGTTTCTACTGTAAATTTGACTGTTTATTTTAGACTTTGCTAAATTTATGAGATCTTGAGTAATTTTCTTTTGAGAACCAATTTATTTTAGAATCTTAAGAGTGACTTTAATTTTTTTAATTCATTGATTAATTTATCAGCCTATTATCTGCCAAGTTATTTCCATAGATATGCAATTATTTGCTATACACATATGCACACACACACACACACACACACACACACACACACACACACACACACCACACACACACACACTTTACTTAGCTATCTAAATAGGGAGATTGCATAGAATTGTATTGTATATATATATAAACATACACATATATGGAGATGTCATGCCAATCTAGTGGACCAATGGTTATGCACTAATTTACACTGCAACATTTGGAAAACCAAGGCGCAGAACGTGGGAAAGAAGAGTGAATGAGAAAAAAACAGCAGAAGTGTACAAAAACAAATATGAGCAGAACATGCGTAAGAGAGCACAAAATACAAAGTACTAAAACCAAGGAAATCGTAATGTTGTTTGATTCAGATTATGTTGCATTTAATGTTTAAATTTTGGTGCAATATCATATTTATGTGTTAACATTTTTGATAAATGTTATTCTTTTAAACGCGCTTTTAATTTTTTTGATTCACGCTTATTAATTTTTGATCTGTGAACACATTGTTTGCTATTATTTTTTTTCAGTTTGTGCAATATATTTTTAACATGTGTTTTAGTATTTTTAATTCACGCTTATTACATTTTTTTATCCGTGACCACAATACTTTTGACGGGAAATTAATCCCATATAAAGTGGGCAGCTTAAGTACAGTGCTCAATGGGGTTTGTCCACTTTTAGAGCATGACAATGGTCTTTAAATCGACACGATTCCTCTAAATGATAAAATGGCACACAGGGGACACAAGATATTATTTTTCTAATTATAAGGTTTCTTACTAAATGTAAACCAATGTGGACTGTTCCTGGTTTGTTGCTTAAAATATTGCTGGACCCACTTTGGCTGAATGTGTTAGATAAAGTGAACCCAAAGTTTTGGGTAAAGTGGGTGACCTTAAACCTTCAGCAATTATACTCTAAATTGACATTAGTAGTATTAGGATTCACCTTCTGTCAAGATGATTTATGACCCTATGATTGACAGGTGGGCGGGGCTAACCTTTGACCTTCCGGGGGGTCCTCCGGAGGTCCCTTTGATCTAGGGATTAACCTTTGACCTATCGATCGATCAAGTGTGACAGTTGTCTTTTGATCCTGGGTATGACAGTTGTCTTTGATCTGGGGGTATAATCATTATTTTGACAGTTGTCTTTGCCCCTATTGACCTTTGTATTATACGTCAAGTTGCCAGTTGTCTTTGATCTGGGTTTTGACAGTTGTCTTTGATCTGTATTATGATGGATGATTTTGACATTTTAGTTTTACCCATTGATTTTGGCCTATTGACCCCCTATTTTCCACACTAACAGCAGTTGAAAAAGTTGAAAAACATTCTGTTCTTTAAAAGTATATAAATTATATGATTATATCGTTCATTTTAAAAATAAACGTCTTTTCTAAATTTACTGAAACAGTGCACCAATTAGTTTTGTTTTAGATGAACACAAAATAAAGAAAATCATCTTACATTTTCAGAGAATTGAAGAAGTAAATCCCAACACATCATTGTCCATTATAAGGTATGAATGTATTTACAAAGATGCAATAAGTTTTGATACAAAATATCCCGGAGTGTTTTTCTCCCACACCGGCGTTTTGACAGTCCGTGATTCAGAGTGGAGGAGGAATGTGTGTGTGTGTGTGTGTGTGTGTGTGTGTGTGTGTGTGACAGTGAGCAGTATGAGATGTTGGGAATGTTTTTTAGTGTTAATCTTAAAAGTTAATCTTAAAAGTTTAAATTATATCTTTTAAAAATAAAAGATGTTTTAAATTAAGTCTTAATAAAAACAAATACTCTACATTGATCATAGTTTTAGCTAAATTAATTAATATATATATAAAATAAAAGTATATATAAATATAAAAATACCTTACATTTTCATAGTGCCGAAGATGTAGTTCTTTATGCAATGATAAAAACAGTCCAAAAAGCAAATAATTTAAGTTGTCATAAACAAAGCCCTCCCAGCTCCTTCAGTGATAAACTACAGGGTGAAATGAATGCTTGAGCCCCGAGATGCAGGACAGATGAGCCTCTGGGGTACACTGTCACAGTAAAGTTAGTGTGCTTTCCAGAGTTTTATTCATACTAAATTCATTTAAAAGCATAATATTAAAAGTTTAAATTAGATCTTTTAAAATTAAAAGACTGTTTAAATCAAATTTTTAACGTTTTATTAAAATCGTATCTTCTTTTTATCTTCTTAGAAGACTTATGTATGATATAAATTATTTTACATAAATTTAACGTAAGGTATTATTTTTACTAAACAGTTTAAAGCAATTTTAAAATTTTAAAGCAAAAACTGTACTTTAGTATCTTAGATCTTATACAAAAATATTTCAAACAGTAATTTTGTCCATGCCACATGAAACATGTTGTCAAAGTTTGTCACCATGTTTTTGTTTTTGTAGTTGTTGTTTTTGTTTTTAAGAAATTCCAGGACTCTACATTGCTCTTATTTAGATTAAGTTGTATCATTTAGAAAACCACCGTACATTTTCAGAGAGGTGATGTGCCTCTGCGGTCCATCACGCAGTATATTTAATTTTACTCGTCTTAATTCAAAGCATGATCTTATATGATCTATTGCACGTATAAGGTGTATATCATTTTTTACTTTTCTTGTATCTCCCGAACTATCCTTAATCAGTGTGGAAACACACAGGGTGAAACCCTTTACTGAGAATATACTATCGGTTATCTACTTAAATATATATGTAGAACTTTAAAATGTTAGCATTTGTTGATGTGACAGTTTGTCTGTTGGAACAGCCTTTGAGAGAGCTGATGATACTATAGCAGGAAACATGCCCTTTGACCTCCTCCATTTTGGAGGCTTTTTTGTTAAAGACCCAACAATTTAGTCCTTAAAGGTATGCTGTGTATGAATTTACCCCATCTAGCGGTGAAATTGTATTTTGCATTCAAACGAATAGTGCTCACTAGCGCCTCGCTTTTTCAAAAGCGTGTTGCAACTACGGTAGCCGTTATCTGCCAAGAAGCTACGACATGTCTTCCAATAGAACTTCATCGAGTTTAACTATACATGTTCTACTGTTACGCTACCTATATAATGAATTACACAATCAAGCAATGAAAAAAAAAAGCTTGTCATTTAGACCATAACATTGACTTACCTGTCAAGAAGAAAGCAGGACTTCAGCGTCCCTTTCAACTTCTTTCTCCTTCATTAGCTCTATCCACCGGGGAAAAGCTAATATTTACCCTCATTTTGAATTTGCCGGTCACGTTTCCTTTTAAATATAATGTTTATGCTTTTTGGTTACGAGGATTGCATTATGAAGTACCGCACAGTGCAGCCTTTCAAATTTGCCGGGGGAGTGACAAGCGCCTCTCACTGACCTCCTTGAACGAAAACGTGTTGAGGTAGGCTAGTGCTTTTTGTCCCTCTCTGCTATTATAGTTTTTCAAGATGGCGGAACGACATAGAAGTCTCCATGGACTTACCCGTACCATGCAAATAAAGATAAGAAATTCTTCGCTTACGAGGACAAGTCAGATCATTGGCAGAGCTAATTTTACACTAATGAGATCATATTTATGAATAAAGACATTGATTTTAGCTAATAGAATACTTTTTAAAAAACTACTGTACCTTTAATTTCAGATGTGTAAATTACAAAACAGCATTTTTCAACCGAGTGAATCTACACGTGAGAGATCTTCAGAAGTCATAACTTCAGGGGTCAAGGGGTCTCCTGAGAATACTTAATTTCCCTTAAAAACCAAAGATTAAGTTTAACGACACTAGTTTGCAACGTTACCCAGAAAAATCAAACACTGTATTAACCTTTTCAAAGGATAATCTAACTTTAAAGTTAGAATAAAACGTTCAAAACAAAACATATCTTCATACCTGTAATGTTCGGACGCAAGGCCATTAACTGGTTCTTTTTGTTTTATACATTTACTTTGCTTATTTCTACAAATATCAGCCTGATAAATATGAAGTTATTACATGATGAAAAAGATAATCATGCTACCAATTTTTTTAATTTCAGTTTCTTAAGAAAAAGCAATGTTTTAAAATACAACTAAACCATGATAACAGATAATTTTTTGACAGACCTAGAAATGCATGTTGATTACCAAGTTTCAGGCATAGTGCAATTGTGCAATGTTCGAGAAAGCTAATATTGGTGTAATCTTTTGTGCGGTCTCACCCACAACGCAAAACTTTGTGTTGGCTGATCCAGGCATAGCTTTACTAAAAGAAAATAATATACAAGTCATTATCAAACTTTAATTAAACCATATTTTATTTATTAATATTATGGTCTCATGCTGATTTAAAGTTTTTGTTTGTTTGTTATTAACCTTTATTTTTTACATCCAGAACAAATTAAAGAGATGTATGAGCTAATGATGTTCCCTGAACCCAAATAATCAGATAATGCAATGTTCACAAGCTACAATTAGATATTCTCCTGCTTAGTATGTGTGTAAATAGTTGTGCTTAAATGTTTGGGTTATTTTTACACAACAACATATTTTGTCACACCGTAGCAATATGTATATAACATATTTTGTCACACGCTTGTAAAGACTATGGCCTACCTTTAAAACATAATCTTTATACAGGAATCACTCGTGTCCAAAACATCCATGTAAGATTCAAAAGACCAAATCACTAAGAAAAGAGGATTGAAAAGCATCGTTTGTAATAAATACAAAAAAGTTTGCAAATGATGGTTTTATTACTATTCAGATAGCAGACGACACTGTTTCACATTTTGAATGTCGGACTGTATGTGTTTTAGGTAAAGACTTTTCTTTGAGAGCCGTCAACAGTGTTTATAGGAATAAATGACCATTAATAATTTAAGCGATAGTATTTCTGTTTGATAACTAAATTGATACTTTGTTTAGTGCAACTTTCCCTCTATCTACGATGTGAAATCAAACAAAGTATTAACGCAAAAAGTAAGGGGGTGCTGTTTCACACTTAAACTATTACAGCAGAATCACAACTGACTATTGCGCTGAGATAGGCGTATTCATTAAAGCTCGAGGCTGTTAAACAATGTCCCCCACTACGGCTGATAAAATTGCACAAAAGCAAATTCTAGAGGCCAACTTGCTAAAAAAGTAAATACGGCACAAACCATTTAAAACAAATACAGGAAGACCAGTTGTAATCAATTTTGAATGTTTGTAATTGACATTTTATATACTAGTCGATTACACCGTTTACATATTGTTTCTTTTTGTTTTTGTACAGTTTTCAAAACTATAGTCTACGAGCGTTGTCAAACATTTAGGAATTTATGAGAAACATGGGCAAATATAGCATAAAGAGAATTAAATCCTTCTATGTGAGTGTTTAAGACTAAACCAATCAAATTTCTTTTAGAACATCTTTCTGCCATGTCTACGAAACATCATCATGAAAGATGAGTATTACTGTTTTTATGGTACCTATAAAACTATTAAGCTTCAAACTCGTCTAACTATTGCCCATTTCACAGCACGGTCATAGATACACAGTTATGTTGTGCATGTAGCCGAACAGCAGTTAAGCTAATGAATTGCCTTTGATAAGCAGTATTTTTACGTGTAAGGTGGGATGATTAATTTTTATTCCGTCCACACCAATACTTTGACACCAGAGTTTTAGGTCTGATCCAGAAAACAGACGGTGAGCAGTAAGTTATGAAAACATGTGGTAAGCAGTTTTTGCCCCATCATCAAAATGTTTTAACATATAGTAAATTTCAATTCTTTGATAAATTATCTAACGATTATACCTAACTATCAACAGTTATATGTGAAACGAGCTCAGTCGCATTAGAGTTGGATTCTTGTTTATACTGAACATTGTTATTTGAACCGCATGTTGAAGAGCTCTAGTGTTCTTAAATTGTTTACCATTTAGTTGAATCAGGTTTACCGAGTAAAGATTTAGTAAAAGGTTATCTTATTAGATATATTTTTAAAGGTTGTTGAACACAATCACTAAATAAACAAAACAATTGGATTATTTGAACTTGATAGTTTTGGACTAAATTAAGAATGTTAACCTGATTCAACTAAATGGCATTGAATTAATCTTATGTAATAAACTTAAGTTTACTGAAATAAACAATGTTAATTAAATGCAACATTACCCTGTAGAACCTGTTGACATAAAAAGTTGAGTAAATCCACCATATGTTTTCCAACAAAATGTTGATTAAACATTAAAAGTTCAAAACGTATGGATGGATCGCAATAAGCTCTGAAACAAGCGTTTAGAAAGTAGCTAGGATGTATTTTATTTTGAGCAGAGTTTAAGTGAAGTTTTACCAACTACTAAGATGTTAAAGTTCAGTTATAGACCTTTAGCGCATTCAAATGTATTGAGTTTTTTATTGAGTAGCCGAATTCAGGGTTGTTCAATAGTTATCAAGCACCCGCACTTGGTGAGATTATTCAGAAAAAGCGACAAAAGTAATTTTCTGATAAATCATCGTACACGGATGCACTGTGTTTTGTTGTATGCACAGATGTTGAGGGTCACTTATAGTAAGATGTCCTCATTCTTTGTTTTGGTGTATTTTTTAAAACATAGATAAATGTTTTACACGACCTACATAGATGTTTTACACATTTTTCAGAGATCCTTGTGCGGTATTCTATAGCCGCATAAGGGGTAAAATATACATTTAAGACCTATTTAAAGGTATAATGTAATGTAAATGTAATTCCTGTGAATACTGTCGTATATGAACAAAGAGAAGACATAGAGACATAGAGTTCACTAACATTACCGCTAACTGTAGGAAACAGATATCCAGGGGAAAGTGTAAAGAAAAACACCATCCAAAACATTACAATCACACCCGGCGATACGATAAGTGTTACAATAGTGTTGTTAAAATGAAACCGCGGTAAACAATTTAAGAACCCTAGAGCTGTTAAACATGCGGTTCAAATAACAATGTTCAATATAAACAAGAATCCAACTCTAATGCGACTGAGCTCGTTTCACATATAACTGTTGATAGTTAGGTATAATCGTTAGATAATTTATCAAACAATTGAAATTTACGATATGTTAAAACATTTTGATGATGGGGCAAAAACTGCTTACCACATGTTTTCATAACTTACTGCTCACCGTCTGTTTTCTGGATCAGACCTAAAACTCTGGTGTCAAAGTAATGGTGTGGACGGAATAAAAATGAATCATCCCACCTTACACGTAAAAATACTGCTTATCAAAGGCAATTCATTAGCTTAACTGCTGTTCGGCTACATGCACAACATAACTGTGTATCTATTACCGTGCTGTGAAATGGGCAATAGTTAGACGAGTTTGAAGCGTAATAGTTTTATAGGTACCATAAAAACAGTAATACTCATCTTTCATGATGATGTTTCGTAGACATAGCAGAAAGATGTTCTAAAAGAAATTTGATTGGTTTAGTCTTAAACACTCACATAGAAGGATTTAATTCTCTTTATGCTATATTTGCCCATGTTTCTCATAAATTCCTAAATGTTTGACAACGCTCGTAGACTATAGTTTTGAAAACTGTACAAAAACAAAAAGAAACAATATGTAAACGGTGTAATCGACTAGTATATAAAATGTCAATTACAAACATTCAAAATTGATTACAACTGGTCTTCCTGTATTTGTTTTAAATGGTTTGTGCCGTATTTACTTTTTTAGCAAGTTGGCCTCTAGAATTTGCTTTTGTGCAATTTTATCAGCCGTAGTGGGGGACATTGTTTAACAGCCTCGAGCTTTAATGAATACGCCTATCTCAGCGCAATAGTCAGTTGTGATTCTGCTGTAATAGTTTAAGTGTGAAACAGTACCCCCTTACTTTTTGCGTTAATACTTTGTTTGATTTCACATCGTAGATAGAGGGAAAGTTGCACTAAACAAAGTATCAATTTAGTTATCAAACAGAAATACTATCGCTTAAATTATTAATGTTCATTTATTCCTATAAACACTGTTGACGGCTCTCAAAGAAAAGTCTTTACCTAAAACACATACAGTCCGACATTCAAAATGTGAAACAGTGTCGTCTGCTATCTGAATAGTAATAAAACCATCATTTGCGAACTTTTTTGTATTTATTATAAACGATGCTTTTCAATCCTCTTTTCTTAGTGATTTGGTCTTTTGAATCTTACATGGATGTTTTGGACACGAGTGATTCCTGTATAAAGATTATGTTTTAAAGGTAGGCCATAGTCTTTACAAGCGTGTGACAAAATATGTTATATACATATTGCTACGGTGTGACAAAATATGTTGTTGTGTAAAAATAACCCAAACATTTAAGCACAACTATTTACACACATACTAAGCAGGAGAATATCTAATTGTAGCTTGTGAACATTGCATTATCTGATTATTTGGGTTCAGGGAACATCGTTAGCTCATACATCTCTTTAATTTGTTCTGGATGTAAAAAATAAAGGTTAATAACAAACAAACAAAAATTTTAAATCAGCATGAGACCATAATATTAATAAATAAAATATGGTTTAATTAAAGTTTGATAATGACTTGCATATTATTTTCTTTTAGTAAAGCTATGCCTGGATCAGCCAACACAAAGTTTTGCGTTGTGGGTGAGACCGCACAAAAGATTACACCAATATTAGCTTTCTCGAACATTGCACAATTGCACTATGCCTGAAACTTGGTAATCAACATGCATTTCTAGGTCTTTCAAAAAATTAGCTGTTATCATGGTTTAGTTGTATTTTAAAACATTGCTTTTTCTTAAAAAACTGAAATTAAAAAAATTGGTAGCATGATTATCTTGTTCACCATGTAATAACTCCATATTTATCAGGCTGATATTTGTAGAAATAAGCAAAGTAAATGTATAAAACAAAAAGAACCAGTTAATGGCCTTGCGTCCGAACACTACAGGTATGAAGATATGTTTTGTTTTGAACGTTTTATTCTAACTTTAAAGTTAGATTATCCTTTGAAAAGGTTAATACAGTATTTGATTTTTCTGGGTAACGTTGCAAACTAGTGCCGTTAAACTTAATCGTTGGTTTTTAAGGGAAATTAAGTATTCTCAGGAGACCCCTTGACCCCTGAAGTTATGACTTCTGAAGATCTCTCACGTGTAGATTCACTCGGTTGAAAAATGCTGTTTTGTAATTTACACATCTGAAATTAAAGGTACAGTAGTTTTTTAAAAAGTATTCTATTAGCTAAAATCAATGTCTTTATTCATAAATATGATCTCATTAGTGTAAAATTAGCTCTGCCAATGATCTGACTTGTCCTCGTAAGCGAAGAATTTCTTATCTTTATTTGCATGGGACGGGTAAGTCCATGGAGACTTCTATGTCGTTCCGCCATCTTGAAAAACTATAATAGCAGAGAGGGACAAAAAGCACTAGCCTACCTCAACGCGTTTTCGTTCAAGGAGGTCAGTGAGAGGCGCTTGTCACTCCCCCGGCAAATTTGAAAGGCTGCACTGTGCGGTACTTCATAATGCAATCCTCGTAACCAAAAAGCATAAACATTTTAATTAAAAGGAAACGTGACCGGCAAATTCAAAATGAGGGTAAATATTAGCTTTTCCCCGGTGGATAGAGCTAATGAAGGAGAAAGAAGTTGAAAGGGACGCTGAAGTCCTGCTTTCTTCTTGACAGGTAAGTCAATGTTATGGTCTAAATGACAAGCTTTTTTTTTCATTGCTTGATTTTGTAATTCATTATATAGGTAGCGTAACAGTAGAACATGTATAGTTAAACTCGATGAAGTTCTATTGGAAGACATGTCGTAGCTTCTTGGCACATAACGGCTACCGTAGTTGCAACACGCTTTTGAAAAAGCGAGGCGCTAGTGAGCACTATTCGCTTGAATTCAAAATACAATTTCACCGCTAGATGGGGTAAATTCATACACAGCGTACCTTTAAGGACTAAATTGTTGGGTCTTTAACAAAAAAGCCTCCAAAATGGAGGAGGTCAAAGGGCATGTTTCCTGCTATAGTATCATCAGCTCTCCCAAAGGCTGTTCCAACAGACAAACTGTCGCATCAACAAATGCTAACATTTTAAAGTTCTACATATATATATTTAAGTAGATAACCGATAGTATATTCTCAGTAAAGGGTTTCACCCTGTGTGTTTCCACACTGATTAAGGATAGTTCGGGAGATACAAGAAAAGTAAAAAATGATATACACCTTATACGTGCAATAGATCATATAAGATCATGCTTTGAATTAAGACGAGTAAAATTAAATATACTGCGTGATGGACCGCAGAGGCACATCACCTCTCTGAAAATGTATGGTGGTTTTCTAAATGATACAACTTAATCTAAATAAGAGCAATGTAGAGTCCTGGAATTTCTTAAAAACAAAAACAACAACTACAAAAACAAAAACATTGTGACAAACTTTGACAACATGTTTCATGTGGCATGGACAAAATTACTGTTTGAAATATTTTTGTATAAGATCTAAGATACTAAAGTACAGTTTTTGCTTTAAAATTTTAAAATTGCTTTAAACTGTTTAGTAAAAATAATACCTTAGGTTAAATTTATGTAAAATAATTTATATCATACATAAGTCTTCTAAGAAGATAAAAAGAAGATACGATTTTAATAAAACGTTAAAAATTTGATTTAAACAGTCTTTTAATTTTAAAAGATCTAATTTAAACTTTTAATATTATGCTTTTAAATGAATTTAGTATGAATAAAACTCTGGAAAGCACACTAACTTTACTGTGACAGTGTACCCCAGAGGCTCATCTGTCCTGCATCTCGGGGCTCAAGCATTCATTTCACCCTGTAGTTTATCACTGAAGGAGCTGGGAGGGCTTTGTTTATGACAACTTAAATTATTTGCTTTTTGGACTGTTTTTATCATTGCATAAAGAACTACATCTTCGGCACTATGAAAATGTAAGGTATTTTTATATTTATATATACTTTTATTTTATATATATATTAATTAATTTAGCTAAAACTATGATCAATGTAGCGTATTTGTTTTTATTAAGACTTAATTTAAAACATCTTTTATTTTTAAAAGATATAATTTAAACTTTTAAGATTAACTTTTAAGATTAACACTAAAAAACATTCCCAACATCTCATACTGCTCACTGTCACTCACACACACACACACACACACACACACATTCCTCCTCCACTCTGAATCACGGACTGTCAAAACGCCGGTGTGGGAGAAAAACACTCCGGGATATTTTGTATCAAAACTTATTGCATCTTTGTAAATACATTCATACCTTATATGGACAATGATGTGTTGGGATTTACTTCTTCAATTCTCTGAAAATGTAAGATGATTTTCTTTATTTTGTGTTCATCTAAAACAAAACTAATTGGTGCACTGTTTCAGTAAATTTAGAAAAGACGTTTATTTTTAAAATGAACGATATAATCATATAATTTATATACTTTTAAAGAACAGAATGTTTTTCAACTTTTTCAACTGCTGTTAGTGTGAAAATAGGGGGTCAATAGGCCAAAATCAATGGGTAAAACTAAATGTCAAAATCATCCATCATAATACAGATCAAAGACAACTGTCAAACCCAGATCAAAGACAACTGGCAACTTGACGTATAATACAAAGGTCAATAGGGCAAAGACAACTGTCAAAATAAATGATTATACCCCCAGATCAAAGACAACTGTCATACCCAGGATCAAAGACAACTGTCAACTTGATCGATCGATAGGTCAAAGGTTAATCCCTAGATCAAAGGGACCTCCGGAGGACCCCCCGGAAGGTCAAAGGTTAGCCCCGCCCACCTGTCAATCATAGGGTCATAAATCATCTTGACAGAAGGTGAATCCTAATACTACTAATGTCAATTTAGAGTATAATTGCTGAAGGTTTAAGGTCACCCACTTTACCCAAAACTTTGGGTTCACTTTATCTAACACATTCAGCCAAAGTGGGTCAGCAATATTTAAGCAACAAACCAGGAACAGTCCCACATTGGTTTACATTTAGTAAGAAACCTTATAATTTAGAAAATAATATCTTGTGTCAGAGGGTTTTCTACCTTTAACCATTAGAGTTGCCCACCAGTGTCATATTGCATCAACCAAAGCCATTTTATCATTTAGAGGAATCGTGTCGATTTAAAGACCATTGTCATGCTCTAAAAGTGAAAACCCATTGAGCACAGTACTTAAGCTGCCCACTTTATATGGGATTAATTTCCCGTCAAAAGTATTGTGGTCACGGATAAAAAAAATTTAATAAGCGTGAATTAAAAATACTAAAACACATGTTAAAAATATATTGCAAAAACTGAAAAAAAGAATAGCAAACAATGTGTTCACAGATCAAAAAATAATAAGCGTGAATCAAAAAATTAAAAGCGCATTTAAAAAGAATAACATTTATCAAAAAAGTTAACACATAAATATGATATTGCACAAAATTTAAACATTAATGCAACATAATCTGAATCAAACAACATTACGATTTCCTTGGTTTTAGTACTTTGTATTTTGTGCTCTCTTACGCATGTTCTGCTCATATTTGTTTTTGTACTCTTCTGCTGTTTTTTCTCTTCACTCTTCTTTCCACGTTCTGCGCTTGGTTTTCCAAATGTTGCAGTGTAAATTAGTGCATAACCATTGGTCCACTAGATTGGCATGACATCTCCATATATGTGTATGTTATATATATATACAATACAATTCTATGCAATCTCCCTATTTAGATAGCTAAGTAAAGTGTGTGTGTGTGTGTGTGTGTGTGTGTGTGTGTGTGTGTGTGTGTGTGTGCATATGTGTATAGCAAATAATTGCATGTCTATGGAAATAACTTGGCAGATAATAGGCTGATAAATTAATCAATGAATTAAAAAAATTAAAGTCACTCTTAAGATTCTAAAATAAATTTTTCTCAAAAAGAAATTACTCAAGATCTCATAAATTAGCAAAGTCTAAAATAAACAGTCAAATTTACATTAGAAACCTTTGAGCAGTTGGTTTAAGAAGCATAGAACACTGCCACACATCACAATCATAAGCATACGGTGGCTTTTATCTTTTTAGAGTTAATTTGCCCTTTCACACCTTATTTTTCTGTGACTGTCTGTGAAAATAGGTTTTGGGATTTTTTCAGGTTTAGCTTATTTCTGGGGACAAATCTGTCCCTAAAATATGGTTAACCAAAGAAAAAAGTAAATAAATCAATCAATCTTTTGAAAGTTGCTGAAGCTTGTTTACTCATTCTCACTTGTTTAGCTACTAAACAGGGATTTTAACATCAATGCCATAGAAGAACCAGTCCTATCGACATTTTTACTTCTGCCTTCAAAGACAATTAAATAACAGTCCAATTGCATGTGAAATATAGGCTTGTCCGGTTTGGGACAGAGCCTGTAGAAATGGTTTCTTGAAAAAGAAGAACTGTCAGATATTCACTTATGTGAGATGAATATCTGCTATAAGAAGTGGTGTCAAGCATGAACTTCAAGTGGAACTGTACACTAACTAAGAATGAATGTCACAGTTGAGTCACCAAATCAAGAGGAGAGTAAGTAAGTAAGTAAGTAAAATTTATTTATATAGAACATTTATCACAGCAAAGCTGAGCAAAGCTGACCAAAGCGCTGAACAAAGTCAAAGAATAAAAAATAGACAACACATACAAAACAATGAACAATGTCACATAGAGAGAGAGAGAAAAAAAAAAAGAAAGAAAGAAAGAACGAATATAGAAAGAAAGATATAGAGGAATCTATAGCAGTCCTTCTTTTAATAAACTCAAAACAATGAAGACAATATACACTGCAGCACACATGGTGCAATGTAAAAGTGTTATACACAGGCAAGCAAACATAGGGAGCTAAATGAAACACAGGTGAACCTAATTAGGACCAAACTGACTAGCATGGTTAACATGTAGCTCCGCGTTCCTAGAAAAGCAGCCAACAGTTTGATTGCAAAGGAACATTCTCTCAATCCCAGTTCAAGATTGCACACGGATTAAGTTTTGGAGTATTTTTGTGGCTGCAATATTCAGTCTGCTCACGGATTAAGGACAACTTTTCAGCTAAAAGGTAATGTACCTTTGCTGTTTTTGGTGTGTGTTTTTTTTCTCTCTCCGTTCTTGCAAATATTGACTTGATTTAGTACAACTAAAAAAAAGTTAGTTTAATCAAAAGTATGAATATTTTGTCTTTTATTTTACCTGCCCTTGTGAAAAAGTCAACTTTAGCATGATTTTATGGAAATAAAACTTTAAAATCTACATAAGTGCAAGAATGTAGTGTTTTCAGACTTAATTTCATGTGTAGGCCTATGCAATTAAATGAAAATGGATTCTAGTTTAAATGCAGTTAGCTGAAAAAGTCATTTGTTTGACCCAAGCACATCTTTATATGTAACTTCATAATTACTTATGTCTTTGAAATATGGTTACTGAATTTACTGGGCATTTATGGTCAACTAAAATATACTTTATCACTTCTATTTAAAAATAGGCAATGAAACATTTGTAATGAAATTGCAATTTAAAGATGTATTAACTTCATATTTAATATTGAATAACATATGGCAGCTCAAATTATAATGATGTACTATGTTAGTCAACACATCAAAATGAGTCTACTTCTTTAAAGCACAACACAAAGATTATTAAAACAATGTACTTTGCAATAATGTCAAGCTAAAAGTTTCACTTTAAAGTTCCCTTTTTAAAAGCAGTCACGCCTGCCAGCCAGAGGGCTCTAGTCCTTTTCCATTTCCATAAACCTTTGCCTGGACTCATTATAGTGTGATTACATCCACCTGTGTGTTATTGGCTTGTTAATGTATAAGCCCCCTAGTGGCCATCATATGCACTAACGTAAGGTATGGTATGTACACTTAAGTGGTTTGTTATAAATTCATCAGTGTTAAATTATCTGCAAGTAGACCTACAGTTTTAATATACTTTCAAGATGTTAAGTGCAAGTACACATTCAATACAAATCAGCACAGTGTTTCACAAGGGTACATGACAATTAAAAAATATACAATTGCTTTTATATGATTTTCCCTTGCAAACTAATCTGGTTGTGCTATTTTACTTAATGCAACTTCAGCTCTCAAAGCTCCCTGGAACAAAGCTTTAAACTTTATTCTATCAAAAATACTACGTTCTTAAAATGCATGATTTCACTGAATCCACTCTTCATTGTAGGCTTTAAAGATCAACATGGAGAAAATCATCCTACAAATCCCTCTGATATTGCTGGTGCTGCATATACAAGGAGGAGAATTCTCAAAAAATCCAGTTTGTTCGATTGCCGTTGCTCCACAGCCGGAAGTCGTGGAGTTCGATAACACAATTTATGCCACTTGTGAAATAACTCCCAGCACCAATTTACCACCTTACCAGCCGAAAATCTATGGGCAAATCCTCTTCAAGCAGCTCTTCCCCAATGGAGTTTTAGAAGTGAAAATCAACCTCCGTGGTTTGCCTGCCATCGATCATCAAAAGCGTGCCATTGACATCCATCGGTATGGAGACCTTAGTCAAGGCAGCATCACTGTTGGTCCTCATTACAATCCCAATGGTGTTGACCACCCTCATCATCCTGGAGACCTGGGCAACTTTGCTTCTGAGCAAGGAGTTATAAGGCAGTTCCTGAATCTCCCAGAGGCCAAGCTCTTCGGGGCTCATTCCATTCTGGGACGTTCGGTGGTGGTTCATGAGAAGGAGGATGATCTGGGAATGGGGTCAGATGAGGAGAGTGAACTGAATGGGAATTCTGGACAGATAATTGCCCTAGGCGTGATTGGTATTACTAGTCCAAGTCTGTGGCAGAAGACTGAACTGCCCCCCAAGAAAAGCTGTGGAGGACAGCACTGAGTTGGATATGGTGGAAAAGCAGATTCAAATAGGATAATCATGATTTTCTTTGTGTAATCTTTGTCCTACATTAAAGTGATACTTAATACCCTGAAAGTATATCCCTAGAGTTATTGCCATAAACACTTTCAATGCTTTTAAAAGGTCCTGGCATCCAACAATGTTTTTGTTTTGGTCTTTTCAGAGACTTTTTGGCCATAGCTTCCAGTAGTAAATAGCTCCACTCTTAAAAATATATGTAGGGTGAATGCAGGTAAAGTGGACTATCTGGTAAAGTGGGCAGTTTAAGTACTGTGCTCAATGGGTTTTCACTTTTAGAGCATGACAATGGTCTTTAAATCGACACGATTTCTCTAAATGATAAAATGGCTTTGGTTGATGCAATATGACACTGGTGGGCAACTCTAATGGTTAAAGGTAGAAAACCCTCTGACACAAGATTTTATTCTCTAAATTATAAGGTTTCTTACTAAATGTAAACCAATATGGGACTGTTCCTGGATTGTTGCTTAAATATTGCTGAACCACTTTGGCTGAATGTGTTAGATAAAGTGAACTCAAAGTTTTGGGTAAAGTGGGTGACCTTAAACCTTCAGCAATTATACTCTAAATTGACATACACTGGTTATTGGTAGGAAAAAGCAGAAATTAAGACTAGGAATTAAGTTCAATCTGTGGAGTGAAGAAAGGAGGACAGGAGCAAAATGTAGATGCAAAATAACTCTTTAAAATGTGGAGACCATTTATTTCAAATTGTTTAGAGAAAACCGACAGAAAAGTTTTACAATGTTACCATTTTAAATGTTCCTTCTATTGAAGAAGTTGCACTTGCTGTAGTCCCATATTTTTTTTCTAATGTTGTATAGTAAATTTTCATCCAGATTTCTGAATATTCTGATATCCGGATTTCATTAAATTTAATGTCAACATAACATGTTCTTTCAGTTGTTTTGAATTGTACACATGCATTGAGTGAACAGATGAATTTTATTCATCATAGTCTAGGCCACATGCTTTTGGGTCTCTTAAAATTATTGAATGTTTGTTTGATAATATGTTAATAAATCATGTGTTTTTAATGACAATACTGGATCATTTTTGATAAATCAGGGATGGCTCACATTACCAGACCAGCTGGCCCATTTTACCTAAAAAGAAATTTGTCTTGAGTGCATGGTCTCAAAATGTTTATTGGTATACCTTGAAAATAATGCATATCAACTGTTAAATTAATTAAATGTTTGTTATTCGCTTTGGTACTATTTTCACAAGTCTTAGAGCTAATATCACAACACATAACAAATGCACTTTTTTTTCAAACCTTTCATGTTTTCAACTGTGTTTGTACGATAATCAAAATCGCAAAGTATACTTTTCACTACACAAAATAACGGTTTCATCTATATAAATGTTTCATTCACAGTAGCTGCCTTTCATAATGCTATTACTATCAAACTTTTCATTTGCATCTCTTTTCATTCAGTTTAATACATTTGTCTATTATTTAATCCAACTGATCTTAATGGTCAATCAATAATTTGGTACATCTATAGATTTCTATATACAGATTCTATAGATGTAGTTTCTACTTTGTTTGCAGTTTCTGATACAGATACCAAATAAAATGAATTATTTTTACTTTATAAGGGATTTTTCTTAGATTATAACCACTTTGTCTCTCTGTGTGTGTGTGTGTGTGTGTGTGTGTGTGTGTGTGTGTGTGTGTGTGTGTGTGTGTGTGTGTGTGTGTGTCCTGGTAAACTATACATTATGGGGACAAAATGTCTCTACAGAGATGGCAATATCCAAAATCCTTGTCCTTGTGGGGACATATACTGTAGGCCCATAAGGAAAACGGCTTATAAATTATACTCCAGTAAGTGGTTTGTTAAACTAAATATTGATAGAAATAATACTTGCACCATGGATCTTTGGTGCTGAGCAAGAATGTGTGTGTGTGTGTGTGTGATGATCCTCACTGGGTCTGTGAGTTTGAAGCGTTCTTTCAGTTCTTCCCGGAGAGCGCGTCGTTCGCGGGAAGTTTAAAAGGTGTACTTGAAAGCAAAGTTGCCGGAAATTCAGGCTGATTCACCCGGTCACATAAGCCCCTTTCACACAGAGATTCCGGAAAATACACTGATAATTTGTCCCGGGATCGTTTGATTTCTGTTCATCCACACTACCAGGGATTTTCTGGAATCAGTGTGTGTTCACACACATCCTTTAAAGATACCGTTAATACATGTGACATGGTATTCATTCTGCCTTTATTTCACACAGGATCTATTCCGGGACTGATCCCAGCAATGTTGCTAAGGGAAATTAGGAATAATTTTGTACAGTATTGTAAACATGGATAATGTAACAAACTGCAGTTAACAGTAGATATTGTAATTCTTGTTTTTATTCAGTTTTTAAATACATTTTTACAAAAGAAAACATTACAAAATAAATTTGGAAGGGTAAATCCCAGCATTTTCTCTAGTTTATTCTAGTTTATTTGAGAAGTTCCACAGATTCTTGGACATTGGTAACTGTATTTTTGTGAGCTCTCAGGCCGGTTCACCTAAAACACCTTTCAAGCCGTCCTGCATTGAGATGTAAATGACTGTGGGGGGATGTGCTCAATCCACACACACATGAAGTGACCTATGTTAGAATATCAAGGATAGTAATGAGTTATGGTCAAATCATTCAATAATTTATACCACAGTCTTGAATATCTTTTATTTTTAGAGTTTATTTGACGTATTAGGTTTTTAGTTTTGTCATAACATGTACAACGAGTAAAGGGAGGGCGCCAAGATCGATCCTTGTGGAGGTGAGCGACAGAAGAGGAGAAATTACCTATCCTGACCAAAAACTTTCTGTCCCATAAATAAGATTGAAACCAGTTAACAGTTAAAAAGATAATTGAAGTCATTTTCAAACTAAAGTAATACACTACACATATCAGTCAAAACTGCGTGTAAAATGTAAAATATTGTTAAATACATCTACAACATTGTTCAAAAACAAACACTATAAACACTAAAAGGGCTGTATTATGCAAGCCAGGCCAGTAGTTGATGTCGCTTTGTCAAAAAGAACAACCCGCGAACACGTAATACTCATGAACGTGTGAACATTTGATCATAAGTACGCATGTGAACATGTTATATGCTTGTGCTTGACCAGCCTGATCTCATGAAAATGCATCTCTATAGCACGCATTGTGTTTATCGTGCAATTTTTACGTGGAAATTCGTATTTTACGTGCATATGATACGCACTTTATTGCGTATAATACACACACACACCCCACACCACTAATCCTAACCAAACGTATAATACATGCGTACCCCACACCACTACTAAACCTACTCTAAACCTACCCATGCGAATCATATGCACGTAAAAACTCCTTTTCACGTATAAATTGCACGATGAACACAATGCGTGCTATAGAGACATGGAATGACGTACCATTTTCACAAATTCACGTTTATGTTGTTTACATGCAGATAGTAAAGGCATCGTTTTCAAAACCTTGCACTTTTAAACTCGTTTTTAAAACCTTGCATTGTCAGGCCCCCAAAATGGCATTTTCGTGTAAATAAACGGCCAAAACGCAATGAAAAGTTTGCAGTTGAAAATTATTTACTGTAAACAGACCCTAAAGCGTGTACTATTTATCCCACTTTAGTTTTGTTAATTGTTAATTTGAGTAGGCCTTTTTATCATATATACACTTTTATTCTGGTTTACTGTGTTCACAGAAGCACTGCGGGTGCTTGATCCGCATGTTCTGTTGTTTATCCTGCTATTTGCACATGTAAATCTACATTTTTGAGGTATTTGAATGGGTCACAGAGACTTCATTCCATTTAATTCTAATCTAACCTTCAAATCATGTAAGTTAACTGATGATTACTGGTTAACAAGCATCAGCTGTCAGTCAGAAAAACATGTTAAATGAACATCCCTACTTCATATATTTCAACTGAACCAACTAAAAATGTTCAGTGCAGCAAGTCAACTTAAAATTTGTATTGACCTCCAAAATCTTTACAGTGTGTTTGTGATGGCAAGAAATGTACAAAGCAGCCAAACTGGTATCGTTCTTTACCATCCAACTGGGGACCGAGTTCATTTTGATTAATAAAATAATTATTCTGCATTAAATCATAGAAATCGATACCTTAAAGAGCTATTTTCTGTCATAATCCCTAAAGGGACTGCATAACAAAGCATAGAAAGTATCTATGAAGAGAGAGTGTTAAATAAGAAAAATAATATTAAGAATGATAAGAGGCGTCTTCTCGCCTCTGCTTTTGAACTGTTGCCGCCGGGCCGTCTGTATTTTTACCCCGTTGAAGATTTAAATGATCTTTCCTCAAGCAATAATTTTTTTTTAATTTTTGATAACTGATGGTTTGGTCATTCTTTTTATTTTATTTTATATTGTATATGTTTATCTATGCATATTTATATTGTGATCTCTGATGCTTGTTTGAACATTATATAATGACACACACACACACACACACACACACATATATATATATATACACATACACAGGTCCTTCTCAAAAAATTAGCATATTGTGATAAAGTTCATTACTTTCCATAATGTAATGATAAAAATTTAACTTTCATATATTTTAGATTCATTGTACACCAACTGAAATATTTCAGGTCTTTTATTGTTTTAATACTGATGATTTTGGCATACAGCTCATGAAAACCCAAAATTCCTGTCTCAAAAAATTAGCATATCATGAAAAGGTTCTCTAAATGAGCTATTAACCTAATCATCTGAATCAACTAATTAACTCTAATCACCTGCAAAAGATTCCTGAGGCTTTTAAAAACTCCCAGCCTGTTTCATTACTCAAAACCGCAATCATGGGTAAGACTGCCGACCTGACTGCTGTCCAGAAGGCCATCATTGACACCCTCAAGCAAGAGGGTAAGACAGAAAGATATTGCGGCGTGGCATGGAGGCAATCAGCCTGTGGCACTGCTGAGGTCTTATGTAGGCCCAGGATGCTTCGATAGCGGCCTTAAGCTCATCCAGAGTGTTGGGTCTTGCGTCTCTCAACTTTCTCTTCACAATATCCCACAGATTCTCTATGGGGTTCAGGTCAGGAGAGTTGGCAGGCCAATTGAGCACAGTAATACCATGGTCAGTAAACCATTTACCAGTGGTTTTGGCACTGTGAGCAGATGCCAGGTCGTGCTGAAAAATGAAATCTTCATCTCCATAAAGCTTTTCAGCAGATGGAAGCATGAAGTGCTACAAACTCTCCTGATAGCTAGCTGCATTGACCCTGCCCTTGATAAAACACAGTGGACCAACACCAGCAGCTGACATGGCACCCCAGACCATCACTGACTGTGGATACTCCAGTGCTGCTTATCTGTAGCCCAGGTCAGGCGCTTCTGCCGCTGTTTCTGGTTCAAAAGTGGCTTGGCCTGGGGAATGCGGCACCTGTAGCCCATTTCCTGCACACGCCTGTGCACGGTGGCTCTGGATGTTTCTACTCCAGACTCAGTCCACTGCTTCCGCAGGTCCCCCAAGGTCTGGAATCGGTCCTTCTCCACAATATTCCTCAGGGTCCGGTCACCTCTTCTCGTTGTGCAGCGTTTTTTGCCACACTTTTTCCTTCGCACAGACTTCCCACTGAGGTGCCTTGATACAGCACTCTGGGAACAGCCTATTTGTTCAGAAATTTCTTTCTGTGCCTTACCCTCTTGCTTGAGGGTGTCAATGATGGCCTTCTGGACAGCAGTCAGGTCGGCAGTCTTACCCATGATTGCGATTTTGAGTAATGAAACAGGCTGGGAGTTTTTAAAAGCCTCAGGAATCTTTTGCAGGTGTTTAGAGTTAATTAGTTAATTCAGATGATTAGGTTAATAGCTCGTTTAGAGAACCTTTTCATGATATGCTAATTTTTTGAGACAGGAATTTTGGGTTTTCATGAACTGTATGCCAAAATCATCAGTATTAAAACAATAAAAGACCTGAAATATTTCAGTTGGTGTAAAATGAATCTAAAATATATGAAAGTTTAATTTTTATCATTACATTATGGAAAATAATGAACTTTATCACAATATGCTAATTTTTTGAGAAGGACCTGTATATATATATATATATATATATATATATATATATATATATATATATATAAAGTATATATAAGTAACAAAATGAAGACAGACTTCACTGCCAGTTCACTTCACTGTTCACACACACACACACACACACACAGTTCCATTGCAGGCTAGTATAGTCCCCTGTCGGTAAGGTAGACATCGGCCAGAGTTTGTGTGTGTGTGTGTGTGTGTGTGTGTGTGTGTGTGTGTGTGTGTGTGTGTGTGAAGTTGTAAAAAGTGTGTATATATATATATATATATATATATACTTGTGTATAGCAAATAATTGCATAGCTATGGAAATAACTTGGCAGATAATAGGCTGATAAATGAATCAATGAATTAAAATTAAAAGTCAGCTCTTCTCTTAAGATTGTACAAAAAGCATGAAAAATAAATATTTCTCAAAAAGAAATTACTCAAGATCTCATAAATTAGCAAAGTCTAAAATAAACAGTCAAATTTACAGTAGAAACCTTTGAGCAGTTGGTTTAAGAAGCATACAACACTGCAACACTTCGCAATCATTAGCATACGGTGGATTTGATCTTTTTAGAGTTTATTTGCCCTTTCACACCTTATTTTTCTGTGACTGTCTGTGAAAATAGGTTTTGGGATTTTTTTTCAGGTTTAGCTTATTTCTGGGGACAAATCTGTCCCTAAAATATGGTTAACCAAAGAAAAAAGTAAATAAATCAATCAATTTTTTGAAAGTTGCTGAAGCTTGTTTACTCATTCTCACTTGTTTAGCTACTAAACAGGGATTTTAACATCAATGCCATAGAAGAACCAGTCCTCCAGACATTTTTACTTCTGCCTTCAAAGACAATTAAATAACAGTCCAATTGCATGTGAAATATAGGCTTGTCCGGTTTGAGACAGAGCCTGTAGAAATGGTTTCTTGAAAAAGAAGAACTGTCAGATATTCACTTATGTGAGATGAATATCTGCTATAAGAAGTGGTGTCAAGCATGAACTTCAAGTGGAATTGTACACTAACTAAGAATGAATGTGTTACAGTTGAGTTACCAAAAGAAGAGGAGAGGAATCTATAGCAGTCCTTCTTTTAAAAAAACTCAAAACAATGAAGATAATCTACACTGGAGCACACACGGTGCAATGTAAATGTGTTATACACAGGCAAGCAAACAAAGGGAGCTAAATGAAACACAGGTGAACCTAATTAGGACCAAACTGACTAGCATGGTTAACATGTAGCTCCACGTTCCTAGAAAAGCAGCCAACAGTTTGATTGCAAAGGAACATTCTCTCAATCCCAGTTCAAGATTGCACACGGATTAAGTGTTGGAGTATTTTTGTGACTGCAATATTCAGTCTGCTCACGGATTAAGGACAACTTTTCAGCTATATGGTAATGTACCTTTGCTGTTTTTGGCGTGCGTTTTTTTTTTTTTTTTTTTTTTTTTCTCTATCCGTTCTTGCAAATATTGATTTAGTACAACTAAAAAAAAGTTAGTTTAATCAAAAGTATGAATATTTTGTCTTTTATTTTACCTGCCCTTGTGAAACAGTAAACTTTTTAGCATGCTTTTATGGAAATAAAACTTTAAAATCTACATAAGTGCAAGAATGTAGTGTTTTCAGACTTAATTGCATGTGTAGGCCTATGCAATTAAATGAAAATGGATTCTAGTTTAAATGCAGTTAGCTGAAAAAGTCATTTGTTTGACCCAAGCACATCTTTATATGTAATTTCATAATTACTTGTTATGTCTTTGAAATATGGTTACTGAATGTACTGGGCATTTATGGTCAACTAAAATATACTTTAATATAATTTCTGTGTAACTTTATATTTAATATTGAATAACATATGGCAGCTCAAATTATAATGATGTACTATGTTAGTCAACACATCAAAATGAGTCTACTTCTTTCAAGCACAACAAAAAGATTATTAAAACAATGTACTTTGCAATAATGTCAAACTAAAAGTTTCACTTTAAAGTTCCCTTTTTAAAAGCAGTCACGCCTGCCAGCCAGAGAGCTACGAAAGCCACCAGAGGGCTCTAGTCCTTTTCCATTTCCATAAACCTTTGCCTGGACTCATTATAGTGTGATTACATCCACCTGTGTGTCATTGGCTTGTTAATGTATAAGCCCCCTGGTGGCCATATGCACTAATGTAAGGTATGGTATGTACACTTAAGTGGTTTGTTATAAATTCATCAGTGTTAAATTATCTGCAAGTAGACCTACAGTTTTAATCTACTTTCAAGATTTTAAGTGCAAGTACACGTTCAATACAAATAAGCACAGTTTTTCACAAGGGTACATGACAATTCAAAAATATACAATTGCTTTTATATGATTTTCCCCTGCAAACTAATCTGGTTGTGCTATTTTACTTAATGCAACTTTAGCTCTCAAAGCTCCCTGGAACAAAGCTTTAAACTTTATTCTATCAAAAATACTACGTTCTTAAACTGCATGATTTCACTGAATCCACTCTTCATTGTAGGCTTTAAAGATCAACATGGAGAAAATCATCCTACAAATCCCTCTGATATTGCTGGTGCTGCATATACAAGGAGGAGAGTTCTCTAAAATCCCGGTTTGTTCGATTGCCGTTGCTCCACAGCCGGAAGTCGTGGAGTTCGACAACACAATTTATGCCACTTGTGAAATAACTCCCAGCCCCAATTTACCACCTTACCAGCCGAAAATCTATGGGCAAATCCTCTTCAAGCAGCTCTTCCCCAATGGAGTTTTAGAAGTGAAAATCAACCTCCGTGGTTTGCCTGCCATCGATCATCAAAAGCGTGCCATTGACATCCATCGGTATGGAGACCTCAGTCAAGGCAGCATCACTGTTGGTCCTCATTACAATCCCAATGGTGTTGACCACCCTCATCATCCTGGAGACCTGGGCAACTTTGCTTCTGAGCAAGGAGTTATAAGGCAGTTCCTGAATCTCCCAGAGGCCAAGCTCTTCGGGGCTCATTCCATTCTGGGACGTTCGGTGGTGGTTCATGAGAAGGAGGATGATCTGGGAATGGGGTCAGATGAGGAGAGTGAACTGAATGGGAATTCTGGACAGATAATTGCCCTAGGCGTGATTGGTATTACTAGTCCAAGTCTGTGGCAGAAGACTGAACTGCCCCCCAAGAAAAGCTGTGGAGGACGGCACTGAGTTGGATCTGGTGGAAAAGCAGATTCAAATAGGATAATTGTGATTTTCCTTGTGTAATCTTTGTCTGTGTCCTACATTAAAGTGATACTTAATACCCTGAAAGTATATCCCTAGAGTTATTGCCATAACAAACACTTTCAATGCTTTTAAAAGGTCCTGGCATCCAACAATTCATGTTTTGGTCTTTTCAGAGACTTTTTGGCCATAGCTTCCAGTAGTAAATGGCTCCACTCTTAAAAATATATGTAGGGTGAATGCAGGTAAAGTGGACTATCTGGTAAAGTGGGTAGCTTAAGTACTGTGCTCAATGGGTTTTCACTTTTAGAGCATGACAATGGTCTTTAAATTGACACGATTTCTCGAAATGATAAAATGGCTTTGGTTGATGCAATATGACACTGGTGGGCAACTCTAATGGTTAAAGGTAGAAAACCCTCTGACACAAGATTTTATTCTCTAAATTATAAGGTTTCTTACTAAATGTAAACCGATGTGGGACTGTTCCTGGTTTGTTGCTTAAATATTGCTGACCCACTTTGGCTGAATGTGTTAGATAAAGTGAACCCAAAGTTTTGGGTAAAGTGGGTGACCTTAAACCTTCAGCAATTATACTCTAAATTGACATTCAATAGTTATTGGTAGGGAAAAGCAGAAATTAAGACTAGGAATTAAGTTCAATCTGTGGCGTGAAGAAAGTAGGACAGGAGCAAAATGTAGATGCAAAATAACTCCTTAAAATGTGGAGACAATTTGAGTTCAAATTGTTTAGAGAAAACCGACAGAGAAAAGTTTTACAATGTTACCATTTTAAATGTTCCTTCTGTTGAAGATGTTGCACTTGCTGTAGTCCCATATTTTTTTTCTAATGTTGTATAGTTCATTTTCATCCAGATTTCTGAATATTCTGATATCCAGATTTCATTAAATTTAATGTCAACATAACATGTTCTATCAGTTGTTTTGAATTATACACGTGCATTGAGTGAACAGATTAATTTTATTCATCATAGCTTAGGCCACATGCTTTTGGGTTTCTTAAATATATTGAATGTTTGTTTGATAATGTGTGTTAATAAATCATGTTTTTAATGACAATACTGGATAATTTTTGATCAATCAGGGATGGCTCACATTACCAGACCAGCTGGCCCGTTTTACCTAAAAAGAAATTTGTCTTGAGTGCATGATCTCAAAATGTTTATTGGTATACCTTGAAAATAATACATATCAACTGTTACAATTTTATTATGAGTTGATTTTTATTCACTTTGGTACTATTTTCACAAGTCTTAGTGCTAATATCACAACAGATCATAAAAAAATCACTTTTTTTTTCAAACCTTTCATGTTTTCAATTGTGTTTGTACGATAATCAAAATCACAAAGTATACTTTTCACTACAAAAAATAACAGTTTCATCTATATAAATGTTTCATTCACAGTAGCTGCCTTTCATAATGCTATTACTATCAAACTTCATTTGCATGTCTTTTCATTCAGTTTAATACATTTGTCTATTCTTTAATCCAACTGATCTTAATGGTCAATCAATCATTTGGTACATCTATAGATTTCTATATACAGATTCTATAGATGTAGTTTCTACTTTGTTTGCAGTTTCTGATACAGATACCAAATGTAATGAATTATTTTTACATTATAAGTGATTTTTCTTAGATTATAACCACTTTGTTTTGTGTGTGTGTTTGTTTGGTAAACTATACATTATGGGGACAAAATGTCTCTACAAAGATGGCAATATCCAAAATCCTTGTCCTAGTGGGGACATATACTGTAGGCCCATATGGAAAACGGCTTATAAATTATACTCCAGTAAGTGGTTTGTTAAACTAAATCTCGATAGAAATAATACTTGCATGGATCTTTGGTGCTGAGCAAGAATATGTGTGTGTGTGTGTGTGTGTGATGATCCTTGCTGGGTCCGTGAGTTTGATACATCTTACATCTTCGTTACATCTTACACATACATCGAAATCTTACGACTAAAACGTAAGACAAGACAAGACCAAGAAGTTAGACGTAAGATGTAAGAATTAAGAATTAAGATAAGATGAGCCATCATCCTTGTCCTTTCAGGAAGACTTAGTCCACACCTATTTTGGGGGAAACTTTTAGTGGGAAAGAGTTTCTTTGTCTCCTTCTGACAGCCTAATTTACATGTTTTATGATGGTATCAGAATTGGTCATTTCTACTCCAAATTATGGTAAACATAGTATAATACATTTTATCGTACCCTACTATATATATTTAGCTAAGGCGAACCGAGAGGTTTAATTCGGTACCAAAAAAAGGTATCTCTGGAATATACAAAAGTAGAGATATATTCTTACACTTGAATATAAACGCTTAGAGTTAAACGCATACTGGGTTAACACCATGCTTTTCCAGTCAGGGGACTTTCCCCCACGCACCAGCTATGACTAGACACCTACCAAGTCTATGGGTCCACTAGTTCTAGATTGACAGTTCCTCCTATAGCCAAACAATCGAAGAGGGGAGTTGACATAAAAAAATTCTTAAGGACAAAAACTATAAAAAAATAAATCAGATCCATTGCAACTTCCAACTGATCAAGGGCTTAGGGTTTAAACACATTTCAAGTGTTCCTGCACTGGTGGGTACTCGTGCAACGCAAGCAAAAATGTTTATCTGAGCGAACAAGAAGGAGGGAAGTTAGCGAGGAAAAGGCATAGAAAATTGGCTGCCCTGATGACTGGATTGCTCATGGTGTCAAAAAGTGAAGCCACAGCGCCACCATATTGGTATTTCTTAATATTCCCTCTCACTCCATTTAATTATTTGGAAAGCATCTGATTTCAAAGAGAACACATTACCTATAGAGTTGCCGTTTTTTCCATAAGTTTCCCTGTACATTCATATATAAACACAATCGTCCTAAACATTTAAATGGTTATTTGTTTATAATAACAAATAATTATGTTTAATAAATAAAAAATTCGGGAATTTCCCCTGCTTATTAAAAGTTATTTTAATCTTTATTATAGTAGCGAATATCAAATCAGCTCACAAACGAGACACTTCATTTGTATTACAGATGTCAAAATGATGGTTCGAGAAGTCTGAATACAGAAGTATGCTTTGTAAGGCATGCGCAACCAACTTAATTCGCCATGAACAGAGCAACTTATTAATGCTGACTGCGTATGGATTTAAAGAAGCCTTTATCCAAGCATTTATACTGTTGCACTGAGCAAGATGATGCATGGTTTACCTTTTTAATATAAAATATTTCAATTTAGTATAGGGGATTCTATGTATTGTAATATTGCATGTATATTCAAATCAATTTCTGCTAATTGGGTTAAAAATGCAAAGAAGGTCTGCACTCTAAAAAAAAAAAAGATTCTTGACAAGAGATATTGACAAACTTTTCAGCTCTTTGCCTTCGTCAGTGTATTGATTGCTAATTGGGTTAGACTAAACCCTAGGGTTAGACTAACCCATGACCCTTTTCACATTTCCGGGCTTCTCGGAAGAAGAACTTGTCATACTTGGAAAGTGGTGAATGAGAGAGTACATTAAATATCTTTTTCATGTTCGAATTTGCTCACATAGAAAAAGAAAAACGTCCTGGTTGCGTATGCAACCCACCATTCCCTGAAGGAGGGAACGGAGGACGTAGTCGACGTCGACTGAATGGGGATCACGCCAAGGAGCCTATCATCTTCGAGTACTATTGAATGAGCCAATGTAATTGGCGTGCGTGATTCGCATCACACACTCCGCCCCCGCGGCGCGGGTATAAATACGGAAGTGGATGCACGCACTAGTTGCTTTTTCGCTGAGGAGCCGAGCGTAACCCGGAGTCAGCGGTGGTCCAGCGGTAGTGGCAAGGGGACTACGTTGCATATTCACATCCTACCCGAAGGGAGGTAATGTGGAGAATACACATATGAACGGGGCGGATGACTGGGCAGTACGACATATGGAATGTCACTGGGGTGGCTCCAGCCTAAGACGGGGGGAGACTCACCGGACAGTGACGGCAGAGAGACTCTGCCGAGGGAAGACACGGGCTTGCCGTTGGAGCCGTATCGTGGAAGAATACACATATGGGGTCGCCGTAGGGACCACAACATATGGACCCAGCCTAACACAGTTTCCACACTGCTTACAAGTGGTAGGCCCAACACCAGACGTTCTGCACGTCCGAAGTTGGAGGGGTGTGGAGGAACTCAACAGGTTTAAAATTTAAGGGAACTCAACTGGAGTAGAAAGACGCACGTATCCAGTCCATAGGAGGGGAATGGCGCAGGAAGCCGACACTTGAACCGGGCTCACGGTGAAACTGGCTTCATGAGAAGGGAGCCCACGGGAAGCAGCGGTTCAACTAGGTGTCGTCCAGCCCCCAACTCTAGAATCTTTTTAGCAAAGCATATCGTCAACGCCCAGGCGGAGCACTTTACACTCATCATAGAGGAGCTCAACACCTAAGTGGACATCTTGCATCTCGGAATTTTTTTACCGAAATGAAAGTAAGCGCTAAGGCCAACTTTGCTTGGAAACAGCCTTCCCTCTCTGCTGAATTCCTAACAGATAAGAGCTGGTCTGAGGTCTATGGCTTGCGTTCTGTACGCGTCTAACCGCTATAAGCGAACGGACAATGGATCTGCCTCCTCTGGGGCAGCGCTTGCAGGCTCACCACCTGCTCCTATTACAGGAGAGGTAGGAACCTTGGGCACAATCCAAGCCGGGGTCTCAGCTTGTGAGAGTTAGCCGGCCCGAACTCCAGGCACAATACGTTGACAGAAAGCGAGCAAGTCCCTACCCTCTAGTAGAGACCATTCGAGCAGGAGAACTGATATAACTTAATTTTTAACTCACTGCCTGCAGTGGCGGTCTCTGTAGTGCAGTTGCACCAGAGATAAGGCCCAAGAGGATAAAGAGGGACGCAAGGATTTACATTACCTTGCTCCTCAGGAACCTGACGATCAGGACGTGCTTCTCCATACTTCTGCATCACGATGAGCGTCGTTTAAACAGAGGCAACATCATTTTGAGGGTGAAGGAAAACAGCCTACTCCAACCCATCTTGCCGTAGGTGCAAGCGACGGGCACAAAAAGACAGGAGCACTGCTCAACACAACATGTGAAGATCACTGAGCTTCAGGAGCATTTCTGCTCAGCACTTGAGTGTGATAAATTCACTGAACTTCAGGAGCATTTCTGCTCAACACTTGAGTGCGAAGAACTTCACTGAGCTACAGGAGCATTTCTGCTCAACACTGGGTGTGAAAGAATTCACTGACCTTCAGGAGCACTGCTGCTCAACACCTGAGTGCGATGAATTCACTAAGCTACAGGAGCATTGCTGCTCAACACCTGAGTGCGAGGAACTTCACTGATTTTCAGGAGCATTTCTGCTCAACATAAAGTGTGATGAATTCATTGACTTGAGCAGGCGCCAAGCGACCATGAGTCGTAGTCGCTTTTAGGAGGCTCACTGGGGAAACGCATTTCTGCGGGCCCCCGGGGCAGCTGAGGGCCAGTGTCTGTCCAAGGGTTGTCCGCTCGGACAGAAATAACTGGCAGGGAGACGAAACCATATACCCCATGAGCCTCTGAAAGTTCTTTCAGTGGGACCCTTTCTCACTTCAACACCAGCTGAACACACTCTCATTGGAGAGACGTGTTAGACCGAGTCCATCTCCAAAACTGAAAAAGAGATACTCAGCCTGTGGGCGAGATTACTCTCTCCCAGTTGACCTGAAGACCCAACGGGCTCGACTCGAAGGGAAGGACTCTGCACTGATACTTCAACCCTGACACACAACACACAGGATGGCCTGCGGCGCGGAAGGTAGAGATCTGAAGCACATGTCTTTCAGGTCGGAGCTGCAGACCAATCTTGGGCCAAGATGGTCATGACCCACCACCTAGTAGCACGAAGAACGAGTTTACAACTGGTCTTCGTACCAGCTGGAGGAGCGGCTATATCAAATCCTTCGCCAGCAGGATAAGATAAGCATGCACAAATCAGGAGCACTGCTCAACACTAGGTGTGATGAATATCACTGGATTTTTTAGGAGCACGTCTGCTCAACACCTAATGTGATGATTATCACTGACTTGAGCGGGATAGCCTAGCCTGAGGTGGGGCAGCAAAGTAGAGAGAGTGGTGTTAGTGTGCTGTGCAACACTTACCTGTCTCCACTAGCCGCAGGGGGCGCGTGAGAAGGCGGATGACCGGGTCCTCGAACGCACCAAGCTGTCTGCTGGCGACCAAGGGGGAGCTGAGGGGTGTAAGGCTATACAGGGTCACACCCGCCAGACTGGCCCTCTTGGGACCCAGGAACAGATGAATTTGCTCTCTCTTTGAAGTGTGGGTACCGCTTGCTCCGCTTTTTTTTGGGGGGGGGGGGGAGCCAGCGGCAAAACAGACACACACACACAAACAAAGACCCCAACTGGCCCTGACCCTGGGGGAGGGAGTGATCGTGCCAACTCCAAGAGCATCTCATCCATCCCTGGGCGGCCCGCTCCGGAATGCTTTCACTGTCGCTTGCCACCTGGCTTGGCAGTGCCTGGAGCGGGCTGGGCATCTCTACTGTGGCCCTCCAAGCTGAGGCCTGGGTGGAGGCTGCTGCGGAGGCCCAGCAGGAGCGGCAGCTGGGGAACGCCCTCGGCAACGAGCAGGCGGAGGAGCTGCCACCGGCGGTGGGTGGAGGCAGCAGCTGGCTGCCGGGGCAGGATGTGCCAGATGACCTCTGTCTGCGCTTGAGTGGCAGAGAACTGTTGGATGCAGTTCTCCGCCGCGTCGCCGACCAGCCCAACCTGGGCAATTGGGGAGACCAGGAACCGAACCTTGTCCGCATCTGCCATATCAACAAGGCTGAGCCAACGATGGCGCTCCTGGACCACTAAGGTGGACATCGCCAGACCGATCGTGCACGCTACGGCACTCGTGGCCCCGGAGGGCGAGGTCGGATGCAGTGCGGTGCTCATCTAGGAGCGCATGGTCTGGATTACCCTCGTGCACGTGCATGAGTGCCCTGGCCTGACAGACCTGAAGTAACGCCATGGCACGCAAGAGGAAGCGGCTTGCCCACAGGCTTTGTAAGCTCTGCCTGTCAGAACGGATGAAAACTCACAGGCTTTAGGGAGGAGACGAGGATCCCCCAAAAAGGCAGCGGCCGCCGGACACAGGTGCACCTGTGTCGACAGACCGCTCCATTAGAGGGATAGCCTTGCAACCCTTCACCGCTCCTCCATCAAGGGTAGTGAGGGGGAAATACTATTCAGGCAGTTTCTAGCAGAGAAAGGTGTCGTCCACAACCTGGTAAGCTCTCCATGCATTTCGGGAAAGAAAGGCACTGGGGCGGCGAGCTGAGAACCAGCGCGGCCCGCCCCGAGATACCAAACTTCAGATTCCAACCGAGACTGAACGGGACACGGTGGAGGTTCCACTCGAGCCCGGCAGCCTCAGCGGCCCGTTTCAGCATAGCTGACATTTCTGGATCTGGCTTGGGCAATGTTACACTCCCAGAGGGAGATAACACAGCCAAGTCATCATTTCCAGAGGCCAGCTCACCCTCCGATGCTGCTATCGACATCTTATCCTCAGGGGGAACCCCCATTGAAACAGCTGATCAGTCCATTACAGAGGGACCAGCATGCTCAACAGGAATTCCATCGGCTGCGGTGTGATGGAGGAGTGAGGAGCCCACAAGGAATGGTTACCGGGCGAGACATCCATCACTATCCTCCGATCACCCATCCCACACGGCACCTGGGGGTGGGGCATGGTAATGGGGACTCGCGCTTTGCGGACGAAAGCAAGTCTCGATCTCAACACCGCGACAGTCATATTCCCGCAATGAGAACATGAGCTGTCCACAAAAGCTGCCTCAGCATGCCGAACATATAAATATATGTATACATATTTATATACATATAAATACATAGCTCAAGCACATGATGCAACAATTGTAACCGTCAGAGAGGAAAAGGGAACGACTGCATCCAGAAACGCACAGGTGGAATGATATCTTGAAAAAGACGCAAACGCACCCGTGTTGCTCTTTCAGAAAATAGGACCGTCACCAGTGCCGGAGCACACAGGGGAATGACCGCGGCAACACTGAACAGAGAACTGAAACAGAGAAGCACTCACTTTTCCGCCCTCTAACCAGCCGTCAACACACACAAACATTTAGAATTTGTTGCTGTTAAAACAGCAGTTGAGAGCTGAAAGCTCGCGATCACCGCTGCACTCACGCTTTAGAACACCAGCACTGGGAGAGTCTTCCTGAAGAACACCGACACACTCGCTCGTTGTAAACAACAGCACTCTCAGAGACATCAAACGATCGGCTCCGAAGCGAAAGGCAACTAGTGCGTGCATCCACTTCCGTATTTATACCCGCGCCGCGGGGTCGGAGTGTGTGATGCGAATCACACACGCCAATTACATTGGCTCGTTCAATAGTACTCGAAGATGATAGGCTCCCTGGCGTGATCCCCATTCAGTCGACGTCGACTACGTCCGACGTTATCGACTGAAAGGGAACTACACAGTAGTGTTTCCCACAACTTTCAAAAGAGGAAAATATAGAGAGCGATTGATAACGGCAGTCAGAAGAGAGAAATATGTCAATTTTACCATCAGTCCCACAGCCTCTGTATTAGAAACACCTTCACAGCAGCGTTACCTAGTTGTTGTTTTTTTGTTTGTTTGTTTTTTGTATTTTGATGCAAAGGATACAAAGTATAGTGTTATAAATGTCCATAATAATAAAAAAAAAATATATATAAGGATTTCCAGGATTTCCAGGATTTGTGATGCCGAGATGACAGTTAAAACGCGTCATCCCAGTCTTTGAAAAAGGTCCATAATCCCAGATTAAATATGACTTTTTTCAGTAAGTAAAGTGTGTGTGTGTGTGTGTGTGTGTGTGTGTGTGTGTGTGTGTGTGTGTGTGTGTGTGTGTGTGTGTGTGTGTGTGTGTGTGTGTGTGTGTGAAGTTGTAAAAAGTGTGTATATATATATATACTTATGTGTATAGCAAATAATTGCATAGCTATGGAAATAACTTGGCAGATAATAGGCTGTCAAATGAATCAATGAATTAATAATAGAATAAGTCAGCTCTTCTCTTAAGATTGTACAAAAAGCATGAAAAAATAAATATTTCTCAAGAAGAAATTACTCAAGATCTCATAAATTAGCAAAGTCTAAAATAAACTGTCAAATTTACAGTAGAAACCTTTGAGCAGTTGGTTTAAGAAGCATAGAACACTGCCACACATCACAATCATAAGAGGTGGGCACAAATACATCAAAAACTATTTTGTTACAAAATACAAATACTGGCTCATGAAATGTAACAAAATAAAATACAAAATACTGATGTGAAAAATGTATTTAAATAAAATACAAGTAATTAGTATTTTGAAAATACAAAAATACTCCCACAATAATCTTAAGTCTTTTTTTTTTATTACTGAAAGGTCAATAACACAAATAGTAGCAATAACACAAATATGAGAAATGTGTAAATACAAAATGGCGAAGTAGCAAAATAAAAAAGTATGGGCATTTCACTAAATCTCTACAGGGCCTGAAATAGCTCCCTCTGACGTAAATGGCATGTATAGCTAAGTTCACATCAGTGGTGTGGTAGGCTTCCCTTAATAGCAAAACGTGTTTGATGTAGGCTACGTAGCCATATTATCACCGTTACTCTACTCGCGCCTTAAAGGACAAGTTCGGTATTTTACACTTAAAGCCCTGTTTTAAGATCGTTTCTGATGAAATAGAACGGTTAAGATTGAAATTTGGACAAATGCTGCTGTCCTGAGAATTTTCGGTTTCTGTGTTAGCACCCCCCACCTCCACAATGGTTTCATAGGGGCACTGGAAGAATCAGTCATAAAACGCATTAAACTTTAGTTTACAAAGACGTGAAACTCACCGAGTGGTCTGGGGTGTTCACTGATATGCTCACACAAAAATCGCTGCAAAAGATGCTTTCCAACAGGTGTTTTACCATTCGTTGTAAAACTGTGGACCTATTTTTCCAAACGCCTCACAACCGGACATTCTTCCATTGAGAGCTTGAATAATAGACACTCCAGCCCAGTTGGTGGCGATAATGCACCTTTGCCAATGTTTGGATAGCGTAGCCTACGATACCGCGACTGGAAGAATACAGAAAGAATACAAACAACCCCATTTCCGTTTCCGTCGCCGGAGTAATAACGTACCTCACAGAACATCCAATACAAGTTAACGGAGTTGGACAAAAACTACGATAAAACCTGTTGGAAAGCATCTTTTGCAGCGATTTTTGTGTAAAAATAACAGACCGAGAATTTGTCACAAAATCAAAATTCCATTTTAATCATAATATATATGATTAATCATATTAATCATAATATGTGTGGATTTGTTTTACACACGAGACTCTAACTGCCCTGACCGCGTATGCTTTTTCCATAGTAGAATCGCGCTGCGTGCGCAATTACTGAAAAACAATAGGATTGATGATTATTTTATACAAAATCAATATCAATATTTCTCATATGTAATATGTTTAAAAACGTGTAAAAACTGCAGATGGATGCTATATTGTGAACGCTTGCTTAGCATGGAGATTTCAGTGGAGTTAGGACAGACGTGCTGTTTCATAATAGGTAGGGCCTGATGTCCTTTTATGAATGACAACACAGTGCATTGATCTCATAAGGCACAATTATTTTCTCTATAATGCCGTTCAGTGTGCAATATGTGTGTTTGTAGACTATATATTTGTCACAAAACACTTTACCTTAATGCCGTTTTAAAGAGTTAAAAACTCATTCACTTCTTGGAGGAAGCCCGGTCTACAGGGTGTCACGTGATTTTCGTGCATCTAACCTGGACATTGCCATTGCCAACATCAGACAAGTACACCACATCAGACCGAAAATATGGCAAAATCATTTACTATGGTGATTTTTCTTAAGTATTTAAGTATTTGAAATACTCTAAATACACTCCCTCAAAATATTTTGTTACAAACTACATTTTATTTTTTCCACACCTGCAAAATACAAATTACAAAATACACTAAAGTAATTAAATACGTATTTAAAATAAATTTAATTGAGATACTGCCCATGTCTGAGCATAAGCATATGGTGGCTTTTATCTTTTTAGAGTTTATTTGCCCTTTCACACCTTATTTTTCTTTAACTGTCTGTGAAAATAGGTTTTGGGATTTTTTTCAGGTTTAGCTTATTTCTGGGGACAAATCTGTCCCTAAAATATGGTTAACCAAAGAAAAAAGTAAATAAATCAATCAATCTTTTGAAAGTTGCTGAAGCTTGTTTACTCATTCTCACTTGTTTAGCTACTAAACAGGGATTTTAACATCAATGCCATAGAAGAATCAGTCATCCAGACATTTTTACTTCTGCCTTCAAAGACAATTAAATAACAGTCCAATTTCATGTGAAATATAGGCTTGTCCGGTTTGGGACAGAGCCTGTAGAAATGGTTTCTTGAAAAAGAAGAACTGTCAGATATTCACTTATGTGAGATGAATATCTGCTATAAGAAGTGGTGTCAAGCATGAACTTCAAGTAGAATTGTACACTAACTAAGAATGAATGTGTCACAGTTGAGTCACCAAATGAAGAGGAGAGGAATCTATAGCAGTCCTTCTTTTAATAAACTCAAAACAATGAAGATAATCTACACTGCAGCACACATGGTGCAATGTAAATGTGTTATACACAGGCAAGCAAACAAAGGGAGCTAATTGAAACACAGGTGAACCTAATTAGGACCAAACTGACTAGCATGGTTAACACATAGCTCCACTTTCCTAGAAAAACAGCCAACAGTTTGATTGCAAAGGAACATTCTCTCAATCCCAGTTCAAGATTGCACACGGATTAAGTGTTGGAGTATTTTTGTGGCTGCAATATTCAGTCTGCTCACGGATTAAGGACAACTTTTCAGCTATACGGTAATGTACCTTTGCTGTTTTTGGCGTGCGTTTTTTTTCTCTCTCCGTTCTTGCAAATATTGACTTCATTTAGTACAACTAAAAAAAAGTTAGTTTAATCAAAAGTATGAATATTTTGTCTTTTATTTTACCTGCCCTTGTGAAAAAGTAAACTTTTTAGCATGCTTTTATGGAAATAAAACTTTAAAATCTACATAAGTGCAAGAATGTAGTGTTTTCAGACTTAATTGCATGTGTAGGCCTATGCAATTAAATGAAAATGGATTCTAGTTTAAATGCAGTTAGCTGAAAAAGTCATTTGTTTGACCCAAGCACATCTTTATATGTAAATTCATAATTACTTGTTATGTCTTTGAAATATGGTTACTGAATTTACTGGGCATTTATGGTCAACTAAAATATACTTTATATTTAATATTGAATAACATATGGCAGCTCAAATTATAATGATGTACTATGTTAGTCAACACATCAAAATGAGTCTACTTCTTTAAAGCACAACAAAAAGATTAAAACAATGTACTTTGCAATAATGTCAAGCTAAAAGTTTCACTTTAAAGTTCCCTTTTTAAAAGCAGTCACGCCTGCCAGCCAGAGGGCTCTAGTCCTTTTCCATTTCCATAAACCTTTGCCTGTACTCATTCTAGTGTGATTACATCCACCTGTGTGTCATTGGCTTGTTAATGTATAAGCCCCCTGGTGGCCATCATATGCACTAATGTATGGTATGTACATTTAAGTGGTTTGTTATAAATTCATCAGTGTTAAATTATCTGCAAGTAGACCTATAGTTTTAATATACTTTCAAGATTTTAAGTGCAAGTACACGTTCAATACAAATAAGCACAGTTTTTCACAAGGGTACATGACAATTCAAAAATATACAATTGCTTTTATATGATTTTCCCCTGCAAACTAATCTGGTTGTGCTATTTTACTTAATGCAACTTTAGCTCTCAAAGCTCCCTGGAACAAAGCTTTAAACTTTATTCTATCAAAAATACTACGTTCTTAAACCGCATGATTTCACTGAATCCACTCTTCATTGTAGGCTTTAAAGATCAACATGGAGAAAATCATCCTACAAATCCCTCTGATATTGCTGGTGCTGCATATACAAGGAGGAGAGTTCTCTAAAAATCCAGTTTGTTCGATTGCCGTTGCTCCACAGCCGGAAGTCGTGGAGTTCGACAACACAATTTATGCCACTTGTGAAATAACTCCCAGCCCCAATTTACCACCTTACCAGCCGAAAATCTATGGGCAAATCCTCTTCAAGCAGCTCTTCCCCAATGGAGTTTTAGAAGTGAAAATCAACCTCCGTGGTTTGCCTGCCATCGATCATCAAAAGCGTGCCATTGACATCCATCGGTATGGAGACCTCAGTCAAGGCAGCATCACTGTTGGTCCTCATTACAATCCCAATGGTGTTGACCACCCTCATCATCCTGGAGACCTGGGCAACTTTGCTTCTGAGCAAGGAGTTATAAGGCAGTTCCTGAATCTCCCAGAGGCCAAGCTCTTCGGGGCTCATTCCATTCTGGGACGTTCGGTGGTGGTTCATGAGAAGGAGGATGATCTGGGAATGGGGTCAGATGAGGAGAGTGAACTGAATGGGAATTCTGGACAGATAATTGCCCTAGGCGTGATTGGTATTACTAGTCCAAGTCTGTGGCAGAAGACTGAACTGCCCCCCAAGAAAAGCTGTGGAGGACGGCACTGAGTTGGATCTGGTGGAAAAGCAGATTCAAATAGGATAATTGTGGTTTTCCTTGTGTAATCTTTGTCTGTGTCCTAGATTAAAGTGATACTTAATACCCTGAAAGTATATCCCTAGAGTTATTGCCATAACAAACACTTTCAATGCTTTTAAAAGGTCCTGGCATCCAACAATTCATGTTTTGGTCTTTTCAGAGACTTTTTGGCCATAGCTTCCAGTAGTAAATAGCTCCACTCTTAAAAATGTATGTAGGGTGAATGCAGGTAAAGTGGACTATCTGGTAAAGTGGGTAGCTTAAGTACTGTGCTCATGGGTTTTCACTTTTAGAGCATGACAATGGTCTTTAAATCGATACGATTTCTCTAAATGATAAAATGGCTTTGGTTGATGCAATATGACACTGGTGGGCAACTCTAATGGTTAAAGGTAGAAAACCCTTTGACACAAGATTTTATTTTCTAAATTATGAGGTTTCTTACTAAATGTAAATCAATGTGGGACTGTTCCTGGTTTGTTGCTTAAATATTGCTGACCCCCTTTGGCTGAATGTTAGATAAAGTGAACCCAAAGTTTTGGGTAAAGTGGGTGACCTTAAACCTTCAGCAATTATACTCTAAATTGACATTCACTAGTTATTGGTAGGAAAAAGCAGAAATTAAGACTAGGAATTAAGTTCAATCTGTGGAGTGAAGAAAGGAGGACAGGAGCAAAATGTAGATGCAAAATAACTCTTTAAAATGTGGAGACAATTTGAGTTCAAATTGTTTAGAGAAAACCGACAGAGAAAAGTTTAATATGTTACCATTTTAAATGTTCCTTCTATTGAAGATGTTGCACTTGCTGTAGTCCCATTAGAAAAAAAATGTTGTATAGTTCATTTTCATCCAGATTTCTGAATATTCTGGTATCCAGATTTCATTAAATTTAATGTCAACATAACATGTGCAACATCAGTTGTTTTGAATTGTACACATACATTGAGTGAACAGATTAATTTTATTCATCATAGCCTAGGCCACATGCTTTTGGGTTTCTTAAATATATTGAATGTTTGTGTGATAATAAATCATGTTTTTAATGACAATACTGGATATTTTTTGATAAATCAGGGATGGCTCACATTACCAGACCAGCTGGCCCATTTTACCTAAAAAGAAATTTGTCTTGAGTTCATGATCTCAAAATGTTTATTGGTATACCTTGAAAATAATACATAACTGTTACAATTTTATTATGAGTTGATTTTTATTCACTTTGGTACTATTTTCACAAGTCTTAGTGCTAATATCACAACAGATCATAAAAAAATCACTTTTTTTTCAAACCTTTCATGTTTTCAATTGTGTTTGTACGATAATCAAAATCACAAAGTATACTTTTCACTACACAAAATAAGTTTCATCTATATAAATGTTTCATTCACAGTAGCTGCCTTTCATAATGCTATTACTATCAAACTTTTCATTTGCATGTCTTTTCATTCAGTTTAATACATTTGTCTATTATTTAATCCAACTGATCTTAATGGTCAATCAATCATTTGGTACATCTATAGATTCTATATACAGATTCTATAGATGTAGTTTCTACTTTGTTTGCAGTTTCTGATACAGATACCAAATTAAATGATTTTTTTTAACTTTATTAGGGATTTTTTTTAGATTATAACCACTTTGTTCTGTGTGTGTGTGTCCTGGTAAACTATACATTATGGGGACAAAATGTCTCTACAGAGATGGCAATATCCAAAATCCTTGTCCTTGTGGGGACATATACTGTAGGCCCATAAGGAAAACGACTTATAAATTATACTCCAGTAAGTGGTTTGTTAAACTAAATCTCGATAGAAATAATACTTGCATGGATCTTTGGTGCTGAGCAAGAATACGTGTGTGTGTGTGTGTGATGATCCTTGCTGGGTCCGTGAGTTTGAAGTGTTCTTTCAGTTCTTCCGGAGAGCGCGTCATTCGCGGGAAGTTTAAAAGGTTTACTTGAAAGCAAAGTTGCCGGAAATTCAGGCTGATTCACCCGGAGATAGAAATGAATGAGCGCGGAAATGTAACGACTAAAAAAATCGTTACATCTTACACATACATCGAAATCTTACGACTAAAACGTAAGACAAGACAAGACCAAGAATTTAGACGTAAGATTTAAGAATTAAGATAAGATGAGCCATCATCCTTGTCCTTTCAGGAAGACTTAGTCCACACCTATTTTGGGGGAAACTTTTAGCGGGAGAGAGTTTCTTTGTCTCCTTCTGACAGCCTAATTTACATGTTTTATGATGGTATCAGAATTGGTCATTTCTACTCCAAAGGATGGTAAACATAGTATAATACATTTTATCGTACCCTTCTATATATATTTAGCTAAGGCGAACCGAGAGGTTTAATTCGGTACCAAGAAAGGTATGTCTGGAATATACAAAAGTAGAGATATATTCTTACACTTGAATATAAACGCTTAGAGTTAAACGCATACTGGGTTAACACCATGCTTTTCCAGTCAGGGGGAAAGGATTGTTTTCCCCCACGCACCAGCTATGACTAGACACCTACCAAGTCTATGGGTCCACTAGTTCTAGATTGACAGTTCCTCCTATAGCCAATCAATCGAAGAAGGGAGTTGATATAAAAAAAATAAAAAATAAATTCTTAAGGACAAAAACTATAAAAAAAATAAATCAGATCCATTGCAACTTCCAACTGATCAAGGGCTTAGGGTTTAAAGACATTTCAAGTGTTCCTGCACTGGTGGGTACTCGTGCATCGCAAGCAAAAATGTTTATCTGAGCGAACAAGAAGGAGGGAAGTTAGCGAGGAAAAGGCATAGAAAATTGGCTGCCCTGATGACTGGATTGCTCATGGTGTCAAAAAGTGAAGCCACAGCACCACCATATTGGTATTTCTTAATATTCCCTCTCACTCCATTTAACTATTTGGAAAGCATCTTATTTCAAAGAGAACACATTACCTATAGAGTTGGCGTTTTTTCCATAAGTTTCCCTGTACATTCATATATAAACACAATCGTCCTAAACATTTAAATGGTTATTTGTTTATAATAACAAATAATTATGTTTAATAAATAAAAAATTCGGGAATTTCCCCTGCTTATTAAAAGTTATTTTAATCTTTATTATAGTAGCGAATATCATATCAGCTCACAAACGAGACACTTCATTTGTATTACAGATGTCAAAATGATGGTTCGAGAAGTCTGAATACAGAAGTATGCTTTGTAAGGCATGCACAACCAACTTAATTCGCCATGAACAGAGCAACAAGCGAACAAGAAGGAGGGAAGTTAGCGAGGAAAAGGCATAGAAAATTGGCTGCCCTGATGACTGGATTGCTCATGGTGTCAAAAAGTGAAGCCACATCATTCATTTCTATCTCCGGGTGAATCAGCCTGAATTTCCGGCAACTTTGCTTTCAAGTAAACCTTTTAAACTTCCCGCGAATGACGCGCTCTCCAGGAAGAACTGAAAGAAATCTTCAAAATCACGGACCCAGCGAGGATCATCACACACACACACACACGCATTCTTGCTCAGCACCAAAGATCCATGCAAGTATTATTTCTATCGAGATTTAGTTTAACAAACCACTTACTGGAGTATAATTTATAAGTCGTTTTCCTTATGGGCCTACAGTATATGTCCCCACAAGGACAAGGATTTTGGATATTGCCATCTCTGTAGAGACATTTTGTCCCCATAATGTACAGTTTACCAGGACACACACACACACACACAGAACAAAGTGTTTATAATCTAAAAAAAAACCCTAATAAAGTTAAAAAAAATCATTTAATTTGGTATCTGTATCAGAAACTGCAAACAAAGTAGAAACCACATCTATAGAATCTGTATATAGAAATCTATAGATGTACCAAATGATTGATTGACCATTAAGATCAGTTGGATTAAATAATAGACAAATGTATTAAACTGAATGAAAAGACATGCAAATGAAAAGTTTGATAGTAATAGCATTATGAAAGGCAGCTACTGTGAATGAAACATTTATATAGATGAAACTGTTATTTTGTGTAGTGAAAAGTATACTTTGTGATTTTGATTATCGTACAAACACAATTGAAAACATGAAAGGTTTGAAAAAAAAGTGATTTTTTTATGATCTGTTGTGATATTAGCACTAAGACTTGTGAAAATAGTACCAAAGTGAATAAAAATCAACTCATAATAAAATTGTAACAGTTGATATGTATTATTTTCAAGGTATACCAAAAAACATTTTGAGATCATGCACTCAAGACAAATTTCTTTTTAGGTAAAATGGGCCAGCTGGTCTGGTAATGTGAGCCATCCCTGACTTATCAAAAATTATCCAGTATTGTCATTAAAAACATGATTTATTAACACACATTATCAAACAAACATTCAATATATTTAAGAAACCCAGAAGCATGTGGCCTAGACTATGATGAATAAAATGAATCTGTTCACTCAATGCATGTGTACAATTCAAAACAACTGATAGAACATGTTGACATTAAATTTAATGAAATCCAGATATCAGAATATTCAGAAATCTGGATGAAAATTAATACAACATTAGAAAAAGAATATGGGACTACAGCAATTGCAACATCTTCAATAGAAGGAACATTTAAAATGGTAACATTGTAAAACTTTTCTGTCGGTTTTCTCTAAACAATTTGAACTCAAATTGTCTCCACATTTTAAAGAGTTATTTTGCATCTACATTTTGCTCCTGTCCTCCTTTCTTCACTCCACAGATTGAACTTAATTCCTAGTCTTAATTTCTGCTTTTTCCTACCAATAACTAGTGAATGTCAATTTAGAGTATAATTGCTGAAGGTTTAAGGTCACCCACTTTACCCAAAACTTTGGGTTCACTTTATCTAACACATTCAGCCAAAGTGGGTCAGCAATATTTAAGCAACAAACCAGGAACAGTCCCACATTGGTTTACATTTAGTAAGAAACCTTATAATTTAGAGAATAAAATCTTGTGTCCGAGGGTTTTCTACCTTTAACAATTAGAGTTGCCCACCAGTGTCATATTGCATCAACCAAAAGCATTTTATCATTTAGAGAAATCGTGTCGATTTAAAGACCATTGTCATGCTCTAAAAGTGAAAACCCATTGAGCACAGTACTTAAGCTACCCACTTTACCAGATAGTCCACTTTACCTGCATTCACCCTACATATATTTTTAAGAGTGGAGCTATTTACTACTGGAAGCTATGGCCAAAAAGTCTCTGAAAAGACCAAAACTAAAACATGAATTGTTGGATGCCAGGACCTTTTAAAAGCATTGAAAGTGTTTGTTATGGCAATAACTCTAGGGATATACTTTCAGGGTATTAAGTATCACTTTAATCTAGGACACAGACAAAGATTACACAAGGAAAATCATGATTATCCTATTTGAATCTGCTTTTCCACCATATCCAACTCAGTGCCGTCCTCCACAGCTTTTCTTGGGGGGCAGTTCAGTCTTCTGCCACAGACTTGGACTAGTAATACCAATCACGCCAAGGGCAATTATCTGTCCAGAATTCCCATTCAGTTCATTCTCATCTGACCCCATTCCCAGATCATCCTACTTCTCATGAACCACCACCGAACGTCCCAGAATGGAATGAGCCCCGAAGAGCTTGGCCTCTGGGAGATTCAGGAACTGCCTTATAACTCCTTGCTCAGAAGCAAAGTTGCCCAGGTCTCCAGGATGATGAGGGTGGTCAACACCATTGGGATTGTAATGAGGACCAACAGTGATGCTGCCTTGACTGAGGTCTCCATACCGATGGATGTCAATGGCACGCTTTTGATGATCGATGGCAGGCAAACCACGGAGGTTGATTTTCACTTCTAAAACTCCATTGGGGAAGAGCTGCTTGAAGAGGATTTGCCCATAGATTTTCGGCTGGTAAGGTGGTAAATTGGGGCTGGGAGTTATTTCACAAGTGGCATAAATTGTGTTGTCGAACTCCACGACTTCCGGCTGTGGAGCAACGGCAATCGAACAAACTGGATTTTTAGAGAACTCTCCTCCTTGTATATGCAGCACCAGCAATATCAGAGGGATTTGTAGGATGATTTTCTCCATGTTGATCTTTAAAGCCTACAATGAAGAGTGGATTCAGTGAAATCATGCAGTTTAAGAACGTAGTATTTTTGATAGAATAAAGTTTAAAGCTTTGTTCCAGGGAGCTTTGAGAGCTGAAGTTGCATTAAGTAAAATAGCACAACCAGATTAGTTTGCAAGGGAAAATCATATAAAAGCAATTGTATATTTTTTTAATTGTCATGTACCCTTGTCAAAAACTGTGCTTAATTTAATTGAACGTGTACTTGCACTTAAAATCTTGAAAGTATATTAAAACTGTAGGTCTACTTGCAGATAATTTAACACTGATGACTTTATAACAAACCACTTAAATGTACATACCATACCTTACATTAGTGCATATGATGGCCACCAGGGGGCTTATACATTAACAAGCCAATGACACACAGGTGGATGTAATCACACTTTTATAAGTTCATTCAAAGGTTTATGGAAATGGTTTATGGAAATTTATGACAAAATTCAAAATGAAGGACACGTGGTACATCCAATCCTGGCAAAATTGATATCCACAGAATCGACATGACACAAGGAATCCATAGATACCACAATTATGATTTTCTGACAAACTGTTCAAAAGTTATTGGCCAAAATAGCTGTTTTTCATATCTCATGACCCATAGGTGGCGCTATTCCCAACTTTGGCATGGAACCTCAGAACATGCTTCCGATGAAGTGTACCAATTTTCGTTTCATTTGATCAAACTTTGGCCGAGATAAAGCCTCTTAGCCAATTTTGGGTGGACCTCGTTAAGTTTGCGACATTACAACTTTTTTTTTTCCAGTATAACAAAAAAATCGGGAACAATACTTTTATGCGGCTCAGTCCGAAGATCATTTGAGCACATGGTTGAAGAAAATTGGACAAATTATGAAAGAGGAGTAGCGAAAAAACGGAATACTGTTGAGTTCCTCCACACCCCTCCAACGTCGGACGTGCGGAACGTCTGGTGTTGGGCCTACCACTTGTAAGCAGTGTGGAACCTGTGTTAGGCTGGGTCCATATGTTGCGGTCCCTACGGCGACCCCATATGTGTATTCTTCCACAATACGGCTCCCTACGGCAAGCCCGTGTCTTCCCTCGGCAGAGTCTCTCTGCCGTCACTGTCCGGTGAGTCTCCCCCCTTCTTAGGCTGGAGCCACCCCAGTGACATTCCATATGTCGTACTGCCCGGTCATCCGCCCAGTTCATATGTGTATTCTCCACATTACCTCCCTTCGGGTAGGATGTGAATATGCAACGTAGTCCCCTTGCCACTACCGCTGGACCACCGCTGACTCCGGGTTACGCTCGGCTCCTCAGCGAAAAAGCAACTAGTGCGTGCATCCACTTCCGTATATATACCCGCGCCGCGGGGGCGGAGTGTGTGATGCGAATCACGCACGCCAATTACATTGCCTCGTTCAATAGTACTCGAAGATGATAGGCTCCCTGGCGTGATCCCCATTCAGTCGATGTCGACTACGTCCTCCGTTCCCTCCTTCAGGGAATGGTGGGTTGCAACCAGGACGTTTTTCTTTTTCTATGTGAGCAAATTCGAACATGAAAAAGATATTTAATGTACTCTCTCTTCACCACTTTCCAAGTATGACAAGTTCTGCTTCCGAGAAGCCCGGAAATGTGAAAAGGGTCATGGGTTAGTCTAACCCTAGGGTTTAGTCTAACCCAATTAGCAATCAATACACTGACGAAGGCAAAGAGCTGAAAAGTTTGTCAATATCTCTTGTCAAGAATCTTTTTTTTTTTTTTTTGAGTGCAGACCTTCTTTGCATTTTTAACCCAATTAGCAGAAATTGATTTGAATATACATGCAATATTACAATTGTTACGATCTACTCCCAGTCTAGGGTTGGGAGAGGGTAACAAACTTAATAAAAAAAAAAAAAAATAAAAAATAAAAAAAAAAAACGCAAACGTAAGTGTGGAGGGTTCCCTTCAGTCCTCTATCCCAGAAATGTGAGCCAACACTTGATGCAAAAGAAAAAATGATTTATTGTATTTAAACAAAGAAAATGGAAGCTTTAGATCTTCAGGAGAAGGTCAGACCAAAACAACAAACAAAAGAGGAAGCTTACTATTGGAAGAAAAACTAAATGACCTACACAGGTAAAAGAAAATAAATAAACAACATATGCTTCCCTCCACTTCCTGACTAACCAAAAACAAGGATTAATATACAAAAAGAAAAAGGTGGTGACTCAATCTCTCTACTGCTTTCCAAACCAAACAAACAAAAAGTTGATATACAATACCTTTTAGTTACCAAACAAAGTTATTAAGAAGAAGAGAAAAAAAAAGATTGCTTTATCACACAAAGCACACCAAAAACAAGCTCAACTGTACCACACAGGATCAACACACCAGTTTCACACTTAGTTGTAGCAACACACAAGTCTGGTGCCGGGGAGAAGTGAACCTCCTCAAGCAGTGTTCACTCTGCTCTCTTATAGTGCAGCTCTGCAACTCTCCTTACGAGCCTCAGGTGTGGTTAATTAGCTGTAAGGCAATCAGAGTGAGGGAGAGACTGACAGAGCATAACAAACACAACAACTTAAAGTAAAATACACATCAAAAATACTTTTTATATAATACGTCCTCAGGACGTAACACAATACATACAATCCCCTATACTAAATTGAAATATTTTATATTAAAAAGGTAAACCATGCATCATCTTGCTCAGTGCAACAGTATAAATGCTTAGATAAAGGCTTCTTTAAATCCATACGCAGTCAGCATTAATAAGTATATTATTAAACAGACAACATATGCATATCCTGCGGCGCGGAAGGTAGAGATCTGAAGCACATGTCTTTCAGGTCGGAGCTGCAGACCAATCTTGGGCCAAGATGGTCATGACCCACCACCTAGTAGCACGAAGAACGAGTTTACAACTGGCCTTCGTAACAGCTGGAGGAGCGCCTATATCAAATCCTTCGCCAGCAGGATAAGATAAGCATGCACAAATCAGGAGCACTGCTCAACACTAGGTGTGATGAATATCACTGGATTTTTTAGGAGCACGTCTGCTCAACACCTAATGTGATGATTATCACTGACTTGAGCGGGATAGCCGAGCCTGAGGTGGGGCAGCAAAGTAGAGAGAGTGGTGTTAGTGTGCTGTGCAACACTTACCTGTCTCCACTAGCGGCAGGGGGCGCGTGAGAAGGCGGATGACCGGGTCCTCGAACGCACCAAGCTGTCTGCTGGCGACCAAGGGGGAGCTGAGGGGTGTAAGGCTATACAGGGTCACACCTGCCAGACTGGCCCTCTTGGGACCCAGGAACAGATGAATTTGCTCTCTCTTTGAAGTGTGGGTACCGCTTGCTCCGCTTTTTGGGGGGGGGGGGGGGGGGGCAGCGGCGAAACAGACACACACACACAAACAAAGACCCCAACTGGCCCTGCCCCGGGTGGAGGGTGTGATCGTGCCAACTCCAAGAGCATCTCATCCATCCCTGGGCGGCCCGCTCCGGAATGCTTTCGCTGTCGCTTGCCACCTGGCTTGGCAGCGCCAGGAGCGGGCTGGGCATCTCTACTGTGGCCGGCTCCAAGCTGAGGCCTGGGTGGAGGCTGCTGCGGAGGCCCAGCAGGAGCGGCAGCTGGGGAACGCCCTCGGCAACGAGCAGGCGGAGGAGCTGCCACCAGCGGTGGGTGGAGGCAGCAGCTGGCTGCCGGGGCAGGATGTGCCAGATGACCTCTGTCTGCGCTTGAGCGGCAGAGAACTGTTGGATGCAGTTCTCCGCTGCGTCGCCGACCAGCCCAACCTGGGAAATTGGGGAGACCAGGAACCGAACCTTGTCCGCATCCGCCATATCAACCAGGCTGAGCCAACGATGGCGCTCCTGGACCACTAAGGTGGACATCGCCAGACCGATCGTGCACGCTACGACACTCGTGGCCCCGGAGGGTGAGGTCGGATGCAGTGCGGTGCTCATCTAGGAGCGCATGGTCTGGATTACCCTCGTGCACGTGCATGAGTGCCCTGGCCTGACAGACCTGAAGTAACGCCATGGCACGCAAGAGGAAGCGGCTTGCCCACAGGCTTTGTAAGCTCTGCCCGTCAGAACGGATGAAAACTCACAGGCTTTAGGGAGGAGACGAGGATCCCCCAAAAAGGCAGCGGCCGCCGGACACAGGTGCACCTGTGTCGACAGACCGCTCCATTAGAGGGATAGCCTTGCAACCCTTCACCGCTCTTCCATCAAGGGTAGTGAGGGGGAAATACTATTCAGGCAGTTTCTGGCAGAGAAAGGCACTGGGGCGGCGAGCTGAGAACCAGCGCGGCCCGCCCCGAGATACCAAACTTCAGATTCCAACCGAGACTGAACGGGACACGGTGGAGGTTCCACTCGAGCCCGGCAGCCTCGGCGGCCCGTTTCAGCATAGCTGACATTTCTGGATCTGGCTTGGGCAATGTTACACTCCCAGAGGGAGATAACACAGCCAAGTCGTCATTTCCAGAGGCCAGCTCACCCTCTGATGCTGCTATCGACATCTTATCCTCAGGGGGAACCCCCATTGAAACAGCTGATCAGTCCATTACAGAGGGACCAGAATGCTCAACAGGAATTCCATCGGCTGCGGTGTGATGGAGGAGTGAGGAGCCCACAAGGAATGGTTCCCGGGCGAGACATCCATCACTATCCTCCGATCACCCATCCCACACGGCACCTGGGGGTGGGGCATGGTAATGGGGACTCGCGCTTCGCGGACGAAGGCAAGTCTCGATCTCAACACCGCGACAGTCATATTCCCGCAATGAGAACATGAGCTGTCCACAAAAGCTGCCTCAGCATGCCGAACATATAAATATATATATATATATATATATATATATATATATATATATATATATATATATATATCCATATTTATATATATCCATATTTATATACATATAAATACATAGCTTAAGCACATGATGCAACAATTGTAACCGTCAGAGAGGAAAAGGGAACGACTGCATCCAGAATCGCACAGGTGGAATGACATCTTGAAAAAGACGCAAACGCACCCGTGTTGCTCTTTCAGAAAATACGACCGTCACCAGTGCCGGAGCACACAGGGGAATGACCGCGGCAACACTGAACAGAGAACTGAAACAGAGAAGCACTCACTTTTCCGCCCTCTAACCAGCCGTCAACACACACAAACATTTAGAATTTGTTGCTGTTAAATCAGCAGTTGAGAGCTGAAAGCTCGTGATCACCACTGCACTCACGCTTTAGAACACCAGCACTGGGAGAGTCTTCCTGAAGAACACCGACACACTCACTCGTTGTAAACAACAGCACTCTCAGAGACATCAAACGATCGGCTCCGAAGCGAAAGGCAACTAGTGCGTGCATCCACTTCCGTATTTATACCCGCGCCGTGGGGTCGGAGTGTGTGATGCGAATCACGCACGCCAATTACATTGGCTCGTTCAATAGTACTCGAAGATGATAGGCTCCCTGGCGTTATCCTCATTCAGTCGACGTCGAGTACGTCCGACGTTATCGACTCAATGGGAACTACACAATAGTGTTTCCCACAACTTTCAAAAGAGGAAAATATAGAGAGCGATTGATAACGGCAGTCAGAAGAGAGAAATATGTCAATTTTACCATCAGTCCCACAGCCTCTGTATTAGATACACCTTCACAGCACGGTTACCTAGTTGTTTTTTTTTTGTTTGTTTTTTGTATTTTGATGCAAAGGATACAAAGTATAGTGTTATAAATGTCCATAATAATAAAAAAATTAAAATATAAGGATTTGCAGGATTTCCAGGATTTGTGATGCCGAGATGACAGTTAAAACGCGTCATCCCAGTCTTTGAAAAAGGTCCATAATCCTAGATGACTTTGACTTTTTTCACTAAGTAAAGTGTGTGTGTGTGTGTGTGTGTGTGTGTGTGTGTGTGTGTGTGTGTGTGTGTGTGTGTGTGTGTGTGTGTGTGTGTGTGTGTGTGTGTGTGTGTGTGTTTGTGTGTGTGTGTGTGTGAAGTTGTAAAAAGTGTGTATATATATACTTATGTGTATAGCAAATAATTGCATAGCTATGGAAATAACTTGGCAGATAATAGGCTGTCAAATTAATCAATGAATTAAACAAAATTAAAAGTCAGCTCTTCTCTTAAGATTGTACAAAAAGCATGAAAAAATAAATATTTCTCAAGAAGAAATTACTCAAGATCTCATAAATTAGCAAAGTCTAAAATAAACAGTCAAATTTACAGTAGAAACCTTTGAGCAGTTGGTTTAAGAAGCATAGAACACTGCCACACATCACAATCATAAGAGGTGGGCACAAATACATCAAAAACTATTTTGTTACAAAATACAAATACTGGCTCATGAAATGTAACAAAATAAAATACAAAATACTGATGTGAAAAATGTATTTAAATAAAATACAAGTAATTAGTATTTTGAAAATACAAAAATACTCCCACAATAATCTTAAGTCTTTTTTTTTTATTACTGAAAGGTCAATAACACAAATAGTAGCAATAACAGAAATATGAGAAATGTGTAAATACAAAATGGCGAAGTAGCAAAATAAAAAAGTATGGGCATTTCACTAAATCTCTACAGGGCCTGAAATAGCTCCCTCTGACGTAAATGGCATGTATAGCTAAGTTCACATCAATGGTGTGGTAGGCTGCCCTTAATAGCAAAACGTGTTTGATGTAGGCTATGTAGCCATATTATCACCGTTACTCTACTCGTGCCTTAAAGGACAAGTTCGTGTATTTTACACTTAAAGCCCTGTTTTAAGATCGTTTCTGATGAAATAGAACGGTTAAGATTGAAATTTGGACAAATGCTGCTGTCCCGAGAATTTTCGGTTTCTGTGTTAGCACCCCCCACCTCCACAATGGTTTCATAGGGGCACTGGAAGAATCATTCATAAAACGCATTAAACTTTAGTTTACAAAGACGTGAAACTCACCGAGTGGTCTGGGGTGTTCACTGATATGCTCACACAAAAATCGCTGCAAAAGATGCTTTCCAACAGGTGTTTTACCATTCGTTGTAAAACTGTGGACCTATTTTTCCAAACGCCTCACAACCGGACATTCTTCCGTTGAGAACTTGAATAATAGACACTCCAGCCCAGTTGGTGGCGATAATGCACCTTTGCCAATGTTTGGATAGCGTAGCCTACGATACCGCGACTGGAAGACTACAGAAAGAATACAAACAACCCCATTTCCGTTTCCGTCGCCGGAGTAATAACGTACCTCACAGAACATCCAATACAAGTTAACGGAGTTGGACAAAAACTACGATAAAACCTGTTGGAAAGCATCTTTTGCAGCGATTTTTGTGTAAAAATAACAGACAGAGTATTTGTCACAAAATCAAAATTCCATTTTAATCATAATATATATGATTAATCATATTAATCATAATATGTGTGGATTTGTTTTACACACGAGACTCTAACTGCCCTGACCGCGTATGCTTTTTCCATAGTAGAATCGCGCTGCGTGCGCAATTACTGAAAAACAATAGGATTGATGATTATTTTATACAAAATCAATATCAATATTTCTCATATGTAATATGTTTAAAAACGTGTAAAAACTGCAGATGGATGTTATATTGTGAACGCTTGCTTAGCATGGAGATTTCATTGGAGTTACGACAGACGCGCTGTTTCATAATAGGTAGGGCCTGATGTCCTTTTATGAATGACAACATTTATTTTCTCTATAATGCCGTTCAGTGTGCAATATGTGTGTGTGTAGACTATATATTTGTCACAAAACACTTTACCTTAATGCCGTTTTAAAGAGTTAAAAACTCATTCACTTCTTGGAGGGAGCCCGGTCTACAGGGTGTCACGTGATTTTCGTGCATCTAACTTGAACATTGCCATTGCCAACATCAGACAAGTACACCACATCAGACCGAAAATATGCCAAAATCATTTACTATGGTGATTTTTCTTAAGTATTTAAGTATTTGAAATACTCTAAATACACTACCTCAAAATATTTTGTTACAAACTACATTTTATTTTTTCCACACCTGCAAAATACAAATTACAAAATACACTAAAGTAATTAAATACGTATTTAAAATACATTTAATTGAGATACTGCCCATGTCTGATCATAAGCATATGGTGGCTTTTATCTTTTTAGAGTTTATTTGCCCTTTCACACCTTATTTTTCTGTGACTGTCTGTGAAAATAGGTTTAGGGATTTTTTTCAGGTTTAGCTTATTTCTGGGGACAAATCTGTCCCTAAAATATGGTTAACCAAAGAAAAAAGTAAATAAATCAATCAATCTTTTGAAAGTTGCTGAAGCTTGTTTACTCATTCTCACTTGTTTAGCTACTAAACAGGGATTTTAACATCAATGCCATAGAAGAATCAGTCATCCAGACATTTTTACTTCTGCCTTCAAAGACAATTAAATAACAGTCCAATTTCATGTGAAATATAGGCTTGTCCGGTTTGGGACAGAGCCTGTAGAAATGGTTTCTTGAAAAAGAAGAACTGTCAGATATTCACTTATGTGAGATGAATATCTGCTATAAGAAGTGGTGTCAAGCATGAACTTCAAGTGGAATTGTACACTAACTAAGAATGAATGTGTCACAGTTGAGTCACCAAATGAAGAGGAGAGGAATCTATAGCAGTCCTTCTTTTAATAAACTCAAAACAATGAAGATAATCTACACTGCAGCACACATGGTGCAATGTAAACGTGTTATACACAGGTAAGCAAACAAAGGGAGCTAAATGAAACACAGGTGAACCTAATTAGGACCAAACTGACTAGCATGGTTAACATGTAGCTCCACGTTCCTAGAAAAGCAGCCAACAGTTTGATTGCAAAGGAACATTCTCTCAATCCCAGTTCAAGATTGCACACGGATTAAGTGTTGGAGTATTTTTGTGGCTGCAATATTCAGGCTGCTCACGGATTAAGGACAACTTTTCAGCTATACGGTAATGTACCTCTGCTGTTTTTGGCGTGCGTTTTTTTTTTTTTTTTGTCTCTATCCGTTCTTGCAAATATTGATTTAGTACAACTAAAAAAAAGTTAGTTTAATCAAAAGTATGAATATTTTGTCTTTTATTTTACCTGCCCTTGTGAAAAAGTAAACTTTTTAGCATGCTTTTATGGAAATAAAACTTTACAATCTACATAAGTGCAAGAATGTAGTGTTTTCAGACTTAATTGCATGTGTAGGCCTATGCAATTAAATGAAAATGGATTCTAGTTTAAATGCAGTTAGCTGAAAAAGTCATTTGTTTGACCCAAGCACATCTTTATATGTAAATTCATAATTACTTGTTATGTCTTTGAAATATGGTTACTGAATTTACTGGGCATTTATGGTCAACTAAAATATACTTTAATATAATTTCTGTGTAACTTTATATTTAATATTGAATAACATATGGCAGCTCAAATTATAATGATGTACTATGTTAGTCAACACATCAAAATGAGTCTACTTCTTTAAAGCACAACAAAAAGATTATTAAAACAATGTACTTTGCAATAATGTCAAGCTAAAAGTTTCACTTTAAAGTTCCCTTTTTAAAAGCAGTCATGCCTGCCAGCCAGAGGGCTCTAGTCCTTTTCCATTTCCATAAACCTTTGCCTGTACTCATTATAGTGTGATTACATCCACCTGTGTGTCATTGGCTTGTTAATGTATAAGCCCCCTGGTGGCCATATGCACTAATGTATGGTATGTACATTTAAGTGGTTTGTTATAAATTCATCAGTGTTAAATTATCTGCAAGTAGACCTACAGTTTTAATATACTTTCAAGATTTTAAGTGCAAGTACACGTTCAATACAAATAAGCACAGTTTTTCACAAGGGTACATGACAATTCAAAAATATACAATTGCTTTTATATGATTTTCCCTTGCAAACTAATCTGGTTGTGCTATTTTACTTAATGCAACTTCAGCTCTCAAAGCTCCCTGGAACAAAGCTTTAAACTTTATTCTATCAAAAATACTACGTTCTTAAACGGCATGATTTCACTGAATCCACTCTTCATTGTAGGGTTTAAAGATCAACATGGAGAAAATCATCCTACAAATCCCTCTGATATTGCTGGTGCTGCATATACAAGGAGGAGAGTTCTCTAAAAATCCAGTTTGTTCGATTGCCGTTGCTCCACAGCCGGAAGTCGTGGAGTTCGACAACACAATTTATGCCACTTGTGAAATAACTCCCAGCCCCAATTTACCACCTTACCAGCCGAAAATCTATGGGCAACTCCTCTTCAAGCAGCTCTTCCCCAATGGAGTTTTAGAAGTGAAAATCAACCTCCGTGGTTTGCCTGCCATCGATCATCAAAAGCGTGCCATTGACATCCATCGGTATGGAGACCTCAGTCAAGGCAGCATTACTGTTGGTCCTCATTACAATCCCAATGGTGTTGACCACCCTCATCATCCTGGAGACCTGGGCAACTTTGCTTCTGAGCAAGGAGTTATAAGGCAGTTCCTGAATCTCCCAGAGGCCAAGCTCTTCGGGGCTCATTCCATTCTGGGACGTTCGGTGGTGGTTCATGAGAAGGAGGATGATCTGGGAATGGGGTCAGATGAGGAGAGTGAACTGAATGGGAATTCTGGACAGATAATTGCCCTAGGCGTGATTGGTATTACTAGTCCAAGTCTGTGGCAGAAGACTGAACTGCCCCCCAAGAAAAGCTGTGGAGGACGGCACTGAGTTGGATATGGTGGAAAAGCAGATTCAAATAGGATAATCATGATTTTCCTTGTGTAATCTTTGTCTGTGTCCTACATTAAAGTGATACTTAATACCCTGAAAGTATATCCCTAGAGTTATTGCCATAACACTTTCAATGCTTTTAAAAGGTCCTGGCATCCAACAATTCATGTTTTTGTTTTGGTCTTTTCAGAGACTTTTTGGCCATAGCTTCCAGTAGTAAATCGCTCCACTCTTAAAAATATATGTAGGGTGAATGCAGGTAAAGTGGACTATCTGGTAAAGTGGGCAGTTTAAGTACTGTCCTCAATGGGTTTTCACTTTTAGTGCATGACAATGGTCTTTAAATTGACACGATTTCTCTAAATGATAAAATGGCTTTGGTTGATGCAATATGACACTGGTGGGCAACTCTAATGGTTAAAGGTAGAAAACCCTTTGACACAAGATTTTATTTTCTAAATTATAAGGTTTCTTACTAAATGTAAACCAATGTGGGACTGTTCCTGGTTTGTTGCTTAAATATTGCTGACCCACTTTGGCTGAATGTGTTAGATAAAGTGGGTGACCTTAAACCTTCAGCAATTATACTCTAAATTGACATTCACTAGTTATTGGTAGGAAAAAGCAGAAATTAAGACTAGGAATAAAGTTCAATCTGTGGAGTGAAGAAAGGAGGACAGGAGCAAAATGTAGATGCAAAATAACTCTTTAAAATGTGGAGACAATTTGAGTTCAAATTGTTTAGAGAAAACCGACAGAGAAAAGTTTTACAATGTTACCATTTTAAATGTTCCTTCTATTGAAGATGTTGCAATTGCTGTAGTCCCATATTTTTTTTCTAATGTTGTATAGTTAATTTTCATCCAGATTTCTGAATATTCTGCTATCCGGATTTCATTAAATTTAACGTCAACATAACATGTTCTATCAGTTGTTTTGAATTGTACACATGCATTGAGTGAACAAATTAATTTTATTCATCATAGCCTAGGCCACATGCTTTTGGGTTTCTTAAATATATTGAATGTTTGTTTGATAATGTGTTAATAAATCATGTTTTTAATGACAATACTGGATAATTTTTGATAAATCAGGGATGGCTCACATTACCAGACCAGCTGGCCCATTTTACCTAAAAAGAAATTTGTCTTGAGTGCATGATCTCAAAATGTTTATTGGTATACCTTGAAAATAATACATATCAACTGTTACAATTTTATTATGAGTTGATTTTTATTCACTTTGGTACTATTTTCACAAGTCTTAGTGCTAATATCACAACAGATCATAAAAAAATCACTTTTTTTTTCAAACCTTTCATGTTTTCAATTGTGTTTGTACAATAATCAAAATCACAAAGTATACTTTTCACTACACAAAATAACAGTTTCATCTATATAAATGTTTAATTCACAGTAGCTGCCTTTCATAATGCTATTACCATCAAACTTTTCATTTGCATGTCTTTTCATTCAGTTGAATACATTTGTCTATTATTTAATCCAATTGATCTTAATGGTCAATCAATCATTTGGTACATCTATAGATTTCTATATACAGATTCTATAGATGTAGTTTCTACTTTGTTTGCAGTTTCTGATACAGATACCAAATGAAATGATTTTTTTTAACTTTATTAGGGATTTTTTTTAGATTATAAACACTTTGTTCTGTGTGTGTGTGTGTCCTGGTAAACTATACATTATGGGTCAAAATGTCTCTACAGAGATGGCAATATCCAAAATCCTTGTCCTTGTGGGGACATATACTGTAGGCCCATAAGGAAAACGACTTATAAATTATACTCCAGTAAGTGGTTTGTTAAACTAAATCTCGATAGAAATAATACTTGCATGGATCTTTGGTGCGGAGCAAGAATGCGTGGTTGTGTGTGTGTGATGATCCTCGCTGGGTCCGTGATTTTGAAGATTTCTTTCAGTTCTTCCCGGAGAGCGCGTCATTCGCGGGAAGGTTAAAAGGTTTACTTGAAAGCGAAGTTGCCGGAAATTCAGGCTGATTCACCCGGAGATAGAAATGAATGATGTGGCTTCGCTTTTTGACACCATGAGCAATCCAGTCATCAGGGCAGCCAATTTTCTATGCCTTTTCCTCGCTAACTTCCCTCCTTCTTGTTCGCTCAGATAAACAGAGTACCCACCAGTGCAGGAACCCTTGAAATGTGTTTAAACCCTAAGCCCTTGATCAGTTGGAAGTTGCAATGGATCTGATTTATTTTTTTTTTTTTATAGTTTTTGTCCTTAAGAATTTTTTTTTATTTTTTTTTTTATGTCAACTCCCCTCTTCGATTGATTGACTATAGGAGGAACTGTCAATCTAGAACTAGTGGACCCATAGACTTGGTAGGTGTCTAGTCATAGCTGGTGCGTGGGGGAAAACGAATCGGTTACCTAACGTAACCTCGGTTCTCTCTAGAAGAGGGAACGAGTATTGCGTAAGCTAGCTTACGCTGCGGGAAAGATTCATCTTTGCTGAGAGTTTGAAGCCAAAAAATTAATTTCATAATTTGTATCCATTGACAACGCAGTTCCTCTGCGGCAGACCTAGAGCAGGCTAGCTAGCAGCTCATTGGTTCGCTCAGAGGGAACTGCTTAAGCCTATGGGAGAGCGGGACTGAACCCGCTGCCAATGGGAAGCGCCCGCGCGTTCATTGCATCATGGCCCGCCAGAATGGGCGTGGCTATGGTGTATATAACAGTCTCTCCCAGGCTTATATGTTTTCATTTTTTTCATTTATTTCAGCGTGAAGCGAAACGCTAGTAGCGCAAGCACGGCCAGGAACGCAATACTCGTTCCCGCTTCTAGAGAGAACCGAGGTTACGTTAGGTAACCGATTCGTTCTCTTACGAGAGGTTCTCTCGTATTGCGTAAGCTAGCTTACGCTGCGGGAACACCTGGTCAACGCCGTGCGTGCCATGAATCCACTCATGAATCCCAGGGTGATACCGGGGGATTTTTATCGTGGAGTGAATGTAATATGAGGCCGGCAGAGCGGGCACATGAAGTGTATACATAAGCATCTAAGGAGAGCACAAGGGGCGAACCGGTTGTGTGAGGGACTCCCAGTAATGCAGCTTCATAGGGCGGGAACTTCCAAGTTGTAAAATCTGACAAAAGTGGACGGGGAGGCCCATCCCGCGGCCACACAAATGTCATGAATGGAAATTCCACAGGACCATGCCCACGATGAGGCCATGCCTCTAGTGGAGTGCGGCCTGATGCCCAGAGGGCAGAGCAGGCATTTAGATGCGTAAGCAGAGGCGATAGCGTCCACTATCCATCTAGACAGTGTCTGTTTAGAGGCGGCCAGGCCTTTGGTGCGCCCCCCAAACGACACGAAAAGCTGCTCAGCGCGTCTGAACGCGGCAGCGCGCGTAGTGTACAATCTCAGAGCCCGCACCGGGCAGAGGAGATTGGCGTCGCGCTCACTATCGGATGAAGGCAGAGCCGATAGGGAAATATTCTGAGCCCTGAACGGGGTACCAATCGCTTTCGGGACATAGCCATGCCTAGGTTTGAGAATGACAACAGAATCATTCGGTCCAAACTCAAGACACGCGGCGCTGGATGAGAGCGCGTGAAGATCCCCCACGCGTTTTACTGAGGACAGAGCCGTCAGAAAAACGGTTTTGAGCGAGAGGTATTTTAGGTCCACAGACTCGAGCGGTTCGAACGGGGGTGCTTTCATAGCTTCGAGGACTATAGAAAGATCCCAGATAGGAACCGAAGGGGGCCGCGGAGGGTTCATCCTCTTAGCTCCCCTGAGGAAGCGGATGACTCGTCTTTGCCCAGGGACTGAGCGCGTCGGGGTTCAGAGAACGCCGTGACGGCTGCCACGTAAACCTTGAGAGTGGAGGGGGCCCTGCCCTTGTCCAGCATCTCTTGAAGGAAAACTAGCAAAGACGGCACCTCGCATGACCGTGGGTCCAGATGTTTGTCGGTGCACCATTTTGAGAACACAGACCATTTAGACGCATAGAGCCTTCTCGTGGAAGGTGCTCTAGCCTGTATGATAGTGTTTCTTACTCCCTCTGGCAAATCGACGAATAGTCGTTGATCACCCATGCATGTAGCGCCCAGCGCCGTGGATGGGGGTGCCAGATCGTCCCGCGAGCTTGAGAGAGGAGATCTGCTCTGACTGGGATGGGCCACGGGGCTGTCCGTGACAGCTGAGTGAGCTCCGGAACCCAATTCTGACTCTCCCAACGCGGAGCTATGAGGAGCACCGAGTGGCGTGTGTCTCTGATCCTCTGAATTACCTGCGGTAACAGAGCGATCGGAGGGAATGCATAGAGCGGGCGGCGAGGCCATTCCTGGGCTAGCGCGTCCTCGCTCCTTGAAAAAAATATTGGGCAGTGAGCGTTCTCTTCTGACGCGAAGAGGTCCACTTCTGCTCTGCCGAATAGCCGCCACAGTATTTGAACCGTTTGTGTGGTCAGGGACCATTCTCCTGTGGAGATGAGGTTCCTGGACAGTATGTCTGGACCGTCATTCAGATGGCCCGGCACATGCGTCGCTCTGAGCGAGAGCAGGCGGCTCTGAGACCAAACTAAAATGTGGTGTGTCAGTACAAAGAGATTCCTGGATCTGACACCGCCCTGACGGTTGAGATAGGAGACCACAGCCATGTTGTCCGAACGGATCAGGACGTGGTGTCCCCGAATGAGCGGGAGGAAGCGCGAGAGCGCGTTCTCAACCGAAAGCATTTCCAGACAGTTTATGTGTAAGGGGCTTTCCTGAGTCGACCAATGGCCGAAGGCCGGTGAGCCCTCGCAGACTGCACCCCAACCCATGTTGGATGCATCTGTCGAGATGACTTTTCGGCGGGAAAAGGTCCCCATCGTGACGCCCTGCCGAAACCATTCTGCTACTGTCCATGGCTGCAGCGCCGTGAGACATGTCTGCGTAACCCTGATCAGCTGGCGGCCCGTGTTCCACGCGCGGTGGGGTACACGGCTGTTTAACCAAAGCTGAAGCGGGCGCATGTGCAGAAGGCCCAGCTGAAGCACAGCGGAGGCCGAGGCCATGTAACCCAGCATCCTCTGAAAAGTTTTCAGAGGTGTGCGGGTGCCCATCTGAAACGAGGCGGCTAGTCGCTGAACACTGCGTGCGCGTTGTGCGGACAGGCGAGCCGTCATCGTGACCGAGTTCAAATCTATTCCTAGAAAGGAAATCGATTGACTGGGTTGAAGGGAGCTCTTTGTCCAGTTGACAGAGAGGCCCAGCGTTTTCAGATGGTCGAGGAGAACTGCGCGGTGCGACAGAAGCTCCGTCTGTGATTGGGCCAAAATCAGCCAGTCGTCCAGATAATTCAATATGCGCAGCCCCTGGCTCCGCAGGGGGGCGAGCGCCGTATCCATGCACTTTGTGAATGTACGGGCCGCCAGGGATAAGCCGAACGGGAGAACGGCGTATTGATAAACATGACCCTCGAAGGCGAAACGTAAGAATGGCCTGTGATGGGGATTTATCTGGATCTGAAAATAGGCGTCTAGAGAGATGAACCAGTCCCCCTGGCGCACTTGCGCGAGGAGTTTCCTGGTAGTGAGCATCTTGAACGGTCTCTTCATGAGCACTTTGTTCAAAAACCTGAGATCTAAAATCGGTCTGAGGCCGCCGTCTTTCTTGGGAACCAGAAAATAACGGCCGTAAAACCCCGACTCGGTCATAGATGGCGGGACTCTCTCTATGGCGCCCTTTTGCAACAGCGTCGCAATTTCTGAGCGGAGCGTGCCGGCGGCCAGCGGGCTGACAGTAGATTCGAGCCGAGCGCGCGCACGAGGCGGGCGGCGGCGAAACTGTAGCAGATAGCCGTTCTTTATAATGCTTAGCACCCACGGGGAAATGCCTGGAATAGCTTCCCACGCTTTGGAGCATGCGGCTAGTGGCCGAATGGCTATGTCGCCCTGATTGCTGTACATAGCGGGCTGGACACAGTGTGTGGGCGCGCTTTGAATATGTGTGGCAACGGGACTTGCACTCAGAGAGGAGTCTATGGGCCGTGAAACAGAGCGAGCAGAGAGGGGACACGCGCATGAATTCGTGGGCGTGTTTATGTTCTCTGATATTAGAGCGGGCTGTGCCCGTTTCATGTGATGGGGCTCTGAGAGAGACACGGGATATGTTATGCTTGTGTGTATGGGTGAACACATGATTGTGGGCACATTTTCTACACAACCGGCATATTTTCTCTTTTTGAGATTTCTCTGGGTAGCCGTAAAAACGGCTTTTTGTCGCTCGCAAGCGGGCAGGGACACCGGCTTGTTTGTGGCGGTAAACACTACAGCAGTCGGCGAAACAACGGGGACTGGCAGAGGGCGAAGCTTTGACGGCGGTCCGGCCGCAGCGGGAGAGCGCCGTCGTTTTCTTAACTTTGCTAGGCAGACTTCTGATGATCAGGCTTCAGCGTGATCTTGGGTCGCGGGCCCCGTGGGGGCGGCGGTCTGCGGCGGCTGTCAGAGCGAGAGCGAGGGCGGCCGCCCTGTCTGCGCTGGGCTGTTTGAGTCTGCGGAGGAGGGCGCTGTGGTGGAGCTCTGGCAGGAGGCTCGCGAGAGCGGCCTGCGGAAGAGCTAGCGCGGCGAGGCAGAAACAAATTCATGGCCTGAGTGGCTTTCTGGACCTCGGAAAAGCGATCGACGATTCCCGTGACAGCAGATCCAAAAAGGCCCGTCGGGGAGAGGGGCACGTTAAGAAACGCGGCGCGCTCAGAATCTCCCATGTCGGCGAGCGTGAGCCATAAGTGTCTCTCGGATACACAAAGGCTGGCCATGCATCTCCCCAGAGCTTGTGCGGCGGCTTTAGTGGCGCGAAGGGCGAGGTCCGTAGCACTTCTCAGATCCGTGACAGCGGAGGAGGGGTTTCTACCGCTCTCGGCCCACTCACGGAGAATATCGCTCTGTAACACTTGGAGGACAGACATAGAATGTAGCGCTGCGGCGGCCTGACCGGCGGCGGCATAAGCGCGAGCATGAAAGTTCGAGGTCGCTCTGCAAGCTTTCGAAGGAAGCGTGGGGGAAGAGCGCCATCTAGCAGAGGGCGGGCAGAGGTGTGCGGCGACCAAGTCCTCAACGGGCGGCATGGCTGAGTAACCTTTTTCGGCGGCTCCGTCCACCGGATATATCGGAGCGGTTTCTAGCCGAGAGCGGGGCATTCCAGTACTTCGTCAGCTCTGCGTGAAGTTCAGGCAGGAATGGGGCGGCCCGGTTGCACGCGGGGGTCGAGCGCCGATGAAAAAAGCTGCCGTCCATCCGGTTCGGGGCCTGCTCGGGTGGAGGAGACCACTCGAGACCGAGGCGTTCGACGGCCTGTGAGAGGAGGCGCATTAGTTCCTCCTCTATTCCTCCTCTATGACCATTCCTCACTGTCTGACGCGAGCAGTGAACAGGAATCCTTCTCCTCCGCGGCGTCATCGGAAGCGACAGAGCGGCCACTCGGCGGCAACTGTATGTCCGGCTGGGGCGGGGAGGGAGAGCGGGAAGCGGGAAGCGGCGGCGGCGGCCCGCATGGTTCCGCAGGGGGCTCCGGCGGCCTCTGGGCGCGGCGTTTCTACTTACGCGGCGAAGAGAGAGGCGGCGAGGGAGCGGATTGTGCCGCCAGAAGTCGTGCCCGCAGGGACGACAATGGCAGGCTCTCACAGAAGTCGCATCCTCCATCCGCGAGGGCGAGTTCTGAGTGCTCGAGTCCCAGGCAGAGAGCGCAAACGACATGGCGGTCTCCGTCCTCGAGAGGAGCGCGGCAAGAGCCGCAGGAAAAATGAGACATCTTTACAAAGACGCTCGGCTCTTTTATATATAGAGAAAAGGATACAGTCGTCGGATGGCGCTAGCTTGCAGGGCGGCTGAAGGTGGCGAAGACGGCCGGCTTCTTCAGGGTCCGGGAGCTCGCTAGAGTGATGCCTTCTCGACGGCGACGGCTTTTTCTCAGGACAGCAGAAGCGTGTAGCTCGCTGAAGATGAAATGAATCAACATATAAGCCTGGGAGAGACTGTTATATACACCATAGCCACGCCCATTCTGGCGGGCCATGATGCAATGAACGCGCGGGCGCTTCCCATTGGCAGCGGGTTCAGTCCCGCTCTCCCATAGGCTTAAGCAGTTCCCTCTGAGCGAACCAATGAGCTGCTAGCTAGCCTGCTCTAGGTCTGCCGCAGAGGAACTGCGTTGTCAATGGATACAAATTATTAAATAATTTTTTGGCTTCAAACTCTCAGCAAAGATGAATCTTTCCCGCAGCGTAAGCTAGCTTACGCAATACGAGAGAACCTCTCGTAAGAGAACAATCCTTTCCCCCTGACTGGAAAAGCATGGTGTTAACCCAGTATGCGTTTAACTCTAAGCGTTTATATTCAAGTGTAAGAATATATCTCTACTTTTGTATATTCCAGACATACCTTTCTTGGTACCGAAATAAACCTCTCGGTTCGCCTTAGCTAAATATATATATAGTAGGGTACGATAAAATGTATTATACTATGTTTACCATCCTTTGGAGTAGAAATGACCAATTCTGATACCATCATAAAACATGTAAATTAGGCTGTCAGAAGGAGACAAAGAAACTCTCCCGCTAAAAGTTTCCCCCAAAATAGGTGTGGACTAAGTCTTCCTGAAAGGACAAGGATGATGGCTCATCTTATCTTAATTCTTACGTCTAACTTCTTGGTCTTGTCTTACGTTTTAGTCGTAAGATTTCGATGAATGTGTAAGATGTAACGATTTTTTAGTCGTTACATTTCCGTGCTCATTCATTTCTATCTCCAGGTGAATCAGCCTGAATTTCCGGCAACTTTGCTTTGCTGGCACACGATCAAGGCGCCCTAACCAAACTTACAGATGGTGGTCCGCCCAGGTCTAGCTGGTGTTTCTAGACAGAGAAGTATGCCTACGGGTGATGTATACCCCGGGGTAGCTCTAAATCTACTCTCCCAACTCCCTATAAACAATAAAGAAAAAGAGGTTAACACAAACAAACACAAACATCAAATGCTCAGTCCTGCTGTTCACAAGTTCCAAAAGTGGAACACAAAGCTAGTTGTACTAGCTAACAAATCAGATTAAAACATTGTCAACACATTATCAAATGTTCCAATCATAATCTCAATAGAGAACAATTAAGTTATCTAAAAGTCACAAAAAAAATACCCACAGAAGGATATCAACCACACCAACTGCAGGAGCAGAGAACAGAGCAGAGAGCAGAGAGTGAACTGATTCAAAACTAGGCTTTTTAAAGAGCCCCTGACGAGCGGGAGGAGTTCCAAGATCCAATCAGCCGTTGAACCACAAATCAGCTGCCGGAACTGTTATAGAAGCCATCTTGCCTGTTAGAAGAAATACAAACACACAAACCACAAGCAATGCCAGACAATAATCACTATAATACGTACCCAGTGCTCTGGGGACGTAACACAAGTAAACCTTTTAAACTTCCCGCGAATGACGCGCTCTCCGGAAGAACTGAAAGAAATCTTCAAACTCACGGACCCAGTGAGGATCATCACACACACACACACACGCATTCTTGCTCAGCACCAAAGATCCATGCAAGTATTATTTCTATCGAGATTTAGTTTAACAAACCACTTACTGGAGTATAATTTATAAGTCGTTTTCCTTATGGGCCTACAGTATATGTCCCACAAGGACAAGGATTTTGGATATTTCCATCTCTGTAGAGACATTTTGTCCCCATAATGTATAGTTTACCAGGACACACACACACACAGAACAAAGTGGTTATAATCTTAAAAAAATCCCTAATAAAGTAAAAAAAAATCATTTCATTTGGTATCTGTATCAGAAACTACAAACAAAGTAGAAACTACATCTATAGAATCTGTATATAGAAATCTATTGATGTACCAAATGATTGATTGACCATTAAGATCAGTTGGATTAAATAAGACAAATGTATTAAACTGAATGAAAAGACATGCAAATGAAAAGTTTGATAGTAATAGCATTATGAAAGGCAGCTACTGTGAATGAAACATTTATATAGATAAAACTGTTATTTTGTGTAGTGAAAAGTATACTTTGTGATTTTGATTATCGTACAAACACAATTGAAAACATGAAAGGTTTGAAAAAAAGTGATTTTTTTTATGATCTGTTGTGATATTAGCACTAAGACTTGTGAAAATAGTACCAAAGTGAATAAAAATCAACTCATAATACAATTGTAACAGTTGATATGTATTATGTTCAAGGTATACCAAAAAACATTTTGAGATCATGCACTCAAGACAAATTTCTTTTTAGGTAAAATGGGCCAGCTGGTCTGGTAATGTGAGCCATCCCTGATTTATCAAAAATTATCCAGTATTGTCATTAAAAACATGATTTATTAACACACATTATCAAACAAACATTCAATAGATTTAAGAAACCCAAAAGCATGTGGCCTAGACTATGATGAATAAAATGAATCTGTTCACTCAATGCATGTGTACAATTCAAAACAACTGATAGAACATGTTATGTTGACATTAAATTTAATGAAATCCGGATATCAGAATATTCAGAAATCTGGATGAAAATTAACTACACAACATTAGAAAAAAAATATGGGACTACAGCAATTGCAACATCTTCAATAGAAGGAACATTTAAAATGGTAACATTGTAAAACTTTTCTCTGTCGGTTTTCTCTAAACAATTTGAACTCAAATTGTCTCCACATTTTAAAGAGTTATTTTGCATCTACATTTTGCTCCTGTCCTCCTTTCTTCACTCTACAGATTGAACTTAATTCCTAGCCTTAATTTCTGCTTTTTCCTACCAATAACTAGTGAATGTCAATTTAGAGTATAATTGCTGAAGGTTTAAGGTCACCCACTTTACCCAAAACTTTGGGTTCACTTTATCTAACACATTCAGCCAAAGTGGGTCAGCAATATTTAAGCAACAAACCAGGAACAGTCCCACATTGGTTTACATTTAGTAAGAAACCTTATAATTTAGAGAATAAAATCTTGTGTCAGAGGGTTTTCTACCTTTAACCATTAGAGTTGCCCACCAGTGTCATATTGCATCAACCAAAGCCATTTTATCATTTAGAGAAATCGTGTCAATTTAAAGACCATTGTCATGCTCTAAAAGTGAAAACCCATTGAGCACAGTACTTAAACTGCCCACTTTACCAGATAGTCCACTTTACCTGCATTGACCCTACATATATTTTTAAGAGTGGAGCCATTTACTACTGGAAGCTATGGCCAAAAAGTCTCTGAAAAGACCAAAACAAAAACATTAATTGTTGGATGCCAGGACCTTTTAAAAGCATTGAAAGTGTTTGTTATGGCAATAACTCTAGGGATATACTTTCAGGGTATTAAGTATCACTTTAATGTAGGACACAGACAAAGATTACACAAGGAAAATCATGATTATCCTATTTGAATCTGCTTTTCCACCATATCCAACTCAGTGCCGTCCTCCACAGCTTTTCTTGGGTGGCAGTTCAGTCTTCTGCCACAGACTTGGACTAGTAATACCAATCACACCTAGGGCAATTATCTGTCCAGAATTCCCATTCAGTTCACTCTCCTCATCTGACCCCATTCCCAGATCATCCTCCTTCTCATGAACCACCACCGAACGTCCCAGAATGGAATGAGCCCCGAAGAGCTTGGCCTCTGGGAGATTCATGAACTGCCTTATAACTCCTTGCTCAGAAGCAAAGTTGCCCAGGTCTCCAGGATGATGAGGGTGGTCAACACCATTGGGATTGTAATGAGGACCAACAGTGATGCTGCCTTGACTGAGGTCTCCATACCGATGGATGTCAATGGCACGCTTTTGATGATCGATGGCAGGCAAACCACGGAGGTTGATTTTCACTTCTAAAACTCCATTGGGGAAGAGCTGCTTGAAGAGGATTTGCCCATAGATTTTCGGCTGGTAAGGTGGTATATTGGGGCTGGGAGTTATTTCACAAGTGGCATAAATTGTGTTGTCGAACTCCACGACTTCCGGCTGTGGAGCAACGGCAATCGTACAAACTGGATTTTTAGAGAACTCTCCTCCTTGTATATGCAGCACCAGCAATATCAGAGGGATTTGTAGGATGATTTTCTCCATGTTGATCTTTAAAGCCTACAATGAAGAGTGGATTCAGTGAAATCATGCCGTTTAAGAACGTAGTATTTTTGATAGAATAAAGTTTAAAGCTTTGTTCCAGGGAGCTTTGAGAGCTGAAGTTGCATTAAGTAAAATAGCACAACCAGATTAGTTTGCAAGGGAAAGTCATATAAAAGCAATTGTATATTTTTGAATTGTCATGTACCCTTGTGAAAAACTGTGCTTATTTGTATTGAACGTGTACTTGCACTTAAAATCTTGAAAGTATATTAAAACTGTAGGTCTACTTGCAGATAATTTAACACTGATGAATTTATAACAAACCACTTAAATGTACATACCATACATTAGTGCATATGGCCACCAGGGGGCTTATACTTTAACAAGCCAATGACACACAGGTGGATGTAATCACACTATAATGAGTCCAGGCAAAGGTTTATGGAAATGGAAAAGGACTAGAGCCCTCTGGCTGGCAGGCGTGACTGCTTTTAAAAAGGGAACTTTAAAGTGAAACTTTTAGCTTGACATTATTGCAAAGTACATTGTTTTAATAATCTTTTTGTTGTGCTTTAAAGAAGTATACTCATTTTGATGTGTTGACTAACATAGTACATCATTATAATTTGAGCTGCCATATGTTATTCAATATTAAATATAAAGTTACACAGAAATTATATTAAAGTATATTTCAAAGACATAACAAGTAATTATGAAATGACATAAAGATGTGCTTGGGTCAAACAAACTACTTTTTCAGCTAACTGCATTTAAACTAGAATCCATTTTCATTTAATTGCATAGGCCTACACATGCAATTAAGTCTGAAAACACTACATTCTTGCACTTATGTAGATTTTAAAGTTTTATTTCCATAAAAGCATGCTAAAAAGTTTAATTTTTCACAAGGGCAGGTAAAATAAAAGACAAAATATTCATACTTTTGATTAAACTAACTTTTTTTTAGTTGTACTAAATCAATATTTGCAAGAACGGATAGAGACAAAAAAAAAAAAAACGCACGCCAAAAACAGCAAAGGTACATTACCGTATAGCTGAAAAGTTGTCCTTAATCCGTGAGCAGCCTGAATATTGCAGCCACAAAAATACTCCAACACTTAATCCGTGTGCAATCTTGAACTGGGATTGAGAGAATGTTCCTTTGCAATCAAACTGTTGGCTGCTTTTCTAGGAACGTGGAGCTACATGTTAACCATGCTAGTCAGTTTGGTCCTAATTAGGTTCACCTGTGTTTCATTTAGCTCCCTTTGTTTGCTTACCTGTGTATAACACGTTTACATTGCACCATGTGTGCTGCAGTGTAGATTATCTTCATTGTTTTGAGTTTATTAAAAGAAGGACTGCTATAGATTCCTCTCCTCTTCATTTGGTGACTCAACTGTGACACATTCATTCTTAGTTAGTGTACAATTCCACTTGAAGTTCATGCTTGACACCACTTCTTATAGCAGATATTCATCTCACATAAGTGAATATCTGACAGTTCTTCTTTTTCAAGAAACCATTTCTACAGGCTCTGTCCCAAACCGGACAAGCCTATATTTCACATGAAATTGGACTGTTATTTAATTGTCTTTGAAGGCAGAAGTAAAAATGTCTGGAGGACTGGTTCTTCTATGGCATTGATGTTAAAATCCCTGTTTAGTAGCTAAACAAGTGAGAATGAGTAAACAAGCTTCAGCAACTTTCAAAAGATTGATTGATTTATTTACTTTTTTCTTTGGTTAACCATATTTTAGGGACAGATTTGTCCCCAGAAATAAGCTAAACCTGAAAAAAATCCCTAAACCTATTTTCACAGACAGTCACAGAAAAATAAGGTGTGAAAGGGCAAATAAACTCTAAAAAGATAAAAGCCACCATATGCTTTCAGACATGGGCAGTATCTCAATTAATTGTATTTTAAATACGTATTTAATTACTTTAGTGTATTTTGTAATTTGTATTTTGCAGGTGTGGAAAAAATAAAATGTAGTTTGTAACAAAATATTTTGAGGGAGTGTATTTAGAGTATTTCAAATACTTAAATACTTAAGAAAAATCACCATAGTAAATGATTTTGCCATATTTTCGGTCTGATGTGGTGTACTTGTCTGATGTTGGCAATGGCAATGTCCAAGTTAGATGCACGAAAATCACGTGACACCCTGTAGACCGGGCTCCCTCCAAGAAGTGAATGAGTTTTTAACTCTTTAAAACGGCATTAAGGTAAAGTGTTTTGTGACAAATATATAGTCTAGACACACACATATTGCACACTGAACGGCATTATAGAGAAAATAATTGTGCCTTATGAGATCAATGCACTGTGTTGTCATTCATAAAAGGACATACCTATTATGAAACAGCGCGTCTTTCGTAACTCCACTGAAATCTCCATGCTAAGCAAGCGTTCACAATATCACATCCATCTGCAGTTTTTACACGTTTTTAAACATATTACATATGAGAAATACTGATATTGATTTTGTATAAAATAATCATCAATCCTATTGTTTTTCAGTAATTGCGCACGCAGCGCGATTCTACTATGGAAAAAGCATACGCGGTCAGGGCAGTTAGAGTCTCGTGTGTAAAACAAATCCACACATATTATGATTAATATGATTAATCATATATATTATGATTAAAATGGAATTTTGATTTTGTGACAAATTCTCGGTCTGTTATTTTTACACAAAAATCGCTGCAAAAGATGCTTTCCAACAGGTTTTATTGTAGTTTTTGTCCAACTCCGTTAACTTGTATTGGATGTTCTGTGAGGTACGTTATTACTCCGGTGACGGAAACGGAAATGGGGTTGTTAGGGGCCAAGCCCCTGTAAGGAACTCAGCTTTTTGGAAATATTAATAATCAATAATATCTTGTTATTATTAATTATAAATATTTGGGTCAGTTAATTGGATTAACTTGATGTGGCTGAATTAATATTACAATCAATTAATCAGTTCGTCCAACGAACTCTTTTGATTATTAATTTATTCTAAGAAAAGGGTATCTTCCATGGCTACAGAAGAATAATTATTTCTTCGCATGTACCGCACGTTGAGCCAGTAGCAAAAACCGTGATCATAAAGTGACACTGTATTGCAAACAAAGCAGAACCAAATACATATTATGTACAAGTTTTATTAACTAAATATAGATATTTATATGAATATAAATAAAATAAACAACATACACACATGAATACATAAATAGGTTAGTGATAGGATGAAATTGGAAACCGGAAGAGGGTCTATGAGAAGAACCATCAGAATTTCATTTTCACATTTCATTGAATTGAATACTTGCATTTCTAATGGGAACAATTCTTGAAGTTGTTGCAAATTGAAGTCGCTGATGGTTCCGGCAGTGTCAAATGGAAGTTGGTTGAGCGTTCTCTTTCTCCAGGAACGCATGATTGGTTTGGTCAAGGCATGGGACTCTGTTGAGGCCACGCCGAGCACCCAGGAGAAGTGAGGAAGTCGTAAGGATGGGTGATTGGAGTCGTTGTTGGTTGGAGTCTTTGTTCCAAAACTCCTGAGATTGTCTTTGGTTCTTTGTGAGAGAGTCTCCTCTCTTTTCCATGAGGCCGGATCTGGTTGGGATCCAGGCCTGCTGGAAGGCCTCTTGGCCCCCATGGAGGGGGGAGGGGGGTTTCCCCGTATCACCCGAAACAGTGTTTGCGGCAGGATGGAAACTACAAAGAGAGGGCGGTCACTGTTGTCTGCTCTCTGATATAGTCTGAAAAAGAACCAACCCCTAAGGTTTGAATGGACCTATGAGTAAGGTGACATGTCTAAGAGGGGAAGCGGCTCTTAGTTTATTTATGGTCTTTGTCCCCAGCGTGCTTAGACTGTTCATTCAAGCTCAAATTGCATTCTAAGAGAAGGTGATGTACATCAAAGTATGTGTCATTAAATGAGGATTAATTAGGTAGGAAGAATGATACAGGTGAGGTTATATTGACCGTTGGGTGGTTGTGCAACCACATACACCCCAATCAAACATACCATGTTGTTATACATAATAGTACACGAGACAGTAAATCATCACAGTTTCTGTGAGGGATGTTCCTTCATAGATCAGAGTAATACCGCAAAGTTTATTTAATTAAAGATTGTCTCTCTCTCTTAAGCATGTGGCGCATGTGGCCACATTCCTTTGAGGTCGTAAAAGTCTGTTATCAGTCTTAAAGTGTTCTGTAACCGGACACCCGGCTGACAAAGTAACTTCATTTGTGAGGTTAGTTTTGGGGGAGAGTTTCATAGACCTTTACATTCGTTAAATATAATGAATATGAATAATTAGTGTGTGTCTGATTGGTCCAGACCCTACATCCCCCCCTTTCGACCCCTCAAGGACAACCATGATCGAAGTTGAAAGTGCTGAGAGATCAGACACACCTTTGTCATAGAAGGCTGGAAGGCCATGGTGGCCTCTGGTTGCTCCCGTCTTCTGGAGCGGTGGTTGTTCCATGGCGGTTGATGTGGACAGTAGCCCAGTACAGGTCTCTGCAGCAGGTGTTGGGGCAGAAGGTGCCTTGACTGGGTATCACCTGTCATTCTGGAGTTAGGGTGAAATTGTGGTTCTTGAAGAAGGATGAGGTTTCCAGCTTTGATTCAGGTTTGGCCTCAGCAGGGCAGCGTGTGTCTTGGATCAGAGACTGCAGACCAGCTGAGTTTGAGTAAAGTCATTCTGGAAGACAGTAAACAGCTGTTTCATGGAGTTCACTGTCTGGTTCAGCAGAACGCTGTGGGTGTTGAGAATTACCACAGTTCCCTTCGATGTCTTACCGATGGACCGCAGGGAGGCACTCTGTGTTGTGAGTTGCCCTTTTAGCTGTGGGATTTCAGTTTGAATTTCAGCCACACGTTGTCTCACGGTGGCTAGGTTCAGTGCGTTGACACTGGACATGCCAATATCCGCTTCGAGGACGCCGGTATGCCACTTGCTTCGGTGTTCTGGTGCTGCGGTGTGCAGCACATGATCAGCGACTGTCGTCCTTTGTTGGCTAGGATAGTCTTTCCGCTTCGAGGACGCCGGTATGGCACTTGCTTCGGTGTTCTTGTGCTGCGGTGTGCAGCACATGGTGCGTCATGGGCATACACTGGCATGACCCCCCCTTTTGCACTGTGGCACCACAAGCTTTGGCGCAGCGATGTCATCAGGTGCATAACACAGAGTGTTGTCCTGTGCACGCAGCGTGTGTTTGTTGATTTCAGTTGTCTGGGGCACCGGTTGTCGGTGGGTGCAGACGGCGTTCGTGGGTGGTTGGAGGGATTAGAGGTGGTTTCTCATAGTGTCCATTGGTTTGTCATAGTCTTTGGTAAGCTGGAAGGTTGGGGTCAGGTTAAGCAGAGACTCTGTGACATTTTGGCACACTTGTGGTGAGAGACTAATACATGACCCTAAAAGTTCAGAACCACTGTTTAATGGGTTCGCCAGATATGTAGCATAAAGTTAGGTGTTGAATGTGTATCTAGCTAGTGATGTGTCTCTTGTATCTTTATCGTCTTAGCTGTGGATGTTAGGAGGCTAAGACTTGTGTGGTTCCTAGAGTATTTCCTGGAAAGGAATAGCCGAGATGAAATAAATGACTTAAGATGGTTCTTATGACTAAATTATTTCTCTGGACTTAAATGGTGGTTCACTACGGCTTGACGAAGTGAAGGATAGGAGGAAAAGGGACAGCTTTCCTATTCAAATTATGCTTATTATCAATCCTCAGGACTATAGTTATGCCCTAGTAATTGTTGAAATTACTTGTGTTGCGGGGTCACAAAAATGAGTGCACTTGTTGAAAATAAACACAATCACAAATAAAGGTGTCTCTGTTTCCTTTCTGGGCCCAATGGGAAATAGAACCACATTCGAACAAGAGAGGAAATGGAATTAAATTATCGCGTTAACGCATTTATTAATTAATGCCGACAATTTTTTTATCGCACGTTAACGCAGTTTTTTTTATTATTATTATTTTTAAAGTCCGTTTCTCACTGGCTCTGAATACACATAGGCCTACAGTCAAACCATGATCACAGAAGGGGTGGGATGTTGGTCAGCCAGCAAATAACCCACCCAAACAAGCAGTGGAGAGAGGCAGGTTCTCTCTGGTGAACAGTTAAAGGGTTGCGCTCCGCGAGTGAATGACAGGCGCTCTATGGATAGTACCTATAAAACCTATAGATAATAACTATTTAGATTCTGGAAACTCATTAACAGCGAGCCGAGGATCAGTCTCTCTTCTAATGATTTGTGCTGCGCGTCCTTTATAAAAAGTTATAGACAATTCAACTTCGGCAACGAGCGGGTGCGGGCGCGTGCGTGAGGCGAGCATGACCGCAACAGTTTCACAGGAACGCACCCGCTTGTCGCTGCACCTTGTGCTCGACCACTTCACCTCACTCTTGGCTGATTTATACTTCTGCGTCAGACTTACGCCGAAGAAAATACGCTATAGACTACGCGTTGGTTTTCATTTATATATCTGCGTTGTTGCCCGCGTTGACGCGCAATTACACATGCAGAGGGAGCATGTGAAACCCGGGGAGCGGTTGTAGCAATCACAGCGCTTGCGGTACGCGTAGAATTGACGTTACATTTATGGAGAGGTGCACGTCAGGGTACGCCGAAGTGTACGCGCGCTACACAGCAACAGCGTGAGTATAAAGTATAAATTGTTTTTTTTACTCTGTTTAATGTAATCTTACGTGGGAAACCATGGCTTGACCAAACCTAAGCTACTATAAGTAACGTTGGTCGACTTATATAGTAGTGATCATGACCTCTGACTACTACATAGACTGTTTCTGCTGCTCCCTGATAAAAGATACCTGTTGATACCTGTTCAGAAAAAAAACAAGAAAACTGGACTCGTTTTAACAAACTAGATAAAAGGTAATGCCCTGGCAGTGGCAAATAGCTTTGTTTAAATATTTGATTTGATTACATTAATGTTTAAGTTGAGATTTGAGATTACTGTGTAAAGGGAATACTGCTGGTATAAAAGCACCTTATTTGTTTAAAGTTATTGCACTTTTGTGTATATAGCAGTACATTTAAATCAAAAGTGGCAATACACTACTTTAGAAGTCATTATTCAATTTTGCGCATAACAATGCGATTAATCGTGATTAAAAGTTTTAATCGTTGCCCAGCACTATAAAAAAATAAAGTAAGTAATCAAAACAGCGGTAATGATCTGAATGTGAATAATCAGTAGCACTAGTGACTAAACTTTGGATTTGCCTGGGCCAACACTCCATAGTGGGTTACAGCGGTTGCGTATTCAAGACCACACTGTGTGTGTCCCTCCAAAGGTTTAGTCAACATGCTGATGGAAATTCTCATTACTATACGAATTCTTCTCTAGCTAAACAGTTTACATGTAGTTAAACTGAAGTTTAATTGACAGGGCATCTGCAAATTTTAGCCTACAGCGCTCAGCCAGGACTATGCCTAACTAGTGAAGGTGAAATTTAGCTGAGAAGAATTGAAAGGACGGAAAGTGAAGAATTAGAAACCCTAACTGGGGTTAAAGAAAGTATTCTAGAATACTTTGCACTGCGTAAACAAAAGCTGTAATTAAGGCTTCAAGTGAATGATGCTAACTGCTAACTGTAGAAGTTATTATTCAGGTTAGCTTAGCCTACCTAGGCTGGTTTGTTTACAAAGTGACATCACAAGTTAGCACTTCCTGTGACCAGTTGTTGTCATGGGAACCAGAGCATGTCAGAACAATTCAACAGTACCTGAAGAATGTCTACACATTTTACAGAGTTATGTATGTTTAAACGGGTTAAAAGGGGGCGCCTATACTTTAAGTCTTTCAAGAACTTGATGTTACATTCAGTAAAATGCAAATGTGTTTTGGCATTTGCTAATTTTACTCATGGAACTTTTCTCTTTACTTTACACAACTTATTCTATTTGTTTACAGAATAAGGAAATAGATTTGCTGTAAGTCAAAGCTTGTCTAAGCCTATATAGTTACGTCTCTCTCATGCATAAATGCTGACTTTTCAGCGAGTGAGCAGTTTTGATCGCTAGGTAGCTCTCTGCTTGTAGATGCAGCTAAAAATTTAGGTGAATTACATCAATCTAACAATAATTTGTAAGGCTAAGTTTTAGGCTAAGTATAAAACTTTATAAAAGTTTTATGTCCTATGCTGACCAGGGACTTTTTAGCAGAGTCTTGCATTGTGTTCATGCTGTGTGCCTTCTGGTTTTGCAGTTCAAAATCAATGGGGTCTTAGGAACCCTTTCTGGGGAGGCCTTCTGTGTTAGAGGCCTTCTGCATCAGGTCACGCATCGTTGAGTGGGCATTGCGTGGGGGCAGGTGAAAATATGGTGACTAACTGGTTTTGGAGGAAAAGTTTCTTGAAGCTGGTGTCCTCCTCCGTCACAGGTTCATTGTAAGTTCCACAGAAAACTCGTTCGGAGTCGGTGGTGGTAGCACAGGCCCTTCTAGGTCTGTCCTCCTTGGTGTCTGGGCGGGGCCCAGCTGGGCTGGATGTGTCCAGATCAGATGGAGTCTGTCTCGGTGTGCCACACCGGTTGGAGACTTTTCCTCCTGCAGCTGCAGGGGCTCTCAGGACACTGGCTGGTGAAGTGTTAAGCCGAGGGCTTTGGCTCCTCCCCCCTTTGTGCAGGGCCGGCGGAAGCTTACGCTGCTAATGTGAAGTCTAGCAGGGTACATCTTTCTTGTGGGGTCCATTTGCAGTTGGTTGGACTGTTGCAGTTCTCTTTGGACCACATGGAGTTTGTCCATAATGTTACAGCATCGCTAAGTCAGTGTTCGGACTTCAGCTGCATGTTGATGGCTTTAGCATCTCTCTTTAAGTTCAACCAGTTTTAAGTTCTTTAAGTGAAACAGTTCTTTATCCGGTTGTTGGCAGGTGCTCAGTAGCTGTCAGCTGCCTGAAGACTGGGGATCTCTTTCAGTTGCTCAGCTCTGTCATGGTCTTTGCCTCTGTCCTGTGTCTTCTACCGCTGAGCAAGGTTCGTTCACTGTGGAATTCTGTGGCTGGCAGTGTTAGTTCATTTACCTCCTGTTTGAGGCCTGTGGGAGCGTGGCCAAGGAGAAGATGAGGCTGGTCAGCTCTTGGTGGCTCAGGCTGGGTGTCAGATGTCCACTTTCGTTGTCGTCTAACGGTTCCTTTCTCTGCCATGGCAGGTCGTTGCCTGCTTCCGGCTAAAGGATGTCCATGACACTGCTCTGCCGGGTCTCCAGGTGGTCCTGGTGGCAGGGCTGGGTGTCTGAGGCCTACTGGCACACTTGTGGGAACATGAGAGAGAAATGGCAAAGGCAAATGCAAGTTTCTACAGAGGTGGTGAGCTATCTGTGTGGGAGAACGGCTATGTGGAGCACCTAAAATTTAGTGTTGGGGAGCACACACAACAAAAAAAATTTGAGTATCTTTGACGTGCTTTAAGCAGCATCAACTGATGACCGGGCTCTTACATGTCATAACCTATTACTCAAAAATGCTGATGGTTCTTCTCACATGTTGTGCTACGAGAGTAACAGATAGAGCAAAACCAAAATACAACAATAGGATGAAACCAGAAAAGCAGAGGAAGAAAGGAGTGTTTTACCTATTTAGGTTTATCTAGGAGACATAGGTAAACAGGAGTCACTTATGGGTTATGCTGCTGTTAGACTAAGCTAGCAGGGACACATCAAACATCTCAAGGTCCAAAAGAAGAAGAAGAAACAACGGGAAGTGTTTCCAGTTCTGTCTGGGGCCTACTGTGCGTTTGTGTTTAGCCGTACTTCATGTACTTAGCTTGGTGCTAAGGAGTGAGGATGGGTAAACACAGACAGGAAGTAGGATATTAATGACCTGTGTAACTTGCTAAGGAAACAACAGTCGCTAGATATTGTAATCCTAAAGAGAGAGAGAAGATGAGGATAGTGACTAGTGATCTAAAATAAGGTAAAGGTAAAGTAAGAACGTCCTTATAGCTCTAAGAAAACTAAAAGGGAAAGGGAAGCATATCAAGTAATTTAATTAAATTTCAAATTTAGTTAAGCTTTATTTAGCTGAATATAAGAATTCAGGCTCAAACAAAAGTAAATAAATAAATTGAAATAAAATAAAAAAATAAAAATTAAACATCGAGTGTTCTCATAGCTCTGGTAACTAGAGGGGAACTTGAATAAGCAAATTGATTTAATTAAATTCCCAATTTAATTAAATTCAACTTAACTGAATAGGACTATTCAGGCTCAACAGGTGTAAATACACAAAATAAAATAGGGGTAGACTTAAGTCAAAATAAAAGAAACACAAATAAAAACCCAAAGTATCTGGGTTTCAATTGAAAGTGAAACCAAAAAGGAGGGGGGTCAAGCAAGAGAGAGAGAAAAGAGTGGCTTAACCCACTGATGGGTGCCTTTGAGACATGCTTCGTGAAGCTCTGAAACATGTGAATCATGTGTCTCAACTCAGGGGTGCGGAGCGTGTATCACTGCTGAGGTCACGTGATTTCAGTAAACGGGGCTTCGTTACGCGTCATAGCTGTTTCAAAATTGTTTTAAATTTCAATGGTTCGTGAACCAGTGTGTATCTGGTCTCTATGTGATCTCGTATCACTTTATAGATTCGTACACATTTAATGACACATTTGATAAAAGATTGATTGACCAAGCTTTCATAAAATGAACCCTACAGTTTACTAAGATATTGTGCCTTGAAAGACACATCATATTAAAAGGTATTAGGTAATTTGCGGACTACCTGCTTACACCTTTTGATAAAACCTTTGCGATTGGTTAAAAGGTGTTTCATTGATTTGAGTTTTCGCTACACTTACACTGTTCTGACCAGCAGGGGTCGCCAGTGAGGGCGTTTCAAAACAAATAATCATTTGTGACGCAGTTGACTCATTTGATTCAAAGCTTCGAGGAGCTTTGACTCTCATTACTCGTGTTCAAATCACTCAGTTATCCCTTGGTTCGCAAGGGCCACCGGCCCAAAGCTATAGTCTTTGGTTTAAAGGTTACACTTTACGCTCTAGCGTTTCCAAGTTTTAGGCGGCGCTAAACTATCACTCGAGGTAGAGGGTTTTACTTGTATGCTTGTAAGTTAGGATTGAGGGAGCTAACTTCAAGCTACAACAGTCACTTGTTTACACAAGGGTTTGTGAGATTGGTGCTGTTCTCTGATAAATACTAAATAGAAATGCCTGCACGCATTTCGACACAATGCCAACCAACAACACAGATCGGCCGGAGCAGCGGACGAGCTGTGCTGACAGTTTGCACTGAGTCTCTCACTTAGACACGACGTTGCGTGTGAGTGACTCTTTTTTAACAAGTCAAAACAGCACTGTTCTTTCACAGACAATGGCAAATTACTAGTTAGCTTAGGCTAGAATTTATACCACTAATCCGACGCGATTGTTTCATATGAGCGCTTCAGCGGTTTAATATGCATACAATGACGTACGAATAATAAGGCCTTTTAATCGGTGATTGAGGAACATCGCTCTGATCACATTCAAAAATGCTGAAAATGGAGATTTCTTCGTCCATATCAGGTTAATTTTTTCTGGTATCATTTATACGCGCGGCTAATCTGAGATTTCTTCGTCAGAGAAGGCTTATGCTCGATTTATATCTGAAATTGGGCTTTCTTCGCTAATATCAGGAGTTTCTTATCGTACGGTTTAAATATGCATTTTAGCATTTGTGAAACTTTCTGCCATTTGTAGGAAGGCATTTTCAAGCTATAGTTTTGCTGATTTCCTCAGAAACTTGTACGTGCATGTATAAGATGTTAATAAAAACTTATGGGACAACATATGATTGATTACTGTCTGCTTGCATACAATGTTTAATACGATGCCTTAAAATTCTCCACCATATATGTAAGGAACTCAGCTTTTTGGAAATATTAATAATCAATAATATCTTGTTATTACTAATTATAAATATTTGGGTCAGTTAATTGGATTAACTTGATGTGGCTGAATTAATATTACAATCAATTAATCAGTTCGTCCAACAAACTCTTTTGATTATTAATTTATTCTAAGAAAAGGGTATCTTCCATGGCCACAGAAGAATAATTATTTCTTCGCATGTACCGTACGTTGAGCCAGTAGCAAAAATCGTGATCATAAAGTGACATTGTATTGCAAACAAAGCAGAACCAAATACATATTATGTACAAGTTTTATTAACTAAATATAGATATTTATATGAATATAAATAAACTAAACAACATACACACATGAATACATAAATAGGTTAGTGATAGGATGAAATTGGAAACCGGAAGAGGGTCTATGAGAAGAACCATCAGAATTTCATTTTCACATTTCATTGAATTGAATACTTGCATTTGTAATGGGAACAATTCTTGAAGTTGTTGCAAATTGAAGTCGCTGATGGTTCCGGCAGTGTCAAGTGGAAGTTGGTTGAGCGTTCTCTTTCTCCAGGAACGCATGATTGGTTTGGTCAAGGCCTGGGACTCTGTTGAGGCCACGCCGAGCACCCAGGAGAAGTGAGGAAGTCGGAAGGATGGGTGATTGGAGTCGTTGTTGGTTGGAGTCTTTGTTCCAAAACTCCTGAGATTGTCTTTGGTTCTTTGTGAGAGAGTCTCCTCTCTTTTCCATGAGGCCGGATCTGGTTGGGATCCAGGCCTGCTGGAAGGCCTCTTGGCCCCCATGGAGGGGGGAGGGGGGGTTTCCCCATATCACCCGAAACAGTGTTTGCGGCAGGATGGAAACTACCAAGAGAGGGCGGTCACTGTTGCCTGCTCTCTGATATAGTCAGAAAAAGAATCAACCCCTAAGGTTTGAATGGACCTATGAGTAAGGTGACATGTCCAAGAGGGGAAGCGGCTCTTAGTTGAAAGCAAAGTTTATTTAATTAAAGATTGTCTCTCTCTCTTAAGCATGTGGCACATGTGGCCACATTCCTTTGAGGTCGTAAAAGTCTGTTATCAGTCTTAAAGTGTTCTGTAACCGGACACCCGGCTGACAAAGTAACTTCATTTGTGAGGTTAGTTTTGGGGGAGAGTTTCATAGACCTTTATATTCATTAAATATAATGAATATGAATAATTAGTGTGTGTCTGATTGGTCCAGACCCTACATAGATTAGTTAGAAAGAAAGATTAGTTTGAAAAAAGAAAGAAAGAAAGATTAGTTAGAAAGAAAGAAACATTAGTTAGAAAGAAAGAAAGATTAGTTAGAAAGAAAAAAGTATAGATTAGTTAGAAAGAAAGATTAGTTAGAAAGAAAGATTGGTTAGAAAGAAAGAATGATTAGTTAGAAAGAAAGAAAGAAAGATAGATTAGTTATAAAGAAAAAAGAAAGAATAGTAAGAAAAAAAAATATTTGTTAGAAGGATAGAAAGAAAGAAAAGATAGATAGGTTTATTAGTCCATTGAATGGTAGTTTAATTAAGTCTAGGGCTTCAGTCAGTTTAGATTTGAGTTTTTGTGCACTACTGGGCCACCGTAGCCTTGGCTCAATTTGAACATTCTGCAATGAAAGTCTATGGGATTTTCAAGGTTTTTAATATGAATTTTTAAGAAATCTGAAAGTCAAATTAGTTAGAAAAGATATAGCAACTCGAGTCAGAACAGTCTGAGTGTCTGAGCCGAGTTTGGAGTATGTAGAGTTAAAGATCTAGGAGGAGCTAGAGTCAGCCATTTTATGTTAAGTAAAAAAAGAAGTTTAAATAGGATTTCAGTGAGTTCAGTAACTCACAAGCCAACTTAATAAATCATGTATCCAAACAAGCCAAACAACCATAAGGGCTTGGCCCCGTAAGGCTGCTTGCAGCTTTAATTTGTATTCTTTCTGTAGTCTTCCAGTCGCGGTATCGTAGGCTACGCTATCCAAACATTGGCAAAGGTGCATTATCGCCACCAACTGGGCTGGAGTGTCTATTATTCAAGCTCTCAACGGAAGAATGTCCGGTTGTGAGGCGTTTGGAAAAATAGGTCCACAGTTTTACAACGAATGGTAAAACACCTGTTGGAAAGCATCTTTTGCAGCGATTTTTGTGTGAGCATATCAGTGCATAACACCCCAGACCACTCGGTGAGTTTCACGTCTTTGTAAACTAAAGTTTAATGCGTTTTATGAATGATTCTTCCAGTGCCCCTATGAAACCATTGTGGAGGTGGGGGGTGCTAACACAGAAACCGAAAATTCTCGGGACAGCAGCATTTGTCCAAATTTCAATTTTAACCGTTCTATTTAATCAGAAACTATCTTAAAACAGGGCTTTAAGTGTAAAATACCAAACTTGTCCTTTAAGGCGCGAGTAGAGTAACGGTGATAATATAGCTACGTAGCCTACATCAAACACGTTTTGCTATTAAGGGCAGCCTACCACACCATTGATGTGAACTTAGCTATACATGCCATTTACGTCAGAGGGAGCTATTTCAGGCCCTGTAGAGATTTAGTGAAATGCCCATACTTTTTTATTTAGCTACTTCACCATTTTGAATTTACACATTTCTCATATTTGTGTTATTGCTACTATTTGTGTTATTGACCTTTCAGTAATAAAAAAAAAAGACTTAAGATTATTGTGGGAGTATTTTTGTATTTTCAAAATACTAATTACTTGTAGAAATCAACAGGAACATCCAAGGCACTCTCTTTAGAAAAGTTAAAAAGCCTTTATTTCTATGGCTTGGTCATAATCAACACTATTAAAACACTCCGACGCGTTTCGGCGTACAAGCCTTCGTCCGGGAGTCACTACATTTCAACAAACAGGAAGAGCCTTATAAGGTCTCAAACCACCAATCAAAAACCTCCATTTGGCAAATGACAACAATAGGTTCAGAACTGTAAGATGATAACAAAGGCCACTAGATGGCCTCCTTGACGCTTAGTAGAATATTTGTGAAAAAACACTTCAAAGTTACAAGAAATGCATATATCACTACAAAAGTAATAAAATAAATAAATAAAAATAAATAAATAATTCCAAATAGAAAAATACAACAACATTTAGAGAAAAACACTCAGGTCAAGTTCTTCGTTCAGGCCTGGATATTTTATAGCCTGCTGTTTATCAATCCAGAAACTTTCTCTCTGGTTTAGTAGTTTTTGCCTGTCCCCTTTTCTTAATGATAGAGGGATATGGTCAATTCCACGAATCTGTACAGTAGAAGGATCACTCTTGTGGAATTCCATGTAGTGTCTCGCCATAGGATAGTTCATATTACCTATGCGGATTGCATACTTGTGTTCAGCCAATCTGTCCTGTAAACGTCTCTTTGTCCTTCCTATATAAAACACTTTGCATTCAGGGCATTCCAGTCTATTTATAACAAACACAGTTTTGCAGCTTATGAAATGGTTAATATTGAACTGTTTTCGGGAAAAAATATCATCAAAGGTTTTAGTCTGTATAACATTTGTGCAATGATTACAATGGTGACATTTATAAGACCCTTTAGGTCTAGATCCCAGCCATGTTTGTTGGCCATCTGGTTTCAAATGGCTCCGAACCAGTTTATCACGAATTGTGGGACACCTTCTAAAAGTAACCAAAGGTGGCTCAGGGAACAACTGGCCAAGTACATCATCACTCTCAATAATACCCCAGTTATTTCTTATTATTCTCTTGATTTTTTCTGCCTCTGTACTATATGTAGTAACAAAAATAGGTCTATCTTTTACAGGCACAGGGGGGTTTCTTTCTAAAAGTGATTCCCTTTTAGCAGATTTGGCCCTGCTGTATGCTTTTTGGAGAGTTGTGTTTTTATAACCCCGTTCCTTAAAACGTGACATCATCTCTTTTGCTTTGTGCTCAAAAGAATTGTCTCGGTCACAGATTCTCCTCACTCTCTGGAATTGCCCATAAGGAACATTTTCCTTCAACCACTTAGGGTGGAAGCTCTTAGCATGTAGGATAGTGTTCCTGTCAGTAGGTTTTCTAAAAACTGAAGTGTGTAAGGCACCATGATCGTCTTTAGATATGTTAAGATCAAGGAAATTAATACTATCTTTACTGTATTCCAAAGACAGTTTAATGTTGGGGTTAATGTTATTCAAAAAATCATGGAACTCTTTCAAATCTGTCTCTGAACCAGACCAAAACAAGCACACATCATCAATGTAACGTCCCCACCAGATAATGTGTTTGAAAAAGGCATTCTTTTCCTGGTTAAGGACAAAATCTTCTAGATCTTCTAGCCCAGCCAGATCTAGAACAGTCTCATTCAACTTTTCCAGCAGTGATGACGATACTAGCTCCTTGCCTACTACAGTCCAGACACCCAGGGAGGCATCTTTTTTAGAGCACCCACCCCACCGCAACGACAGAGAGAGAAGATCGGAGTGGGGGCGTGGATACGGCCGAGGACGTGGCAGAAACAGGAGCAAAAGCATAGGAAGAGGAGAACGCGGAGAGGCAGAAAGAAACTGGGAACCCAGATGGACACGGAGCAGAACCAGACACGAGTCGTGATTAACATATCTGGAAAAGCCCTGACGGAGGAGAGCACCCTAGTCCTTTCTAAAGGGCTATCTTTTGCACCAACCTACTCTGCTAAAGAATTTGATACAAAGATTGACCTCTTCCGTTTTTACAGGAATTTACATCTCAAGACCTGGTACAAGTCACAGGCTACACCTGCAAGCTCCATAGACACAGGTCAGACAGTTTCTTTTTCCCATAGACGCCTTTTCAAACCTAAGTCTACTTTTTGCCCATTGGTTCAGAATACAGCATTACAGATATTTGCTAAAAAGGTTAATTATGATATTGAAAATTTGTTTAAGCAGAAAAGACCACCTAGACAGAATAATTTGTCTCACACTGAAAAGAAGGCCTTGGAAACATTATCCAAAGATAGTGATCTAGTTATTAAAAATGCAGATAAAGGTGGGGCTATAGTAATTTGGGGAAAGGATATGTATATAAAAGAAGCTTTCCGTCAGCTAAACAACACAGAATTTTATCAACCACTGACATTTTATCCTATTGAGTTTCTTAAAGAGGAATTGAGACAACTATTACATGTGGCCAAAGACAATGATTGGATCTCTGAATCTGAACTGAGCTTTTTGTGGAATGAAAACCCAAGAGTGGCATCATTTTATATAAAACCCAAAATCCACAAAGGTGTTGATAACCCCCCAGGGAGACCAGTTATCTCTGGAAATGACAGCCTCACTGAACCAATTTCTAAGTACTCAAAAATCAAAGTAATACTCCATGGCACTCGAATTGTGTATACAAAAATTAAAAAGCCTTTATTGAATCATGGCTTTTATCTTTAAAAATTGGTGACAGATACACCCTTCCCACTTTTGTTTGAACTCTATATCTCCATGACCAAATGAAGGAATTTTTTTAATTCTGAGTCCTCTTGGGATCATGTTTTCTCTCCAGTAGTCAGATAATGTAACCATATGTAGATGTAATCTCAATTCTTTTTCCGAATGTCTCTTAAGTTCATAACACAGTTTCTTTGAATCTGCATACTGCGGTCTGTATTCTTGGCTCAACAGTGTATCAGTAACTATAATCTTCTCACCTTCTTCTTTAGAGTAGGAAAGATAATTCGTCGTCATCTTTTTGATGAAAATCTGTATCTCGATCCCAAATATGTCTACTAGACGGAGCAACTTCTGCACAAGACAATCCCTCCACGTCCTTATTTCATCACAGCAGAAAATGCAATTGAAGTGCTGCATAGGGTGTGAAGACTCGGTGCTCATTGGTTGCTTGGGATAATTTAACTCAAAAATCAAAGTAATACTCCAAGGCACTCGAATTGTGTATACAAAAATTAAAAAGCCTTTATTGAATCATGGCTTTTATCTTTAAAAATTGGTGACAGATATCTGATACACTGTTGAGCCAAGAATACAGACCGCAGTATGCAGATTCAAAGAAACTGTGTTATGAACTTAAGAGACATTCGGAAAAAGAATTGAGATTACATCTACATATGGTTACATTATCTGACTACTGGAGAGAAAACATGATCCCAAGAGGACTCAGAATTAAAAAAATTCCTTCATTTGGTCATGGAGATATAGAGTTCAAACAAAAGTGGGAAGGGTGTATCTGTCACCAATTTTTAAAGATAAAAGCCATGATTCAATAAAGGCTTTTTAATTTTTGTATACACAATTCGAGTGCCATGGAGTATTACTTTGATTTTTGAGTACTTAGAAATTGGTTCAGTGAGGCTGTCATTTCCAGAGATAACTGGTCTCCCTGGGGGGTTATCAACACCTTTGTGGATTTTGGGTTTTATATAAAATGATGCCACTCTTGGGTTTTCATTCCACAAAAAGCTCAGTTCAGATTCAGAGATCCAATCATTGTCTTTGGCCACATGTAATAGTTGTCTCAATTCCTCTTTAAGAAACTCAATAGGATAAAATGTCAGTGGTTGATAAAATTCTGTGTTGTTTAGCTGACGGAAAGCTTCTTTTATATACATATCCTTTCCCCAAATTACTATAGCCCCACCTTTATCTGCATTTTTAATAACTAGATCACTATCTTTGGATAATGTTTCAAAGGCTTTCTTTTCAGTGTGAGACAAATTATTCTGTCTAGGTGGTCTTTTCTGCTTAAACAAATTTTCAATATCATAATTAACCTTTTTAGCAAATATCTGTAATGCTGTATTCTGAACCAATGGGCAAAAAGTAGACTTAGGTTTGAAAAGGCGTCTATGGGAAAAAGAAACTGTCTGACCTGTGTCTATGGAGCTTGCAGGTGTAGCCTGTGACTTGTACCAGGTCTTTAGATGTAAATTCCTGTAAAAACGGAAGAGGTCAATCTTTGTATCAAATTCTTTAGCAGAGTAGGTTGGTGCAAAAGATAGCCCTTTAGAAAGGACTAGGGTGCTCTCCTCCGTCAGGGCTTTTCCAGATATGTTAATCACGACTCGTGTCTGGTTCTGCTCCGTGTCCATCTGGGTTCCCAGTTTCTTTCTGCCTCTCCGCGTTCTCCTCTTCCTATGCTTTTGCTCCTGTTTCTGCCACGTCCTCGGCCGTATCCACGCCCCCACTCCGATCTTCTCTCTCTGTCGTTGCGGTGGGGTGGGTGCTCTAAAAAAGATGCCTCCCTGGGTGTCTGGACTGTAGTAGGCAAGGAGCTAGTATCGTCATCACTGCTGGAAAAGTTGAATGAGACTGTTCTAGATCTGGCTGGGCTAGAAGATCTAGAAGATTTTGTCCTTAACCAGGAAAAGAATGCCTTTTTCAAACACATTATCTGGTGGGGACGTTACATTGATGATGTGTGCTTGTTTTGGTCTGGTTCAGAGACAGATTTGAAAGAGTTCCATGTTTTTTTGAATAACATTAACCCCAACATTAAACTGTCTTTGGAATACAGTAAAGATAGTATTAATTTCCTTGATCTTAACATATCCAAAGACGATCATGGTGCCTTACACACTTCAGTTTTTAGAAAACCTACTGACAGGAACACTATCCTACATGCTAAGAGCTTCCACACTAAGTGGTTGAAGGAAAATGTTCCTTATGGGCAATTCCAGAGAGTGAGGAGAATCTGTGACCGAGACAATTCTTTTGAGCACAAAGCAAAAGAGATGATGTCACATTTTAAGGAACGGGGTTATAAAAACACAACTCTCCAAAAAGCATACAGCAGGGCCAAATCTGCTAAAAGGGAATCACTTTTAGAAAGAAACCCCCCTGTGCCTGTAAAAGATAGACCTATTTTTGTTACTACATATAGTACAGAGGCAGAAAAAATCAAGAGAATAATAAGAAATAACTGGGGTATTATTGAGAGTGATGATGTACTTGGCCAGTTGTTCCCTGAGCCACCTTTGGTTACTTTTAGAAGGTGTCCCACAATTCGTGATAAACTGGTTCGGAGCCATTTGAAACCAGATGGCCAACAAACATGGCTGGGATCTAGACCTAAAGGGTCTTATAAATGTCACCATTGTAATCATTGCACAAATGTTAAACAGACTAAAACCTTTGATGATATTTTTTCCCGAAAACAGTTCAATATTAACCATTTCATAAGCTGCAAAACTGTGTTTGTTATAAATAGACTGGAATGCCCTGAATGCAAAGTGTTTTATATAGGAAGGACAAAGAGACGTTTACAGGACAGATTGGCTGAACACAAGTATGCAATCCGCATAGGTAATATGAACTATCCTATGGCGAGACACTACATGGAATTCCACAAGAGTGATCCTTCTACTGTACAGATTCGTGGAATTGACCATATCCCTCTATCATTAAGAAAAGGGGACAGGCAAAAACTACTAAACCAGAGAGAAAGTTTCTGGATTGATAAACAGCAGGCTATAAAATATCCAGGCCTGAACGAAGAACTTGACCTGAGTGTTTTTCTCTAAATGTTGTTGTATTTTTCTATTTGGAATTATTTATTTATTTTTATTTATTTATTTTATTACTTTTGTAGTGATATATGCATTTCTTGTAACTTTGAAGTGTTTTTTCACAAATATTCTACTAAGCGTCAAGGAGGCCATCTAGTGGCCTTTGTTATCATCTTACAATTCTGAACCTATTGTTGTCATTTGCCAAATGGAGGTTTTTGATTGGTGGTTTGAGACCTTATAAGGCTCTTCCTGTTTGTTGAAATGTAGTGACTCCCGGACGAAGGCTTGTACGCCGAAACGCGTCGGAGTGTTTTAATAGTGTTGATTATGACCAAGCCATAGAAATAAAGGCTTTTTAACTTTTCTAAAGAGAGTGCCTTGGATGTTCCTGTTGATTTCTACAAGTAATTAGTATTTTGAAAATACAAAAATACTCCCACAATAATCTTAAGTCTTTTTTTTTTATTACTGAAAGGTCAATAACACAAATAGTAGCAATAACACAAATATGAGAAATGTGTAAATTCAAAATGGTGAAGTAGCTAAATAAAAAAGTATGGGCATTTCACTAAATCTCTACAGGGCCTGAAATACATCCCTCTGACGTAAATGGCATGTATAGCTAAGTTCACATCAATGGTGTGGTAGGCTGCCCTTAATAGCAAAACGTGTTTGATGTAGGCTACGTAGCCATATTATCACCGTTACTCTACTCGCGCCTTAAAGGACAAGTTCGGTATTTTACACTTAAAGCCCTGTTTTAAGATCGTTTCTGATTAAATAGAACGGTTAAAATTGAAATTTGGACAAATGCTGCTGTCCCGAGAATTTTCGGTTTCTGTGTTAGCACCCCCCACCTCCACAATGGTTTCATAGGGGCACTGGAAGAATCATTCATAAAACGCATTAAACTTTAGTTTACAAAGACGTGAAACTCACCGAGTGGTCTGGGGTGTTATGCACTGATATGCTCACACAAAAATCGCTGCAAAAGATGCTTTCCAACAGGTGTTTTACCATTCGTTGTAAAACTGTGGACCTATTTTTCCAAACGCCTCACAACCGGACATTCTTCCGTTGAGAGCTTGAATAATAGACACTCCAGCCCAGTTGGTGGCGATAATGCACCTTTGCCAATGTTTGGATAGCGTAGCCTACGATACCGCGACTGGAAGACTACAGAAAGAATACAAATTAAAGCTGCAAGCAGCCTTACGGGGCCAAGCCCTTATGGTTGTTTGGCTTGTTTGGATACATGATTTATTAAGTTGGCTTGTGAGTTACTGAACTTACTGAAATCCTATTTAAACTTCTTTTTTTACTTAACATAAAATGGCTGACTCTAGCTCCTCCTAGATCTTTAACTCTACATACTCCAAACTCGGCTCAGACACTCAGACTGTTCTGACTCGAGTTGCTATATCTTTTCTAACTAATTTGACTTTCAGATTTCTTAAAAATTCATATTAAAAACCTTGAAAATCTTTCATTGCAGAATGTTCAAATTGAGCCAAGGCTACGGTGGCCCAGTAGTGCACAAAAACTCAAATCTAAACTGACTGAAGCCCTAGACTTAATTAAACTACCATTCAATGGACTAATAAACTTATCTATCTTTTCTTTCTTTCTATCCTTCTAACAAATCTTTTTCTTTCTTACTATTCTTTCTTTTTTCTTTCTAACTAATCTATCTTTCTTTCTTTCTAACTAATCATTCTTTCTTTCTAACCAATCTTTCTTTCTAACTAATCTTTCTTTCTAACTAATCTATAATTTTTTCTTTCTAACTAATCTTTCTTTCTTTCTAACTAATGTTTCTTTCTTTCTAACTAATCTTTCTTTCTTTCTTTTTTCAAACTAATCTTTCTTTCTAACTAATCTATGTAGGGTCTGGACCAATCAGACACACACTAATTTTTCATATTCATTATATTTAATGAATATAAAGGTCTATGAAACTCTCCCCCAAAACTAACCTCACAAATGAAGTTACTTTGTCAGCCGGGTGTCCGGTTACAGAACACTTTAAGACTGATAACAGACTTTTACGACCTCAAAGGAATGTGGCCACATGTGCCACATGCTTAAGAGAGAGAGACAATCTTTAATTAAATAAACTTTGCTTTCAACTAAGAGCCGCTTCCCCTCTTGGACATGTCACCTTACTCATAGGTCCATTCAAACCTTAGGGGTTGATTCTTTTTCTGACTATATCAGAGAGCAGGCAACAGTGACCGCCCTCTCTTGGTAGTTTCCATCCTGCCGCAAACACTGTTTCGGGTGATATGGGGAAACCCCCCCTCCCCCCTCCATGGGGGCCAAGAGGCCTTCCAGCAGGCCTGGATCCCAACCAGATCCGGCCTCATGGAAAAGAGAGGAGACTCTCTCACAAAGAACCAAAGACAATCTCAGGAGTTTTGGAACAAAGACTCCAACCAACAACGACTCCAATCACCCATCCTTCCGACTTCCTCACTTCTCCTGGGTGCTCGGCGTGGCCTCAACAGAGTCCCAGGCCTTGACCAAACCAATCATGCGTTCCTGGAGAAAGAGAACGCTCAACCAACTTCCACTTGACACTGCCGGAACCATCAGCGACTTCAATTTGCAACAACTTCAAGAATTGTTCCCATTACAAATGCAAGTATTCAATTCAATGAAATGTGAAAATGAAATTCTGATGGTTCTTCTCATAGACCCTCTTCCGGTTTCCAATTTCATCCTATCACTAACCTATTTATGTATTCATGTGTGTATGTTGTTTAGTTTATTTATATTCATATAAATATCTATATTTAGTTAATAAAACTTGTACATAATATGTATTTGGTTCTGCTTTGTTTGCAATACAATGTCACTTTATGATCACGATTTTTGCTACTGGCTCAACGTACGGTACATGCGAAGAAATAATTATTCTTCTGTGGCCATGGAAGATACCCTTTTCTTAGAATAAATTAATAATCAAAAGAGTTCGTTGGACGAACTGATTAATTGATTGTAATATTAATTCAGCCACATCAAGTTAATCCAATTAACTGACCCAAATATTTATAATTAGTAATAACAAGATATTATTGATTAATAATATTTCCAAAAAGCTGAGTTCCTTACATATATGGTGGAGAATTTTAAGGCATCGTATTAAACATTGTATGCAAGCAGACAGTAATCAATCATATGTTGTCCCATAAGTTTTTATTAACATCTCATACATGCACGTACAAGTTTCTGAGGAAATCAGCAAAACTATAGCTTGAAAATGCCTTCCTACAAATGGCAGAAAGTTTCACAAATGCTAAAATGCATATTTAAACCGTACGATAAGAAACTCCTGATATTAGCGAAGAAAGCCCAATTTCAGATATAAATCGAGCATAAGCCTTCTCTGACGAAGAAATCTCAGATTAGCCGCGCGTATAAATGGTACCAGAAAAAATTAACCTGATATGGACGAAGAAATCTCCATTTTCAGCATTTTTGAATGTGATCTGAGCGATGTTCCTCAATCACCGATTAAAAGGCCTTATTATTCGTACGTCATTGTATGCATATTAAACCGCTGAAGCGCTCATATGAAACAATCGCGTCGGATTAGTGGTATAAATTCTAGCCTAAGCTAACTAGTAATTTGCCATTGTCTGTGAAAGAACAGTGCTGTTTTGACTTGTTAAAAAAGAGTCACTCACACGCAACGTCGTGTCTAAGTGAGAGACTCAGTGCAAACTGTCAGCACAGCTCGTCCGCTGCTCCAGCCGATCTGTGTTGTTGGTTGGCATTGTGTCGAAATGCGTGCAGGCATTTCTATTTAGTATTTATCAGAGAACAGCACCAATCTCACAAACCCTTGTGTAAACAAGTGACTGTTGTAGCTTGAAGTTAGCTCCCTCAATCCTAACTTACAAGCATACAAGTAAAACCCTCTACCTCGAGTGATAGTTTAGCGCCGCCTAAAACTTGGAAACGCTAGAGCGTAAAGTGTAACCTTTAAACCAAAGACTATAGCTTTGGGCCGGTGGCCCTTGCGAACCAAGGGATAACTGAGTGATTTGAACACGAGTAATGAGAGTCAAAGCTCCTCGAAGCTTTGAATCAAATGAGTCAACTGCGTCACAAATGATTCTTTGTTTTGAAACTAACTCACTGGCGACCCCTGCTGGTCAGAACAGTGTAAGTGTAGCGAAAACTCAAATCAATGAAACACCTTTTAACCAATCGCAAAGGTTTTATCAAAAGGTGTAAGCAGGTAGTCCGCAAATTACCTAATACCTTTTAATATGATGTGTCTTTCAAGGCACAATATCTTAGTAAACTGTAGGGTTCATTTTATGAAAGCTTGGTCAATCAATCCTTTATCAAATGTGTCATTAAATGTGTACGAATCTATAAAGTGATACGAGATCACATAGAGACCAGATACACACTGGTTCACGAACCGTTGAAATTTAAAACAATTTTGAAACAGCTATGACGCGTAACGAAGCCCCGTTTACTGAAATCACGTGACCTCAGCAGTGATACACGCTCCGCACCCCTGAGTTGAGACACATGATTCACACGTTTCAGAGCTTCACGAAGCATGTCTCAAAGGCACCCATCAGTGGGTTAAGCCACTCTTTTCTCTCTCTCTTGCTTGACCCCCCTCCTTTTTGGTTTCACTTTCAATTGAAACCCAGATACTTTGGGTTTTTATTTGTGTTTCTTTTATTTTGACTTAAGTCTACCCCTATTTTATTTTGTGTATTTACACCTGTTGAGCCTGAATAGTCCTATTCAGTTAAGTTGAATTTAATTAAATTGGGAATTTAATTAAATCAATTTGCTTATTCAAGTTCCCCTCTAGTTACCAGAGCTATGAGAACACTCGATGTTTAATTTTTATTTTTTTATTTTATTTCAATTTATTTATTTACTTTTGTTTGAGCCTGAATTCTTATATTCAGCTAAATAAAGCTTAACTAAATTTGAAATTTAATTAAATTACTTGGTATGCTTCCCTTTCCCTTTTAGTTTTCTTAGAGCTATAAGGACGTTCTTACTTTACCTTTACCTTATTTTAGATCACTAGTCACTATCCTCATCTTCTCTCTCTCTTTAGGATTACAATATCTAGCGACTGTTGTTTCCTTAGCGAGTTACACAGGTCATTAATATCCTACTTCCTGTCTGTGTTTACCCATCCTCACTCCTTAGCACCAAGCTAAGTACATGAAGTACGGCTAAACACAAACGCACAGTAGGCCCCAGACAGAACTGGAAACACTTCCCGTTGTTTCTTCTTCTTCTTTTGGACCTTGAGATGTTTGATGTGTCCCTGCTAGCTTAGTCTAACAGCAGCATAACCCATAAGTGACTCCTGTTTACCTATGTCTCCTAGATAAACCTAAATAGGTAAAACACTACTTTCTTCCTCTGCTTTTCTGGTTTCATCCTATTGTTGTATTTTGGTTTTGCTCTATCTGTTACTCTCGTAGCACAACATGTGAGAAGAACCATCAGCATTTTTGAGTAATAGGTTATGACATGTAAGAGCCCGGTCATCAGTTGATGCTGCTTAAAGCACGTCAAAGATACTCAAATTTTTTTTGTTGTGTGTGCTCCCCAACACTAAATTTTAGGTGCTCCACATAGCCGTTCTCCCACACAGATAGCTCACCACCTCTGTAGAAACTTGCATTTGCCTTTGCCATTTCTCTCTCATGTTCCCACAAGTGTGCCAGTAGGCCTCAGACACCCAGCCCTGCCACCAGGACCACCTGGAGACCCGGCAGAGCAGTGTCATGGACATCCTTTAGCCGGAAGCAGGCAACGACCTGCCATGGCAGAGAAAGGAACCGTAGACGACAACGAAAGTGGACATCTGACACCCAGCCTGAGCCACCAAGAGCTGACCAGCCTCATCTTCTCCTTGGCCACGCTCCCACAGGCCTCAAACAGGAGGTAAATGAACTAACACTGCCAGCCACAGAATTCCACAGAGAACGAACCTTGCTCAGCGGTAGAAGACACAGGACAGAGGCAAAGACCATGACAGAGCGGAGCAACTGAAAGAGATCCCCAGTTTTCAGGCAGCTGACAGCTACTGAGCACCTGCCAACAACCGGATAAAGAACTGTTTCACTTAAAGAACTTAAAACTGGTTGAACTTAAAGAGAGATGCTAAAGCCATCAACATGCAGCTGAAGTCCGAACACTGACTTAGCGATGCTGTAACATTATGGACAAACTCCATGTGGTCCAAAGAGAACTGCAACAGTCCAACCAACTGCAAATGGACCCCACAAGAAAGATGTACCCTGCTGAACTTCACATTAGCAGCGTAAGCTTCCCCAGCCCTGCACAAAGGGGGGAGGAGCCAAAGCCCTCGGCTTAACACTTCACCAGCCAGTGTCCGGAGAGCCCCTGCAGTTGCAGGAGGAAAAGTCTCCAACCGGTGTGGCACACCGAGACAGACTCCATCTGATCTGGACACATCCAGCCCAGCTGGGCCCCGCCCAGACACCAAGCAGGACAGACCTAGAAGGGCCTGTGCTACCACCACCGACTCCGAACGAGTTTTCTGTGGAACTTACAATGAACCTGTGACGGAGGAGGACACCAGCTTCAAGAAACTTTTCCTCCAAAACCAGTTAGTCACCATATTTTCACCTGCCCCCACGCAATGCCCACTCAACGATGCGTGACCTGATGCAGAAGGCCTCCCCAGAAAGGGTTCCTAAGACCCCATTGATTTTGAACTGCAAAACCAGAAGGCACACAGCATGAACACAATGGAAGACTCTGCTAAAAAGTCCCTGGTCAGCATAGGACATAAAACTTTTATAAAGTTTTATACTTAGCCTAAAACTTAGCCTTACAAATTATTGTTAGATTGATGTAATTCACCTAAATTTTTAGCTGCATCTACAAGCAGAGAGCTACCTAGCGATCAAAACTGCTCACTCGCTGAAAAGTCAGCATTTATGCATGAGAGAGACGTAACTATATAGGCTTAGACAAGCTTTGACTTACAGCAAATCTATTTCCTTATTCTGTAAACAAATAGAATAAGTTGTGTAAAGTAAAGAGAAGAGTTCCATGAGTAAAATTAGCAAATGCCAAAACACATTTGCATTTTACTGAATGTAACATCAAGTTCTTGAAAGACTTAAAGTAAAGGCGCCCCCTTTTAACCCGTTTAAACATACATAACTCTGTAAAATGTGTAGACATTCTTCAGGTACTGTTGAATTGTTATGACATGCTCTGGTTCCCATGACAACAACTGGTCACAGGAAGTGCTAACTTGTGATGTCACTTTGTAAACAAACCAGCCTAGGTAGGCTAAGCTAACCTGAATAATAACTTCTACAGTTAGCAGTTAGCATCATTCACTTGAAGCCTTAATTACAGCTTTTGTTTACGCAGTGCAAAGTATTCTAGAATACTTTCTTTAACCCCAGTTAGGGTTTCTAATTCTTCACTTTCCGTCCTTTCAATTCTTCTCAGCTAAATTTCACCTTCACTAGTTAGGCATAGTCCTGGCTGAGCGCTGTAGGCTAAAATTTGCAGATGCCCTGTCAATTAAACTTCAGTTTAACTACATGTAAACTGTTTAGCTAGAGAAGAATTCGTATAGTAATGAGAATTTCCATCAGCATGTTGACTAAACCTTTGGAGGGACACACACAGTGTGGTCTTGAATACGCAACCGCTGTAACCCACTATGGAGTGTTGGCCCAGGCAAATCCAAAGTTTAGTCACTAGTGCTACTGATTATTCTCACATTCAGATCATTACCGCTGTTTTGATTACTTACTTTATTTTTTTATAGTGCTGGGCAACGATTAAAACTTTTAATCACGATTAATCGCATGGTTTTCTTGCGATTAATCGCATTGTTATGCGCAAAATTGAATAATGACTTCTAAAGTAGTGTATTGCCACTTTTGATTTAAATGTACTGCTATATACACAAAAGTGCAATAACTTTAAACAAATAAGGTGCTTTTATACCAGCAGTATTCCCTTTACACAGTAATCTCAAATCTCAACTTAAACATTAATGTAATCAAATCAAATATTTAAACAAAGCTATTTGCCACTGCCAGGGCATTACCTTTTATCTAGTTTGTTAAAACGAGTCCAGTTTTCTTGTTTTTTTTCTGAACAGGTATCAACAGGTATCTTTTTATCAGGGAGCAGCAGAAACAGTCTATGTAGTAGTCAGAGGTCATGATCACTACTATATAAGTCGACCAACGTTACTTATAGTAGCTTAGGTTTGGTCATGCCATGGTTTCCCACGTAAGATTACATTAAACAGAGTAAAAAAAACAATTTATACTTTATACTCACGCTGTTGCTGTGTAGCGCGCGTACACTTCGGCGTACCCTGACGTGCACGTCTTCATTAAATTTAACGTCAATTCTGCGCGTACCGCAAGCGCTGTGATTGCTACAACCGCTCCCCGGGTTTCACATGCTCCCTCTGCATGTGTAATTGCGCGTCAACGCGGGCAACGACGCAGAGATATAAATGAAAACCAACGCGTAGTCTATAGCGTATTGTCTTCGGCGTAAGTCCGACGCAGAAGTATAAATCAGCCAAGAGTGAGGTGAAGTGGTCGAGCACAAGGTGCAGCGACAAGCGGGTGCGTTCCTGTGAAACTGTTGCGGTCATGCTCGCCTCACGCACGCGCCCGCACCCGCTCGTTGCCGAAGTTTAATTGTCTATAACTTTTTATAAAGGACGCGCAGCACAAATCATTAGAAGAGAGACTGATCCTCGGCTCGCTGTTAATGAGTTTCCAGAATCTAAATAGTTATTATCTATAGGTTTTATAGGTACTATCCATAGAGCGCCTGTCATTCACTCGCGGAGCGCAACCCTTTAACTGTTCACCAGAGAGAACCTGCCTCTCTCCACTGCTTGTTTGGGTGGGTTATTTGCTGGCTGACCAACATCCCACCCCTTCTGTGATCATGGTTTGACTGTAGGCCTATGTGTATTCAGAGCCAGTGAGCAACGGACTTTAAAAATAATAATAATAAAAAAAACTGCGTTAAAGTGCCATAAAAAAATTGTCGGCATTAATTAATAAATGCGTTAACGCGATAATTTAATTCCATTTTCTCTCTTGTTCGAATGTGGTTCTATTTCCCATTGGGCCCAGAAAGGAAACAGAGACACCTTTATTTGTGATTGTGTTTATTTTCAACAAGTGCACTCATTTTTGTGACCCTGCAACACAAGTAATTTCAACAATTACTAGGGCATAACTATAGTCCTGAGGATTGATAATAAGCATAATTTGAATAGGAAAGCTGTCCCTTTTCCTCCTATCCTTCACTTCGTCAAGCCGTAGTGAACCACCATTTAAGTCCAGAGAAATAATTTAGTCATAAGAACCATCTTATGTCATTTATTTCATCTCGGCTATTCCTTTCCAGGAAATACTCTAGGAACCACACAAGTCTTAGCCTCCTAACATCCACAGCTAAGACGATAAAGATACAAGAGACACATCACTAGCTAGATACACATGAAACACCTAACTTTATGCTACATATCTAGCGAACCCATTAAACAGTGGTTCTGAACTTTTAGGGTCATGTATTAGTCTCTCACCACAAGTGTGCCAAAATGTCACAGAGTCTCTGCTTAACCTGACCCCAACCTTCCAGCTTACCAAAGACTATGACAAACCAATGGACACTATGAGAAACCACCTCTAATCCCTCCAACCACCCACGAACGCCGTCTGCACCCACCGACAACCGGTGCCCCAGACAACTGAAATCAACAAACACACGCTGCGTGCACAGGACAACACTCTTTGTTATGCACCTGATGACATCGCTGCGCCAAAGCTTGTGGTGCCACAGTGCAAAAGGGGGGGTCATGCCAGTGTATGCCCATGACGCACCATGTGCTGCACACCGCAGCACAAGAACACCGAAGGAAGTGCCATACCGGCGTCCTCGAAGCGGAAAGACTATCCTAGCCAACAAAGGACGACAGTCGCTGATCATGTGCTGCACACCGCAGCACCAGAACACCGAAGCAAGTGGCATACCGGCGTCCTCGAAGCGGATATTGGCATGTCCAGTGTCAACGCACTGAACCTAGCCACTGTGAGACAACGTGTGGCTGAAATTCAAACTGAAATCCCACAGCTAAAAGGGCAACTCACAACACAGAGTGCCTCCCTGCGGTCCATCGGTAAGACATCGAAGGGAACTGTGGTAATTCTCAACACCCACAGCGTTCTGCTGAACCAGACAGTGAACTCCATGAAACAGCTGTTTACTGTCTTCCAGAATGACTTTACTCAAACTCAGCTGGTCTGCAGTCTCTGATCCAAGACACACGCTGCCCTGCTGAGGCCAAACCTGAATCAAAGCTGGAAACCTCATCCTTCTTCAAGAACCACAATTTCACCCTAACTCCAGAATGACAGGTGATACCCAGTCAAGGCACCTTCTGCCCCAACACCTGCTGCAGAGACCTGTACTGGGCTACTGTCCACATCAACCGCCATGGAACGACCACCGCTCCAGAAGACGCGAGCAACCAGAGGCCACCATGGCCTTCCAGCCTTCTATGACAAAGGTGTGTCTGATCTCTCGGCACTTTCAACTTCGGTCATGGTTGTCCTTGAGGGGGACAACAATGATCGAAAGGGGGGGATGTAGGGTCTGGACCAATCAGACACACACTAATTATTCATATTTATTATATTTAACGAATGTAAAGGTCTATGAAACTCTCCCCCAAAACTAACCTCACAAATGAAGTTACTTTGTCAGCCGGGTGTCCGGTTACAGAACACTTTAAGACTGATAACAGACTTTTACGACCTCAAAGGAATGTGGCCACATGCGCCACATGCTTAAGAGAGAGAGACAATCTTTAATTAAATAAACTTTGCGGTATTACTCTGATCTATGAAGGAACATGCCTCACAGAAACTGTGATGATTTACTGTCTCGTGTACTATTAGGTATAACAACATGGTATGTTTGATTGGGGTGTATGTGGTTGCACAACCACCCAACGGTCAATATAACCTCACCTGTATCATTCTTCCTACCTAATTAATCCTCATTTAATGACACATACTTTGATGTACATCACCTTCTCTTAGAATGCAATTTGAGCTTGAATGAACAGTCTAAGCACGCTGGGGACAAAGACCATAAATAAACTAAGAGCCGCTTCCCCTCTTAGACATGTCACCTTACTCATAGGTCCATTCAAACCTTAGGGGTTGGTTCTTTTTCAGACTATATCAGAGAGCAGGCAACAGTGACCGCCCTCTCTTGGTAGTTTCCATCCTGCCGCAAACACTGTTTCGGGTGATACGGGGAAACCCCCCTCCCCCCTCCATGGGGGCCAAGAGGCCTTCCAGCAGGCCTGGATCCCAACCAGATCCGGCCTCATGGAAAAGAGAGGAGACTCTCTCACAAAGAACCAAAGACAATCTCAGGAGTTTTGGAACAAAGACTCCAACCAACAACGACTCCAATCACCCATCCTTCCGACTTCCTCACTTCTCCTGGGTGCTCGGCGTGGCCTCAACAGAGTCCCATGCCTTGACCAAACCAATCATGCGTTCCTGGAGAAAGAGAACGCTCAACCAACTTCCATTTGACACTGCCGGAACCATCAGCGACTTCAATTTGCAACAACTTCAAGAATTGTTCCCATTACAAATGCAAGTATTCAATTCAATGAAATGTGAAAATGAAATTCTGATGGTTCTTCTCATAGACCCTCTTCCGGTTTCCAATTTCATCCTATCACTAACCTATTTATGTATTCATGTGTGTATGTTGTTTATTTTATTTATATTCATATAAATATCTATATTTAGTTAATAAAACTTGTACATAATATGTATTTGGTTCTGCTTTGTTTGCAATACAGTGTCACTTTATGATCACGGTTTTTGCTACTGGCTCAACGTGCGGTACATGCGAAGAAATAATTATTCTTCTGTGGCCATGGAAGATACCCTTTTCTTAGAATAAATTAATAATCAAAAGAGTTCGTTGGACGAACTGATTAATTGATTATAATATTAATTCAGCCACATCAAGTTAATCCAATTAAATGACCCAAATATTTATAATTAATAATAACAAGATATTATTGATTATTAATATTTCCAAAAAGCTGAGTTCCTTACATCTATCTTTCTTTATTTCTTTCTAACTAATCTATCTTTCTTTCTAACTAATCTACCTTTCTATCTTTCTAACAAATCTTTCCTTTCTTTCTTTCTTTCTTTCTTTCTAACTATTCTTTCTTTTTTCTTTCTAACTAATCTTTTTTTTTTTTTACTTTAAACTATTTAAAACTACTTTAAATTTCAAACTACTTTAACCTTCTTCAAACTTTCTGGTCCAAACTTTCACAAGCCAACTTAAAGGTTGTCTCGATGAACTTTTCAATCTAGTTTTTTACAATGCACAATTCACATGTTTTAACGCTTGCTAAACATTAGATTTGATTAAACAATCTTCAAAGTTATAGCCTTTTGCGTTACTCAGCATTTGCTTTATACTCATACACTGTGGTTTGCTTAATTTTACAGAGACGAGTTGTTGAAGGTAGAACTGCAGCAATTGGCTCCAAGTTGTATAACATGGGGCTCAAACCCTCTATCTCTGTGTAAGAAGCCTGTCACTCATCTCATTGCGCCACTGGGAAGTTGTGCTTTTGCCAAGCTGCAGAAGGCAGTTTGGCTTGTCTGAATACATGATTTATTAAGTTGGCTTGTGAGAGCCAACTTACTGAAATCCTATTTAAACTTTAACTCTACACTTTAGCTTTAACTCTACACACTCCAAACTCGGCTCAGACACTCAGATTGTTCTGACTCGAGTTGCTATATCTTTTCTAACTAATTTGACTTTCAGATTTCTTAAAAATTAATATTAAAAACCTTGAAAATCCATAGACTTTCATTGCAGAATGTTCAAATTGAGCCAAGGCTACGGTGGCCCAGTAGTGCACAAAAACTCAAATCTAAACTGACTGAAGCCCTAGACTCAATTAAACTACCATTCAATGGACTAATAAACTTATCTATCTTTTCTTTCTTTCTATCCTTCTAACAAATATTTTTCTTTCTAACTAATCTATATGTCTTTCTTTCTAACTAATCTTTCTTTCTTTTTTCAAACTAATCTTTTTCTAACTAATCTATCTTTCTTCCTTTCTAACTAATCTATCTTTCTTTCTAATTAATCTTTCTTTCTTTCTAACTAATTTTTCTTTCTTTCTAACTAATCTATCTTTCTTTCTAACTAATCTTTCTTTCTAACTAATCTATCTTTCTTTATTTCTTTATTTCTAACTAATCTATATTTCTTTCTAACTAATCTACCTTTCTAACAAATATTTCTTTCTTTTCTTCTAACTATTCTTTCTTTTTTCTTTTTAACTACTCTTTTTTTTAACTATAAACTATTTAAAACTTTAAACTACTTTAAACTACTTTAAACTACTATAAACTTCAAACTACTTCAACCTTCTTCAAACTTTCTGGTCCAAACTTTCACAAGCCAACTTAAAGGTTGTCTAAACGAACTTTTCAATCTAGTTTTTTACTAGGAATCTTTTGAACATTGCACAATTCACATGTTTTAACGCTTGCTACACATTGGATTTGATTAAACAATCTTCGAAGTTATAGCCTTTTGCTTTATACTCATACACTGTGGTTTGCTTAATTTTACAGAGACTTAAGTTGTTGAAGGTAGAAATGCAGCAATTGGCTCCAAGTTGTATAACATGGGGCTCAAACCCACTATCACTGTGTCAGAAGCCTGTCACTCATCTCATTGCGCCACTGGGAAGTTTTGCCTTTACCAAGCTGCAGATTGCAGTTTGGCTTGTCTGGATACATGATTTATTAAGTTGGCTTGTGAGAGCCAACTTACTGAAATCCTATTTAAACTTCTTTTTCTTCTTAACATAAAATGGCTGACTCTAGCTCCCCCTAGAGCTTTAACTCTACATACTCCAAACTCGGCTCAGACACTCAGACTGTTCTGACTCGAGTTGCTATATCTTTTCTAACTAGTTTGACTTTCAGATTTATTAAAAATTAATATAAAAAACCTTGAAAATCCCATAGACTTTCATTGCAGAATGTTCAAATTGAGCCAAGGCTACGGTGGCCCAGTAGTGCACAAAAACTCAAATCGAAACTGACTGAAGCCCTAGACTCAATTAAACTACCATTCAATGGACTAATAAACTTATCTATCTTTTCTTTCTTTCTATCCTTCTAACAAATATTTTTCTTTCTAACTATTCTTTATTTTTTCTTTCTAACTAATCTTTCTTTGTTTCTAACTAATCATTCTTTCTTTCTAACCAATCTTTCTGTCTAACTAATCTTTCTTTCTAACCAATCTTTCTTTCTGACTAATCTTTCTTTCTTTCTAACTAATCTTTCTTTCTTTCTAACTAATCTTTCTTTCTTTCTTTTTTCAAACTAATCTTTCTTACTAACTAATCTATCTTTCTTTCTTTCTAACTAATCTATCTTTCTTTCTAACTAATCTATCTTTCTATCTTTCTAACAAATATTTCTTTCTTTCTTTCTAACTATTCTTTCTTTTTTCTTTCTAACTAATCTTTTTTTTTAACTTAAACTACCCCTTAACTGTCACCCCCCCTTTTGATAATTTACATTAAAATGCACTATACAAACTTAAATGGTTGTAATTCAAGAATGCTTTGGAATACAGACCTAAGTTTGGTCTTGTTTTAAAGAAAACAATCATCAGATTATTACTGAAGTGAAAGCACTTCAATAAATTAAAGTATGAAAAAGTTATGGAAGTTATAATTTACAGTAAATCAAATATACTTTATAAATATATTTTTTTAATATAAAATAAATATTTTACAAAATATTTTTTACTATAAAATTACTATAAAATGAATATATATATCTATATATCTAACCAAGTTGTGTTCCAAATTTCAAGTTGATATCACAAAAATTGAAGTTCCCATGAGATTTTGTTTAGGCGTAGTACCAAAAATAGCCACCGGGTGCCATTGCATTCCATTGAATTTAATTGTATGCAATCTGCTGTAACAAATTCATAAATTTCTATCCAAATATCACTTCTGTCACTAAAAATGGAACCTTGAGACTCAGACCTTTCTGACAATATGTGTTTTGTCAATATTAGAAAAGGTTTTGTAAAAAAATACCGTTTCTATGGTAACGCAACATCCAATTTCAAAACGGTTTTCACAGGATGAATTCTGAGTTCGAAAGCTTTCAAATGATACCTAATTTATGATAACTACTAAAATATGTGATATAATAATAATAAAAAAAAATATTTATATATATATAATATATATTATACTTTTTAGAGGACTTCTTACTTTACTTTTTAAAATATAATTTTATCTTTTTTTATTGACAAATACTAGATTGTTTTATTATGAACTTTTAGCATTAAAAACCAAAGTTTCAATTATAAAAAGTGTGTGCGTCGACTTTTTGTGGCAAAGGTCCGAAACTCCTGTAATGACGTTGATTTTTTGAGGCGCACTCTTGTCATAAATTCATATATTACTGTTCAAACATAATTTGTAAGAAAAAAACAGCGCTAAAATATCTATTTAGGAGTCTTAGACCTTTCCAACGATATATAGTTTGTCATAATTAGATTAGGATTTAATAGTAATATAGCGAAGTAAAGTTAGATATCCCGTGTACGGGATCGTGACAGTTATACTTCAAACTACTTTAACCTTCTTCAATCTTTCTGGTCCAAACTTTCACAAGCCAACTTAAAGGTTGTCTCGACAAACGTTTTAATCTAGTTTTTTACTAGGAATCTTTTGAACATTGCACAATTCACATGTTTTAACGCTTGCTACACATTGGATTTGATTAAACAATCTTCAAGTTATAGCCTCTTGCTTTACTGAGCATTTGCTTTATACTCATACACTGTGGTTTGCTTAATTTTACAGAGACTTTAGTTGTTGAAGGTAGAACTGCAGCAATTGGCTCCAAATTACATAACATTATACAATCATCTAAAGTTGTATAATATGGGGCTCGAGCCCACTATCTCTGTGTCAGAAGTCTGTCACTCATCTCATTGTGCCACTGGGAAGTTGTGTTTTTGCTAAGATGCAGAAGGCGGTTTGCCTTGTTTGGATACATGATTTATTAAGTTGGCTTGTGAGAGCCAGCTTACTGAAATCCTATTTAAACTTCTTCTTTTCTTTCTTTTTATTCTTAACAAAAAAAAAATCTGACTCTAACTCCTCCTAGAGCTTTAACTCTACATACTCCAAACTTGGCTCAGACACTCAGACTGTTCTGACTCGAGTTGCTATATCTTTTCTAACTAATCTTTCTTTCTTTCTTTCTTTCTTTCTTTCTTTCTTTCTTTCTTTCTTTCTTTCTTTCTATCTATCTGTCTTTCTAACTAATCTTTCTTTCTTCTTTCTTTCTTATTTCTAATCGTTCTTTTTTTTTCTAACTAATCTTTATTTTTTCTTTCTTTCTAACTAATCTTTCTTTCTTCTTCAACTAATCTTTATTTTTTTCTAACTGATCTTTCTTCTTTCTTTCTTTCAAACTTTTCTTTCTTTCTTTCTTTCTAACTTTTCTTTCTTTTTTCTTTCTAACTAATCTTTTTTTTTTTAAAACTGTAAACTATTTAAAACTTTAAACTACTTCAAACTACTTTAAACTTCAAACTACTTCAACCTTCTTCAAACTTTCTAGTCCAAACTTTAACAAGCCAACTTAAAGGTTATCTCGGCGAACTTTTAATCTATTTTTTTACTAGGAATCTTTTGAACATTGCACAATTCACATGTTTTAACGATTGCTACACATTGGATTTGATTAAACAATCTTCAAAGTTATAGCCTCTTGGTTTACTCAGCATTTGCTTTATTCTCATACACTGTGGTTTGCTTAATTTTACAGAGACTTAAGTTGTTGAAGGTAGAACTGCAGCAATTGTCTCCAAATTACACAATTATCTAAAGTTGTATAACATGGGGCTCAAACCCACTGTCTCTGTGTCAGAAGCCTGTCACTCATCTCATCGCGCCACTGTGAAGTTGTGTTTTTGCTAAGATGCAGAAGGTCCATAGTTCAAGTGCATAAACCAACAAATATAATGACATAAAGCAATCAAATTTTTAACTATGATTTCAAAAGTTATAAGCGTTTTGGCAAAAAAAAACTTATATCTCTGGAACACTAGGTGGCGCTCTGTTCAAACTTCTCATGTACCTTCAGGACATGGTGTTGACGATCCATACTAAATTTTGGTATCTGTAAAAATCAGTATCTGCGGATTCAACATGACACAAGGAATGCATTGATACCACATTTATGATTTTCTGACAAACTGTTCAAAAGTTATTGGCCAAAATAGCCATTTTGACCAGATCTCATGACCTGTAGGTGGCGCTGTTCCCAACTTTGGCATGGACACTCAGATCATGGTTCTGATAAAGCGTACCAATTTTCTTTTCGATTGATCAAAGTTTGGCCGAGATACAGCCTCTTAGCCAATTTTGGGTGGACCTCGTTAAGTTTGCGACACCATAACTTTTTTTTTTTCCCAGTAAAACAAAAGAATCGGGAACAGTAGTTCTATGCGGCTCAGTCCGAAGATCATTTGAGCACATGTTTGGAGAAAATTGGACAAAATTTGAAGGAGGAGTAGTGAAAAAACTGTTTTACATTCGCTCCAATATGACGGACAGACACATTGTTGGAAAATAACAAATGAGATATTGTCTGAATCGGCATAAACCAAGGAACATAATGACATAAATTAATCAAAATTTGAACAATTTTTTCAAAAGTTATAAGCGTTTTTGCAAAAAAACTTATATCTCAGGAACACTAGGTGGCGCTGTGTTCAAAATGTTCATGTCCCTTCAGGACATTTTGTCGATCATCCCTACCAAATTTTGTGCTAATATGTCAAATAATTTAAAAGATATTGCAATTTATGACAAAATTCAAAATGAAGGACACGTGGTACATCCAATCCTGGCAAAATTGATATCCACAGAATCGACATGACACAAGGAATCCATAGATACCACAATTATGATTTTCTGACAAACTGTTCAAAAGTTATTGGCCAAAATAGCTATTTTTCATATCTCATGACCCATAGGTGGCGCTATTCCCAACTTTGGCATGGAACCTCAGAACATGCTTCCGATGAAGTGTACCAATTTTCGTTTCATTTGATCAAACTTTGGCCGAGATACAGCCTCTTAGCCAATTTTGGGTGGACCTCGTTAAGTTTGCGACATTACAACTTTTTTTTTTCCAGTATAACAAAAAAATCGGGAACAGTACTTTTATGCGGCTCAGTCCGAAGATCATTTGAGCACATGGTTGGAGAAAATTGGACAAATTTTGAAAGAGGAGTAGCGAAAAAACGGAATACTGTACATTTCAAAATGGCCACTACTGTAATGGGCGGGGTCTTAATGTAAGGTATTGGTTGTGATCAGCATGATGAGTGGAATCAGGTGTACTAAGTTTTATGTCTCTGGATCAAAGGGTTCACAAGTTATAACCATTTCAATGTTGAATTTTTGAACTGGTTGTGACGCTATAGAGTTGGTTCTAGAGACTCAAAATTTGGCACAATTTTCATGACCTTATCTATAAGTGTGCCAAATTTCATAATTTTCCTACTTACGGTTCATAGGGCTGCCATAGACTTCCATTTACGGAATAATAATAAGAAGAAAACTAACAGATACAATAGATGCCTCAGCCCCTTCGGGGTGTAGGGACTGGGCGAGGTGAATCTGAATAACTATATACATCCTAGCTAAAATTCCAAAGCCTTCAGGCCCAAAAAGCCTGGATGTAAATTAACATATACACACACACACACACACTCACAACCACACACGCATCCCCCACAAGCGAAGCCCGCTCAGGACAGAGCGTGGTGTCCAGTTACGAGACATTTTTATGACTGACTGGAATGTCCCAAAGAAGGATTCTAAAGAGAAAGAAACTTCTCTTTTTAAAAGACATTTAACCAGATATATTCAATGTGTTTTTATGTGTCCATTTGCCCATGTCACATTGGAATGACTATGATTTTATCGTAGCTTAAAGTGAATTATAAATATCTTCATTATGCAATTTAAATATAACTGTCTATTCCCATAACTTGTACACATAGTTCTGGACACCTCCAGAATGCTTTCGGTGTGATCAATCAGAATACGTACAGAAATATCCAGTAAAATATAGTTTACTATGTTTTCCATCTTTGGAGTGAAAAGAGACCAAAACTAACATCACTGGAGTTCTTAGATAACAGCGTTTACGACCCAAAGGAATGTTCACAGAACTGTGGCTCTATCTGAATTCTAACCAAGGAGGAGAAATGAATCCTGTATTCATATATATATGCTATTATATATCCACTTGAGAATTGTATGAACAATGTATCTAAGTTCCCTATTTCATGAGTTGCCTTTTTGTGGTTTGGTCCATGTTTCTCGACAACTCTAATGGGATAATGTTTCAAACTTTGCCAACTAATGTTTAACCAAATCCATTTGTGGCAAGTTTGGTCTCGATAAGCTCCAATTTTCATTCCCCATTTGTTAATTGACATTACATTTTGCTAAACTTTGTGACACATTAGTATTACAAGAATTGTGAAGATTCTTCTCTTAAACACCCAATGAAACTAGAGATTTAAATGCCTGGTTATAACACAAAGGGTCATAAATTCTCCTTCCAAAGGACCAGCTCCTGATTGGACCCGCTTCCAAAAGAAGGCGGAAACGTCAGGTCTTCAAAAGGACTGAATACCAGTTTAGCCCTCTCTTGGTTTTCCATCCTGCCGCAAACACTGTCTCGGGTGATACGGGGAAACCCCCCCTCCCCCTCCATGGGGGCCAAAAGGCCTTCCAGCAGGCCTGGATCCCAACCAGATCCGGCCTCATGGAAAAGAGAGGAGACTCTCTCACAAAGAACCAAAGACAATCTCACGAGTTTTGGAACAAAGACTGCAACCTTTTGAGAGTCCCAGGCCTTGACCAAACCAATCATGCGTTCCTGGAGAAAGAGAACGCTCAACCAACTTCCACTTGACACTGCCGGAACCATCAACGACTTCAATTTTCAACAACTTCAAGAATTGTTCCCATTACAAATGCAAGTATTCAATTCAATGAAATGTGAAAATGAAATTCTAATGGTTCTTCTCATAGACCCTTTTCCGGTTTCCAATTTCATCCTATCACTAACCTATTTATGTATTCATGTGTGTATGTTGTTTAGTTTATTTATATTCATATAAATAGCTATATTTACTTAATAAAACTTGTACATAATATGTATTTGGTTCTGCTTTGTTTGCAATACAATGTAACTTTATGATCACGTGTTTTGCTACTGGCTCAACAACGTGCGGTACATGCGAAGACATAATTATTCTTCTGTGGCCATGGAAGATACCCTTTTCTTAGAATAACTTAATAATCAAAAGAGTTCGTTGGACGAACTGATTAATTGATTGTAATATTAATTCAGCCACATCAAGTTAATCCAATTAACTGACCCAAATATTTATAATTAATAATAACAAGATATTATTGATTATTAATATTTCCAAAAAGCTGAGTTCCTTACAGGGGCTTGGCCCCTAACAACCCCATTTCCGTTTCCGTCGCCGGAGTAATAACGTACCTCACAGAACATCCAATACAAGTTAACGGAGTTGGACAAAAACTACGATAAAACCTGTTGGAAAGCATCTTTTGCAGCGATTTTTGTGTAAAAATAACAGACCGAGAATTTGTCACAAAATCAAAATTCCATTTTAATCATAATATATATGATTAATCATATGAATCATAATATGTGTGGATTTGTTTTACACACGAGACTCTAACTGCTCTGACCGCATATGCTTTTTCCATAATAGAATCGCGCTGCGTGCGCAATTACTGAAAAACAATAGGATTGATGATTATTTTATACAAAATCAATATCAATATTTCTCATATGTAATATGTTTAAAAACGTGTAAATACTGCAGATGGATGTTATATTGTGAACGCTTGCTTAGCATGGAGATTTCAGTGGAGTTACGACAGACGCGCTGTTTCATAATAGGTAGGGCCTGATGTCCTTTTATGAATGACAACACAGTGCATTGATCTCATAAGGCACAATTATTTCTCTATAATGCCGTTCAGTGTGCAATATGTGTGTGTGTAGACCAGTGCTTGAAGTGGGAAAAGAAAGGTGCCGGTACTCTCTTGCATTGGCAAATCATGACATTTGAGATTTCTACAGTGAAAAACAAAACTTATAACAAAACTTATTGTTATTATTAACAACATAAATGTATTAAAACAAGTCGTGCGTGTGTGCACGGTCTTTAACATCAATGCCATAGAAGAACCAGTCCTCCAGACATTTTTACTTCTGCCTTCAAAGACAATTAAATAACAGTCCAATTGCATGTGAAATATAGGCTTGTCCGGTTTGGGACAGAGCCTGTAGAAATGGTTACTTGAAAAAGAAGAACTGTCAGATATTCAATTATGTATACAATTATATACAATTATTTATGTGCGGCTCAAGAAGTTCGCAAAGATAAGATATTCCTTCCGCAGAAAATCTGTATCTTTCATACAAGTAACTATCAGGAAAGGCAAGGGGATTTTGTCCGGCTAAAAACTCTTTCTCTACGATGTGCTCGTCTAACAATTTGCGCTGAGATGTCCACAGGATTTGAAAGAAAATGTAAAGCCATTGCAACAAACACTGGGAATTAGTTACGTCACCTATATGTTTCTTTGCTCACAGCTGATTGGTCAAACTTCAGTCTGAGATCTCGAATCCAGAACTTAACCTTGCTGGTGCTGCATATACAAGGAGGAGAGTTCTCTAAAAATCCAGTTTGTACGATTGCCGTTGCTCCACAGCCGGAAGTCGTGGAGTTCGACAACACAATTTATGCCACTTGTGAAATAACTCCCAGCCCCAATTTACCACCTTACCAGCCGAAAATCTATGGGCAAATCCTCTTCAAGCAGCTCTTCCCCAATGGAGTTTTAGAAGTGAAAATCAACCTCCGTGGTTTGCCTGCCATCGATCATCAAAAGCGTGCCATTGACATCCATCGGTATGGAGACCTCAGTCAAGGCAGCATCACTGTTGGTCCTCATTACAATCCCAATGGTGTTGACCACCCTCATCATCCTGGAGACCTGGGCAACTTTGCTTCTGAGCAAGGAGTTATAAGGCAGTTCCTGAATCTCCCAGAGGCCAAGCTCTTCGGGGCTCATTCCATTCTGGGACGTTCGGTGGTGGTTCATGAGAAGGAGGATGATCTGGGAATGGGGTCAGTTGAGGAGAGTGAACTGAATGGGAATTCTGGACAGATAATTGCCCTAGGTGTGATTGGTATTACTAGTCCAAGTCTGTGGCAGAAGACTGAACTGCCCCCCAAGAAAAGCTGTGGAGGACGGCACTGAGTTGGACATGGTGGAAAAGCAGATTCAAATAGGATAATCATGATTTTCCTTGTGTAATCTTTGTCTGTGTCCTACATTAAAGTGATACTTAATACCCTGAGAGTATATCCCTAGAGTTATTGCCATAACAAACACTTCCAATGCTTTTAAAAGGTCCTGGCATCCAACAATTCATGTTTTTGTTTTGGTCTTTTCAAAGACTTTTTGGCCATAGCTTCCAGTAGTAAATAGCTCCACTCTTAAAAATATATGTAGGGTGAATGCAGGTAAAGTGGACTATCTGGTAAAGTGGGCAGTTTAAGTACTGTGCTCATGGGTTTTCACTTTTAGAGCATGACAATGGTCTTTAAATCAACACGATTTCTCTAAATGATAAAATGGCTTTGGTTGATGCAATATGACACTGGTGGGCAACTCTAATGGTTAAAGGTAGAAAACCCTCTGACACAAGATTTTATTCTCTAAATTATAAGGTTTCTTACTAAATGTAAACCAATGTGGGACTGTTCCCGGTTTGTTCCTTAAATATTGCTGACCCACTTTGGCTGTATGTGTTCGATAAAGTGAACCCAAAGTTTTGGGTAAAGTGGGTGACCTTAAACCTTCAGCAATTATACTCTAAATTGACATTCACTGGTTATTTTATAGTTGACATGTATAATCTACTTTTTAGAGAACAGAAATGATTGTGCCGTTAGGAAATTCAAGTCAGATTGAAGAAAGGAAAAAGCAGAAATTAAGACTAGGAATTAAGTTCAATCTGTGGAGTGAAGAAAGGAGGACAGGAGCAAAAAAGTTTTACAATGTTACCATTTTAAATGTTCCTTCTATTGAAGATGTTGCACTTGCTGTAGTCCCATTTTTTTTTTGTATAGTTCATTTTCATCCAGATTTCTGAATATTCTGATATCCGGATTTCATTAAATTTAATGTCAACATAACATGTTCTATCAGTTGTTTTGAATTGTACACATGCATTGAGTGAACAGATTAATTTTATTCATCATAGTCTAGGCCACATGCTTTTGGGTTTCTTAAAATTATTGAATGTTTGTTTAATAATGTGTGTTAATAGATCATGTGTTTTTAATGATAATACTGGATCATTTTTGATAAATCAGGGATGGCTCACATTACCAGACCAGCTGGCCCATTTTACCTAAAAAGAAATTTGTCTTGAGTGCATGATCTCAAAATGTTTATTGGTATACCTTGAAAATAATGCATATCAACTGTTAAAATGTAATTATTAGTTGTTGTTTGTTATTCGCTTTGGTACTATTTTCACAAGTCTTAGAGCTAATATCACAACAGATCATAAAAAATGCACTTTTTTTTCAAACCTTTCATGTTTTCAATTGTGTTTGTACGATAATCAAAATCACAAAGTATACTTTTCACTACACAAAATAACGGTTTCATCTATATAAATGTTTCATTCACAGTAGCTGCCTTTCATAATGCTTTTACTATCAAACTTTTCATTTGCATCTCTTTTCGTTCAGTTTAATACATTCGCCTATTATTTAATCCAACTGATCTTAATGGTTAATCAATCATTTGGTATATCTATAGATTTCTATATACAGATTCTATAGATGTAGTTTCTACTTTGTTTACAGTTTCTGATACAGATACCAAATGTAATGAATTCTTTTTACATTATAAGTGATTTTTCTTAGATTATAACCACTTTTTTGTGTGTGTGTTTGTGTGTGTGTTTGCCTGTGTGTCCTGGTAAACTATACATTATGGGGACAAAATGTCACTACAAAGATGGCAATATGGTCCAGGTTTCATTCGTTCATTTGTTTTTGCTTTCACATATGAAAACGAAAACACAAGAAAACAACTCCTTTTTTCGTTTTTCGTTTTTTTAGAAAACGAAAACACGAAATTATGACCTGATTTTTGGTTTTCCCGTTCTTGCACGGAAATCAGAAAAACCACTTGATATTCCGAATTCCCCTGTGGGTGGTGCTAAATCTGATTGGCAGGAAATGCATTCATTGTTTTTCAAAATAAAAGTTTTCCCAACACTGTATTTGTTAGCCTGTAAAATTAATAGTCTATATGCATGCTATTTGTCACCCAATTATTTGGCTTCACTGACTGAAAATAACTGACTGAAATAGCCTAAATGTAAAGCCTAAATTCATAATTCTTTTGAATAATATATATTTGTATAATGTTTATTTGTTATTTATGACCTTTTATGCACATACAGGACTTAGGGGCTGGGTGCCCCTGGGCTTGAGTTTATGTTTGGGCTCTACTTGTGCTACAAATATCACGATGGAGTAGCACAAATAAAAATGTTTTGAGGTTCCTAGAACAAGTAATATGCAACATGCCTACTCAAAGTTTAGTGGTAGGCTAATATTACATCGTCATTATAATACAATATAATATGTGCTCACTCCGTTGAGAGAAGATCAAAACTTTAATAATAAAGCCAAGAGAAAATTTTATTTTTAAATTCATTGTCATAGCTATCTATCCTCATAGCTATCTATCCTCAGCGAGAAGCTCGTTTGATTGGCTACATGATTAAGGTGGACCCGCCCTCCTCTTCGCGCTTGCAAATATCAGTGAGTGAGAGTCTGAGAATCGTGTCAAAACTAGGGGTGGGCGATACTGAAAATTTCGATATCGATCCGATACCAAGTAAATACAGGGCCAGTATCGTGATATCGATACCGATACCAATACTTTTTCATTTATAAAAGCAAGCACTTGAACTTGTATGCACTTTCCTGTGCTAGAGCAGTGTGTCATGATTTATGAGGTGAATGCATCATTAATATGCTAAATCTGAATACGTTTTCAAGACTACTAAATATTTTGTTATTTGTGCTCTCAACTCGCCTGTAATTAGTCAGTGACTTAATTACAAAACTACCCTAATTATAGTAAATGTACTAACTAGCCTACTGTTCAAAAGTGTGGGGTCTGTAAGATTTTTAATTCTCTTCTGCATTTATTTGATCAAAAATACATACATAGGCTATCTGTTTTCTTTGCCATAGTAAACTGTAATTTATTCATGTGATCAAAACAGTGTTTCATTAAAGAATTCCTGATTTGAATGAGAAATTTGAATGAATGACTCACTCATATAGACAGTAACTTGCCACCACCTACTGGCCGTTTTACTTTCATATTTAATCTATGACATGGTCATGGAAGGGCAATGTCGGTCCTCCTGGGTGCAGAGATTAGCTCCTCCAACCCTAATCAAACACACCTGAACCAGCTAATCATCATCTTGATTCTTTAGGATTATTAATACTGCTAGCTAGGTTTTTATCGGAGTTGACGCTAAACTCTGCAGGACAGCGGCACTCCAGAAACGACGTTACCTATCCTTGATCTTTTCAATAATTTTCATGTTGCTGTATTAAAAATTGAAGCTATATAAAACATTAATCCTAAAGTAATATGCAATTATGTAGCTATGTAAATGAACACAATAACTATAATAAATCACTGCATATCAAATCCACCTGGTTTCTGTAATCTCCTCTGTACACTATCATTTTCATTAATCTTTTGTCAAATGGTACATCTAGTCTAGAATTAATTTACCAGGCCACCTATATGATCGCTTAACAACAACAATTAAGAAAATATTTGAGGATGGCGTATTTAACTGTATCGGATCACCAGGTAGGCTGTGCGGTTTTTTTTTTCCTTTTACAAAGGCTACAGGGTTATTTTAAATTTAAGTTGTTGTTCTTTGTTTTACATACTCTGAACTGTACCACAAATGCCTTTGTATTTGTCTTGTACTTTTTGCACTGTATGCCTTGTCTGTAATGGAACTAAATAATATAATATATATATATATATATATATATATATATATATATATATATATATAGGTAGGCTGTGTGTAGCGTTGAAAGGTCAAAGTCCTAAATTCTTCAGACGGGTAAAATGGCAGTTTTTAATAAATTTTTGCTAAGAAATGTGGTGTTTCAAAACTGCATGATGTTTTAGAGCTGCCTTAGCATATTAACATCATGAGCCAAGTATTGTTTAACACCAATTACCAGTGTGCGCATTAAAATGTAGGCTACCTTAAAAAAGAGGAATTTAATTATTTGTATATGTCCAGAGTTCAGATAGCTTTACTGCTTAAAAGTCCTTGTAAAGTTTAAAATAAACTGCTGTATTCCCCTGTACGAGTGAGCATCAGTAGCGTGAGTCGCATTGGAGTGACATCAACTCCCCTCTTCGATTGATTGGCTAGAGATGGAGCTGTCAATCTAGAACTAGTGGACCAATGGTGACGCTTAAGCCCGCTCTAATTTACATGAAACTCGAACTGCAACATTTGGAAGAGCAAGCGCAGAACATGGAAAGAAGAGCGAAGAGAAAAACAGCACAAGCGTACAAAAAAATAAATTATGAGCAGAAAATGAAAGAGAGCGCAAAGTAGGCCTACAGAGTAATAAAACCAAGGAAAACATCATTTTAAAGAAAGCATGATGTTACGACCGCTAGGGGTCAGCCGCAACAGAAAAAGGACGAGAGTCACACTACCAGAGAGATAAAGAGTAATATGAATTTTATTGACCATAAGGGGTTATCGTCAGGGGTAGACAAGGCCAAAATAACAAACAAAACAATTTACTTTTTTAGAATCTAAATAACCTTTAACAAAAGAAAGAAGAAATGAAAATACAGTTTAACTTACCTAACTCCCTTACACATAAACAAAGTGAAAAATAGATATAAATAAATTGGCGTCAAACCCCCTACATCCCTTGATATGGTAATAATTACAAGAATGTTTACACACATTTAAAATAGTATCAGGTTGACAAGTTAGAATCAGAATCCAAAGAGGTAGTCAATCAGGCAATAATCAGATAGAAGAAAACCCGAAATAGTATTACATTCAACAAACACTTACTCAATTTCACTAAACACTAATAATCTCTCTGGCACTACACTCTTACTCAAACAATGGTGACACAAACAAAGCTAACGAGAAGTACCTAAACGGTACAACCACAAAACACAGAAACACAAAGTCAGCGAGGCTCAAAGGCCTTAATAGAGTGTCAGAGGCGGTCCTTATATCCAGGTCAGGTGCATAGCTGGTCCAATCACAGTCTTCCACAGATTAACGGAGGTAACGCCCATCTGAAACAAGCTTATTAACATACAGAGAGAAAAAGAGAGCAAGACAAACCCACACACAAGGACAGTTGATACCAACACACAAAAGCTCTCAAAATCCTAACACATGAACACAAGTTAAAGTTTTGTGAAAAATATTTTTTAATGTGTTTAAAGTTTTTATTCATGCTTGTTATTTTTTGATTCACGCTTATTATATTTTGATCCGAGGCCGCAATACATTTGGCGGGAATTTGATCCCATACACATGCTTTTGGGTTTCTTAAATATATTGAATATGTTTGTTTGATAATGTGTTAATAAATTCTGTTTTAATGAAGATACTGGATAATTTTTGATAAATCAAGGATGGCTCACATTACCAGACCAGCTGGCCCATTTTACCTTAAAAGAAATTTGTCTTGATTGCATGATCTCAAAATGTTTACCTTGAAAATGATACATATCAACTTAACTTATTTTTATTTATTTTTTTGCTTTGGTACTATTTTTTTGCTATTTTTGCTATTTTTTCACAATTAAGGTGTACATTTTCAAAACTCTTCGTGCTAATATCACAACAGAACATCAAAAGTGCACTTTTTTGTGTTTGTACGAATTGTGTTTGTACGATAACAAAAATCAGAAAGTATAGTGTTATAAAAGTCCATAATACAAAATATAATATATAAAATAACTGCAGGATTTGCGGTGCTGAGATGACAGTTAAAACACGTCAACCCAGTCTTTGAAAAAGGTCCATAATCCCAGATTAAATATGACTTTTTTGCATGCTATGCTAGTGTAGGGAATTTTTAATTAGCAAAGTAACTTAAAGAAAATAAAACATTTATTTTTGGCGACAAATGAACACCAGTCTTACTAAAAATAGTAGTGCACCCTTTCGAGAACGTTCCCTTCGTATTGCGTAGCTATACGCTATGGGAACCCATTTCAAAACGCCGTGCTATTAGCTGACGACTTCGCTCTGAGCTATCGCCTGGGGCTATGCGGCCCGAGGCTTATAGTAGAACCAAAGTCAGATTCCAACGGACAGTGTCGGAGCCCTCGAAGGGATACCCAGAGGTTTGGGCCCTTCAGGGGCCAAGACCTCTCAGATAGAAAGAACCTGTGCCTGCAGTGCTAGCACTTTCAAGTTATAAAATCTTACAAATGTGGACGGGAAGACCAGCCGGCCGCCGCACAAATGTCTTCAATTGGTACACCACTGGACCAAACCCATGAAGAGGCCATGCCCCTTGTGGAATGAGCTCGGACGCCAATGGGAAACTGAAGGCACATAGAGGCGTAGGCCAGAGAGATAGCGTCCAGTATCCATCGTGATAATCATCGTTTCGTGACCGGAAACCCTTTGGTATGGCTGCAAAGAGGATACAAAGGATACAACGAGCTGTTCTGACTGTCTGAATGGGGCAGAACACTCTAGATAAATTCTGAGAGAACAGGGCAGAGTAGACTTAATTCTCTATCGTCTTCCAGTAAGTGAAGTGCCGATAGCGAAATGACCTGGGCTCTGAACGGAGTTGAGAGCACCTTGGGTACATAACCATGTCTTGGTCTGAGGACGACTTTGGAGTCATTGGACCCGAACTCGAACTCGTTCATAGAGAGCGCTTGTAAGTCGCCCACTCGCTTGACTGATGCTAGGGCTAGCAGGAGTGCGGTCTTGAGCGAAAGAGGCTTTAACCTGTTAAGCTGCAACACCACTTTTGAAGAATCCCCAGAAATGGCATACCCAAACTAAAACAGATACAGTTCATGAACCATTTGTACTAAAAGCACAAGTATGATATCATCTGAAAGCTGACACCTGGTAGTTTATTGTAAATGTAGAATTAATTATTGTCATAATGAAAAAATAGTTATAAATAGCTTAAAAGTTTTGTAAAGTTATTAGAAATTTATTTTTATGAAATATCTTCATAAAAATAATATTGAAGTTGGCATTGTATCAATCTATGAATGCACTGCAGCTGAAGCCACATGTCTGACCATGTTATATTTAAAATCTGAAGATGACAAGTCTAAAACTCTGTATTTAATTAAATGTTTTTCAAGATCATGTCATATGACTTTATTTTGATTAGACTCTAAAATGCAAACTGATGTTTATTGTCATGTTCTAAGCATCTATTCATTCAGTCTATTGTCTCTATTGTTTTGTGGTGCAAACGAGCCCCATTCAGTCTCAGTCTCCACTGCACACATTCACACCTCTCCGGCCTGGTTATGGCTCTAAATATGTTTTTCTTTTGTCTTCATTATAATTACTAACGACTGGCTATTCACACTGTTTCAATCTCTAATTTATTTTTTCAAAGTTCTCACTTCACATCTGAAACTGTATCAAAAGACCTTCTTGAAAAAAGAAACATTTCAGTTAGCATTCCTATTTAGAAAAATTCATAAAAACAACAGCTAGGTGGCAGGTGCATCTGAGAGCTAGCTAGCATGTTAGCTTAGCACACCATCAATACAAGATTAAAACCATGGCTGCGTTCCAAACCGCATACTCAATGAGTAGGTACTTAATTTCAATGAGTACTTACTTAACGAGCGCTAAAAGAGTAGGTACTTTATAGCCAAATCTCGTTGAGTATGAATGCGATCCGGACATCATCCGCCATGTTGACGTTATCATGTGACCTATGACGCGTTATCACAAGCGCAACAACTTAAAAGATGAACGACACGTTTAATTCATCTATCTGTAAATATCTCGATATTGATGAAACTTGCTCATTTTGTGGTATTGTTGAAGAAACAGCTGCCAATTTATTTTGTGAATACATTTAGGGTTGATTTAAGTTGTTATATTTTAAACCCTACTAATGTGACCCACAGTTCCTTATAACGATTTTTTTTAAGAAACCCCAAAATCGTCATCTCTTGAATATGTTGTTAATTTCTTTATTTTATACCCAAAAAGTTTCTCCTTTAAGTTTTCCTCTTTTCTTGATGAATTTACCTCTCGTTTCATCCCTCAGACTTATAACAACAAGACTATTTTTTAATGTATTATGAAGAACTATTTAAAGATATTTAGCCTTGTTATTGTTCTTTTTTCCTGTGTATAAATATCATATTATAATGTAGCCTACACAAACCAATGATCTTTATGTTTTCTGTTTTGTCATTATAATTGTTCATTGTTAGATGCAACTAGTATCTTTCCATGATCTTTATGTAATAAGTTTATAAGTTTAAATGATATGAGCGACAGGTGCACTAACACTTCATAACATCAGTAACTCGACAGCACAACCTAGAACAGTTTTCCTCTGCGTTTGTAATGTCTGCACAAGGAGACGGGCCGCTGCTCGAAGATCTCCTTTGGAGAAAACTGTTGACTTTATACTCGAAAAATGTAAGTATCGCTCCTTAAAAATTATAAATATTATAAAAATATATAATATAAAAATTCCCTAAATATTACCTCAGAATGAATTGCATTGTTAGCCCACCCCAAAACTTAAACAAAATAATATTAAATGCTGACCAATACTTAATTATATTACTTTTTTATATATACTAAAAATGATATAATTTAATAAAACAAGCAAAATGTAATTTGTTTTGTCATATGAGTTATGCATGAATACACGTGAACATCTCAATTGTCAGTCAAGCAATGAATTAATGCATACATTAAATAATTATATTTTGTATACTGACAACAATAAGAAACATGAATAAATTAGTAAAAGAACAAATAAAAGTAACCATCACACAATAAACAAATGCATGCACATGAAACAAATCTTTATTCAAACTACAAGCATGTATTTACAGGCGCTGAAGCCCACATCCTACTGCCATCTCAACACAGCGGTTCCCATTCTGCGGCTTTATTCTGATGAATTCACCAGAGGTGACCGTGCCTTCGTGCCGGAGCTTGTTGCTGCGCTGCGCTTCACAATCTGAGGCGATAAGGGCAGATGGAGAGATGGAGCGTCTCATCCATGGCACCGTTTCCAGGATTCAGCTCTGGGATCCTCATCCTCAGTGCTCACACCAGTCTGAATAAAAACATGTTTACTTTATAGATTTGTTTATTTACCTTATTTACAGCACATTTGTCTAATGTCAACAGTGTTGAAAACAGTGAATTAAAGTTATCCTAATAATGCCACACATACATCACTCAGATGTCTTTTTCATGTTGTGATGTGCTCATCTGCAATATGTCAATACTTACAATATTTTCCTTTCAGATGTAAATAGACATTTTAAATAAGCTTGTTTATATATGTAAATCCACTTTAGAGACGTTACGTGTGCTTAGAGCTCCCCTGTTAGCTAGCTATACAAAACATGTTTTTACAGCAAAATCACAACTATACTACTGTCTAACTACTTTACACCTTCAACAGTTAAAACGTTTACTCCATAGTAGTTTAACACATAAGGAACCGTGTTTACTCACATTTGAAAACCCCCGGCGTCGCTGATCTCCGTGATGTTTGATAATGACGTATGCTCTTGCGTGGCCTCCTGGGATAGAAGAGTACGCATCGGACAGCACTCAAAATCGGGCCGGAAGCAGTAAGCCATCCGGGAACTTCTCGCCTACTCTTTTCTGAATACTGATGTTTCGAACATACTGCTTCTTTCACGTACTGTTTTCGCCTACTATATAGTAGGAAAGTAGGCATATTCGAATGCACTTAAGTCCGAATCTCGCGATAATTAGTACGTCACCCAGGTAATTCTCGCCTACTCTTTTGGATTCATACATAATTTTTTGCTCGCCTACTCTTTTTCCCATACTAAATAGTAGGGAAGTATGCGGTTTGGAACGCAGCTCATGTTTGTTCTCCAAACTTACTTTATAGGGCAAGTCGAGTGTTTTAAATAACCTTATGTGATCTGATTTGGCTTCAGATTAAAAAAATCAGACAGTAAATATATTATTTAAAGGGATACTCCACCAGTTTTTCTTATTAAACTATGTTATTCCCTTAACTAAGACGAGTTGATACATACCTCTCTCGTCTCAGTGCGTGCACTATATCGCTCTGTATTGCCGCAAAACTATGTTAGCACTTAGCTTAGCCCATGCATTAAATATGGGCCAAGCAGAGAAGCGACCAAAAACTTCCACGTTTTTCCTATGTAAACACAGTTACTCGAGTAGTGTAACTTGACCTGGGCTGGTGACACAAAATAAACCGTTGCGCTTTTCTAAGCGTTTAAAATTGATGACTATATTGTATGGCGGAATACCATAACAAGTGCTTTTGAGCACTTCGACTTGGCGCAATAATATCTTCACTCGTGAAAAGTCCTCTTACCGGCTCCCGCTTCCTCTCCCCCTCCCTCTGACATTTCCGTCAATACAACCAACGTGACATGCACCGGTCTTTCGCCAGCTCCGGTCTGTTCTGGATCATATCTTTCTTGCCTCTCACGGTCCATAAGAGCTAATTCCTCCTCCGTGTACTCGGGTTCAAACAGATATGGCTCTGGGTCTGCTACAAAGAAGTCATAATCATCTACAAAGTCCGCCATTGCAAATGATCTGCAGTTTGCTAATAGCACAGGTAGTAAAAGTCACGTTGGTTGTATTGACGGAAATGTCAGAGGGAGGGGGAGAAGAAGCGGGAGCCGGTAAGAGGACTTTTCACGAGTGAAGATATTATTGCGCCAAGTCGAAGTGCTCAAAAGCACTTGTTATGGTATTCCGCCATACAATATAGTCATCAATTTTAAACGCTTAGAAAAGCGCAACGGTTTATTTTGTGTCACCAGCCCAGGTCAAGTTACACTACTCTAGTAACTGTGTTTACATAGGGAAAACGTGGAAGTGTTTGGTCGCTTCTCTGCTTGGCCCATATTTAATGCATGGGCTAAGCTAAGAGCTAACATAGTTTTGCGGCAATACAGAGCGATATAGTGCACGCACTGAGACGAGAGAGGTATGTATCAACTCGTCTTAGTTAAGGGAATAACATAGTTTAATAAGAAAAACTGGTGGAGTATCCCTTTAATAGTAGGCTACTCTGCACAATGACAAAGTCTATATCGATAAGCATTACATTATAAATATAATCTATTATTATGAAAATACCTGACATGGCTCGAAGAACACAGGTAAATCAAATATCATTGCAATCATGTTTATTGTCTTCAAAAGGTCTTTATCTGCATGTTACAGCAATCTCTTGAAGCTTTGTATGTGTCAGAGGGAGTTCCTGGGATGTCACATGATTATGGCACTTCTTCATGTGTTCCATATATGGACTGCATTTGCACACGGCGCCCTCAGGCTGCCAGTATGGATTGAAAACACAGTACATCAGAGTATTCAGCGCTCATAATGATTACATCGGCCAATTTGGGTATAAATTCAATAAATATTATTCCTGTCTATATAAATCTGATGTAAACTATCAATATTTCTCCAAATCTGCACATTTTTGAGCTAAAAGCCCTGAGGGACGTGGTTTTGTGAAGCGCTGTCATGACGACCTTACAGGAGTTTTTTTCTGAATGAGAGCGGCTGACGCGCATAATTCATAATAAAGGTATCGACTAATTTTTTGATTACATAACTCCAGACACAAATTAAGACATAACTGTCACTATACGTTTCTCAGAATACAATAGTGGTCAAATACTGAAACTTAAGTCTTATATCTTTTTAATGATGTATAGATTGTCAGGGTAATAACTTTAAATCTTTGAACTATTTAAACAAAAAAACACTTAAGTGCGCCGGCGTTAAGTCAGCCAACTGAAGCTACTCAAACGGGGTTCCCTTAAGGGCCCTGAGGACCGTAGATAGGTCCCAGGCATGTATAGAGGGAGGTTGAGGCAGGTTAACCCTCCTGGCCCCTTTGAGGAAGCGCACAACTAGGCTGTTCCTTCCCAAGGACTGACCGGCCACAGGAGCAAGGAAGGCTGCTATGGTCGCCACGTACACTTTGAGCGTGGAGGGGGTCCGACCCACTTCCAGCAGCTCTTGGAGAAAAGAAAGTACCAGTGGTACGTCACACGAGTAGGGGTCGAGGTTCCGAGCTGCACACCAGCCGGTGAACACTGACCATTTAAGGGCGAAGAGGCATCTTGTTGACGGCGCTCTAACCTCAGTGATAGTGATTAGGACTTTTTCCGGGAGGTTCGCGGATACCCGTTGAGGGGCCATACATGAAGGGCCCACATGTCAGGACAGGGGTGCCAAATTGTCCTTTTCACCTGTGTGAGGAGGTTTTCCCTCAGCGGTATTGGCCAGGGAGCTGCATCGCGCTGCTGCACCAACTCGGGGAACCATGTCTGGGTCCGCCAGAGAGTGGCTATTAGGAGGACTGCACACTTGTTCTCCCTGATCCGCTCGATGACCTGAGGGAGCATCGAGACCGGAGGGAATGCGTGACGGGGAAGGCTGGGCCATTCGTGGGCCACAGCATCCCTGTTCTTTGAAAAGAATATTGGGCAATGAGAGTTGTCTCCTGAGGCGAAGAGATCTACCTCTGCCCTGCCGAAGACATCCCAGATCAGATTAACCATCTGAGGGTGGAGAGATCATTCCCCGGGGGGGACATTGTCTCGAGATAGCATGTCTGCACCCTGGTTCAGTATGCCCGGTATATGCGCTGCCCTTGTTGGCGTGGGCCCATAAAAGGAGCCGTTTGGCCATGGTTTACAGGTTGTACGACCTGAGACCGCCCTGATGATTTATATATGACACCACTGCCATGTTGTCCGTCCGGACCAAAACGTGGTGTCCCGTCAGGTGTGGGAGGAAGGTTTTCAGGGCTAGAAAGACTGTTCTCATTTCGAGGCAATTGACATGTAGTCGCTTCTCCGAGCTCGACCAGAGGCCAAAGGTTTCCCATACAGAGTATCTGTTAAAATTTCCTTCCTCCTCGAGACTAGACCCATGCTTACACTGGACTGGTACCAGCTGGTGTCTTTCCAAGGAGCCAGGGCTTTGATACAGCTGTGGTCCACTTTGATGTGCAGGTGGCCTGATCGCCACACATGAGCCAGAACTCGGGGCTTCAGGAAACGCTGCAGTAGGCCTAGCTGGAGTACTGACGATGCTGAGGCCATGAGGCCTAGTGCCCTTTGAAACGTTCTGAGCGCCTTGAACGAATCAGCTAGCTGCTGAATGGAGAGAGCGCAGTCTGGCGTGAGCCAAGCTCTTATCTGAACAGGGTCGATGACTGCTCCCAGGAAGGTTATACGTTGGCTGGGAGACAATACACTCTTGGAAAAGTTGATCCTGAGCCCAAGGCATTCTAGATGACTGAGGAGCCAGGATCTGTAAAAAAGCCAGAAAGCCCCACCCACTTTTCCAGCCTGTCAAGAAGTATGTTGTGATCGACAGTGTCAAATGCAGCACTGAGGTTGAGTAGTACCAGCACTGATAATTTGCCTGTATCAGTATTTAAGCGAATATCGTTTATTATTATCTGTCTGTGTGCTGTGGTGCGGTCGGAAACCAGATTGAAAATTGTCAAAGTATCCATTTGAGCTTAAGAATTTGTTCAGCTGATTGAAGACAACTTTTTCAATGATCTTGCCTATGAAAGGAAGATTTGAGATCGGTCTATAGTTGTTTAATATGGTCTTATCCAGATTGCTCTTTTTCAGGAGGGGCTTGACAACTGCAGTTTTCAGGGAGTTTGGAAAACTACCAGAGAGAAGTGAAGCATTTACCACTTCTAGGAGATCTGCTTCTAAGCTGTGTAACACATTTTTGAAAAAAGATGTGGGAAGTGCGTCAAGGGCGCAGGTTGATGTTTTAAGGTGCTGTTCGGTTTCTTCCAAAATTTTGTCATCAATTTCTTCTAAATCAGACATAGTGACTACTTTTTCAGTTTGCGGTCTGATCTGTCTGACCCCAGCGCAACTCAAGGATGATCTGATCACCTTTCTGATATTATTGATTTTCTCAGAGAAGAAAGAAGCAAACTCACTGCACTTGCTGTCTGAGAGCATTTCACTGGGAATCTGGCTTGGGGGATTTGTCAGTCTCTCTACAGTAGCAAAAAGTGTGCGTGTGTTGCTTATGTTGCTGTTTATAATATTTGAGAAGAAAGTCTGTCTAGCTTTGCCTAGTTCCTTATTGAAAGCATGGATGCTGTCTTTGTAGATGTTATTATGGACTACAAGTTTTGTCTTCCGCCACATGCGCTCTGCTTTTCTGCATTGTCTTTTCATATTTTGCACTGCTGTTGAGTTTCTCCAAGGTGCTTTTTGTCTACCACTCTTCTTCCTGACTTTCACAGGAGCAATATCATCAATTACACTCTTAACTTTTGAGTTAGTCAGCAGATATGCTTGGTGTTAAAGATATAGCCTTCATAAATAGTACACTAGTGTTCTCATTTAAGCATCTCTTCTTGACAGACACAGATCTGGCTTCAATGGCAGGAGAGATTAATATATCAAAGAAAATACAAATGAAATGAAATGTTTAGAACCTTACTGATAAGTAAATCTAGAGTGTGGAGTGTGTCCACGATTATGTGTGGGTCCATGTACATGCTGAGTCAGATCAAAAGTTTTTAAAACAGTTTTGATTTATTTTGCCATATTGGTTTCTGCATTATCTATGTGAATGTTAAAATCTCCAGCAATGGCAAAACAGTCAAACTCAGAGGCAATTTTTGATAACAGTTCTGTAAAGTCCTCAGCAAAGGCTGGAGAGTATTTTGGAGGCCTGTAAACAATGATAAGTAAAATGCGAGGAGCACCTTTTAACACAATACCCAGATATTCGAAAGACGGGTAATTCCCAAATGATATTTGCTTGCATTGATAGACATCTTTAAAAAGAGCAGCTAAACCTCCACCTCTTCTAACAGCTCTGCAGACACTCAAAAAAGTAAAGTTAGGAGGAGCTGTTTCATTAAGGACTGTTGCACTGCAGCTGTCTTCTAGCCAAGTTTCAATTAGAAACATAAAATCCAGCTTGTATGTGGTTTTTAAGTCGTTGACTAGAAGTGATTTATTTTTAAGTGAGCGGATGTTTAAAAGTGCTAACTTAACCGTTTTACTTTTTGTCCCCACAGCAATCGTAGTTTGGCGTGTAATAGGCACCAGGTTAGATGGGTTTGTTGTACGGCTTTTGAAGGCCTTAGACTTAACAGCGTTAAGTGTGTTTTATTTGGGTCGCTGTTAAAACAGCGTTTGTTTGCATGGGTGCGTGAACTGTGATGGGCCCGTTGTCTGCAACTTGGGGTCAGTGACTGAGCTTGACCATTCCTTCAGTGTGGCTGGATCCCTGGCAGGAAGCGTACTCGTTGTGCCAGTCTGAGTCATACAGATGGGCTCTGCATGACACACAGTTGGGACGCGACATTTGAAACATCGGCAGTTAGAAATTTGCTCATTATAGTGTAAGCGCTGCCAAAGCGAGCACACACAGAAGGCTTGTAAAGGATATTTCAGTCGCTGGATGGCCGCAGGTGAATGGCAAATCAGAAGAGGGGGCGTCGAGTTGAATGAATTCCATCCGTTGTTCCGCTGTTTGGCTCGTTCGACGGCGAAGGCTTCTTGCAGGAGAATCAGCGAAGAAGGTAAGGCTTGCGCTGAAGGAGATTAAATCTGATTACTATGGTGAAATTTGCCGCTTATATAGTCAGCAGCCACGCCCATTCTGGCGCGCTTCAGCGATATATTCCATCAAAATATATGGGAATAGAGCCCAATGCAACATGGGGACTACATGACTTCAAATGCTTTCAGTAAAAATAGGAAGTTGAGGTAAACAAATTTATAGTAATGATACTATGAAAAGATCTTAACAGTGTACATAACACATTTCAATTTAAACTCTGACCTGATCTCCAGCTTGATGGTACTTCGAGGATAGGAAATCCGAGTTCCTTACAATCTGAACATCTGATGCTCTTCTGCCCCATCCTTTGGAGACGTACGTAATTGCGCCAGATGGGTGGCACGCAATGAAGTATTTTACAGTATTCCAGTTCTTGTATCTGGTTTAATTGACTGATCTGTGGAGAGAATGTTTGTTTTTAATTTTAGTATAGATATGCTATATGCATATATCTTATCTGTGCAGTAGGTGGCCATGAAAAATCTTAACGATATAGGAAAAGACACAAGACAAAGTTTTAATGAACTATAACTGGTATGCATTGCTGATAACAGGAAAAATCACCCACCTGGTTTCACCCACCTGGTTTTCATTTTATGCCAGTATATCACTGGGAAATGCTCAGCATGAAACTTAGCACGTTTAGTTCATATTCTGAGTCCATCTGCTTACCTGTAGCCTATAGTACAGCAGCCTACATCCTCAATAAGGTGCAAGTTTGGTCTTTTACATCACTGTATTTGTCCATTAAGCTACGTTAAGTGTTTTGTCCAGACGGAAGGGGAATCCTTGAGTATAATGAGGTATTGAGGGAAAATGATTACAATCCCATTCATGGTAGAGAAATCTGATTACATGTAGGCTACACAGGGAAAGTAACAAGGAAAGTTATTGAATTAAACATAAATATAGCTTTTGTGTCTTTATCATCTTTTCCACATACTGACCCAGATAATCATCACAAAAACTTAATCCATGCTCAATTGCTGTAAATTAGTTTGTATGAATGAATGGCTTGCTGTTGCTCAGTCTTTGTCAACAACACGCGCTTGCACCCCCTGCTGGTGAGATCGACTAACAGCAGATGGAGATTATGCTCGGTAATCTACTGCTTTTACTGCAGTTCCTGGATGTTGATGTTGAATTTACTGTCGAGTCTGAGCCAGTGGCTGCGTTCGGAATCGCATACTTCCCTACTATATAGTAGGCGAAAAGAGTAGGCGAGCGAAAAAGTACGTTCGAATCCTCAGTATTCATAAAAGAGTAGGCGAGAATTACCTGGTTGACGTACTAATTATCGCGAGATTTGGACGATATTGCGTTCGAATATGCCTACTTTCCTACTATATAGTAGGCGAAAACAGTACGTGAGGGAAGCAGTACGTTCGAAACATCAGTATTCCTAAAAGAGTAGGCGAGAAGTTCCCGGATGATCTCCTGCTTTCGCCCAGACATTTGAGTGTTTTTCGGCTTGTACTCATCTATCCCAGGAGGCCACGCGAGAGGATACGATATAAAAAAGAACAAGAAGAAGTAGATATTTCATACTCAAACATGACGGAAAGGGTGGACGAGAGTGTTTTCAAATGTGAGTATTACAAATACAAACCAAATCGCATGTGTTGAACTAACTTTCTGTACAGTAAATTGTTGAACTGTTGAAGGTGCAAAGACGCTATATAATATGGTAAATTTGTGATTTTGCCGTAAATCACATTTTATTGGATAGAGGAGCTCCATAAGGACACATACGTCTTTAATCTGTATTTGCATACATTTTAAACCGTATACATCTGAAATACCATTACTAAATATTTATTCAAAATCTGGCAAGATTACTACGTGTAACTGATATGAAATAGACATCTGAGTGACGTGTGTGTACTATTGTTTAGGAGAATTCACTGTTGTTAACACTGTTTTTATTAGTTTAATGCATTTTACATAAAGTAACTAAACATAAGTAATCTATTTCATTTATCCATTAGTACTGTTGAAAAATTGTTGAACATTTATGATGGATAAAAAGCTATTTATTAGCAACAACCTCAACATGTAAATGTAGTATTGAGCTCATAAATCACAGAGGTAACGTGAGTCTTGTCTGGATGTTACAGGGACGGATGAGCACACGCGGCTGCTTATCCGGTGGAGAGTGGCTCATGAAGCGCTCTTCACCGGAAAGCGTAATGCTGCCATCAAAGGCTTTGAGTGAGTATACAGAAATATTTAAAAATCAATTGAATACTTTATTTGCAGTACATTTCAATTATTGTATTTTCAAACAGAGATATAACTTTTTCATTCTTGATTTCTCTCTTGCTGCAGATCTTTTGTGGAGGAGCAGAGCCTGCAAGGCAGGGTGACGGCGGTGTTTGTTGAAAAAAAAAGGGAAAACCTGAAACAAAAATACAAAGTAAGATCATTTTGTTACTTCTAATACATAAATTAAATGATTAAATATTGTGCTGTTAAAATGACTGCTTTTGTATCATGCTTGTGCATTTTTGCAGGATCTGAAATGTCCGCAGACGGGGGTGAGCACTGAGGATGGAGAAGCCACAGCAGCATCCTGGAAGTGGTACACTGCCATGGATGAGGCAATTGGGGGCAGACCCTCCATCTCTCCTCCTGCCCTCGTTGCCTCATGTGGGCCGGATGCTGCTGTGGTCTCTTCATCCTCAGTGAGGCCAGAGCCAGCAAGAGCCAGGAAAAGGGCTATAGATGTGGAGGAGCTGATCCGGGACATGGAGGAGCGAGAAGAGGAGAGAGAGCGGAAGGCAGCTGAGAGGGAGGAGAGGCTGTGGAGAGAAATGGAGGAGAAGGAGGACAGAAGAGAACGGGAGAGACGAGAGAGAGAGGAAAGACAAGAAAGAGAAGTAAGAGAAAGAGAAGAGAGATGGCACCGGGAGGCAGTCGAGAGAGAGGAAAGGAGAGAAAGATAAACCAACGAAAGGGATGAAAGGTTCCTTTCTGTTCTTCAGATGCTCGCCAAAAAATAAATTATTTGACAAAAAACATCTTCTGATCTTTTGCACATTTGGGTTGATGTGAATTAAATTTGTGAATAAAAATGGGAATCTATATATATATATATATATATATATATATATATATATATATATATATATATATATATATATATATATATATATATTGTTACGTCCAAGGACGTATGATTCTATGTTTTTTTTTTTATTATTAATTTGGTGTTGTGATTTGATGTTGTGTGCAGTTCGTTTTTCTCTCTCTTTCTCCCTCCCTCTGTGCAGGCCTTGATTGGGTTCAGCTGCGGCCGATGATGATGAGCGGGAGCGCTTAAATGCTGAGATAGACTGCAGTGTGAGGGAGCTCCTTTCGAACGTGCGTCGTGGAGCTCCGTTGTCCTTGTCTCCTGCCCCAGACATTTTGTTGAGATCAGTATTGTGTTGTGCTGATCTTTTAGTGGGTTTTCCTGGTGAGGAATTCTCTCGGTGTGAGTATGAAGACACTTAGCTTCTTGATTTGAGTGTTGTAAGTTTATCCTCTTTTGTTTATTGATTTACATTTATTCTTCCTTGTTTGTTTTGTTTCTAAGTTATGCCACCAAACTTATGTTCGAATGTTTATTTAGAAAGCCGTAGGGAGGAGGTTGCCATTTTTCCTTTAAACATTTTCTCTTGGTTATTGGTTAGTTAGGGAGTAAGGGAAGTTTATTGTATTTTCTTTGGGGATTTTCATTTGTTAGGAAAGTTATATTTAATTCTTTGTTAGGTAGAATTCCTTTTGGTTTGTTATTTTGGCTTGAACCCCTCCTGAAGATTCATGCTTTTCTGCGTAAATAAAAAAAAGCTTATCTTTTGACACTACATTGTGTTGTGGTATTTTGTGTATGATCTGGGACAGGAGAGGGGATATTGCTGTTTTGTTTTCTGGTGTTCCTAACCCTAGACTAGGAGGCCGTAACAATTGGGGGCTCGTCCGTTCGCTTATTTTAATATTTATATGTCATAATGTTTATTGGCTGTTTCTAGTAGTTTTGCTTGGCTGCTTTGAATTTTTTGTGAGGGAGGAAGTGTTGTTTAATATGGATTTTGATCTAATTAAGTTTACGCTTTCACCTACCTTAAAGGAGTTTGAGCGGTGTAGAAAAGTAGATTTAATTCTAATAGCAGAATTTTACAATATAACCGTCGCTAAAGAGAAAAAGAAACAAGTCATTAAAGACGAGTTGTATGGTAAGTTAGTTGAGATTGGCATTTTGCCTGGGTCAGAGACTGAAGAATCCGCATCTGATAAAGCAGATTTAGCAAGCGGTAAAGGGGCTAGTATAGATCCTAGGGTAACTGTTCGTTTAAGAGAGTTAGATCTGGAGTTAAAGAAACAGGAGCATGAAACGCAATTACTTCGACTGAAAGAGTTAGAGTTAAGGACTGATCGGGAGGTTCAATTGCGTAGGCTGGAGTTGGAAGCTCAGATACAGCGTGATAGATCAGTTCCGTTGCCGCGCACTAGAACTGTTTCTGGTAGTTCTGAGGTGGGGCAACCTGACTTTGATGTGGGTAAGTACATTAAGCTTGTACCTCCATTTCGTGAGTCTGAAGATGACTCGTATTTTGTGGCTTTTGAACGTGTCGCTGCGAAATTGAAATGGCCCAGAGCACAGTTGCCAACTCTCGCGAGACAAATAAGCAACTGTAGCTTCAAAAACAAGCCCAAAACAAGCCCAATATTATTAGATTATTTAGTTTCAGCATTATCATTTATTTTTTATTACCAATAAATGAGCCTGCAACATATTAAACAGAAACCACTCCTTTATTAGAAAAGGATAAACGGATTAGGAAAAAAAGGATTTTAAAAAGGTTTGGAGAGATGGAAAAGGACAAAAAGACAATCAGGAAAAGACGGGGATATGTAACACACACACACACATTATATAATATATATATATATGTATATATCTTAATAAAATAAATTTGACCCATATGTATCTTATGTTAGTGTAGACTAGTTTTTTTTTTTATTTTTTATTAAAGCCTGTGATAATTAATATATTACAAAAACATTGTAAATATTACAAATTTACCTTACAAAAGAAGGTCATCCCTCTTCTCCCCTGCACTGTCCATCATCTCCCCAACGTCTATCAGATTACAGTGTCGTGCGTGCGGCTGCCTGCACGTTGAACGGGATTTTTCTCCAATAAGGGGGCGGATTCGGCGGAATGTTTTGACGAATTACGCCACAGCACTTATACAATTGCACTGATTGGCTATGGCTGTGAGCAGACAGTGTCAATCAATGTATTGGAGATTGAGAAAACGGCAACCGTGACCATAGATGTAAAGAAAACAAAGTTGCTTGTCAGATTTTCCTAACAAGCAACCATATTTTTTTACTTAGCCCAAAAAAACGCAACCCGCAACCCGTGCTTTTTTAACGCGACTTACAAAAAAAAAAGCCCAAAGTCGCGTATTATAAGCGGACTTGGCAACTATAGCCCAGGGATATGTGGGCGTTATTGTTACAGTGTAATCTCGTTGGCAAAGCCCAGGAGGTTTGCGCAGCTTTGCCAATCGATGATTCGCTGAATTATGATCTGGTGAAATCGGCTGTGTTGCGTGCTTATGAATTGGTACCAGAGGCGTACAGACAGAAGTTCAGGGCGTGTTCAAAGACAGCCAAGCAAACGTTTGTGGAGTTTGCGCGTGAAAAGAGATTGCTATTTGAGAAGTGGTGTGTTTCTATCAAAATTACAACTCTTGAGGAATTGCAAGAACTGATTTTACTCGAAGATTTTAAAAATAGTTTGCCAGAAAATATAGTAGTGCATTTAAATGAGCGGAAAGTATCTAAGCTGTTCGATGCGGCAATATTTGCAGACGAATTCGCACTTACTCATAAAACTGTGTTTCCAGTTATGCGCGCTCTTAAACCCTCTTTAGTTGTGGACGTAGGGAAGGATAAAAGAATGACGAGGGATAACTCGTTCAGGGTCGACGGTGAGGCACACGCACAACCGCGGCCTGATAAGAAAAGAGCTTGTTTTTATTGCCTTGATCCTGGCCATCTGATTACCAGCTGTAAAGCTTGGCAGCAGAAAATTGGCAGTAAGCCTAAAGGGGTAGCGTTTACCTCCATTTCCGAACTGTCATCAGGGGAAAAAGTGAATGCGTTTGGATCGTTTCTACAAACGTGTTTAGTTTCGCTTTCAGACAACGATGAGGTAAAGTCTATCGTGATGCTGCGAGATACGGGAGCCGCGCAATCCCTGATATTAGAAAGCGCTCTGCCGTTCTCGTTGAATTCGTATACAGGTAATGATGTGCTCATTCGTGGTATAGAAATGGGATGTACTCCCGTTCCTTTGCATACCGTTCAGCTGAAGTCTGACCTCCTTTCCGGCACGGTTACTATCGGGGTGCATTCACAATTGCCTGTGGATGGTGTGAGTATGATTTTGGGTAATGATTTGGCTGGAACTAAAGTGTTTCCGTACCCGATCGTATCTGCTGAGCCGAACGTTGACACTCAGGTTGCTGCTCTGTCACAGTTTCCCATTGCTTTTCCAGCATGTGTTGTAACCCGCGCGCAGAAAAAGAAATTTGAAGATATGGTGGATCTTTCAAGTTCTTTTCTTGCTGCAGCGCCAGATAGTGTGGAATGCAAGTTGTTTGTTAAACCTCAACCGCTTTTGAGTGAGTATTTGAATGTAAACGAAATTCCCTTAAAAGTGGGGAGGGAACAGTTAATTGCTGCGCAAAAATCTGATTTAACTTTGAGCAAATGTATCAGTGTAGCTGTGGACCAAACTCAAGTTTCAGATGGGTCAGTAGGGTATTTTTGGGATGAGGAAGTCTTGATGCGCTGGTGGAAGCCGTCAAACTCGGAAGGTGACCGTGTTTCCCAGATTGTTCTTCCTACGGGGTATCGGTATCAGATTATGCAGTTGGCTCACGAACATCCATGTTCAGGGCACCTTGGTGTTACGAAAACATACGATCGAATTTCCAGACATTTCTTTTGGCCAAGTTTAAAATCATCTGTGTCTGCATTTGTTCGATCCTGTCACGTGTGCCAACTGGCTGGCAAGCCTATTCAAAAGATTCCTCAAGCGCCACTTAAACCCATTCCTGTAATAGGAGAACCTTTTGAAAGACTCATTCTTGATTGTGTTGGTCCATTGCCGAAGGCTAAGTCAGGTCATCAGTATCTCCTTACCATAATGTGTGCCACCACTCGCTGTGCCATTACGCTCTATTAAAACAAAAACTGTGGTTAAAGAGTTGATTAAGTTTTGCTCAATGTTTGGATTGCCGAAAGTAATCCAGACAGATCAGGGCACAAACTTTACCTCCCGCCTGTTTGAACAGTTGGTAAACGAACTGGGGGTGGACCATCAGATGTCAAGCGCATACCATCCTGAGTCGCAAGGCGCACTCGAGCGCTTCCATCAGACGTTAAAGTCAATGTTGCGTACCTACTGTGTCGAAACGGGTAAAGAGTGGGTGGATGGGCTACCTTTATTAATGTTGGCTATAAGGAGCACTGTGCAAGAGTCTTTGGGGTTCAGTGTTGTGTTGGTTCAGTCCAGCCGAACTTGTGTTTGGACACTCTGTTCGGGGACCTTTGGAATTGATAAGTGATCAGTTTCAATTTAAGGACCCTCCCTCTGTGCCGATTTTGCAGTATGTTAGTTCATTTCGTGAACAACTCCACAATGTGTGGGAGGTTGCGAAACAGCATCTTGTTGAGTCTCAATGTAAGATGAAGAGCAGATATGATAACCAGCATAGTCCGCAATTTCAAACCGGGTGATTCTGTGCTTGTGTTCTTGCCTGTACCTAATTCTCCGATGTCTGCTCGGTTTGCTGGTCCATATAAGATAGAAAAAAAATTGAATGATACCAACTATACAATTTTAACTCCTGATCGACGACGTAAAAGCCGAGTTTGTCACATAAATATGCTGAAGCGGTATGTTTCCCGAGAGGTGCCTGAAGTTAACCCTGTGGTAGAGACTGTGGCTGCTGTTCATGCTATTGAAGTGCCTTCTACTTACGTGGTAGAGACAGATGATTTAATCGGAAAGGATGTTCAAGTCTCTTGTGGAAAGCTTTCAAACTCTGCTGTCCTGGTCAACTTGTCGTCTTATCTGTCTTATTTGTCTGAGAGTCAGCGTAGGGATATTGTTGAGTTGATTAACCGTTATCCTACGTTGTTTAATGATGTTCCCTCGCAGACAAATGTGTTGACGCATGATATGGATGTGTGTCAAAGCCCACCAGTTAAACAGCACCCATATCGTGTCAACCCGCTTAAGCGGCAAGTCATGAAGGATGAAGTTAAGTATCTGGTGCATAATGGCTTTGCTGTAGCCAGCCAGAGTCCATGGAGCTCGCCTTGTATACTTGTGCCCAAGTCTGATCGCTCTTTTCGATTCTGTACTGATTTTCGCAGAGTTAATAGTGTCACCAAAGCTGACTCCTTTCCTCTCCCCAGAATGGAGGACTGTGTTGACAGCGTAGGTTCTTCACGTTATGTAACCAAACTCGATCAGTTAAAGGGATATTGGCAGGTGCCATTGACACCGCGCGCTTCTGAAATCTCCGCCTTTGTCACGCCTGATGCGTTCATGCAATACACGGTAATGGCTTTCGGGATGCGAAATGCACCTGCCACGTTCCAACGGCTAATGAGGATTGTGTTGTCAGAGGTACAGAATTGTGAAGTGTATCTAGATGATGTTGTGGTCTATTCTATGACATGGAAAGATCACTTATGCACCCTGAGTTTAGTTATGAAACGCTTGGCTGAAGCGTCCTTGACACTTAACCTCAGCAAGTGTGAGTTTGCGAGAGCTGTAGTGACTTATCTTGGTAAACTGGTCGGGCAAGGTCAGGTTAAGCCTGTTCAAGCTAAAGTTGAAGCTATTGTTACATTTCCTCCACCCACTAATAAACGCAAGTTGAGGCGTTTCTTAGGAATGGCTGGTTACTACAGGGGATTCTGTCGGAATTTTGCCACAGTGGTTGTACCCCTCACTGATCTTTTGAGTACGGAGCGAAAATTTGTGTGGAATGAAGTATGTGAATCTGCTTTTTCTTCTGCTAAAGATTTACTATGTAATGCTCCTGTGCTTTCTGCCCCGAACTTCACTCAACCTTTCAGTCTGCAGGTGGATGCGAGTGCTCATGGCGCCGGTGCGGTGCTGATGCAAGCAGACAACGCTGGTATTGAACATCCAGTGAGCTATTTTTCGAAGAAATTTACCCGGTGTCAGAAAAACTATAGCACAATAGAGAAAGAAGCCCTGGCGTTGCTGCTGGCTGTCCAGCATTTTGAGGTGTATTTGAGTTCCGGTGACCACATTGTGGCATATACAGATCACAATCCTTTAATATTTCTGGCTCGAATGGCGAACTCTAATCAGCGTTTGATGAGATGGGCACTCCTCTTACAAGAGTTCAACTTAGAGATACGCTATAAAAAGGGTGCCGATAATGTCGTAGCCGACGCATTGTCAAGGGCGTATTCTAATGATGCTTAGTTGGCCGTTGAAAACAGTAGGAAATGTTGATTTACCTAATTCAGTGTTCCAAATCAGGTTTTGTAACTAAGGGTGGGGGTGTTACGTCCAAGGACGTATGATTCTATGTTTTTTTTTTTATTATTAATTTGGTGTTGTGATTTGATGTTGTGTGCAGTTTGTTTTTCTCTCTCTTTCTCCCTCCCTCTGTGCAGGCCTTGATTGGGTTCAGCTGCGGCCGATGATGATGAGCGGGAGCGCTTAAATGCTGAGATAGACTGCAGTGTGAGGGAGCTCCTTTCGAACGCGCGTCGTGGAGCTCCGTTGTCCTTGTCTCCTGCCCCAGACATTTTGTTGAGATCAGTATTGTGTTGTGCTGATCTTTTAGTGGGTTCTCCTGGTGAGGAATTCTCTCGGTGTGAATATGAAGACATTTAGCTTCTTGATTTGAGTGTTGTAAGTTTATCCTCTTTTGTTTATTGATTTACATTTATTCTTCCTTGTTTGTTTTGTTTCTAAGTTATGCCACCAAACTTATGTTCGAATGTTTATTTAGAAAGCCGTAGGGAGGAGGTTGCCATTTTTCCTTTATTAAACATTTTCTCTTGGTTATTGGTTAGTTAGGGAGTAAGGGAAGTTTATTGTATTTTCTTTGGGGATTTTCTTTTGTTAGGAAAGTTATATTTAATTCTTTGTTAGGTAGAATTCCTTTTGGTTTGTTATTTTGGCTTGAACCCCTCCTGAAGATTCACGCTTTCTGCTTTCTTTATTTCTGCGTAAATAAAAAAAGCTTATCTTTTGACACTACATTGTGTTGTGGTATTTTGTGTATGATCTGGGACAGGAGAGGGGATATTGCTGTTGTTTTGTTTTCTGGCGTTCTTAACCCTAGACTAGGAGGCCGTAACAAAAAATATATATATATATATATATACACACACACACAGTACTGTGCAACAACTACAAATGGTGGCCTAAGAATTTTGTACAATAATATGTATATAAAACAAACTATTTCTAGGCATTCACAGTACATTATAGACTTCTAGAAATTTAGTGATACTTTAAGATTGTAATCAAATTCATAAATTAAATATTTATGAAACGTTGATTAATAATTAGTGAATGTATGGTGTAATGTAAGAAGAAAAAACACTTTAAAACACTGGTTTTACTGGAGTGTATTATATGACTTTTAAAGGTTTACAGAGTTCATGCAAGGATCTTAAAGGCAGGTCATGGAGGGTTAAGTTCCAGCACACCTGTCAGTAAATTTCAAGTAGTCAGTTATTAATTGGTTTAAATTGATTCAGGGGTGTATAATTAGGGTTGGAAAAACTCTGCTGGATAATAGCCATCCATGACCAAAGCTGAACTTGAGACTGTTTACACAAATTACACACAGTAAAATAGTGACTAAAGGGTTACTTAACCCAAGCAAATAAATCATAATAGTAATAATTCAATAGTCATTATTTACTCGCCTTGATGTTGTTTGATCCCTCTGTTTTTTGTTTTCCTGAACACAAAAGGTGATTTTGGTCAGGTTTGTACTGTTTGGTTTAATACAATATCAGTCAATGGACTTTCAGAAGCTTCAAAAGCGTCATTAAATAATGCCATGGAGCTTCTGAAAGTTGTGCTCCATTGACTGATATTGTATGAAACCAGCAGAACAAACTTGACAAAAATTCCCTTTTGTATTTAAACAATAAAAAACATTAAATAAGTAAATAGTAAACCGTAAATAATTGCTGTATTTATATGTTGAGGTGAACTAACCCTTTAACCCACCAAATGTAAATTGTAGTAAATATATGTATGCATTTTGCATTATAGTAATTCCTTGACAAACTAAGCAGCTTTGACTGTTTATGCCCATGACTGGTTCAAAAAATGCTTTACAAATATCAATCACATTTATGCATTTGACATATTTTTTATCAAAAGTGATTAACTTCATTTATTTACAGGGACAATGACCCTGGACAAACCTGGAGTAAAGAGCCTTGCTGATTGACCAGCAATCTTCTTCTAACCAGTTCATTGGTTTATCCCTCTACACTACAAAAGGTTTTAAAGCTCTAACAAATATTTGCATGTAATTGTAAACCTATAAAATGACATTTGTCAAGAAACTGAATGCTGACATGAATTTTAAAACATTTTTATCTTTCTTAATGTTTTAAAGGTAGTCATGCACATGGAGAGCCGGCACAGGGATGTTTGGAGCAGACACTGCAGCAGCCAGATTGTCCCGCACTTGTTCTCCCACTCTTGCTGCAAGGTTGTGGGGATCAGGGGGGCCGTCATCATGGTCTTCCTCATCCTCTGGCTCAACGATGTCCCCATTGGCTAGAGCAAGATTGTGAAGCACAGCGCAGCACGCAACAATCTCAGGCACGAAGGCAGGGCTCACCTCCAAGGCCTTGAAGAAAATGCAGCGCCAGCGTGTCTTCAGCATCCGAAAAGCTCTCTCCACGATGTTGCGGGCACGGGAGTGCTTGCTGTTGAAACGAGCCTGCACAGGGTTCTGTACAGGCTCTCTGTAAGGGGTGATGAGGCAGATGGGTGCACTCAGGCAAGGATAGCCTCCATCCCCGAGGATGCACTTGCCTGCAGGTGGGTAAAGGTTGCCAGCATACACAGGGCTGTTCCTTAGCACCCTGGCATCGTGCACAGACCCAGGATATCCCACAAAGACATCAAGGAATTTACCCCGGTGATCAGAGATGGCCTGGAGTTGGATGGAGTGAAACAGCTTCCTGTTGAAGTAACAGTGGGAGTTATTTGCTGGAGGTTTGATACGGATATGACAGCCGTCTATTGCACCAACTACTCTGCTGAAAGCTGGTGACCCAGACAGCTGTGCAAATCCTGCTCCCACTGCCTCCAGGTCATCTCCGGTCAGAAAGCAGATCACCCTCCTCAAAATTCCCATGATGGCCTTGCTCACTCTGTGCACAATGTCATGCACAGAGGTCTTTGGGATATCGAAGGTCTGCGACACCACCCTGTAGGATGCTGCATGGGCCAGCCAGTGCAGGAACACAAGGACCTCAATCTCCCGTTCCGATCCAAGGTCAGATCCAGGTCTGACTGCAGCAATCAGGGACCTGATTGACAGGCGAAGGTGGGCACGGTGGTCAGCTGCCTCATCAGGATAAAGCCGCAAAATGGGAACAGCTCTATTGAGATGGCAGTATGATGTGGGGTTCACTGCCTGCAATAAATACATCATAGTTTGTTAGAACAAAACAATCAAAAACAATGTTTCATGTGGTATTGACTTGTATATGTATTTATTTATTGTGATGATTTCTTTTATTCATTCACTTATTTTTATTCATGTTTCATATTGTTGTCAGTAAATAAAATATGAATTTCATGAATAAAAATGTATTTACATCATCTGCATTTGTCTAGCGTGTATTCATGCATAGCTATGTCATATGATAATACAAAAGTTTGCTTGTTTTACAAAACTACATAATTAATAATGTATATATATTATAATAATGTTATATAATTAACTGTTGGTCACAGCATTTGTCATAATTATTGTGCATAAGTGTTGGGATGGGCTAGTAATGAAATTCTTTCTGGGGTAATCTTAATTGTTTAAGTAGTAATACTTGCTTTGTTTGAGAATAAAATCATCAGTCTTCTCCAAAGGCGAGATCGTCGAGCAGCTGCCCGACATCTCCTTTGTGCACACCTTAATCTAACAATTGCAGACATGGCAACCATTTCAAACGCTGAACTAAACCGTTCTAGTAAAGTTGTCGAGTTACTGATGCAATCAGCTGTTAGTGCACCTGTCGCTCATGACTTTTAAATTGTTGCGCTTGTGAAAACGTCATAGGTCACATGTAACGTCAACATGGCGAATGATGTCCGGATCGCATTCATACTTAACGAGATTTGGCCATTAAGTACCTACTCTTTTAGCGCTCGTTAAGTAAGTACTCATTGAAATTAAGTACCTACTCATTGAGTATGCGATTCCGAACGCAGCCAATGACTTTGTGGAAGCGAATTTGCAAAGCGAAATAAAATGGACCGAAAATTGCCTGTTGAATATTATAGGTTGTATTTTTAAACAGTTTGAATATTTTGGAAGTGAAATATGAAAGGTGAATAATATGGATTATTTAATTTGTAATAATGAAAATGTGTTTGAAATGTTTTGAATTTAAGTATTCACAGCTTAAATATTCAACCATGCTGAATTTCAGCCCATAAAAAATGCAAGCCCTAAAAATACAATGCATTAAAATGCAAGCATGCCTATTTTTTTTTTTTTCAAATAGTGCAATTCAACAGGCTTTTTTTGTTTCAAAAACATTTGGCATTAATTTACTTCCATAAAAAGCGTACAAATAAAATATGAGCAGAAAATGAAAGAGATCTCAAAATACAGAGTAGTAAAAGCAACATAATTTTGTGAGTGATTCAAATTATTTTGCATTAATGTTTTGTGCAATGTCATTTTTAATGTGTGTTAAGTTTTGATTCATGCTTGTTTTTTTTTGTTTTTTTTAAATGTGCTTTTAATTTTTGATTTACGCCTATTTATTTTTTTATCCGTGACCACGTTGTTTAATATTGTGATGATAATTGCATTATTTTTTTCTGTTTATGAAATATATGTTTTACATGTGTTTTTACATTTTTGATTCACGATTGTTACTTAATCCCGCAAAATATTTTTGAGGGGAAATTAATTCCATAAATGCTTTGGTGAAGTAATTCTGTGTAGGATTTACTATCATCCAAATAAAGCTTCAATGAATTAATTCACGAAATGTCTTAATGTCATTTATTTATTTATTGTGCTTTTGTTTTCATCATAACGATTTCGCTTACAGAACAGTTAAGACTTTTATTATGAAAGGATTTTTTTTTCACATGACCCGGATGTTAATACAAGCGACTCCATGAAACGACTCAATCATGTTTTGAGTTAATTTGTTGTTTTCCCGTGTGTGTTTTCAACTAACTTTACAATGTAGGATTTTAAATTACATTGGCGGGCGGTCAGATGCATAATGATAGTGCGCAACAGAACTGTGCTAAGCAATGCCTGGTTAGTTAGTTAACTTATACTTGATTTTTCATGGACTAAATTCGTGTATGATAAAACACATGGTTAATCGTCCAGTTCAATAGTTGTGTTGTAGTGCAGTGCACAACAATATAATATTTTTTCAGGTTATTCTTTTTCTTCTGCTGCTCATAATGTCTTTAGCTGGAGCACTGTGGTTTGCTGTTCAGGATGACTTATTCACGCACAGCGTGTGTAACAACACAACATCATCCAGCATCAGCAACACAAAACAAGACAAACAACCCAGCATCAGTGAGCCCATCTCTGCAGCGTCCGAAACACACACTGTCCTGGACAGACTGGACGATCGCTTTCTGTCTCAATGTTTACATCTTAATCGGCAGTGTCTGCGGTTCATCGTCGATTTCATCCAAGCCCGTTTAAAGAAAGACGTGTTTGCGCCCGGCCACAGCCAGACCCTCGCAGAAGCCAACATTCTGGCCGCGCTTGCTTACTTCGCACATGGGTCTTTGCCCAGGAAAATCACAGAACGCCTGGGAATAGATCAGACAGCAGCGGGCGAGGCGGTGAACCGCATAACCAAACTCTTATCCGACCTGAGCCCTGATTTCATCACCTTCCCGAACAGTTATAATGACCGCATGGGTGCCGCACAAGCCTTTAAGAACGTGAGCGGCATCCCGCATGTGGTGGGAGTGCTGGGGTATCTGCATGTGAAGGTGAGCCCTCCGGCCGGGGAGGAGCACATGTATATAAACACTGTGGGTTATCATTCAGTCATGATGCAGGTCGTATTCGACGTGGATGGGAATCTCTTGAGTCTGGAGCAGTGCTGTCCTGGAGGAACTCCTGAGCAGACTGTCTGGGAAAACTCGGACATTGGCAGACAGTTCAGCATTTTTCAACACGGTCATACATGGGTTGTTGGTAAGAACAATTGAGAACTTTTAAATATAATTTAGGTCACACCTTACATTAGAGTCCAATTCTCACTATTAATCTTGCCTTAGTAAGGTAGTTGTTAAGTTTATGTGTTGGGTAAGATTAAGGGATGTAGAATATGGACATGCAGAATAATGCATTAATATGCTTTACATGTACTAATAAACTGCCAATATTATAGTAATATGCATGCTAATAAGCAACTAGTTAATAGTGAGAATTGGACCCTAAACTAAAGTGTTACCATAATGTATAATCAGTGCTGGCTTGATTACTACTTGATTACTTATTGATTACTTATAAATTGTAGTCAGTTACTGTCTGATTCCAAATTACATGACAAAAAAATTGTAGTTATGTAATCCATATTATATGTTAGGCCTACACATTTAAATTAATATAATATTTTAGATTACTTTTGACCTAACTCGTTTATCACATTGATATCAATAGGATAATCTTTTAAGATATTGATATAAAAATGCAAAGAGAAAGGAAAATATATCAAATAAGTATTTACAGTCATTTTACAGTCTTTGTTATTAAATTACAGTCTTTGTTATCAACAACATGAAGTGCATTAAAATATTACATTAAGTCAAGGTTTCCCAGACTGGAGTTCATGATGGCACTGCAGGGGCTTCATGAGTTTAATGAAAATATTATGTTGATTAAATCATAAAAATTTAAAATTCAAATAAATAATTAAAAAATATCAACAAACCAAAATAAAACACTTACCAATAAAGATGAAATATTTATTTACCTTCATGTCATATGGTCATTAACTGACATCAGAGAACCGGGAACTTAACTTTATTTTATCATTATTTTTATTGACCTAACTTATTAACTTAAATTCTATATCTATAAGGTCAAAGAAGTTCAGCTTACAAAAAAAGTTGAAATTACGTGAATTTGTACATTTTAATGTGTTAGAAAGACAAAAGCTTTCCAAAGACAGTAATGTGCGGTTAAATGACTCACTGATTGATAATTAAAATAATTATTAATGTGCTAGTTCTGAGCTGACTAGATATTCAATGTAATCATTATGTAATCATTAAAAAAGTAACTGTAGTCTGTTTACGAGTATTTTAAAATGCAATATAATGTAATTACAAGTGCTTAATTTTTGGAAAGTGATTACGTAATCCATATGTAATCAGTTACTACCCAGCACTGTATATAATGTTACAAAATATAAATGTTTCAGATATATGCTGTTCTTTTGAACTTTATATTATGAAAGTGTCCTGGGGAAAAAAAGTAATACAGTTCCTACATAAATACAAGCAGCACAACAGTTATTACAGATCGTGTAACACTGAAGACTTGAGTAATGGCTACTGAATAGTTAGCTTTACCATCACAGGAATAAATTGCATTTTAAAATGTATGAATATAGAAAGGTTATTTTAATTTGTAATAATATTTCATACTAGGGGTTGAACCGACTAGTCGACCAGTCGACCTTAATGCAATGCCGTGACGCTTTAAGCTTGACGTCGACTAGTCGCGTTGATCATGTATAATACTAACGACTATGATTGCGCTAATTTTGATACTAACGACATTGCCGCGTTGCAGAGGACAACAGATGAAGAGCCCAGAGGGTCATTGCAGCGACAGCTTTGGTACATAAAGTATGTGGAAATACTTTACTAACTTAACACTAGATATTGTTGAAAACGAAAGTAAAAGTATGACGCTAGCTCATTGTTTTACCGGGAAATTCAGTATCTTTATTAAAATCATTAAAACGTGATTTTTTTCATATATTTATTTAAACAATATTAATGATTTATCTCTAATTCGCCCGCAATTAATTTGAATATTATTTTGTATTACTTGGATCTGCGCATCACTAACTTTATAGCTTTTTTTTTCCTTTGCTTTTTTCTTTTCATCCTAAATGATTTAAACAGCGAGCGTTTACACCAGGCCACTGCATGTGTTTCTGTGGTCTGATAACTGTCCGATCGTGAAAAGACCAGGTGTAAATGCCCTCCGAAACGCATTCGAGACGGATTTAAATCCGATCGCTCAAACCACTTCAGGAGGTGGTCTGGGCCGCTTTACAGATGAAACTGGACAAGTGTAAATGCATCTGGTTGTTGAAACCACATATGTAAATTAGAGTGTTTAGGCTATATGTCATGTTATATTCATTATATGACGAAGCTATGGCAACATGCATAACCGCAGATGAGCAGCTCGAGCATCTATTCATCAAGCCACCGTGCAAACTATCGCAAATCAAAGTTTAAGTAAGTCGCAGACGCTTAACACACAATCATCCTCGTTAAAAGTAAAGAAACAAAATGATCTTACCAGTGCTATTGCTGTCTTTGATTTTGAAATTAGCTGATGATCAATAAAATGCAGCTCATTACTGTTGCTTTCGGTAAGGTGAACTCCGTTAAATCTGCATATAGCGCGTTGTTTGAAGATCGGATTTTAAATCCGTTTTGCGAAAACACATTTATGTGACCAGGTGTAAATGGAATCGTTTGGATAAATGTGATAGCTATCCGATCTGAGAAAACGCATGAAGTGTCCCTGTGTAAACAGCCCCATAAGCTGTCTGTCAGCATCTGTATAATTGTCTGCTAATAAATTGCAAATTGTGGCATGTTGCAAAGAAAATCACATAATCCCATGTCTTGTGTTTTTATGAATGACGTCAGCGACTAGTCGACGTCGACTCGACTTTGATGTCATAACAGTCGACTTAAAAAAATCTGAAGTCGTTCAACCCCTATTTCATTCTAGTGTTTTTACTGGATTTTAGTCAAATAAACACAGCCTCTGTGAGCAAAAGAGACTTTTCACAAATATTTTAATTATGTTTTAAATTCAACTGGTATGCTGAGCTATTCATGATTCCTTCAACTTGCTGCCACCACTATGCTTCTCCAGGGGTATGGTGTTCTTTTGCTGATGTGCTGTGTTATTTTTGCACTAAACATACCTTTTACAATTTTGCCCAAAAAGTTCAGTCTTGGTCTCGTCAGACCTTAACACATTTTTCCACATGGTTTTGGGTGACTGGATATGGTTTTGCTAAGTTTAGCTGGGCTTGAAGGCTTTGTTTTTGTTGTTGGTTTTTTTAGTCAGAAAAGGCATTTGTCTTGCCACCATCACCCGTAGTCCGTAGGGAGATGGAGAATATGGGATATACTTGTTATGTAGGGAAGCAACCAGTACTTGCTCGAAAGAGCATCTCTTTTAATGATTCTATAGCATGTCTTTTGACAGCTTTCCTGGCAAGTTTGTCTTCTAATAATGTCACTGTTGTGCCATACTTTCTCCGTTTGTTGATGACTGTCTTTGCTGTGATTCCATTGTAAATTAAATGTCTTTGAAATGTTTTTTTTGTTGTTGTTTTTTTTGCCCTCACCTGTGATATCTTTCAACAATGAGATTGCATTGATGCTTCATGAGCTCTTTGTGGCCCATGGCTCTTATAGCAGCATGCAGCCATAGAAGAATCAGAAAAATCTTACAAGAACAGCAGATATTTATTTTGAGTTAATTCGAGTCACTTGAGGTGAAAACTGTTATGTTATGTTCACATCAGCATGATTAGTTAATTCTGACACATGTTAGGCTTACACATACCCACAACCACATACCCAATTATAAAAGGGTGTGCATACTTATGCAACTTGGTTATTTGTATGTTTTCTCTGAAATGTATCACTGCATGATTATAGGTTATAGTTTTTTACATTGAAGATGCAAAAGTTCTGATATGATTTATCTTTGTTTTATTTTTTACATAAAAAAACAGCTGTTTTAACAGGGCTTTGTAATGGATTCCTGGAATACTTAAAGGGTTCACCCAAAAATGAAAATTGTCAGTAATTACTCACCCTCATGTTATTCCAACCCCGTAAGACGTAAAGTGCGACCGCTATTTCTGAATAACGACAGACCTTAATTAACTACAATACTGTGATAATGTGTTGTCTTTCCACAGTCTCTACAGGTAACTAATAAAATGATTTAACTCAAATACAGTTTCCCCTTCTCCCCTCTTTCTTTTTGTCTCTGTTCCCCAAAGGTAGCAGAAGTCTTTTAGGTTGTGGGCACGTGTTGACCCCTGTCGAGGCCTTTCGCATCAAAAGCAACGCAGCCCTGCGATTCAACCAAGCACACGCTCAGCTACATGGCCGTGCGCAACAGGTCTTTGGCTGTTTGAAAAGCCGTTTCCAGTGCCTGCGTGACTTCGGCCCCATTCAGTCACCCGAGTCAGTGGCGTGCACCATCAAAGCCTGCTGTGTCCTGCACAACATCTGCAAGAAGTTCTCTGTCCCGTTACCCTTGGATTTTAACGTGGAGCCACTCCATCCACCATCAGAGGTGCTGAACATCTTGGCAGAGCAGCCATTTGACTACATGGAAGACACTAAAGAGGAGATGATAGAAATGTTTTTTAATATTTCAGAAGATGGAAACGAATGAGATGTGTCTGGATGTGAAACAGAACAGTAATGATAGCAAGAAGCCAGAGATCGTTAGTTTAAATCGTGTACTGAATGCTATAAATGAAATGAACACAGATAAACGCATGCTAAAATGGCAGTTGATTCTTCATATTCATAAGCTTTATTCAGTTAATCAATAATTGATTAGTTAATGCTAGTACACGTATATTTGTAAACAAGTGATATGAATAAAAACAAAATGTTTGTCTGTGTAAGGCTATAAACCAAGCACGCTTAATAATACAAGTCTGTTACAAGAAAAAGTACTGCGGTTGTACCATAATTCAGTGATGCTGTCAGTTGCTAATATGGTGCATTGACATACAGCATGATACCATATGATTACCATATTTATATACACCAAAAATTGTATTACCATGTCCAAAAAAGATGTTAATACCTGGTCATTTTTTTTTATCATTTGTAAGTTAATTACTTGCAAATTGCTTATGTCTGGAAACATATCACATTGTGCCGGGATAGGACATGATGTAAATCTGTTTTCTTAGGGGTCGTTTACACAACACTATTTTCAACTAAAAAAGGAAGACTTTTTATGCAATTGGCCATTCATTTGCAAGACAATGGAGTTTTGGGGGCCTGAAAACATATATAAAAAAAAAAAAGCTTTTGAAAACGTTATCATTTCTGTGTAAACTACAAAAACACAAATTTGTGAAAACGATGACGTTATTACGTGTTCAGTCTAGAGGTGTGTAGTGTTTCTTTACAAAGTGACATTGCAAACTACTGGCCTGACATGCATAAAAAAACATGCGTTTTTAATCGTTGTGGATCCATGTGAACGGGCATCATTTTGACAACGTTGTCGTCTGAATGCGAAACTTTTCAAAACCGCAAAGGAAAAACTTTGTTATCGTAACATACGTAAACGTACTCCTATTCCATGACTTTTGCTTTGAATATATTTATAAATATATGATTCTTCATTAAGCCGTGCGCTCAGTATTTGTACAATATTAACAGCAGATGAATTTAAAAGTTAAGTGCTTAAATTTCAGTTCCTATATTGACTTGCAGTGCAAACAATAGGAACAATGTTCCTATCAAACAATCAACCCTTGTTCACTCCATCACAGTCTTCATCTCATTTCAATAGGAATTAACATGGAATTTTTCGTGTAAGCGTTTTCCACATGCAGATTTCGCAACGGGTTCAAGTTGGTCACATGAATTTGCAGCGTTGATTAACATACGGTACATTTTATGCCTGATTTGAAAGTGACTGAAATTAGATTGAATTAGTGGCTGAAATTTCACAAATTTGACCGCTCCTTAACCCTACAATCTGAAGTGTTTTTTTTTTTTTTTGCATGCTCAAAGAAAATCATGCTCAAAGCCATAATCTTCAGGAACGCTTGATAATGACATACAGGTTTATTCCACAGAAAGCTGTGGAATACAAAAGTATTAAGAAATACAAACTGTTTGAATAATCTTTATGTGTCAGTTTCATACAACAATACTTCACAGTAACCATGACAAACAAACAAATATTTACTTCCCCTGCAGTTCTTAAACATAATTCTCTATTTCACATACAGATTTGAAAATTATTTAAATCAGGGGGGCCCAATCCTGTTCCTGGAAATCTACCTTCCTGCAAAATCAGCTCCAAATCTGATTAAACACTTATACTTTGAGTAGGTACTTAATTTGAATTAGTAATTCTTTCACAACCGCTAAAAAAGTTTCTATACTTTCTATATAGTATGAATGTAATCTGGACGTAATACATTCACCATGTTGTCATTATCACGTGATGTACCAGCGTCAGTTGTATCACTTCACTGCCAATCACAAATCTTCTCCCGTGGCCTCATGGGATAGTAAAGTGTCCATCGTATGCACACTTCAGAATCTCCCCAGTGGTAGTAGGTCTTCTGGTACTTTTTGTCTACTATTTTATGAGTACTGTGAATTTGGACATATTTATTTAGTCACATACTGTTTATCACCTACTATATAGTTGGGAAGTGTGTGATTTCAGATGCAGCCATAATCTTCAGAAACGCTTGATAACGACATACAGGTTTAAAATACTGGTAGGAACAGGATTGAGCAACCCTGATGTAAACAACGACACAATTTTGTCTTTAGACAAATTATTCTTTTAAAGTTTGTTAAAGGGATACTCCACCAGTTTTTCTTATTAAACTATGTTATTCCCTTAACTAAGACGAGTTGATACATACCTCTCTCGTCTCAGTGCGTGCACTATATCGCTCTGTATTGCCGCAAAACTATGTTAGCTCTTAGCTTAGCCCATGCATTAAATATGGGCCAAGCAGAGAAGCGACCAAACACTTCCACGTTTTCCCTATGTAAACACAGTTACTAGAGTAGTGTAACTTGACCTGGGCTGGTGACACAAAATAAACCGTTGCGCTTTTCTAAGCGTTTAAAATTGATGACTATATTGTATGGCGGAATACCATAACAAGTGCTTTTGAGCACTTCGACTTGGCGCAATAATATCTTCACTCGTGAAAAGTCCTCTTACCGGCTCCCGCTTCTTCTCCCCCTCCCTCTGACATTTCCGTCAATACAACCAACGTGACTTTTACTACCTGTGCTATTAGCAAACTGCAGATCATTTGCAATGGCGGACTTTGTAGATGATTATGACTTCTTTGTAGCAGACCCAGAGCCATATCTGTTTGAACCCGAGTACACGGAGGAGGAATTAGCTCTTATGGACCGTGAGAGGCAAGAAAGATATGATCCAGAACAGACCGGAGCTGGCGAAAGACCGGTGCATGTCACGTTGGTTGTATTGACGGAAATGTCAGAGGGAGGGGGAGAGGAAGCGGGAGCCGGTAAGAGGACTTTTCACGAGTGAAGATATTATTGCGCCAAGTCGAAGTGCTCAAAAGCACTTGTTATGGTATTCCGCCATACAATATAGTCATCAATTTTAAACGCTTAGAAAAGCGCAACGGTTTATTTTGTGTCACCAGCCCAGGTCAAGTTACACTACTCGAGTAACTGTGTTTACATAGGAAAAACGTGGAAGTTTTTGGTCGCTTCTCTGCTTGGCCCATATTTAATGCATGGGCTAAGCTAAGTGCTAACATAGTTTTGCGGCAATACAGAGCGATATAGTGCACGCACTGAGACGAGAGAGGTATGTATCAACTCGTCTTAGTTAAGGGAATAACATAGTTTAATAAGAAAAACTGGTGGAGTATCCCTTTAAGCGACAGACAGCTGAGAATACATGTCACTGGCATAATAAAAAAAATATTGTGGAAAAATACTTTAATTGATGATCATTGTTTTTTAGCATTCATAACATTTGGCCATGGTTTTTAGCATTCATCTGAAACAAATCAAATTTAACTTATATTAAATAGACTGTCTTGTATTTAAATTTGAACATAGCAAATGTCTCATTGTTTAAAAGTAATGTGCAAAATAGGCAGCATTAAGTACAGCTCAAGCATTAAAAACATTAACAAACAAAAATTAAAGAAGGTTATATACACAGCTATTTAGATAAATAAAGTCTGGCAGTTAAGTTGAAATGGTAGACTCTTAGTGCTTTAGCTGAGACTCATAATACCAGTATCTTTCAGTCCTGTTAGCTGTAGAATGTTATTAATATTATTACTATTTTAAATAAAATAATTCTAATAACAAGTGCACATAACATATGGTGTGAAATATTCCATTCAAGTTGTTGAAAATCATGCTCAAAAAATATACCAATGTGGCTTCAAGATTGTACTGACAAATTCCATGACTGATTTTGATCTTACGTTATTATAAGAACACGGTTTTGCTAACCACACATGAATTATGTTACATTTTAAGATGTTATTATATTTTTGCTCATATGTTAGTTCCATTTTCATATTGTTTTAACGCTATTGCGTTGGCGTAGATCATGTCTGAGTTTTCATAGAGAGACTCTGACTGAGCCACGACTTTGGGTTTCAGAGAATCCATGATGCACTGGTGCAGGAACACGTACTGAGACTGTAAGAGACAGAGAGGAGAAGAATGAGACACTTGAAGAGGGTGAGAGGTGTCTACCATACAGGGATACACATCTCTTAGTCTTAATTTCCAAGTGATAATATTATTGTCCTTATACCAAAGTTTTTAAACGGCCTTCAAAACTCAATAAAAAGAAGCATGCCTTGAGAACATTTGTAAATAAAACCCTGGTTTCACAGACAAGGCTTAGATTAAGCCAGGATTAGGCCTTAGTTAAATTAGAACATTTAAGTAGCTTTTATAAACGGGCCGTAGAAAAAAAGAAAAGAAAAAAACATTACTGGTGTGATTCTTGAGACAAAACAATGGCACTGACATATTTTAAGATAAAATATTGCTTTCAAGTTACTTTCAGTTAAAACAGCTCAAACATGCATTTTAGTCTGGGACTATAGGCTTAAACCTTGTCTGTGAAACCAGGCAATTTACTATATTATTGTATTTTGCTATAAATTCTAGGAACTGCTGTCAAGTTGTAAAACTTAAGTGGTACTTCAACACTGGCAAAATGGGCTTTCAATAAAACTTGTCTGCCTATGCAGTAGAAAACAGGTGTTATTTTGTTATCTTTTTCCGGAAATCATTGCTACCTGATTAGCAATGCTACCTTCCGTTTTGCCAAATAGGTAGGAAAACTTCAACACCTATAATGCATGTTGTCATCCAAGGCCACTCCCACCAGTCTGCTATATGCTTAGCATGCTTATAGAGTCAAATACCACCTTGCTTTAGTAGGAAATACTTCTTAGCAAACTTTTAATCATAATGGTGTCGACTTGTGTTCCCAGGTGCAGGAATTTAAAGACATTTAGCGGGACTCGGAGGGAGTTACTTTCGGTTTCCAGTGAAGGATCCAGTGCGTTGTAGGCAGTGGCTGCAAAGAATCGTTAATATGGAGAGAACGTTGTGACGTAAAGTCTGAATAACCTCCGTGTTTGTAATTAACATTTCGAACTGGATTACTACGAACACAACATATTTTTATGCCAAATTACTCATACAGGTAAGAAAGCAGTTGCCACAGTGTTTCCATTTTTAACATATTGCTTAAAGAGTATACATAGTACGATACAACTTTTGGAGATAAACTTACACTTTTATGTTAATAACCCTATATTAATCCAACTGCCCATGGACAGTGATACAAAAATTTAGTTAAATCTAGTTCTAACAAAGCCCTGGCGGACTTTTGCTGACAAGTAAATGTGAATCTCTCAGTCCAGGTAACACAGAGAATGAGTAAACATTGTTCATTTACATACCGACATTGTAACCATACAAAGCAGGTAGTAAATTCACAAAGTTACTCTTTAATTTTAGCGTTTTACCTGAATTGCCTGTCTTGACCAATTGTTGTCTATATTTTTCATATAAGCCTAGTTACATTTATTTTATTGCTATTTAAATTGGTGTTTTCATTTCATGTTCCATAGTTATTGAATATTGTGTTATACAGCTGCTGAACTTTACTCATTGGCATGAGTGCTGGAAAGGCCACTTTTGATGAAGTAAAAAACAAAAAGCCAAAATTTTATATCCCAAAATATTAGTATACTAAATATTAGTATATTAACCTTCTTAAAAAAAGTTTAAGTAGCTAGTTAAGTAGTTTAAATAAGTGTAGCATTATTTCATGATATACAGTTAAAAATATACAATCACCAAAATTTGTATTTATTTTTTTAAGGTAAAATTCTGGTGTCCACAGCTGCTATTTTTTAAAATGGTTAAGTCTCTATAAATTGCTTTTTCTAAAGTTTTGTTTTACAGATATTTGAATCCTCCAGGAAAAGTAAGCCATAACGCAAATAAATTTATCATTATCATAATCACCACTACAATAATAATAACACCCAGACCCAATTCTATGCCAGATTGCCAATAAACCCCTCCTATCGCAATCAATTTTACCATCATGGATTGAAACAGTGTTACCTCAGTTTGCACCATAAGTGGCCGGCAGAGTCTCATTTGCTGGACGAACGCTGCAATGCCCACTGCCTTTTCTCTGTCCAGTTGCTGCAGGAGAACGTCCAGTGCGATCAGTGTACCTGTCCGGCCCACTCCAGCACTAGAGGAAGATGAGGACGATAAACATTTGCTTTAATTATGTGGTTTGTTTGATAATGCTGTCAGCTCTCTGAATCAGTGTGACTTATTATTAGTGTCAAGTTAAAGAGTTAGTTCACCCAAAAATGAAAATTCTGTCAGTATTTACTCACCTTCATGTTGTTCCAACCTCGTAAGACTTTCGTTCATCTTCAGAACACAAATTAAGATATTTTTGATGAAATCTGAGAGCTGTCTCACTCCTTCATAGGCTGCTAGGTAATTGCATCTGCCGGCCCAGAAAAGTTAGTAAAGACATTGTTAAAATAGTCCAAGTGACCACAGTGGCTCAAGCTTAAGTATATCAAGCAACGAGAATACTTTTTGTGCGCAAAACAAACAAAAATAACGACTTTATTAAACTATTAATTTTCTTCCATGTAGGCCTCTGACATGAGTTCACGAGAGCGCCACGACACATGCGCGAGAACTGAGATGATGCAGATGGGTCTCGATGTAGTGTTTAAAATGGTTCTTAAGTGTGCATTTCCTGGATGTCCGAATCGTGAGAAACCAACGAGAAAGCGTAAAAGTGCCTTACCAATGCCGCAAAATGAATGGCTTACTTGAGTGTCATCTTCTCAGTTCTCGCGCATGCGTCATGGCGAGGCCCACACAGAAGAAAATGAATAGTTGAATAAAGTCGTTATTTTTGTCTGTTTTTTGCGCACAAAAAGTATTCTCTTCGTTTGATAAACTTAAGCTTGAGCCACTGTAGTCACTTGGACTATCTGGGCCGGCAGATGCAATTACCTAGCAACCTATGGAGGAGTGATCCAGCTCTCAGATTTCATCAGAAATATCTTAATTTGTGTTCTGAAGATGAACGAAAGTCTTACGAGGTTGGAACAACAAGAGGGTGAGTAATTACCGACAGAATTTTCATTTTTGGGTGAACTATCCCTTTAACGTTTGAGTTGGGTTTTAAAGTGAGTAGTGGTCACCTGCAGTGTACGACTGTTGGCCCTGCAGTGTAGGAATTCTCCATGTGCTGACGGACATGTCCTCTGAACATGATCAGCTCCTCTGTGCCAAAGGGAACGCCATGATCTGGCCACGCTGTGAAGTGGAAGTGCTTCACTGTTCGTGTCTCAGAGGTGCTTTTCTATTACGTACAAAGAAATTGACAGAAATAGATTGTCTTAAGGTTACCTGATCATGGATGCCTTCTGTTATTCATAAGTTTAAGGGCTAATATCACAAGGTGAATGTGATTTTACCAAGTACAACGTGTTCCTTGATCAACACCTTTGTTGATCCTGGAACAACATTTCAATCAGCCAATCAGATGTCAAGTTTAGGCTTACAACCAGGGTTAGGTGCTTCTACATCAGTGTTATTCACCTATCGTTTACCTCTGATTTTAAGGATAAATTATGGGTAGGGATAGGGTTAGGACTAAGTTTCCGGACAGGAATGTTGTTCCAGGATCAACAAAAAAAATGTTGATCCAGGAACATGTCTGTCTTGGCAAAATCAGTGACCCATATCACAAAGAATCCTTTTTTTCTTTATCTTTTGAAATAAAATAGTTCAATATCATTTAAAAACATATAATAACCTTTGTAACTTAAACCTTCCTCACAAATCACAATTTTAAAGTAAGCTGCAAAAGAGCTTGTGAAACCTTGACAAATGTGTGAAATCACATACATCCACATTTACACATCAATGATGTCTATTTGGTAAACAGAAACTTGTCCTACCCATTCAGACTGAGTAAAATTAGAAATTAGAATACTATTATTATTAAACCAGATGAACTAAAAAGAAGAGTAAAATATGGTAAAGTCTGTCGAAGCTATTGCTATTTCTGACTGTGTGCAGATCCTACTGAAGGCTCCTAAAAAACGAGCGCATCATTTTTCTCTCATGAGCATTTTGTTTTTAACAAGATCCCTAAACATACCAGTTTTAGCGGCACAGTTTAGCTTAGATGTGTTAGCTAAAATCTGTCTAAATGATAGACTAAATAGACTAAGACTAGACATAGACTAAATGTGATCATGCATTTACTCATCTTACTTGCACAAAAACAGATTCAGTAATCCTCAAAATGAATAAAAACAGTGAAATGTCAATTTAAATGAAAACTCAATTTAACGCAAACCTTCAATAAATAAATATTAAATAGTAACTAATATACTTTATTGCCTGGTTTATTAAAATATGTCAGTGACGTTGTTTTGTCTTAAAGGGATAGTTCACCCAAAAATGAAAATTCTGTCAGTATTTACTCACCCTCATGTTGTTCCAATGCCGTAAGACCTTCGTTCATCTTCGGAACACGAATTAAGATATTTTTGATGAAATCTGAGAGCTGAATCACTCCTCCATAGGCTTCTTCAGGGATTGAACTTGCAGGCCCCGATAAGTTATTAAAGACATCGTTAAAATAGTCCAAGTGACTACATTGGCTCAATCTTAAGTTTATCAAACGACGAGAATACTTTTTGTGCACAAAAAAACCCCAAAATAACGACTTTATTTCAACTATTCATTTCCTTCTCTGTGGGCCTTGAGTCAGTTTACTAGTGTAATAGCGTAAGCTTCTGTTGTTGTACGTCACACGCATCACACACATGACCAGCGTCGGCCAATAGTGAGCCTACGTGTGACGTAGCTCTACACAATCACACTAGTTTAACTGCCAAGAGGCCCATAGAGAAGGAAATGAATAGTTGAAATAAAGTCATTATTTTTGTTTGTTTTTGCGCACAAAAAGTATTCTCGTCACTTGATAAAAGATTGAGCCACTGTAGTCACTTGGACTATTTTAACGATGTCTTTAATAACTTTTCGGGGCTGGCAAGTTTCAATCCCTGAAGAAGCCTATGGAGGAGTATGGAGGAGTGATCCAGCTCTCAGATTTAATAAAAAATATCTTAATTCGTGTTCCGAAGATGAACGAAGGTCTTACGGTGTTGGAACAACATGAGGGTGAGTAAATACTGACAGAATTTTCATTTTTGGGTGAACTAACCCTTTAAGATGCACACCATGCAAGTTTATAAAAGCTACTTAAAGGTCCTAATTTAACTAAAGCCATGTATTACTTTTAAAAGTAACTTTCCCCAACACTGACGAAGAATGGGGCGGTTGTTAAATCTGACGTCACACTTCACCGTTTCTGGGTCCAAACGCTCTATCAGATCCAAACAAGCAGTGCTAATATACACTCACGGTCTATACATGGACCCAGGAAAAGAATTCAATATGTCACGTGGATATTCACCCAACAGCAAACCTGCAGAGGGAAAAGTGCTGATGCTTATATTACATGTGAAGGGGGTGTTTCTAAAAGGTGTGAAATAATAAAAAAAATGGGCAGGGTCAGAGAGAATTTAGATAAAACATTTTTTTACAAAAGCTAAATTACAAATGTTTTGGCCCTCCAGAAAACACTAATATCATAATCAATGCTGAAATCGTCTGCACTGTTTTCATTTTTCATCGGTGATGGTTGAGGAGATTTCCCCCTTCCATTTGTAAAGCGCTTTGAGTACTCAGAAAATTATAATTTTATTGTCACAAAAAAAAAAAAAAAAACGATCGAAATATCTCACATTTTTGACATTAAATTCTCGCAGAGTGCAACTTTGAGCTTTATCCTCTGATTTCACAGTCACAACCAGGTTTCCATAGAGACACGGCGAGTTGTCCAGTGGCCAGTACTGCTCACACTTGACCTAGAGGAGTTATATCAGAAAAGTTATATCAGACAAAAAAAAAAAAAAAGATGTAAAAAATAACTGCACCAGGTGCAAATGGCAAATCTGCTGTAGTGTTGAAAACTATAGAAAGTTTAGATCCAGACCACTTTGTGTGAAACACTGTATTGTTACACATAACTGGATTAAGAATGCTAAAGAAGCATTGCATTAAACCTGATGCAACAAGAATGTAGCATAATACTGTTCACTATGATAAAAAAAACGTTGCATACTACTGTAAGCAGTGTTCTGAACATAACCTTACCTTTCCATTCTCAGTGCAGTTGGTTACCATGACGATGGCCTGTGACCTTTTCTGCCACACCATTCTCCAGAAGTCATTGACGGTGGATGGCAGCGGACCTTGAGTAGCGATGTACTGTTTGCTTGCATTACCGTATCCCTGATATAACACATACACATCATAAACAAACCTCAGTCCACCAGGGGCATTTTACATCTGATGTTAACTAGTATATATATTGTACAACTTACAGGCATGTAGTTGGCATTAATATAATCAGAATCATCTTCATCCTCTACAGTGAGATGCACTCTGGAGGAGTCATCTAAAGAGAGAGAGAGGATAAAATGACTTGCGTGGTCCTGGTTCGTTAAATGCCCTCACAAACACCAAAGATAGTAATACCAATATTTTTTTTCCTTGTGGGGACTTTTTTTTTTTTGGTCCCATGAGGAAAACAGCTTATAAATCATATTTAATAATATTATTTTGCAAATATAAAAGTGCAAATGTTTTCTGTGTTGTGTTTATGGAGGGTTATGGGATAGAATAGTGCCCATGAAAGTGCATTACTCATTTGTTCCTGTGTAGTTATTCATTAATGATGGAACAGTGTTATCAATATATACTGTTCATACATTATAAAATTCATTATGTCTATGGAAAGTTCCCATAAAATGTGTGTGTGTGCTTGTTTATATAATTTATGAGGACACATATTTGTACAATGACATGGGTATTACACTGTTATTAAAATGTAAATGTGGTTTATGAGGACATCATATTAAATATGGCTTAAATACATACTAAACAATGTTTTATGAACTATTTAAAAATGCAAAGCGTTTCTGTGATGGGTAGGTTTAGGAGTTGGGTTAGTGTAGGGGGATAGAATATGCCGTTTGTGTGTGTGTGTGTGTGTGTGTGTGTGTGTGTGTGTGTGTGTGTGTGTGTGTGTGTGTGTGTGTGTGTGTGTGTGTGTGTGTGTGTGTGTGTGTGTGTGTGTGTGTGTGCGTGCGTGCGTGCGTGCGTGCGTGTGTGTGTGTGTGTGTAAAACACTCACAAGTTAAAACATTTGAAAATCGGTTTTTGTCCTTGTTTTCAGGCAGAGTAGCCGCAGAACTTGACTGTTCTATACCCACTGAACTCAAGTCCTGTTAAAAACATGTCCAATAAAAACATACTTAACAAACACTGTAAATTTTCTAAATGAACTTGATGATTCTTACATGTAAGCAGAAATACATTCTCAGTGTTTGAATACTTTGCAACAGCAATTACAAAAAATGCTACTCTTATATTTCATATTTGCTAACCCTACCTCATATTCCTCACTGAAACCTCTATTCTCATCACAACTCATGTTTCGAAAATGTTCAGGAAATTTATCCATGGGGATCGGTCTGAAAAACATTTCACAATTGTTTGTTATCATACCATAATAACATCATATACAGTGGCCCCAAAAGCACGTGGACACTTAATGCACACTTAAAACAAAAAAAGTCTGATTGAAATTGCATTAGATGATAAAATAGTCATTACATTAAGTTGTGGACATCATTGAAATCCATTGTATGGAGAGAAAGAAAAATATCCCTTTAAATATCCCTTTAAGTGTGGCTTAACTGTCCAAAAGACCCCCCCCCCCCCCACACACACACACACACACACACATTTTCCTAAATAGAAGTGTAACACATACTTGTAGTTTCTTTTAGTCACTTTTGACCCCACTGGTGGTTTGGGACTTCTAAAGATGAGAAAAGTCATTAGAGATAAAACTAATACAGTCAAAAACTAATATAACTAATATAAATCAAAATCATACTTATTACACTTTGTAGAACCATAGCGGAACCATAAATAGACTGCAGCACAAATAATGATGACCAACAGGAAAAACACAAGGACACCTGCTATAACGCCTGCAGAACACAGACAGAAACAAACAGTGCACATGTCAATACGGTCAACTATGTGACAGCTTAATATCTCAAAGATTTAAAGGAATATTGCAGGTTAAATACAAGGCGAAGCTCTATTCAACTGAAGCCTGAGGGGGTTTAAAGGCAGAAATGAGATAAAAATGGAAAGTCAAAATCTTGACATTGTATGTGTAACGGTCACCAGCTGGAGTGCATTTGAGAGCCACCAGAGGGCACTCCAGATAGGACTATTATCACTCACAAACTACATTTCCCATAACTCACTGCCCGGACTCACCATCACTTATCACTGATCACATTCACCTGTACCTCATTCACTGATTGCATTCACCTGTGTCTCATCCTGTTAGTCTGTCTATTTATACCATGTTCATTCATTCACTCACCGCGAAGTCTTGTTTTAGTGTCACACTGCAATTCTGAGCATTCTCCCCGTTTTCTTGTCTCTTGGTCTTTTTGGATTTCTTGCCTGTTTTGGATTACTCTTTTGCCTCTGACCCCTGCCTGCTTTGTGTGTTTGTTTGTACGGACTGCCTGCCTGTGTTTTGACCTTGCCTGTTTTGGATTACCCCTTAATAAAACTGCTTTTGGATTCTCCACCTTCGTGTCTCGGAGCAGTTTCGTGACAGAAGACTTCGCCACATATGGATCCAGCAGTTGTCAGCAACCAGGCCCTGAGGAAGTTCCTTTCTTCGGTGTTCCAATATGGCCAGCCTATTGAGAGGTATGCAAGGGACTTTTTGTCTTGCTGTCATCTGGGAACGTTAAATGACACCCAGCTCATGGACCTGTTTTTGAGTGGGCTGGATGATGATGTTGCTCAATTGATGCCAGAGGACTATACCGGCTGGACCCTAGAAGGGTATGTCGACCTAGCCCTCTCCTTGAGCGGTACGGCATTTACTGTGGGCTTGGCTGATGAAACACCCTGCAAGCTCACAGTACCCCCAGAGCCCTCACCGCTGGCCGCGTCCAGTTCAGGGTCTTCACAGCTCCACGTCCAGTCTGCCCAGCCAGAGTCAGTTCACGTCTCGCCTGCCTGGCCTGGGAATCATCACGTCTTGCTAACCATCAAGCCAGCCACTGGATCGGTCTATGGACATACAGGACCGGTTTCCAGCGTGGCCGATCCCCCGCTTATGTCTGCACGCGCTGCCAAGAGGGCCATCGTTCAAGGGTTCAGTCCTGCCGAGCCAGCTTCACGTCAGCCACGTCCAGCCAGAGCTTCACGTCAGCCACGTCCAGCCAGAGCTTCACGTCAGCCACGTCCAGCCAGAGCTTCACGTCAGCCACGTCCAGCCAGAGCTTCACGTCAGCCACGTCCAGCCAGAGCTTCACGTCAGCCACGTCCAGCCAGAGCTTCACGTCAGCCACGTCCAGCCAGAGCTTCACGTCAGCCACGTCCAGCCAGAGCTTCACGTCAGCCACGTCCAGCCAGAGTTTCACGTCAGCCACGTCCAGCCAGAGTTTCACGTCAGCCACGTCCAGCCAGAGACCGTCCAGCCAGAGACCGTCCAGCCAGAGACCGTCCAGCCAGAGACCGTCCAGCCAGTGTCTACGGACAAGATGGCTGAACCAGAGACTGTTCACGTCACTTCCTCCGAGCCAGTGTCTACGGACAAGATGGCCGCCTCCGAGCCAATGTCTACAGACAAGATGGCCGCCTCCGAGCCAGTGTCTACGGACAAGATGGCCGCATCCGAGCCAGTGTGTACGGACAAGATGGCCGCCTTCGAGCCAGTGTCTACGGACAAGATGGCCGATCCAGAGTCTGTTCACGTCACTTCCTCCGAGCCAGTGTCTACGGACAAGATGGCTGAACCAGAGACTGTTCACGTCACGTCTGCCGATCCAGAGACTGTTCAAGTCACGTCTGCCGATCCAGAGACTGTTCAAGTCACGTCTGCCGATCCAGAGACTGTTCAAGTCACGTCTGCCGATCCAGAGACTGTTCAAGTCACGTCTGCCGATCCAGAGACTGTTCAAGTCACGTCTGCCGATCCAGAGACTGTTCAAGTCACGTCTGCCGATCCAGAGACTGTTCAAGTCACGTCTGCCGATCCAGAGACTGTTCAAGTCACGTCTGCCGATCCAGAGACTGTTCAAGTCACGTCTGCCGATCCAGAGACTGTTCAAGTCACGTCTGCCGATCCAGAGACTGTTCAAGTCACGTCTGCCGATCCAGAGACTGTTCAAGTCACGTCTGCCGATCCAGAGACTGTTCAAGTCACGCCTGCCGATCCAGAGACTGTTCAAGTCACGCCTGAACCTGAACGCTCAGCGGAGCCAGTATCTGCTCCTAAACCAATGTTTGTTTCTGTGTTTGTGTCTGTCCTTGTGGCCGTTACTGTTCTGGTGTCTGTTCCTGAGCCAGAGCCAGTGTCTGTTCCTGAGCCGGCGTCTGTTCCTGAACCCATTTTTGTTTCTGTGTTTGTGTCTGTCCTTGTGTTTGTTCCTGAGCCGGGTTCTGTTCCTGCGCCTTGGCCACCCGAGGGGTCTTCACCGCCGTGGCCGCCCGAGGGGTTTTCACCGCCGTGGCCGCCCGAGGGGTCTTCACCGCCCTGGCCGCCCGAGGGGTCTTCACCGCCCTGGCCGCCCGAGGGGTCTTAACCGCCCTGGCCGCCCGATGGGTCGTCTGCTTCGCCCTGGCCGCCCGATGGGTCATCCTTAAAGGGGGGGCTATGTAACGGTCACCAGCTGGAGTGCCCTTGAGAGCAACCAGAGGGCACTCCAGATAGGATTATTATCACTCACAAACTACATTTCCCATAACTCACTGCCCGGACTCACCATCACTTATCACTGATCACATTCATCTGTACCTCATTCACTGATTGCATTCACCTGTGTCTCATCCTGTTAGTCTGTCTATTTATACCATATTCATTCACTCACCGCGAAGTCTTGTTTTAGTGTCACACTGCAATTCTGAGCATTCTCCCCGTTTTCTTGTCTCTTGGTCTTTTTGGATTTCTTGCCTGTTTTGGATTACTCTTTTGCCTCTGACCCCTGCCTGCTTTGTGTGTTTGTTTGTACAGACTGCCTGCCTTTGTTTTGACCTTGCCTGTTTTGGATTACCCCTTAATAAAACTGCTTTTGGATTCTCCACCTTCGTGTCTCGGAGCAGTTTCGTGACAGTATGTCATAATTTTGCCTTTTTAAGTCATAATTGACTTTAATCTGGCTTTATAATAATTTTGAGTGGTATAAAAAATTTTTTAGTTATAATTTCAACTTTGTATGTCATCATTTTGATTTAGTGTCAATTTCAATTTAAATCATAATTTAAACTTAAGTCATAATTTATTTTTTATCTAATTATTTTAATTTAGTATTTCAATTTCGACTTAAGTCATAATTTTGACTTTTTAAATAATTTTCTCTGTTAAAAAACTCTGACTTTCTATGGCAGTCTCAACATTTCGTCATAATTATGTCATAATTCAATTTTTTGAATAAAAAATATTCATAATTATGTCATAATTTTCAATATTGTGTCATAATTTAGAAAGTCATAGCTTTGATTTAGTTTGTCAATTTGTGACTTGCCATCATTTTGACTTTAAATCATAATTTACATTTTTTATCTCATAATTAAAAAAATTAATCTCATAATTTTGACTTTTAAGTCATATTTTCAATTAGTATGTCATAATTATGACTTGGTATGATATAATTTTGACTTTTTGTCATAATTATGACTTTCCAGAGCATGATGTTTGTTTTCTTATGTGGTGGAAATGGGCTTTCACACATGGTAGCTTATCATAAGCATTTTAATGAGTCACTGTCAAATATTTTATCATGGAGACTATAGTTAATCGATTAGATTGTCACACTCGCATATTGAAAATCAATAAGGAAAAGATAGATTGATAATTTGTCCATGTGTGCAAACTTGTTTCCTCAATGAAGGATGAAGAACCTAGAACCTAGAGATATAGCTCTACTGATTTATATGCCATCATAAAGTTTTTATGGTCATGTTCAGTCAGAAGAGAGTTCTTTACATTTGATAAAACAGCATCTTTCTCCATTTAAAACAAATATACAAGAGGAGCTCAAAGTCTCCTCAGCACTGCCATCACAAATGTCAAGAAATGGTTTGACTTCTTGGTATCATGAACTACGGTAGCATTTATTAATCTTGCAGAATGTTAATATTAGGCTATACTTCCTATTCCTCTTTTAGTTTTGACTGATTCTCTAAGAAGATAAACCTGCTCAACTGATCCTAATGCTGCTGATATTCACAAATCATTGATAAGCTCTGATTGATATATTGATGAGAACTCACTTAATTAAAGTTTCTGTTGTTGTTGTTGTTGCATAACCCACATTCTTCAGCTGTCAAATGATTCACATTGTCAGTTTATGATACTTCATGCATTATTAGTGTTCTGCGCTAAATTACTATGGGTAGGGTAGGTTTAAAATATAAGTACTGTGTAAAAGCATGTATGTACACAATAAGTGCATTATATCAAAAGATTAATTTAAATGTTAGTACATAGTAGTTAAAGAAACCTATAAAGTGGGGCCTCTAAGTCTTCTGAAGTCACATGATAGCAACTGTGTGGAAAATATGCCAAAATTTAAGTCATTATTCAGTGAAAATTCCATTTGAGCTCATGACAGTCAGAATGATATCATACGGGATTGGAACATGAGTAATAATGACAGAACATAAATTTTAGATGAACTATTCCTTTAAGTTGTATTTAAACATATTTAGACCTTATTTTACCTGTTGGATCAGTTTGACATTTGAGTGATTCTATTTCACTCTTCATGGCTCCAGAGAATGATCTCGCTGTCACTGTGTACCATTGGGCAGCTTGCAGGCTCTTTACCTCCTGTCTCGTTGATGTGCTTGAACTAATGTTGAAACTTTGTTTAGCAACGTCCACCTGCACCACATCCACAACTCCATATGGACGATGCCAAACTACAGCCAGACCATATCCTCCAGAAAAATGTTCACAGCGAAGATTAAGTACACTATTTGGAACTAGTTTGAAAGAGAAACAGAAGGATAGTAAAACAAAGATATTGTACTGAATATCAGCCAGTCTTCGGCACAGTCTAAAACAGAGCATGTAAACTCACCTAACGTCAGGAGATGTGAGCACTGTAGGAGTCTCTCTGAGTCCAATTCATACCACAGTGAGACATTGTAGCTTTCTCCAGGAGTAAGCTCTTGCAGATTCGCCCTGTTGTTTACTACAGGGAGAGTTTTAACATTGCCGGTTCTGTTTTCAGCTGTTACATTAGTGCTTCCATTCACTTGAGCAGCTATCGATGAATTGGTGACGTCCCACTTAAAGGACACACAGTTAATGGCTGCAGAAACACAAAAACATATGAGCGCTGACTTCAAACTCAGCTGGAGTCTTAATCTTGGGGTCTTAAAACGATTTTTTTAAATTCAATTGAATATGCACAAAAAAGCAATAACATTAACTAACAATGAGCAATACATGTATTATTCTTTATTAACCTTAGTCAAAAAAGTTTTTTCATTGTTAGGTCATGTGAGCTCAGGGCCATTAAATCATATTAACAAATATATTTTTTTTATTTTAATATTGTATTAGTAAATGTTGAAATTAACAAACTAAGATTAATAAATGCTTTATTAAACCTTATCGTAAAGTGTTACCAAAATATATTATATAGAGTTCAAGCATTTATAACCACACAAGTCATTTCTTTCCATGACTAGCAAGCTTCACTCAATTGTAACTCGTTATTTGCTTTCCAAATAAGTAGATAAATCTATAAATGTAATGCTATCAAAACTTACTGGTGATGCTCTTGATGAGGGACCCATTTCTGCGATCATTCACCGCAGTGAAGAGAGTAAAATTGTATTCTGTCCCTGGTGTGAGGGTCGAGTAAATATGTGTAATCTCATTTCCCACATAAGATCCATTGTAAAATGTCTCCTTTCCATTACTTTCTAGAAAGTAGTTGTAGATGTTGTTTTTGTTCAACTTATTCCATGTGATAGTCAACTGTGTCTGTGATCGAGTGACTTTGACTACAGTTACGCGAGATAGACCTGTGAAGAGATACATTTTCCACAAGAGTTGATAGTTATTAATATAAATACTGTAGAACATAAGGTACATTCCTCTCAAATCCATCACTGATAATTTGGTACGTGGCAGGGTTGTGCACCATTCAGTATTGAGTTGAGAATCTGAATTTGAACTGAGGCAGACCAGATGAAGAATTGCAATACAAAATGGAATTTTATTTCATAATTAAAAATTAATGAAATTGAAAGAAATTTACAGAACTGCGGTCAGATCAATATGTATGTAATTATTTACAAGTCTTGTCTTGGACAAATGAAATCAGAATGCCTTTAAATTAAATTAAAGTAAAGCATTTAAAGTAAATATCAATTCGAAATCATGTCAAACTCAAAAGCCAAATCACGAATTGAATGCATTGCCCAACCCTGGTAATGTGGTAGTCCATTATTAGTATAATTTACTTACTCGTGGTGTGATTGAAGTTGTATCCAGTACTTTTCACATCGAAAAACTCTGTGTATAGAGTGAAGCTGTAGTTTGTTGCAGGAATCAAATCAGATATATGACATGTAATCTCATTCCCTTCTGCAGTGATATTAATGTTTTCACTTGATGTTTTGCTGCTGTTAAGAAAATAGGTGTATGCTTTGTTGCTCGTGTTCCATTTTAAGATCATGTCGGTGTCATTGAAATGCACCACTATTGGTGGATTTGCAATATTAGATGGCACTGAAACAAAAGCAGATACAGTATAGTGAGATTTGTCAGGTGTAGTTAAAAACACACAAATCCAAATAGAATCAAGAGTTTTTTAATAAACAGGAAGACTATGCAGGAGAATCAGAACAGCAACTACACAATAACACAACAAGGCAGAACAAACAACTAGGGTATAACTACACAGGGAGAGTTAATAAACCAGAAAAGAAACAGGTGCGGGATTAATCAGAAACTAATGACCAACACAGGTAAAACAGGAGCAGGGAAAACGGAACCAAAACACAATGAACCTAAACAGGCAAAAGCTTAAACCCAAAACGTGTTTACGCCAAAACACCTCTGACATATTTAGCTGGGCCTTGCGGCAAAAAAACTATGGCTTGTTTAAGAAGGAGAAATATTTAAGAAAGTGCACATATTTTATGTTGTTGATATTTTATTTTATTCAAATTTATGTTGTAATAAATATTTTTTATTATTATTTAATCAATATTTGTCTACATTAGTTTTTACACCTATAGAAATATTTTTTTTTTATTTAATTGTGCTCATATTTGCTTTTGTAGTACATTTGTTATAAATGGTCAGTATTTGTCATGTGATTTCCCTTTATTGAAATCTTTATTTTCTGAAAATGAAAACTACTTTGAAAAATCACATACCCATTTAAGAAATAATCAGTATCGCTTTCGATATTGGTATCGTTATACTTGCAACAAAAAGTATCGGTAGCGATATCACCTTTTCCTAATTGTTTCTTACTATCGTTCTCAGTTATGTACATCAGTTTTTTCTTACATCTTGTGTTGTGTAATTAATGATTAATGCATTATTTTACTGTCATATGTGTCGCGCGATGGTGTGTGTGTGTGTGTGTGTGTGTGTGTGTGTGTGTGTAGACCATCTATAGCCCATTATTTGTATAATGACATGGGTATTACACTGTTATTACAATGTAAATGTGGTTTATGAGGACATCATAATAAATATGGCTTAACTAACTAAACAATGTTTTGTGTGTGTGTCTGTGTGTGTGTGTGTGTCTGTGTGTGTGTGTGTGTGTGTGTGTGTGTGTGTGTGTGTGTGTGTGTGTGTGTGTGTGTGTGTGTGTGTGTGTGTGTGTGTGTGTGTGTGTGTGTGACCATCTATTGGTATTTGCTTTGGATTGTGGAAAGGCCAACGCTATCTCACGACCAGTTCGTACATATTTTATGAGGTGGCTAATTCCTACAATTTGTCTTAACCGCAGTGAAGGGGTTGGTTATTCGTACGAATTTATACGAATTGGGCAACTCGTAAAATATGTCGAATTGCCGTGAGATCGGGTTGGAAAGGCTACTTCTGATCAGGGGCCCGTTGCATAAACTGCTAAGTTAGTCATCAAATTTTTCAGAATTTTTCATTTTTATTACATAATGTTCATAACTTTAAGTCAGTTAAATAAAAGTTAATGTTGGTCTAATTTGATAACGAAAAGTAAGACTGACTACTACCCCTCGGTAGGCTAACTGCTAGCTGGTCACACTAGTTCTTATGACTCAGGGCCCTATCATACACCCGGTGCAATGCAGCGAAAGGCGTGACGCAATAGTTTTTGCTAGTTTCAGCCCGACGCAGTTATCAGTTTCACGTCCTGTGCCACGTTATTTAAATAGCAAATGTATTTGCGCCCATTTGTGCGCCCATGGGCGTGCTGGTCTGAAAACGAAGTGTGTTCAGGCGCATTGTTGGCGCGTTGCTATTTTGAGGCAACTGAAATAGACTGCGGTTTTAATAGACTGATTTGTTGTTATTTAAAGGGCGCATTGAGCTTAATATGAGCCTCGGCGGGTGCACAAAGCACGTACATTATGCTTATTACACACACAGCAGCACACAAACATGCCAAATATCAAAAATAAAATTACAATGTAAAACATTTTTATTGTGTACATAAAGATATGGTGGAATCTGGCTTGTCCCGTAGATGGTCACTTTAACCTCGCGCATGAGCAGATCCGTTTCCTCTCTGGAGACGCGTTCAGTTTTTGGAAATTGCTAATTCCGCCATATAAATAGCGAATCCGCCATGGCGTGAGCGCAACTGGCTTTTAAAGGGAATGGAAGATGAAACTCTGGTTGGTTTATTTCACGTTACTTCCAAAACACACCCATTACTCATTAAGAGAATAGGGACAACCCTTTTAGGCCCGCCGACCATTTTTCCCATCATTAAACTAGCAAAAGTAGATTCGGACACACCCTAAGTGCACTTGACCCATGCACTTTAGACCATGCGCTTAGATCGTTAAAATAAGGCTTGCAGTCTTAACAAAATGGCTACGTTTATGCAACTAGCCGAAGCTTGGCCACCCCACTCACAATTGGTGTTTCTGTCTTTTTTTTTTTTATCTTGACAAGAATTGAGTTTATGTAGACGACAATCTCTTTAAGACCACAACACACGGGAGACTTTTCAGGTGCTCACACAAACTTCAAACAAATCAACAAATCAAACAAGAGTGCGAAAAAAAACACAGGTGCAGAGGGAGTCTTTGACAGGTGGGAAATTATTGACAGTAAAAATTCAGCAAGGTTACACATTGTATAAAGAATTGCATCCTTATTCAGAATCTGAGATAAATGTCAGAGGCAGCTGTTTTTTCTGTCACACAGACTTTGGTCTTTGCGGCAGACCAGATGTATTGAGACTCACCGGTTACATTGGAGAAGTTGTATCCACTGCTCTTCACATCTTCAAACACAGTATAGAGTGTAAATGAGTATTCAGTCCCTGGAGACAGAGACGTGACCGTATGTTCCACTAAAGAATCAGTTGGTGATACATCTATTGGAGGCTCATCTTTATTCCAGTATTTCAGCTCATAAGTGTAATCGTCACGGTTGTTGACTTTTTCCCATTTTAATGTTATAGCAGACTCATTCTGATTTAAGACCATAACATTCATAACATTAGATGGAACTGAAGAAGAAAAAAACAGAAATTGGCATGTAGCAGTTAGAAATCACATCTACAAATGTCTGAATGTTTTTGCATTAAACAAAAAAAAATCATGAAATCAAAAATTATTTTAAAGAAAGACTGAACAAACACATCTTGATGTTCTCACAAATAAGCAGTGCTTATATATCAATATTCCTTATGTGCATGCATTGTTATGACACATTCACTTTTGAGAAGGATCATTTATTAACAATTAACTCAAATACAATTTTAGCTTAAATGCTAGAATGATCATATTTATATAAGGTTTACAGTCTATGTATAGTCTATTTTAATTTTAATGTAGGAGAATTTGAATTTTATATTACCAAAATTCTTAAGTTGATCTACAGAGAAAACGTACTCGGTTACTAACGTAACCTCGGTTCTCTCTAGAGAGGGAACGAGTACTGCGTAATAGCTTACGCTAGGGGAAAAACTCTTTTCCGCGAGATATTGAAGCCAAAAATTATCCTTAATTTTTTATTAATGTAAAACGCTTTGCAGCAGCAAGCAAACATAGGCGAAACAGCTCGCGCGCCTATTGGTTGCTCTGCAGCAAATGCAGCAGCCTATCGAGAGAGACTCTGCGTGACGTAATGACCAATGGGGGCAATTCGCGCCCATATCGTCACGTCCCGCCAGAAGGGGCGTGGTCTCGCCCTATAAATATGCTCGTTAGGCTGATACAAGCTGGTTTTTATCGCTGAAGCGAACCAGAGCGTATTCCACGCACGGCAAGATACGCAGTACTCGTTCCCTCTCTAGAGAGAACCGAGGTTACGTTAGTAACCGAGTACGTTCTCTTACGAGAGTATCTCTCGTACTGCGTAATAGCTTACGCTAGGGGAACACAATGCAACACGCCGTGCGTACAGGGATCCAACACCAAAGTCCCAGGGGCCGAAGCCCAGGGCTCATGTAGTGCATAATCACCATAAACTCACATAGAGTAGAGGAAGAGAGGCTGGAAGCGTCATTCCCTATAAAAAAGCACCCAGCGGGGCTATTATATGACAATCAAACGCGCAGCCAGGGTGAAAGCATTCAGCCTGATCTGGGTGGCCATACGTGAGTCAATACTCATGGGGCTGCAGTAAACTCAGCATCTGGGCCGCACAGCGGGGCAGATAGCACTGAATTTAGACCGCCAAAAGCTTAGCTTGTAAGGCGGGTACCTCCAGGTTATAGTATTTTATAAATGTAGACGGCGAGGCCCAGCCCGCGGCCGTACAGATATCTTGCAGGGAAACCCCGCTAGACCATGCCCACGAAGAGGCCACGCCTCTCGTGGAGTGCGCCCTGACACCCAAGGGGCACTGTAAGCCCTTCGCAGAGTAAGCGAGCGCAATGGCATCCACTATCCATCTGGATAGGCTCTGTTTTGAGGCGGCGAGTCCCTTGGAACGCCCGCCGAACAAAACAAAAAGCTGCTCCGTCTGTCTGAAAACAGACGAGCGTGACACATAAGCTCTTAATGCCCTGACGGGGCAAAGGAGACTTGCATCCTCCTCCTCACTGAGAACCGGAAGGGCAGACAGGGAAATTACCTGGGCCCTGAACGGCGTATTGAGGGATTTCGGGACATACCCGTGCTTTGGTTTGAGAATGACCTTCGAGTCATTAGGCCCAAACTCCATACACGACGCGCTCACTGAAAGCGCCTGTAAGTCCCCTATGCGCTTCACTGAAGCGAGAGCCATGAGAAACACTGTCTTGAACGACAGGTGTTTCATGTCCACCAGCTGGATTGGCTCGAACGGGGCGCCTTTCATGGCCTCCAGGACCGTGGAAAGGTCCCACGTCGGGACTGAAGGGGGCCTTGGAGGGTTCAGCCTCCGAGCTCCCCTAAGGAAACGCACGACTAAGTCGTTTTTCCCCAGCGACTGGCCAGACACCGGTTTTGCAAACGTTGCTATGGCCGCCACATATACTTTGAGCGTGGATGGGGTCCTGCCCTTATCCAGTAGCTCTTGAAGGAAGGAAAGCACTTCCGAAACCCCGCACTCCACAGGTGAAAGGCTCTGGGCCTGACACCATGCAGAGAAAACAGACCATTTCGAGGAGTAGAGCCGCCTGGTAGACGGAGCTCTAGCCGGCGCGATCGTGTTTAACACTCCCTCTGGGAGGCTAGCGGGTACCCGTTGATGGCCCATGCGTGCAGGGACCATAACTCCGGGCGAGGGTGCCAAATCGAGCCCTCCGCCTGAGAGAGGAGGTCTCTCCTCAATGGTACAGGCCATGGGGCAGTGCTGGCCAGCTGCATCAGGGCAGGGAACCCCGTCTGGTTCGTCCAGAGCGGGGCTACAAGCAGCACTGGGCATCCGTTCTCCCTGATTCGTTCCAACACCTGAGGCAGGAGCGAGACAGGAGGAAAAGGGGCATATAGGGGGCAGCGGGGCCAAACATGAGCCAGCGCGTCCTTGCTTTTCGAGAAAAACTCCGGGCAATGAGCGTTTTCGTGGGACGCGAATAGGTCCACCTGAGCTCTGCCGAACGTTTTCCACAGCAGCTGGACCGTCTGCGGGTGCAGCGACCATTCCCCTGCTGGAACATTGTTCCTGGACAGTCTGTCTGGTCCCACATTCAGGTGACCAGGCACGTGCGCTGCTCTCAGTGAGAGCAGGTTGTGCTGAGCCCAAACCAGGAGGCGTTCCGTCAACCTGTAAAGGTTTCGTGACCTGACGCCACCCTGGCGATTTATGTATGCCACCACCGACATGTTGTCCGACCGGACCAAGACGTGGTGGCCTGTTATCTGGGGACAAAAACGCTGTAGCGCTTTGTCGACTGCTATCATCTCCAAGCAGTTTATGTGAAGGAGCTTTTCCCGTTCTGACCACAGGCCAGCTAGCGGTCTGCCCTCGAGCAGCGCTCCCCACCCCGAGGTGGAGGCGTCCGTAGACACCACCTTTACACTCGAAGCGGTCCCCAGGCTCACACCTGACTGATACCAGTCGGTTTTTCTCCAAGGTTCCAGAGCTGACACACACTGAAGGTCGACCCTGAGGCGAAACAGACCCGCTGTCCATGCCCTGGGTGGAACCCGCGCTTTCAGCCACATCTGCAGTGGGCGCATGCGGAGCAGGCCCAACTGGAGTACAGAGGCTGCTGAGGCCATCAGCCCCAGCATTTTCTGAAACCTTTTGAGCGGGACTATCGCGCCGTGGCGGAAGGATTTCACGCCGCGCTGAATATTTAGTACGCGCTCTGGTGACAGGCGTGCTGTCATGGACAGCGAGTCCAACACGGTTCCCAGAAAGGAAATTTTCTGACTGGGAGACAGTGAGCTCTTCGCCCAATTGACTGTGAGGCCCAGCTTCTCGAGGTGCTCGAGTAATGCGGCCCTGTGTTCTATGAGCTCCGATCGCGATCGAGCTAGAATCAGCCAATCGTCCAAGTAGTTCAGGACTCGCATGCCCTGAAGTCTCAGGGGTGCGAGCGCCGCGTCCATGCACTTCGTAAATGTACGAGGTGCTAGGGACAGGCCGAACGGCAGGACTGTGTATTGATATGCCTGGCCCTCGAAGGCAAATCTCAAGAATCGCCTGTGATGGGACGCTATTTGTATTTGGAAATAGGCGTCTTTCAGATCTATCGACACAAACCAGTCCCCGTAGCGCACCTGCGCGAGGATTTTCCTGGTCGTAAGCATTCTGAACTGGCGTTTCACAAGCACTCTGTTCAGCTGTCGCAGATCTAAAATGGGTCTGAGACCCCCATCCTTTTTCGGTACCAGAAAATATCTGCTGTATAGGCCCCCTTCGCTCTGAGCCTGAGATAAAGGTTCTATAGCCCCTTTGCTCAGTAGTTTCGCTATTTCGGCACGAAGTAGATGAGATACTTCGTTTTTCACCGTAGTTTCGACGCGCGCCGTAGCGAGTAGCCTCTCTTTATAGTGTTCAGCACCCATTCTGATACCCCGGGAAGCTTTGACCACGCATCTGCGTGAATAGCTAGAGGCAGAATGAAATCCGGGCTCTGGCCGCGACAAAACGGCAGCTCGAGAGCCCGTGCATACTGGGAACACAACACCGTGTTTACAGCGTTCGAGGCGGGGGGCGCGCTGATCACAGCGGGCGACCTGGCCGCGCTCAGCTTCTTTATGGCAGATTGTGCAGAAAAAGCGAGCGGGGAAGATCCCGTGGGAATCGGCGTGTCTGTGAGAAAATGTGGGCGCGGGGCTGCGGGCACATTTAATACACTGAAAACACTGTCGTTCATGGCCGACTGAATGTGTGTTGGTTTCGTTTTTACAGAAACCATGGGACACGCAGCATGTAGTGTGAGCGGGCATGGTGACATGGGCGCTTGCACTACATTGTTTGCACAATCGACCGGAGTCGATTTTATTTGTGCTAGCCCTGCACCGTGGCGGGCTGTGTTTGTGTGTGGGAATGGGCACTGGGTGGGCATTCTTACAACACTCATAACACCTTCGGCCGTGGCCGGAACACCAGAAAATGCACTCTTTATTGGATTTATCTGGGTAGCCGTAAGAACGGCTTTTGTGCGCAGGCAAACGGGCTGTGACACCGGCTGACTCTCTGCGAAATACACTGGGACAGTCGCGATGTTTGGAACTGACCGAGCGAGAAGTTTCAGTGAAAATCCGGCCGCAGCGGGATTTGAACACCGTCGTTTTCCTAGAATGGCTAGGAAGATTTTGAGGCCTCGGGCTTGATCTCAATCCTCGGCCGGGGCCCGCGCTGAGGGGGGCGGCGTCCAGCAGAGCGAGAGCGCGGTCTTTGGTCTCGGGCGTGGCGGCGCTGTGAAGCGGCGGCGGCGGGCGGTGCAGGCTGCGGCTGAGAGCTGCGAGCAGGCGGCGGTTTAGAGCGACCTGCAGCGGAGCTCGAGCGCTTCGGAAGGAAGTGCTTCATGGCCTGCGAAGTTTTTTGTACCTCCATGAATCTGTCCGCGAAGTCTGTGACGGCAGATCCGAAAAGGCCCGCTTGGGAAATGGGCGCGTCGAGGAACACAGAGCGCTCGGCTTCCGTCATCTCTGACAGCGTCAACCATAAGTGTCTCTCAGCCACGGTGAGAGAGGCCATGTTTCGTCCTATGGCCTGTGCAGCGGCTTTAGTAGCGCGAAGAGCGAGGTCTGTAGCGCTTCTCAGGTCCGCCACGCAGATCGCTCCGGGTCCTTCCTCGTCCAGTTTAAGGAGAAGGTCGGCCTGGAAAATCTGCAGGATAGCCATAGTGTGCAGCGCTGAAACTGCTTGCCCGGCGGCGGTGTAAGCGCGACCGTGCATGGATGACGTCACTCGGCAGGCTTTAGAAGGAAGCGTCGTGTGCGCGCGCCGTCCAGCGGAGGGCGGGCAGAGATGAGACGCTACAGCTGGTTCCACAGGAGGAACAGAAAGGTATCCTCTTTCCTTCGCGCCATCCACAGAGGAGAAGGCAGCAGAAGCAGAGGTACGCAGCCTGGCGGAGAAGGGGGCGTTCCACGATTTCGTCACTTCCTCGTGAAGTTCCGGGAGGAAGGGCGCGGGCCGCGATTTCGTCGGAGCCTCGTCATTTCCGAGAAAGCGTCCGTCCATTCTGTTGCGCGGCGGCTGCGCGGGCGCCTCCCAATCGAGGCCGATGCTTTCAACGGCCTGAGAGAGCAGACGCATCAGCTCAGTCTCAATGCCGGCTCTCTTACCAGTGGTCTGGCGGGAAACGCTAGCGGAGGGGAGATCCACAGAGCTCGCCCAATCCTCACTATCGGACGCCAGAAGAGAACACGCCTCGGAGGGTTCGTCAAGCTCGTGGAAGGACGCGGCGGCAGGCGGCGGCCGTTGTCCGTCAGTGAGCGACTCGAGCGAAGCCGGCGAAGCCGGCGAAGCTGGCGGGCGAACCGGCGAGCTTTGGCGGGCTGGAGAAAGCTCGGGAGCGCGCTGGGCGCCACGGCGGGCTGCGGTGAAGGCTCGGAGAATGATGCCAGGCGCGTCCTCAGAGTCACCATGGACAAAAGCTCGCAATGAGGGCATCCGCCGTCAGCGAGCGCGATAGCCGCGTGATCCTCACCCAGGCAGGAAACACAGATGACGTGTCGGTCTCCATCGCTGAGCGGGGCGCGGCACGAGCCACAGGAAGGCATCTTTAAAAAGACGCTGCTCTTTTGAGAGAGAAGTGTAAGTCGCGTCAAGTAAGCGAACAAACACTTCTCAACAGAGAAATACACAGAGTGTGAAAAGGATATATAACGCCGGAAAGCGCAGCAGGTACGGCAGTTGAAGGCGGCGAGGCCAGCGACTCCAGAGCTCGTCCCGCTGAAAAGCTTGCTTCGACGGCGCGGCTTCTCACTCCGGATCCAGATATGCGTGTGCTTCGCTGAAGAGGTAAAAATCAGCTTGTATCAGCCTAACGAGCATATTTATAGGGCGAGACCACGCCCCTTCTGGCGGGACGTGGCGATATGGGCGCGAATTGCCCCCATTGGTCATTACGTCACGCAGAGTCTCTCTCGATAGGCTGCTGCATTTGCTGCAGAGCAACCAATAGGCGCGCGAGCTGTTTCGCCTATGTTTGCTTGCTGCTGCAAAGCGTTTTACATTAACAAAAAATTAAGGATAATTTTTGGCTTCAATATCTCGCGGAAAAGAGTTTTTCCCCTAGCGTAAGCTATTACGCAGTACGAGAGATACTCTCGTAAGAGAACACTGTATATATTCAAAAACCTTAATGACTCACTTACCAGTTACAGCCCAGAAATTATATCCATCGCTCTGAATCCCCTCAAACTCAGTGAATATTGTAAAGGAGTAATTAGTTCCAGGAGACCGAGATGAGACTTTATAAGTTACTACAAGATTCATGTCCGTTACATTGATCAGACTGATTTGGACACTGCCGTTCATCAGTTTATAACTTTAATTTGTGTTGCCGTCAACTACATCCCATTGGAATGTTAATTCAGTCTTTGTTCGAGTAGTTACTGAAACACTGTTAACACCAGCAGGTTTCATTTGTCCCTAAGTTTATGCAACTAGCCGAAGCTTGGCCACCCCACTCACAATTGCTGTTTCTGTCTTTTTTTATCTTGACAAGAACTGAGTTTATGTAGACAACAATCTCTTTAAGATCACAACACACGGGAGACTTTTCAGGTGCTCACACAAACTTCACCTCAGTGCCAGGTGCAAATCAAACAAGAGCGCGAAAAAAAACACAGGTACAGAGGGAGCCTTTGACAGGTGGGAAATTATTGACAGTAAAAATTCAGCAAGGTTCCAGATTGTATAAAGAATTGCATTATAAATCAGAATCTGAGATAAATGTCAGAGGCCGTTGTTTTGTCTGTCACACAGACTTTGGTCTTTGCGGCAGACCAGATGTATTGGGACTCACCGGTTACATTGGAGAAGTTGTATCCACTGCTCTTCACATCTTCAAACACAGTATAGAGTGTAAATGAGTATTCAGTCCCTGGAGACAGAGACGTGACCGTATGTTCCACTAAAGAATCAGCTGGTGATGGATGTATTGGCACGTCTTTATTCAAGTATTTCAGCTCATAAGTGTAATCGTCAGTGTTGTTGACTTTTTCCCATTTTAATGTTATATCAGACTCTTTCCGATCGAAGACCGTAACACTCCCAACATTAGATGGAACTGAAAAAGAAAGAAACAGAAATTGGCATGTAGCAGTTAGAAATCACATCTACAAATTTATGAATGTTTTTGCATTATATAAAAAAAATCAAGAAATCAAAATTTATTTTAAAGAAAGACTGAACAAGCACATCTTTCATATCACATTAGATAATTAGTAAAGTAGAAGTTAGTAAAGTTTCATTTAGTTTTACTTGCGGTTTGCAAATAGATAACATGTAGCTGAAATTGTGAAGAACACATTTAACACAATTAACTCAAATACAATTTTAGCTTAAATTCTAGAATAATAATAATAATTATATAAGGTTTACAGTCTATTTATAGTCTATTTAAATTTTAATGTATGAGAATTTGAATTGTAGCTATATTACCACAATTCTTCAGTTGATCTACAGAGAAAACACTTTATATATTCAAAAACCTTAATGACTCACTTACCAGTTACAGCCCAGAAATTATATCCATCGCTCTGAATTTCATTAAACACAGTGTAAAGTGTAAAGGAGTAATTAGTTCCAGGAGACAGAGATGAGACTGTATAAGTTACCAGACCCGGTTCTTTTACAGTGGTCAGATTGATTTGGACACTGCCGTTCATCAGTTTATAACTTGTGTTGCCATCAACTACATCCCATTGGAATGTTAATTCAGTCTCTGTTCGAGCAGTTACTGAAATGTTTTTAACATCAGCTGGTTTAATTTGTCCCTAAGGGGAAGAAATGACATTCATTAAATAATCAAATATTCTATAAAGAAACAAAATTCCAAAACAATCATTGTGTTAATAAATTCTAGATATTCCAGCCTACTTGTTATATAAAAATGAGAGTGATAAATTCAGTGGTTTTCAATCCTGGTCCTATGGAGCAACTGCTCTGCACATTTTGTATGTTTCCCTCGTCAGTCACACCCAATTCAACTCTTGGAGTCTCTACTTTTTAACTGACGAGATTAATCAGGCGACATACAATGTGTGAAGAGGTGGGGGTCCCCATGCAGGACAGCTTTGTGAAGCACTGATATATAAAATATGGGCACACTAACAAAACATAAAAAATAAAGTCTTTTTTTAAAAGATTTACGAATTTCAATTGTATTGTAAAATTCTATCAAATTGAATTGAATAGTTCTTAAGTATTATTCATATTATGAATTAAGAAATTTAAATGAGTAAAAAAAATAGAAACCTTTTATTTTTCATAGAAAATGAAACCTTTTGTCTTAATGGAACAAGGGGGGGGGGGTTATTAACTATAACCCCATCAAGGTCCCTCCTTGAACTGCCACCTTAACGTGGTGGAGGGGTTTGAGTACCCGAATGACCCTAGGAGCTATGTTGTCTGGGGCTATATGCCCCTGGTAGGGTCTCCCAAGGCAAACAGGTCCTAGGCGACGGGTCTGACTAAGAGCGGTTCAAAATCCCCTTATGATGGACAAACATCCAAGGACCGTGACGTCGCCCGGTATGGCGCAGCAGAGGCTGAGGGCTCAGAGGTGGACTCGTCCATCACCCTAGCTGAGGTCACCGAGGTAGTCAAGAAACTCCTCGGTGGCAAGGCACCGGGGGTGGATGAGATCCGCCCTGAGTACCTCAAGTCTCTGGATGTTGTGGGGCTGTCTTGGCTGACACGCCTCTGCAGCATCGCGTGGCGGTCGGGGACAGTGCCTCTGGGATGGCGTGGTGGTGGTCCCTCTTTTTAAGAAGGGGGACCGGAGGGTGTGTTCCAACTACAGGGGAATCACACTTCTCAGCCTCCCTGGGAAAGTCTATGCCAGGGTACTGGAGAGGAGAATACGGCCGATAGTGGAACCTCGGATACAGGAGGAACAGTGCGGTTTTCGTCCAGGCCGTGGAACACTGGACCAGCTCTATACTCTCTACAGGGTGCTGGAGGGTTCATGGGAGTTTGCCCAACCAGTCCACATGTGCTTTGTGGATTTGGAGAAGGCATTCGACTGTGTCCCTCGCGGCGGCCTGTGGAGGGTGCTCCGGGAGTATGGGGTCCGGGGTCCTTTGCTAAGGGCTGTCCGGTCCCTGTATGACCGAAGCAGGAGCTTGGTTCGCATTGCCGGTAGTAAGTCAGACTTCTTCCCGGTGCATGTTGGACTCCGGCAGGGCTGCCCTTTGTCGCCGGTTCTGTTCATAGTTTTTATGGACAGAATTTCTAGGCGCAGCCAGGGGCCGGAGGGTGTCAGGTTTGGGGACCACGCGATTTTGTCTCTGCTTTTTGCGGATGATGTTGTCGTGTTGGCCCCTTCACACCAGGACCTTCAGCATGCACTGGGACGGTTTGCAGCCGAGTGTGAAGCGGCTGGGATGAAAATCAGCACCTCCAAATCCGAGGCCATGGTCCTCAGTCGGAAAAGGGTGGCTTGCTCACTTCAGGTTGGTGGAGAGATCCTTCCTCAAGTGGAGGAGTTTAAGTATCTTGGGGTTTTGTTCACGAGTGAGGGAAGGATGGAACGGGAGATTGACAGACGGATCGGTGCAGCTTCTGCAGTAATGCGGTCGATGTACCGGTCTGTTGTGGTGAAGAAGGAGCTGAGCCGTAAGGCAAAGCTCTCGATTTACCGGTCAATCTACGTTCCTACTCTCACCTATGGTCATGAGCTTTGGGTCATGACCGAAAGGACAAGATCCCGGATACAGGCGGCCGAAATGAGCTTTCTCCGCAGGGTGGCTGGCCGATCCCTTAGAGATAGGGTGAGAAGCTTGGTCACTCGGGAGGAGCTCAGAGTAGAGCCGCTGCTCCTCCACATCGAGAGGGGTCAGCTGAGGTGGCTCGGGCATCTGTTCCGGATGCCTCCTGGACGCCTTCCCGGGGAGGTGTTCCGGGCACGTCCCACTGGGAGGAGACCCCGGGGAAGACCTAGGACACGCTGGAGAGACTATGTCTCCCGGCTGGCCTGGGAACGCCTCGGTGTCCCCCCGGAAGAGCTGGATGAAGTGTCCAGGGAGAGGGAAGTCTGGGCATCTCTGCTCAGACTGCTGCCCCCGCGACCCGGCCCCGGATAAGCGGAAGAAGATGGATGGATGGATGGACCCATCAAGGTCAGCAAGGAAACTTGGAGTACAGTTAGACAACTCTATCTTATCTAATCACATCACAAGTCTTTGTCCAGGCTCTTGTCAGTACTGCAGTGCTCTTTTAGCCATTCATCCTAATGTGCAATCATTATATTACACCTCTCTTTGAATTTCTTCACTAGCTGCCAAGTTCTCAACTGGAAAACTGTATCCTAAGGCTGACCTTCATTGACCAGTGCTATGAGGCATCCATGTTTCTGTCACACTTTATTTTAGATGGCTTTAACTACTATTTTTAATACTACTTTGTAACTACTATTTTTAAAAAATGTATTGTTTCAAGTGGTTTATTAAAACAGTCCACCTAATATAAAGTGTGACCAAATCTTTTATCATCAAGCGCTGTGATCAAGTGCCGTCGAAGGTTGTCTCAATTTGAAGGATCCTTGGAAGGCAGCCTTTGTTTTTGCGTCTTTCATCCAGCAATATTTGAAGGATACATCACATGTATCCTTCCCGTCCTCTAATTACCACATAAATATTAGCAGAAAAAAATTGGCACTGATCTCCAATTTCATTATGTTATAAGAGGACAAAAAAAGATGAAGGAATTGTGTTTTCTTTTGTTTTGTTGTAAATTAATTACATAATACACTGTTAAAAAAACACCCCACAACTTAAAAACTTAAGGTCAGTTGCTACCTTAAATTTTTAAGGATATTTAAACTGGATGTTCATTTCAACTCATTTCATAAAAAAGTTGAATCTTGTATAATTAAAAAAAAAATGAAGTTGAAATTGGATAAATTCTAAAAATGAGAGTATTTTAATGGAAAAACATATGTTGTCCTGACTTATTGATCATATCATTTTAAAGTGTAGTTTTAATTATTAATTGCATCAGAAAGTCAGTTAATACAAAGATTTTTATTATACAGTATTTTTTCCCAAAATTAAGATAATAGTATCTTCGTGCAGGGAGCTGGAAACCTTTGTAACGTAGCCATGCACACTTACTAGGCCATCTTATTAGTGTTCAGTACTAAGGAGGACTCTAGCCTAGAACACAGCCTCTCTAGGAAGCAGCCTTCAGATTGAGAAGCATCCTATGAATGCAAGCAACAATATGGCGGCTTTATAGTCTACTAAATAAAATAGCCAATTGCCAATAGACCATTTTGTGATCTGACGTCATAGTTATGCCACTTTGTATGCATTGTGGTGGCAGAAAAATGGGTAAGAAGTGAGAACGGGCAAAATGAAAAAAAAAAAGGTATTCTTGTGCCTTTGGATGTGAGAAATGGAATGCAAAAGAAGATGATCTTAATTTTTATAGAATACCGTGGTCGAAGAGACCCATTTAAAGCTAAACACAGACGTTTATGATTGCAAGCATTAAACGAACAGACTGGACTGATGAACCCTGCAATGATTAGTCTACTATTAAACCATCAATTTGATATAAACAAATAGGTCTACAGTTCATAGGTGACATAATGTATTAGCCCTACAGTTACCGCATGAAACATTTAAACCTATAACATTTGGCTCTCCCAATTCTGACTTTTTCCTCACAGTTGCGTTTATATCTCCCAATTCTGACTTTATAACTCACAATTGTCAATTCTGAGAAAAAAGGACAGAATAACGAGTTTATAGCTTACAATTAATATTTTCCTTCACAGAATTGTGAGATATAAACTAGGAATTGTGAGAGAAAACAGTCAGAAATGTGAGTTGTAAACTCAAAATTATGTTTTGTATTCTTTTATCACGTGGCTTCCAAATACTGTGTAACAAACGGGGGAATCAAGGAAGGCAGGCAGAGATAAGGATCCAAGTGCAGGGGAGTTTAATTAAACAATAATGAACATAAGTCTGGAACAAAATAACGCTGGGAACCAATGACAACGAGGAACAGCAAACATCTACATGTAACAACTGACAAAGGACAAGTGAAACACAAGGGCTATTTTTACAAGACACACCTGGGGAAGAATAATCAACAGGGAAAACTAGAACATGGCCACAGAAGACACAGGAATGAACACAGAAACAATAGGAACATAAAAACACTTCAAAATAAAAGTCTATTTAAAACAGGCACAACACTGGGATTGTGACAGACTGCTACTGCAGAACTGTCATTTTCTGTCACCAGGTATAAGATCTGCCAACTAATCACGTCATCGCTGTTTGCAAACACCCAAATAGTCAATAGGTAGCCTACAGTAAAGTCATTTTATCACTGCTGTTCCCATATAAACCTGAAACTCATGCTTAGGGTTGCACATGCGCATTGACTGACCTGAAATATACACTTTTTAATGTAGTTTAAGCTTAAGATTCATGTCAGATTTTATTGCTGATTTGAAAGAATTTTGAGTTTGGCAAGCAGTTTTTGATATTTAGTTATTTCCTCATTGAAGTAGATAGGAGTCGGTCTTGCACTCCTGAAATATGGCCGCCTAGTGAATTGACCTTCCTTAAAAGGGACTTCAGTTTAAGTCACTGTGGCTTACAGGTACTGTTGCTGAATCTACACCCTATTAATTTAGAAATTCCTGATGCGGTCAGTGAGTGAACAGCAAAAAAATCAATCTTCATAACTCTCATATTCACTACGATGGTGAATTATCTTCCCAACTCCAAGAGAACAGCTAAAGACATAAGCCAACATCTGATAATGCACTCAGTCTTAAAAAAAAAAAAAAAAAAAAAAAAAAATATATATATATATATATATATATATATATATATATATACAATCTTATTTTCATGATTAAGAAATATCGGTAATATTATCACTATCTGGAATGTATTAATCTTTGTTTAATCTTTAAAAGTTAATTAATCTTTTTAGTTAATAAAAATACAACTGTTCGGTGTTAATTCATGTTAGCTCAGATCCATTAAATAATATTGATTTTTAAAATGTATCATAAATGTTGAAATTAACATTACCTAAGATTAATAAAGGCTTTAAAAGTATTCATTAGGGTTAATTAGTGTAGGCCTGGTTCACAGACTGGGTTCAGATTAAGCCAGGATTTGGCCTTGGTTCAGTTAGGACATTTTAATAGCTTTTATAAATGTGCCCTAGAAAAAAAAAATACATTAATGATGTGCATCTTGAGACAAAACAATGGCACTGACATATTTTAAGATCTGTCAGTACAAGTTGCTTTCAGTTAAGACAGCTCCAACTTGCATTTTAGACTAGGCTTAAGCCTTAATTGTCTGTGAAACTGGGGGGTAGTTTACTAATGTTAACAAATGAAAGCTTATTTGTAAAGTGTTATCAAAATATCACTAGAATTACTCAAATTAACTCTTTACAGTTCATTTAAGTCATTTACTATGATATTTAATACAAACACAATAAAATGTTCAGAATGTGTTTATTTGAGGCAGATGCAAATTGAAATCGCAATATAGGCTACATGTAAAATCAAACACAATAGCCATTGTGTGAATTACGTCTGATGTTTCATGACACTGAGCTACACAAATGCGCACAGTGGCATGGCAAATAAACACTAGAATATATTTGCATAATATTACCAACAGCTTATCATCAACTATAGGCTAAACATCTCTTTTTCCATTTGACATTTCAAACCGGTCCTGTATAAATAGTAAATGTCAACCACTTATCTGGACGCGTCACTGAAAGAATCTATAATTAGTACTGAATGATTCTCTTTGACAAGCTACCGTAACATGGAAGTCATTTTGAAAACAGCACATGGATTGATAGAAAAGATGTTGACACAACAAATATCACATGCTGACGAAAATAGTGCATGATGATCTGGCAGCTGGTTTGAAACACAAAGTACTAAAAAGTTTAGTCGCCTCTTCTCATGCACTATTGTATAAACATTTTTGAAATACTAAGGTCATAAAAAGTGGAGGTATACGAGTTATTTAGAACATTATGTAGAATTATGTACACAAACAAATTATTAGTATTTCAGCTTCTTTGAAGCAGCCACCCTTTACAAAATCAGCTTATTCTCTCATCCAGCATCATGAAGTGAATCCTGAGATGCTTTTTTATAATTATTGAAAGAGTCCCATTATGCTGGACACTGGCTTCACTATCTGAGAATCTGTTTCAGAAGAGCCAACTAAATAAAATATTATATTGCATCATAAGATGTTTTTTTTTGTGTGTTTAGAATAAATGGCCTGATTGAAAGTTACAGCACATCCAGTATATTTAGTCATAAATGTATTACATTCTCTTTTAAATGCCTTCTGCACCGAAGAGCATAAAAGGTCTCTATAGACAATAAAGTTATAACCATTACAGTAAGACCTTATGATCAGCTGAATGATAACAGAAACAAAATTCCTGGCTATCATTTACATTCAGAACTTTGGACTGGGATGGTATTTCAGGAGTGAAACATTAGACCCATAAATATAAAATATGAATCCACAGATTTTTTATCTCAACACATGCCATTTATATGGGCACAACAACATGAAAAATGCAAAGAACAATATTTAACAAATGCTTAGAAATGTGTCTTTATATTTCAACTACTTTAGTGCTTCCCTTGCCTATTAGGAAATAAGAAATCACACACACACTCACAAACACACACACACAAAAACTTTTCTGGACCTATGTAACAATGTAACAAATTTGCATAATGCCAGTCTATGGTCTTCATTGGCTGCCCGCGAACGACGTCTATTTTGCCCCGCCCTCAAACACTGTACTTGTAACTGAAGCCTGGAAGAGTTTGGTTCGTGTTTTCGACATGTCGAGAAGACACTGTTTTCAGCGCTGCAAATCCACTTTGCATGCAAAAGGATGAGGACTCAAATTGATACGGAAAACTCCATACTGTTCACATCTCGGTGTATCAAGTGCTGAAGAAGCTCCGACACGCGCTGTAAGCGGTAGACCAATCACAACACACTGAGCCTTCTGACCAATCAGAGCAGAGTAGGCTCGGGGAAACGAGGGGTTTAAAGTATTAGTTCACTTCAGATTTCCTGATAATTTACTCACCTCCACGTCATCCAAGAAAGATGTCCATGTCTTTCTTTCTTCGGTCGAAAAGAAATTAAGGTTTTTGAGGAAAACATTCCAGGATTTTTCTCCATAGTGGACTTTAACAGCAACTTTAATGGTCGAAATTGCAGCTTCAAAGGGCTCTACACGATCCCAGTCGAGGGATAAGGGTCTTATCTTGCGAAACAATCGGTCATTTAAAAAAAAAAAAAAACATTTATATACCTTCAAACCACAAATGCTCGTCTTGCACTAGCTGCGATACATCACGCATTACATAATCACGTTGAAAGGTCACGAAGTGTTATGGTTCAAGGGTGTCAGGGTGGAAAAACTCCATCTAATTTTCTCCTCCAACTACAAAATTGTCCAACATCATTGTTGTTCCTTTTATTTTATTTTTTTTAAATGGCGTTTAACTTTGCACGTCTTTGCACGTTTGCTTTGTAAACACTAGGTCTGTACTTCCGCCTACATCACGCGTGACCTTTCAACGTGAGTATGTAATGCGTGGCGTATCGCAGCTAGTGCAAGACGAGCATTTGTGGTTAAAAAGTATATAAATGTTTTTTGTTTTTTTTTTAAATGGCCGGTCGTTTCGCTAGATAAGACCCTTATTCCTCGACTGGGATCGTGTAGAGCTCGTGTAGAGCTCATTGAAACTGCAATTTCGACCATCAAACCATGGTTGCCGTTAAAGTCCACTATATGGAGAAAAATCCTGGAATGTTTCAACTGAAGAAAGAAAGACATGAACATCATAGATGACGTGGGGGTGAGTCAATTATCAGGAAATGTTTTTTCTGAAGTGAACTAATCCTTTAAGGGGAAGTTGAAAATACGAACGAATCATTTTAAACTCTTTGAGAAAATGTATATTATGAAAAGTGTTTTTTTTTTTTTTTACCTTGAATGCATGTAAACATGTAAGAGGCAAAATTAGTCGCCTTTAAAATAGCACAATAGGGGTGCTTCAATTATGTATTTTTTTTTTCTTGCAACAAGTAGAATCAACCATCACACCCTCACCTTGCCTTACTCCCAGAACTTTCTGACTCAATTCGATTTCAGATTTGATTCGAAGGATGTATTCCAAACTAATGTTTCCAATTTTTATTGATTACTGAGTTTACTGTTTCTGTGTGACAAATTGTGTGCTATTTTTAAGGACTGTTTAAAACAGTGTGGGCCAGTAGCATCACTACAAATACTGAAACTTGAACTGATCATGAAAAGTTGAATTGTGAAAATAACACGTCAAATTGTGAAAAATGTGATTCATTGTGGCACCTCAATGCTGTCGCCTCTGAACAGGAAGGTCCCAGACTGAGACGCTGCGACAGACAACCCTACAAAGGACAGGTGGCTTAGAAAATGGATGGATGGATGGCATATTCATTGTCAGGGGCGGACTTAACCATTAGGCAAAGGTCGGCAATTGCCTTGGGCCCCGAGCTACCTAGGGGCCCCCAAAATGCCCCATTAAATTATGCTTAAGTTTTTATTTATTTTTTACTTTTCGCAAATTATATATTTCTGAAAAACATTTGCGAAAAAAGACATCAAATCATTAGTGTCGCAGACAGGAGGGTGCCCCCCACCTCACTACATTGGACTATTCCATTATCTCACTTTCTGCGTGCGAAAGTGACAAGGCTAATGCGCCAAAATCCTGACGGAGAAAAATAAGTTATTGACAGACAGTGTAGGCTACAGAGTGACAGACAGAGAAGCTACCCAAGCGGTGCTGAAAAAGCAGGAAGCGGGAGGAAAGCAAAACGTTTTTAGCAAAATTGCAGAAGGTAACAAACTTTTTTGTGATGCCCGTTGGGTTGCCACCCGTCCCTTAAAATACGGAATCGTCCCGTATTTGTGAAATAAACAGCGCGTCCCGTTTTGAATCAATACGGGACGCGGTTTGTCCCGTATTTCTGGTAGTGTTACCACCCATCCCGTTTTTCCCGGGATTGTTCTTCTTTTTAACAACCTGTCCCGGGAAATTTATACACTCTCCCGGTTTTCGAAAGGCTAAGAGGAATATGAATGTTCAAACAGCGCGCACGGTAGAGAGGTAGAGAGCGCGAGAGCTTGCGTGCGTGCGTGTGTGCCTCACGAAGCGCATGTAAACCCCCAGCTTATTTCGGATTATTATTATTTTGTTTTCTTGTTTTTCGTAGCAATATCTGGCAACATTTTACTGTCGGCATTAATAAAAAGCTTAGACAAACTGTAATTGCATAAAGCTACCACATTCGGTAAGACAAACGCAATGATCATCGTGATTATCTGTAAGAAATGTATAACACTATCAAAAACTATAGCATAATACAGATCTGTATGAATGAAATTTGCCAAATAACTTACTGGCCAGCAGGAAGACGGCTCATGCTGTTTAGCTAACCTTTCACAAAGTCATCATAAAAACATTAATTACAGCAGTGTTTCTCAACTAGCAATCTATTCAGTCAGCATATTTGTGTTTGATCTCTGTGAATTACAGAAATATAAGACTTGCTAGACCTACTTTTTTTTCCTATATTTCTTTGCATAAAACTCTCCAGAAAGTGCCATGTAATAGTTTATTTAAAAAAAAAAATCTGATTTTTTTTTTTTTTTCGTTCTCTTTTAAAGATCGGATGGGGGGCCCCATACTACCTTCGCCTTGGGCCCCCAATTTGCTAAATCCGCCACTGTTCATTGTTTATGAAGTCATAATGAAGTCATAATTTCATTCCATAGTGCTAAATTTAATACAAAAAGATGTACATATTTTAATTAAATTGATATGAATTAAAAATAGTTAACAAATAATGTCTGTCAGGTAAATAATATAATTTCTAGCAAGACAATACACATATATAACCCTAATTAAATCAAAAACAGTCAAGTTGCTAACACTGAACAATTGATGTTTGGATTAGCTTTTTCTGATAGTAATTTAGTTCATTATTTGCACTACTGTTAAATTGGCTCTTCTGAAGACTTAATTACTTGGGGTGGAATCGACTTCAAACTTTGGACTCGACTCTCAATTCTGAATGCCTCGGAATTGAAAAATCGCTTCTTCTTTTTTTGGAATCGAGTCCAACCCTACTTCATATTTTCTAGAAGAAAATTCACTAACCCAATGTTAGATGCCCATGTGCGAGAAAATTGGGGTTGTCTGAACTAATCAAATACGAATTACATTTATTTGTTTGTTTTCAAAGCTTATAAAATACAAACAGTATTTTGTATTTCACACACACACACACACACACACACACACACACACACACACACACACACACACACACACACACACACACACACAAGACTCTTATGCCCATTAAGGCTGCATTTATTTGATCAACATACAGTAAACATCGTAAAATATTATTACAATTAAAAAAAAATCAGTATCATTACTCATCATTGCAAACCAGCTTATTTAATACGCTGATTCATTGCTCAAGAAACATTTCTTATTACCATCAGTATGAAAAGCAAGTTTTACTACTATTTTTATAATACTTTTTTGATGAAACGAAAGTTCAAAAGATCAGCTTTTATTTGAAATGGAAATCTTTTGTAACATTATAGTCTGTATGTCAATTTAGTCAAATTAATGAATGATTGCTGAATAAAAGTATTATTTTAAAAAAAAATTACTGTTCCTAAACTTTTATTAACCTTTTGCCAAGACCATTGTGACAATACTTGGAGAGTTACATTGACTCATAGTTTCCCTTTGTATACAAGTCTTTAAGTCTTTACAAACAGAGCTAATCTTTGACTTCGATATGCTTTATTTCGCTGGTATTGGCCACAGGTGTATTTGTCATGTTGCATATGGCTATGGTTTTACAATCTGACACCCGAATGTCAGGATACCACAAATAACAGTTATATGTATATAGAGTAAGAGTGACTTACCAATGCAGAAACAGCACACAGCAAAACTAAAGTCAAAACTCGTTCCATGATCAACCCGGTATGTAGTCAAAGTAAATAGGTTTACCTAATTAACCCTTACATTCAAAGATTGTTTCCGAAAGAACTAGTCAAGCCTGTTGGCATTGCAGCGTTTACACATGACAGCTTTAGTGTGTCATGTGTGAGTTTAGTCTCTAAACTCTTGGTTTCTGTCGCTTCTCTCTGCCTCTGTTCTCTCTCTGCTGACTGATAATGACTTGTTTTATTGCCACTTCTCCTTTTTCTCATGACGGGAAAACAATGTACAACAACCTTTGTCCTACCTTTAACCAAAGTTCTTCCTTATTTTAAAACTCCTCCTTTTTATTCTTTCCCCCAACTATTTATAACTCACTTGTTCTCCCTTTTTAAATGTCCCTCACCCTCCCCTATGCTTTATTATTATGTTGGTCTTCCTCTTTCACTTATTTTACTTTTTTTTGTTTTATTAAAATTGTTTATTTTCTTTATTTTGGGATATACTTTCTTACCACAATGAACCAAAGGAAATACAAAAAAAGGAATACAATTGAGTTGTGATCACTTAATGTTTTTAGTTTTCTCCTTTGGATGAATGGTGCATGCTAGGGATTGGCAAGTTAACAAAAGAATCTAGAATCCTCTCAAATGATCAAACTCAGACAAATACCTTATTATTCTTGCCTTTATTATAATAACAACAGACAAACGTTGAGGCTTTAGCTCCATGGCTGAGCTGGGTGTGTCTTGATATCTGATAATGTGCACATCATGTTATAGGTTTTGTGTAAAGTGAACACATGCAGGGAGTATTTCTATCTAACCTATAGCAGAGTATTTTTTTTCCTGATGATGTAAATCACACATTAACAAACAACTTCCCTTAAATGTAAACTGTCTGTGGTCTAATAAGACGTGGAGGAAATGAACTGTGTAGGATTTAGTTTACTTTTAATTACCAGCCAACACAGGAGGAGTGCTGTCAGCCCTAATGTAATTGTTTCCCACTCTGTTTTTCACTTCTCATGTTGCAGAATTGCTTTTGCTTTTTTTTCCACTATTTTTTGTTCCACTTTAGACATTCTACTAATAACTTGTAAGTACAGTACCTTTGCAACTAGTCAACTAACTTGTATTATATGTCAACTAACTCCCAGATTATTAATAGACCGTTAGGGGTAGGGTTAGTAAATAGAACTGAAAAGTTAGTTATAGTTAGTAGAATGTCTAAAGTGGACCATCGAAATAAAGTCACCTTTTTTGCCAAACATTATATGTGAAAGTGATGCTGAATTATATAGCTGAATATGGACAAACAAACAACAGGCAGTGAACAAGAAAAGTTTAACCATGATTACTTCTTTAAACAAAATTCTGCCATATATTTTAATTGGAGAGAAAAGCATTGCAGACATGACGTATATTTGTCAAAAGCAGCGCAACAGGTTCTTCCTCTAAAAACAAACACCTGCCTTGCAAGTTGCAACCTTCCACTGTACTGATGTCATTATGATCAGCACAACACTTGTTTTGTCAACTGGCACTTTCCACGGATAGAGTACAAATTGGTATCCCGTTTCATTTTAAAGCGATAAAGATGCACACAAATCCCTTGTTCTTTGGAAAAGTATTAGTATTATCCACCATACAAAATAACATGAAAAATGTCTAGTTTTAAAACATACAATTACTGTAATAATAATAATAACAATAATAATAATTATAATTATTATTTTTTATTTCCACCAACTAATATGTAGGGGGCATTTATATGACATTGTTTTCAAAAATAAGAAAGAAAAACTTTTTTGTGTTTTGGCGTTCATTTATGACTACTGAACTTTTGAAAACGGGTTTAAAAGTGCACGTTTTTTAAACAGTACAGTAATCATCTCCTTGTGAACTACAAAAACGCGATTTTGTGAAAACGTGACAGCATGCACATGCGTATTACATTTTCATTCTAGGGCTGTGCAAAAAAAAATTGATTTTTCAATTAATCGTCTTTTAAAATGTGGTCGATTCGATATCGATTCTCAAAAGCCACAAATTGATATTTTTTCCGTATTTATTTCTGCAAACATTGAACATAATGAGTGTTTCTCAAACGGAATGCTGCATCCTACTGAGAATGCGTCCTTCCTAGTACAGTCCTTCAGAGGGCTAGTGTCCTCCTCAGCAATTAAACGCTTGAATGAGACAGTCTAGTAAAGTTTCCGCCCCCACGGTCACGACACGAAAATACTATTAAATTAATTTTGGAAAAATACTTTGTATTACAAATCTTTGTATTAACTGGCTTTTTATTAATGCAATACAGTGAATGACAGCCGTCTGCGGTCTCCCAGTGGCTTACTTTATTGACAGTTTAGTGTAAGTGATTAACTTACAGCAAAACAAAAGATAACATCTTTGCTTTCATGTCCGAAAACATTATTTTTGTCTTACATTTGTATAATAAACTCAGACAAGCTCATTACCGACTCGTTTTCCGTCACTTTATTTTCGTGAATTGGAATGTGTGCAAAGGATTGTGGGTGATTTAAGGCAGCGAATGATGCATCTGAAGCTGCCTTCCAAGCATCCTTCAAATTGAGATGGCCTTCAGTGACGTTTGATGACGTGGCAGCCGAGATATGGAGCCTTCGTAGGAAGCAGCCTACGAGAAACACCCGCTATTGTTTTAGAAACACCCGCTATCTGATTAATAATTCATTAATAATAATAATTCGTTACATTTATCTCCTCAACCACCACCAATGTGCAGCATCCACCTGGATGATGCGACGGCAGCCATATTGCGCCAGAACTGTCACAGTGTCTGGTTGTGTTCCCTTGTCTATCACTAGAGGTCCTCGTTCTCACGGTGTCCTTCACATTTGACTTCAATTCCCAGCATTCTGTCTGTCACTGTCACTCATCAGTTCATTGCACTCAGCTGTTCCCCGTAATCATTGTTCCCAGCTGTTCTGTGTTAGTCTTGTTAGATTGTGTGTATAAATACCCTGTCTGTTTTAGTATTTGTTACGGATTCCTTGTTTTGTGTCACACCACTTCAGGTCTGTTATTGTTTGAGTTACTGTTTTGTTTTTACGGCTTTATTTGGATTTTGACCCCTGCATGTTGACGACGAGTTTGAATTACCCTTTATTAAACTACTGCTCATGGATTATCTGCTTCCCGTGTGGTTTACGTGACAAGAATGCCCTCCAAACACCAGCTTATTGGTGGAGAGGAGACAGAGTGATGAAGCCAATCAGTATAGACCATTTTGCAAGATGTAAACAACACTGGTCCAGAAACACTTCCTGTTTCAGTTTGTAACTGGTTTCTTTATTTCACATGTAAAGAAAACATCTTAAAGATGTTTGTTTAACTTTTTGATTCAGTTTTATATGTTCTGTTGGTTGTATTTTATCCCAACGTTTATGTAGTGTTAAAAAAACTGAAACAGGAAGTGCTTCTGGACCAGTGTTGTTTACATCTTGCAAAATGGTCTATATGGGGATGATTATGAGGCCATGATGGACAGAGGCCAGTGGGCATGTTAAAAGATAAAGTTAAAGGTAGGTTATAAACAAACTGCATCATGGTCCCACGAATTCAACGTCACCACTCCTAAGCTTCCGACAACTCTTTCAGTTTTTATCTAAAAAACATTTTCCCAGAACATTTGAGTTAGAATAGTTTATAAGAGCACAATTATAAGCATAACGATGCTGTAAAATGTGATGTTTAATCTCCTCGATAGCCTCTGTAATCCCATTTAGCCACTTGTTAGCAAGCGCCTTTTTCAAGACATGTAACAGCTTCAAAAAATCACGAGTGGGGTATTACGGTTGTATTTTATGTCGTAGAATAAAACGTGAAAGTGTCTTGAGCTTGTGTTCACCACAGACCCTATTTCAGCCATTTAACCAAAATCCCATTAAAAAAAACCAACGATGAAAAAAACGGGACGATGGAACCGGAAGTGCTAAAATACTCCTTCCGCGTTTTGACCTATGGTTTTGACCTACAAACTGATGTCATACCTGCACCACTCTATATTTAATTGAGGGCAGGGTTTTACTTTAGCGCACCTCTCCATCTCTCGCTCATAGCAGACTAGTTGGAGGGGAGTGGTTAAGTGTTTTCAACCGTCAAACTGACGTCATCGTAAAAGGAATGCCATTCCAGAACGGAAGTAACTTTTAAGTAACCTGAAAAGTTACTTCCGTTCTGGAATGGCATTCCTTTTACGATGACGTCAGTCTGACTCCCAAAGGTGGGCATTTTGAGTTAAAATTGTACACAAGTAATGTGTGCTAACACAGGGTCATTTTGATTTAATGGCGACTTTAAACGGGTAAATTCCCACAATTTTAACTCAAAATGCCCACCTTTGGGAGTATCGAAGTAAACAGTAGAGAAAGAATGCATGTGTATCATCATATTGGAACCTGGCATTCGCTTTTAACGTGACAGCAGCCTAATATTCATGCTGCTGTGTTCTTAATGTTAATCATACTACAAAAGACCGTGTTTAGGGTGCCATTTGGGACAGGGCCTTCATGCATTCAACTGTCGCAGCTTTAATTATGAAGTGGAAGGGGACCAGTCTCCGACGGTGAATGACAAAATAACCTTATACTATAAAATATATACACTACACAGATGATACAGTGCATAAGTACATAGTGTATAAGTGCATAGTTTATAATGTGTCACAATAGTTCTTGTGCTTCCACTGAAATATGCATTAGATTGACGTCTTTAACCATGGCACTTGCATCTCACTTCTTTTGTAGTGTCTCGCAGATGACTTATGGAAGCTTGTTTCCGCCACAGAATAACATTTTTAAGAGACTTTTTATCTCACAATTGCAAGTTTATATCACGCAATTCAGAATCTTGGCTTTATTGCCAAGTGTGCTTGCACACACAAGGAATTTTCCTTGGTACTGAAGCTTCCAGTGCACATACAGATACAACAAGAAACATAGTAATACAAATTCTACAAATAAAATTATAGAAAAAATATGAAAATACTATAAAATATATGGTCACAGTTGGGTTTTGTTTTTATTGACATTATTAACATTATTAAGATTATTAACATATTTACAGTATTTTGAATAGTATGAATAAATATAAATAAATATAAACTGAATTTGAATTTTTAAGATATTGCACTAAACAGTGGGAGTATTGCACTTATGTTGAGATATGTTTACTGTTCAGAAGGGAAATGGCCTGTGGGAAGAAACTGTTCCTGTGCCGAGATGTTCTAGTGGCCAGTGATCTGAGTCTCCGTCTTGACGGTAACAGTTCAAACAGGAGGTGTCCAGGGTGAGTGGAGTCTGTGATGATTTTACCTGCTCTCTTCCTGACTTTATATCTCGCAATTCTGAGAAATAAAGTCAGAATTGCGAGATATAAAGTCAGAATTGCGTGATATAAAGTCGCAATTGCTTGTAATAAAGTCAGAATTGTGAGATATAAACTCACAATTGCAAAATATAAACCCACAATTGTGAAAAATAAACTTGCAATTCTGACTTCTTTTCTCGCAATTGCGGGTTTATATCTTGCGATTCACCTTTTCTCAGAATTGTGAGATATAAACTCGCAATGGCGAGTTATCTTTATAATCTTTATTAATCTATAATCTTTCAAATTCTAAGGAAAAAAAGACTACTTTTTTCCTCAGAATTGCAAGTTTATATCTCACAATTCTGACTTTATATCATGCAATTCTGACTTTATAACACACAATTGCGACTTTATATCACGAAATACTGACTTTATAACTTGCAATTGCGACTTTATATCACGCAATCCTGAGAAAAAAGTCAGAATTGCGAGAAGTAAACTCGCAATGGTGAGATAAAAAGTCGCAATTACCTTTTTTATTTTTTGTTCTGTGGCGGAAACAAGATTGCATACATTATAAAAACGTGGTGCTCAAGTTAAAAAAAAGTTATTTTAATACATGTAGGGTCACCGCACTTTTTTCCATCAAAAACTCAACAACACTCACCAGCAAAAATTATGACAGCCTACTAAATCATAGAGATTAAAAAGTATAATTTATTAGATAAAAAGTCGAAAATGTGACTTTCTATGTCATAAAGGACTTTGACTTTTTATGTCATAATTTTTTTTCAAAGGTTTTTTTCTTGTTTTGTTTTCCATATAGAATAGTCTACGATTGTAGACATTTTCAGAGACTTATCATCCATCAAATTCACCCCAAAAAAGCAGAGCACAATGCTTCGGGATCTACAAGCTCTGACAACAGGTAAAGTGTAACTCCATCCCAGTAGATGGCGGAATATGCACCAAAAGCTGTTGTGCCAACCGCCATAAAACATAAAAGAAGACTCCTAAACTCTAGATGCCGCTGTGTAAAAACAATAGGGAGACGTATTGTCACGGAAACAACAACACCGGGATATAAACGGGACTTATAAATCAATTAATTGAAGTATTTCTGTTTCCAGCATTAATTTGACGCATATCGTTGCAGAACAGGTGAGCTGATAATATAACTTACAGGTCCTGTTTGAAGAGAATCCGAGGACATTTATGCAGAAAGGCGTTAAAACACTCTCTTTGTTTGTCCTTTGCGGTTTACATTTTTTTTTAGACAGACGAGTTTCATTTGTGATAACAGTTGTTGTCTTGGGCTTCAGTATCTACAGGAATGGTCTCAAGGAAATCAATGCAAACATACATTTTCAGCGCAACAAGTTCGCGTAACCCTCCGGGTGCTCTTATTTGTTGAAGGTCTTGTGTAATTTTTGGTGATCCTTAAATATGATCACTTATACAGTAAAACCTTCTTAGAAATGCAATATTATCTAGAAATACAATATTATCTGGAAAATGTTTACCTGTATCGTGGTTATTTATTTGTTTATTTTACCACCATTAACAGTTACCCACCATTACTAGGGGTTCAACAATATGTATCGTGGATAGTGATAATCTGTAGAACGTTAGTTCACCCAAAATGAAAATTACTCTGTGAGGAATATATATATATATATATATATATATATATATATATATATATATATATATATATTACACTTCGCGTCGGGAACGCATTACCACATGTGTGCATTATTTTATAATAATTAGGCTACCTATTGTGTAAAAAAGTACACATATTTTTCTAATAATTCAACGGCCCGTTGTGTGTGTATGTGTGTGTATATATATATATATATATATATATATATATATATATATATGCATGCATGATTTTTGAGGTGAGATATCCCTGGTGTGAAGCAAGAGACCTACTTCAAGGAGAGTTTCTTGTCTTTTATCACTTCCCCCACTCTTGCGTCACAGCTGATAAATCTATAAAACCTGTCAAATAGAATTCCGTTTCATACACTCACTTAGTATCAGCACTGAACAGTGAACACACGCTTTACAAGGTAAGAGAAAGGTCTAAAGATAGTTGTGCAATATGCATTGACTTGTATGTTTTCTGTGCATTTTGTTAGAACATGTAATGTTTGTCTTGAATCCACCTCTGCTCCACAGTTTGTCAAGCAGATTTACTAACCTCTTTTAAAGTTTCTATTAAATTGTGTTATATAGTTAATCTTTTTTTGTTGTTTTTTCTTTTCAGAAATGTCTCTAGTCAAGCAGAATTTTCACCCGAATAATGAGGCAAACATCAACAAACTGATCAACCTCAAATTGACGGCCTCATATGTGTATCTCTCCCTGGTCTGTTCACACATATTGACAACTTTTATGTATTTACATTTGCATTATTTTCACCTTGTACCTTTTAACTTGTAAATTTGTCTATTTATGTAATTATTCTTTCAAAAATAATTTTCCTTTTTTTTTTTTTTAAACTCCCATAAATACACTAACATAAAGTATTACATTGTCGCAATTACTTCATACCAAATGTGCGTTGGGCGCTTGACGGCCTCAAGAATATTTTTTGAATATGAGTGTTTATAATTTAATATACAGTCTTTTATAGCACTGAATGTTATATTAATGACTGACCTCTGCATGTCTGTTTAGTCTGTAACACTAAAAGTGTTTCTCTCTGTCTCATAGGGAATGTATTTTGACAGGGACGATGTGGCTCTGCCCAACTTCTCCAAGTTTTTTCTGGAGCGTTCACAGAAGGAGAGGGATCATGCGGAGCACCTGCAGGAGTATCAAAACACGAGAGGAGGACGAATACTTCTACACACTATCTCGGTCTGTGAGTTTTAGGCTACATCTACATTAATCCGGATAGATTCGAAAACAGCGTTTTCGTTTAAAAAGGCTCTCCGTCCACACTAGCGTTTTCCGATGTTTTAAGTGTGGATGAGAAACTTTTGGAAAATGCCTGAAAATGCTAAATTCACCTTTCTGCGCATGCGTAAAAGCTCACTGAGATGACAGATGAAAAAATAAATGATAAAGTTATCGCGCAATTCTTCTGACAAGATCATTTTATTTATCAAAATATCTCACCATTCACTGATGCTTCCAGGTCACACTCAGTCACCATAGGTTTGGTCTAAAACGCAACTGCTTCATGTATTGCCGCAGGACAGCAAAAGTGAGTGCACACTCTTCATATCACTGTCCTGCAAAGATGAGAGAAAATTCTCTAACATATTTCAGCAACAGTGTGCAAGTGAATAGCACATAACAGGCACAATACCGGTAAACATGAATATCTATTGGTATAATATGCGTCACATGACTAAACTTACGACATCGTTTTTAAATACCTACGTTTTGACAGTCCACACAACAATGCGAAAACTGCGTTTTCAAATTTATCCACTTTGGAGAGCGTTTTCAAAAAGCTTCGTTTTCAGTAATAAAAACGCCGTCTCAGTGTGGATGGAAGGCCAAAACAGAGAGAAAAAGATGCGTTTTCAAATGAAAACATATTAGTGTGGACAAGTCCGGGTCCACCAAAGCGTTTTTAGCCAGTTGACACTACAGCGTACTACAGTTAAAATTATAATCCAGTATTTTACATTTGCTTTAGGATGTTAGTGTATTCAAACACATTTGTGTGTATAATCTGATTGTGTGTGTGTGTTATATGTATCTGGAATAATCTATATGCCATGATATATCTATAGCCGCTTTTCCAACATCGGGCCAAACCGTTCTCTTTGCTTAACCGTGCCGCTCCGGGCCAGCCAGCATGGATATGGGTTGATTTTTCCATTGTGGGGCTCTTTAGAAATCAAATACAACAGCATCAGTCGTCTGCCTTTTAATGCAAGAGTTTACAGATGATATGAGATGTAAATAGCGACCGCATTATGGAGGATGATCGGATATTTAGCCAGGCAACAGACAAGTGAACAATCCTGAGTTGCTATGTCACTACATGCATTCTACCAGCACGGTTAGCCAACGGTGCTGAGAATTCAGGGCCGAAAACCAGTTTGTAATCGTGCTGTGCCGTACCAGGCTGTAGTGGAAATACAACTGAAACCATTCCTTACTGTTCTTAGAACCGGTCGGCCCAACGGTGGAAAAGTGGCTTATTTGAGCATCAGCAATATCTACAGTAGTCAAACCTTTCATCAAAGTTATACATGAATTTTGAACAATACCCATTCTTGTCTTAGGACAGCTTTGATGAACTTGTTTGATCCACTTCAAATGTTGACTACTGTATAATATTTATAATACAATATAAATGTGTTCATAATACTTCTGTCCATTTTTCTCTTTCTCCCTGTCACTTATCAGAAGCCCAGTCGTGATGATTGGAGTGGAGGTATGGATGCATTTACTTTTTCTCTGGATCATCAGAAATCTCTCAACCAATCCCTGCTGGAGATCCATCACGCGGCTGGAGAGAACTCGGACCCTCATGTGAGTAGCTAAAGGTTTTTTTTTTTTTTTTTTTTTTGTATTAAAATAAGAATTGATAACCACTTTCTCTTTCTCACTTGTTTTGTGTACTCAATTATAATTGCATATTATTTTTGAATAACGGTGTATTTTCCCCGTCATTCTAGCTGTGTGATTTCCTAGAGGGCAACTTCTTTACTGACAGTCATGACTTTATTAAGACTCTCGGGGACCACATCGGCAGTCTGAGTCGTCTCATCAATTCTGACCCACACGGAAAAATGGGAGAGTACCTGTTCGACAAGCACACTCTCTGATCTGCTCAGATCTGATGAGTTTGGCTGCCAACCTTCCATGTCAAACTGTATGTGTACATGTGAATTATTTTAAGGAATTCTGCACAACTTTTCATTTAATTATTTTTGCATTTCTGTAAGAATCACGCAGTGTTTTTAACAACTATTTTTGTTGTACTTTTTCCATGCATAAGTGGGACTATACTGTGAATTGTGCCAGTCCAAAGATGGTACTTTGGTGTTCAAGCCTTAACTACCCCACGTCTGTTTACGTAATTGTATTGGTGCTATTGTAAAACCTTATCTTATCAAAAACCAGCCTATTGAGTCCTGAACGTCCTTTTGGAGAGGTTTAGTACAGCGCACCACTGAAAAGGAGTGTTTGTGTGTACATGTTGTTGAACTCCGACCACTGTGAATTGATATACCTCAAACATAATGTTCATAAATAAAGCATTCCAAAAAAAAAATGGTTCGTTTTTTTTTTTTGCTTGTACCTTTAATGTAGCCTCTTTAAAGTTTTTTATATATATAAATGTTAGAAATCAAATTGCATTTAAGCACACTTGTACAATAGTTTTTTTAGCATGTAGTTCAGTTGTCAGTTGACAATGAAAATTGAGTAAATCATTAACATATCTCAGAGTAACTCGATACACTGGAACTTGCTGTTCTCGTCATAAACTGATTGTGAAAGGCTGCCCTTGCCAAAACTGGGAGCGTTTGTAAAGAGGTTAATGGCTCATTTATTTGTAAATTGAAACCAGGAGCAAATTTATAATTTGAGAATCTGAAAAAGCATATTTATCATTCCAGGATATGAAAGCCATAGTAAAATCAACTTGATCAGTAAAACCAGTAAGCGGCTGGGTTGAGAAATGTTCTCATGTGATTCCACACTGTTCCTCTGAAGTGTGAATCCAATTAGGCTGGTATTGATTTTCCAGTTGTTTACACACTAATGTTAGATCTTGAAACCGAATCAACAAGACTGAAGCTACCAAAGCCTTAAACCAAGTCTGCAAAATTGTTGGTACAATTCCTGCCTTCAATTTATGCTCCACTTTTAGTGTGTAAATGACAACGTTTTTGTTACTGTAATGCATTTGTGTGTTGTTGTACATTTGACTAAGTATTACTGTTACAGTATTTATTTCACAACCAGCTGCAGTGTAACTGACAATGCAAAAGGTATAAACTTACTGATGGGATTTCATAGTGGTTTGTGTTCACATCACATCAGTGTGTTGTTGGTTTGTGGACAGATCTCTTCATATGAAGTATGTCATTTTGGTGTAAAAAAACATTTTGTAAAGGGATAAAGTGAATGCAGTGTTTGATTGTCCTTGACAGTTTTGTGTTTAGAGATTCGGGGAAATTTGGGAATGATTCAGCAAACTTGTAACCAATTGGGAAGAACTGAATGAAAACAGGAGGATTTACTGTGATTAAGTCATTAACTTACCATTTTGCACAAAATATATTACAGTAAAACAGTAATTTCCAACTAGATTGACCTTCTCTTTAAAGTGCTAATGTCTCTGAAAACTGCAAATTAAATGCTCTTCTTGCTTATTTGACACTGCACACATCTTCCTGAACACAGCAGCTGTTAAACCAACACTAAAGGCAGTTATGAATAAGGCAGCTATAATGTGTCAGCCAGAGATAAGGACTTTGAAACTGCTGACTCATTATGTGTGTTGTTTAGATAGGAAAGGCATTCATTGGTGTTCTTGCACTTGAATTGTTCTCTGTGTGGTTTAAGTAATCAAAACCACTGAACTGGCCTGAATTACTTACAAACAATTTTCTTTATGAATACCAAATACGTAGGTCTAACTGAAAGAATGAATTTGTAAGCTTTATATAAAATTCATATACACCACATTGCTTAACTAGTTAAATAAAGCAAGAGGAAGTTGTAATAGAATTGCTTTTTCATTGAATGGGACACAAAGCAGAGTGGAAAATATGACTTATTTACTGCAATAGATTAAACCCTGTAAAGCATGATATATGAAAGAATAGTTCAAAAATCTTTTTTTTTTTTGTTGTTCAAAATTACCAACATTTAAATGAGTCAATATATCATCAATAATTCTTTCAAAATGTGTGTTTGTCTTACCCTGATTCACTACGGTAAGCTTGTATGGTGTGGAAGTGGCATATGTCAGTTGTCAGCAGGGCCGTAGGGGTGCCTGGGGCACCGGTGCGAGTTGTTGTCTATGTCCCCTCTAGCAATGGCACTGGTTGTCACAACGAGCGAGAAAGGTTAACATGGAGCAAGCTAAATCTCAAACCTCGAATCACTCCAGGTCTGCTGGCAAAAAGAGAATGCGACAGAGCTTATAATAATACAAGAATCAACATTGGCTTGGCTTTTCTGAGATTTATTTTTATTACTCAAGTGAGTAAGGTGTTTTTTTGAACAGATAAAATGCCAAATGTAGCTATCTTAACAGAGTTAATCGAAAAGCATAATCTATTGCAAAGGGTCATATTCATCAGTCACGCAGAGCTGAAGCACAACCAAAATAATGTTCTTCCACAAAATGCATTTATTTTTATTTTTAACCTCTAGAGGGCCAAAATTTACATAGTGTGTATGTACATACATTTACATAAAATATCATAATGTAACTTTAAATGGAACCTTCAGACAAAATCTAAAAAAAACTATATATATATATATATATATATATATATATATATATATATATATATATATATATATATATATATATTCATAGTATATATTTTATTCAGCAAATATAGCAATTTGGTGTCGTTGCTGATATTTATATGGCTGAAAAGTAAGTTGAAATTCTGATGGCTTCAATGTAAATTAAAGAGATCTTTATAACAGTATAGCAGACTATTTAAATAAAATGTTTATAAATATCAGTTGTCACTTTATATTTCCCAATAATGTGTCATAGTAAGATGATATTTAAATGTTTATTTTTTTATTTTATTTTTTTCAATGGGGGCAAAACATATAATGCAATGCAATTCAGTGATGATTGGGAGATGTATAAATAAACGTTACTCAAACACCTGATGTATTATTTACCTGATACATTTTAACATGATTTAAAAAAAAAGTATGTATGGATACTCAAGTAAATTTAAGTTGCTTCTGTTGCTTCAAGTGTTCATCTTGAAATACTACTAACAATATAAAAATGATTCTTATGTTTAAGTTATAAAACTATTACATATTTTCACCGCAAAAAGACAATTGTACCAAGACCTGAAAGCAGACATTTTTACAATTAAACTAATGCCTTTTATGTGCTAAAAGTGTTCAAACAACAATTCAAACATGTTGTTTGTCCACAGCCAGGAACAGCACATCTGCGTGGCATCGCAATCTTCTTGTAAACCGACCCACTCGCTGCACGTCGACTGAACACCTGTGGGCGTGACAACGATGCGATGATGCGAAATGAGGCGTAGTTGACTTGCGCTTGAGGCGGTCATATGCAAACGACTGGTATGTCACTTCGTACCGTGACGTCACTTCATAACATGGATCCACAACGAGCTGTATTTAGTGCTTGTTTAAATAAATTGTTCCTTTATAATGGGGAGGATGTCTTAAGCTATGAAACTTGCAGGAAGTTTTAATGGTGCAAAGACCTCTTATATACCAAAAGATCAAGGCAAATTTGGTTTCTCATGTCATGACCCCTTTAATGTTGCATGAGCAGCATTGTTGACACCAAAATACAAATCTTGGTCCCACTTTATATTAAGTGGCCCTAATACCTGTGAACTTACATGGTTACTAGATATGTACTTAGTATGTAACTACAGTGTAAATACACATTGGTACATAGTATTTACAACTGTAATATTTGTGTAACTACACATATGTAACAACCCACGGAAAGGTATGTGTAAGTACAAATGTGTAACAGGACATTGGTAACAACACTTTTTTCCACTACAGTAAGTACACATGTGTAACAGGCATTATGTAACTACATTTTGTAACAACAATATGTATTCACACAAGTTGTTCCACTTCCACACGCAGTCTTCCATACTGTAGTTACCAGTTAAGAACACACTGAAACCATGATGATTCCTATGTGTATACCATGTATTTACTATATGACCGGCAGGACTTATGTTGAATTACAGCTAAAGTTTTCCCTTGTGGTACCAGTGTACTTACATGGTAACTCCTCAGGAACTCTGCACTTGATACAATGTGTTAAACTGTCATAACTTATATGTATTATGCAAAACCCAAACCTCTGTGCAACACTGTATTAACAGTGTACTTACATGGTAACTCCTCAGGAACTGTCCACTTAATATAAAGTGTAAAATGGTCATAACTTACTGTGTATTATGCAAAACCCAAACCTCTATGCAACTGTACTAACAGTGTACTAACATGGTAACTCCTCAGGAACTATGCACTTGATATAAAGTGTAAAATGGTCATAAGTTACTGTGTATTATGCAAAACCCAAACCTCTGTGCAACACTGTACTAACAGTGTACTAACATGTTAACTCCTCAGGAACTATGCACTTGATATAAAGTGTAAAATGATCAGAATATAAATTATTAATCCATGAAAATGTTAATCCGGTTTCGGTTCGCTCTGTGAAGGCGCGCGCGCTTCTCCATTTCAAATGTACTACACCGACTGAAACACGGCATGTCGCAATCTGTGACGAAGCAGGCGAGAGCCAATGAGCGTTTGATATCACGGCCGTAAAACATGTCGTAACGCTTCTTGAAGGCGCATTTTTTTAATTTGAATTCATCACCAGCGCGCCTGAGCGCGGGATTTGACGTTGGCGGTCGCTGCTGAGAAATGGAGATGAAGATCATAAAGGGCTGAATTGGCTTTATGCCCAGCTGCACTACTTCCTGAACTTCAGCCAGCTCCTTGTTTCCTGTCTGCCATTATTGGGCAACCTTGATTAATTCAGGTGTGTCTGATTATTGTTGCCATGACTACTGAGGTCAGGCACACCTGAATTAATCAATTTGTCCAATAATGGCAGACAGGAAACAAGGAGCTGGCTGAAGTTCAGGAAGTAGTGCAGCTGGGCATAAAGCCAATTTGGATCTGTTGCTTGCAAACAACGTATGGATTCTAAAGATTTGGATTACATCATGCTAATACAATTGATGTTTTTTTGTGAATTGATGTTGTGTTTTATTGGAGAAAACGCTTTTTGTGTCTCACGGTAAATAAACTAAATACTACAAAATGTTTAAACGATTAAACAAGGTATTTTTAAGGTTTTAAAGTGTAGGCTATTCTTGTTTATTGTTTACAGAACACTGTAATTTACTCTAAAGGCAAATAGGTCACTACAATGTCAAATCAAAAAATCTAAAATAAAGAGTAAATCTTTAAAAGTGCTATGCCGTAATATCCCAGAATCTATCAAAGCATAACTATCACATTTATATTTCAGAGTTTACTATCCACTACGTAACCTTGTGTTTTGCATTTACTGTGGTACACAACAATGACCCTAACAATTACACTTTATATTAAGTGGACAGTTCCTGAGAAGTTACCATGTAAGTACACTGTTAATACAGTGTTGCACAGAGGTTTGGGTTTTGCATAATACACAGTAACTTATGACCATTTTACACTTTATATCAAGTGCATAGTTCCTGAGGAGTTACCATGTTAGTACACTGTTAGTACAGTTGCACAGAGGTTTGGGTTTTGCATAATACACAGAAAGTTATGACCATTTTACACTTTATATTAAGTGGACAGTTCCTGAGGAGTTACCATGTAAGTACACTGTTAATACAGTGTTGCACAGAGGTTTGGGTTTTGCATAATACATATAAGTTATGACAGTTTAACACATTGTATCAAGTGCAGAGTTCCTGAGGAGTTACCATGTAAGTACACTGTTACCACAAAGGAAAACTTTAGCTGTAATTCAACATAAGTCATGGTATACACATAGGAATCATCATGGTTTCAGTGTGTTCTTAACTGGTAACTACAGTATGGAAGACTGCGTGTGGAAGTGGAACAACTTGTGTGAATACATATTGTTGTTACAAAATGTAGTTACATAATGCCTGTTACACATGTGTACTTACTGTAGTGGAAAAAGTGTTGTTACCAATGTCCTGTTACACATTTGTACTTACACATACCTTTCCGTGGGTTGTTACATATGTGTAGTTACACAAATATTACAGTTGTAAATACTATGTACCAATGTGTATTTACACTGTAGTTACATACTAAGTACATATCTAGTAACCATGTAAGTTCACAGGTATTAGGGCCACTTAATATAAAGTGGGACCCAAATCTTTTATCATACCCAGGCTACTGTTATCAAGGGAACTCATAGCCTACTAGTTGTATCGATTCCCGCTCGGAGCGGGTTAAGTAAGACCGGTTACACCACTTTAATCAGATGATTTCATAAAACGTAAAAAAGTCGAACCGGGGGTCTCCGGCGTGGGAGGCAGGCGCGCTAAAGACATCCCGCTAACATGCATCTTGAGGCCAGGGGAGTGAGGTTTACACGAACAGCTCTTACTGGCCTATGTCCGTTATGCTCCCCTTCCTAAACCTCACTCCCACTCGGGTCACGGCACCAAATGTAACCGGTCTTACTCGACCCACTCCAAGGGGGATTTGAACCAAGGTTCAAAGACCTCAGTTGCTAGCATGCCTTTTGAGGCCAGGGGAGTGAGGTTTACACGCACAACTCTTACTGGCCTATGCCCATTAAACCATTGGAGCACAATGATTTTGTTGGAGATTGAACACAGGCTGCATGGACTCGATCCAATCATGATGCTGGTTCAGAGCACATCTAAAATTTGAAATGCATGCGCAAGTGAGAAACATTTCCGCACGTATGTGAGTTCCACCCTGGTGACTACTTTATCATGCCTTAGAGGACCAAGATGACTGAATTTCCATTTTAGACTGGACTCAACGACTGGTACCTCACTCCACTGGACTCACCGAGAAAACCAGACATTGATAGAATTTGCTACTACAGCTCTTGCCATATTCCAGGCTATTGTAAAATTTGCTGCTAAATTATTTTCATTTGCCTGCCTTCTTTGAACAAACATAGTGTTGCTGACTGATGTTGTGTAAATCAGACAAACACATGCCTGCTCACCTGAATTGTTTATCATTAATGATGATGATTCATGTTTGAAACAGCTGAAAACCAATCCTCAGGATTTCAAATAAACTATATCAATCTAATTACATGCATCCAGTGTATCCAAATAAAATGTTTGTTCTACCATCTGCTCCAAACGTCACAATTAAGCACCATTCTTCTGTTCACAGTACAGCAGATTGGAAAACAAAACATCAGCTCATGAGTCAAAAGGAAGTTAATTCATTTCCTTAGTTGTACCAGCCACATGTTTAACTCTAGATATTTTATCCAGCACAACCCAAAACATAACTTTTTTTATTAATTATATTACTGTATATTATATTATAAAAGCATTTTTGCGGCTGAAGCCACTTCCATATTTTGCATCATTCAAACATTTGACAGTATGAAAGTTTAGAATGAGTTTAGAATGTCACGAACAAAATATTTGTTGTAGGGTAAAAAAAACAAAAAAAAATCCAGTGATGTTCCTTATAAGCCTGGCCTGGTATGAGCAGAACCTCAGACTGTAGAGTTTCATTAAAAATTACTGTCTTCATCAACTGCAAAATCAAGCACATGCAACTCATCGTTCTTCTGTATCACTTCTTTCTCCTCCTCCTCCTCTGTGCTGTTGGTTTCTCTTCTATCCCTCTTCACAATCTGATGATATTCCTGATAGATTCCAGTCAGAGCCTGTGCGGCCTCAACAGACACTTTCAGCTTTCCAACCACATCCTGCTCTTCATCTGCACTGACAACTGAGAGATAAAAACAGACAATAATGCATGTATTGCTTATGCATATATTTCAAGTATATTTTCAAATCCTTTAAAATTAATGAATATTACCATCGATCTGTTCTTCAATTACATCATTTCCAGTCAGAAGAAGTTCTCGTAAATCCAAGTGGGCATAGCCGACATCTTCACATTCTTCTTGCTCATTCATGGGCTCACTGACTACTGTGAACTTTAACCTAGATGATTGGAGGAAAGAAACCTAGAGATTAGAAGATCTTCTTTACGAATCTTTCATTTTATTGCCATGTGAAATTATTATTGTTACATCTGTCAGTATCTCTCATGTTCTCTCTGTTTACCTGCCCTGGTTGGGGTCAGTGCCTTCCAGTATGGTGTAGAGGTAATGTCTCAGAGGAGCTGCTTCCAATGAATCCACATGAATAACTGACAACAAATAAGGAAACATACATGGTATGATGAATTTAAAAAAGTGATAAGAAAAACATACACATAATTAACCAAGTTCATGTTAAACTTACTAATATATATAATATATATAAATTAAATGAAGGGCCACTTCAGTAACGAGACTACAGTATGTTTCTTAACATAATTAAGTACACTATTAAAAATGCACTGTACTCCTGACAAATTTGAAGTTGTATTTTAAAGTATACAACTTTAAATTGTCTTAGTAATCTTTTGTCATCATTTAAAAAAAAAAAATTCTGATGTGTTGACTAACATACTAAAGCACATGTAAAGTACTTGATTAGAATATTAACTGAAATGTGTTATTTAATATTACATTTAAAAGTTAATATAGTTTAAATTTACTAATCTGAACTTCTTCTTTACAAATGTGTAATTATGTGTAAAAAATTATGAATATAATAATAAATACATTTAAATTCATTCATACAAGTTTCAGTTGAAATGACATTCAATATTTAATTTACCATAAATGCACTACATTCGGAAGTATTCTTTAACCATATTTTATATAAACATATGAAATATGAAATTAACATATAAGGATGTGCATAAGTCACACTTAAGTGGGCCAAAAAAGCACTCTAAACTTCTACCAAATTGAGTTTAATATCATTTGAAATATAATACAACTTAATTTAATTGCAAATAAGTAAGAATAATTATATTTTAAAGTGTATTATTTCTGTATTAAGTACTCATTTTAAAAGTATGTTAAATTGTACTTGATTTTACAAGGGTGGGTCAATAGCATTTCTCTTTGTAAGTGGCATTTTTATTCCTTCTACTCAAAACTTGAAAACTAAACCTGCTAACCATTTGTCCTAACCGAGTGTGCTGCAAGTTTCCAGGGAGAAGTTATTCCATGCTGAAAGTTGGTGCAAATCAAAGTCAATCAAAATATATTTGATGTTTAATATCAAATTAATCAAATATCAGCTACTGTATGTTGAACAGAAGTTTGGACCAATGAGACGTCAGTGTGGGTGGGGCTACACAGAGTGATGTTAAAGGTCGTGGATGGTTAGGACAAAGACTTTTACCATGGAAGAACATCTGTTTAAGACACATAAAGGTAATTAATTTTCCTTCAGTGACCTTACCTCGTGTAAAGTTATAGTGTATTTCCTCCCCGTCTGTTGGTTTACGCAGGGACATGGGCGTTTCTGTCGTCTCCATGGGAATACCTAGAAGCCGGTATTCTACATACACCTGGTGCACTGAATAGTCAAGTGCAACACTGGAAGAAGGGTTAAAAGAGAGTGACAGGATTTCCACTCTGAGTCTGTCTCCCTGTGAGACACAAAGACAAACATTATTGAAGAACTGACTCTTCCCATTTAAGGCTAGATGAAAGTACATGAAAACAAATGTTTCAGCTACGCCAACTTGATTTCACGGAATGGTCCAAATGTGCTCTGATGCTCTGGCAAATGCATAAGCCTTCATAAGTAATTAAGGGATTTAGATAATGGTGAGTTTTCTTCCAAGCAAAAGTGTACAATGTACAATACTCAAAAAGCATCAATGAAGATATGATTGGCTGTCTGAAACAGCTGGTTGTCAAAGAATGTGACTTTGTGTCCAAATTTTATTTGCAGTCATTTAAGCAAGGATGATGAGAAATATAGTGCATGGGTTTAATTTCAATTAGTAGCGTCTCTGATTTCAGGTAGAATTACTATATTGTGATGTCATTCCTTATCATGGTTGAAAATGACATATCTTGGTAAAGATTTTGGTTAAAAATGACTTAATATTCTGGAAAAGATTTTGGTTGAAAATGACTTGTAAAGATTTTGGTTGAAAATTATAAAAAAAATAAAATTAGAGATGGGCGATATGACCAAAATCTTTACCACAATATAAGTAGTTTAAATATGATATACCCAGAAAGTCAACACATAATGCGTTAATCCCCAAGTAAACAAGCCAGAGGTGACAGCGGCAAAGCATGAAAAACAAAAATGTTGGTTGTAGCAAGAGACAAAGTTCTCTCATGGATATAAATTATGTTTTTGCTTTTTCAAATTTTTGAGATTCTGTTGTATGTAACATGTCTATTAGTCAACTGTGTGATCATCACCTTTTTATGTGGTTTTTGAGGGTGAGGAATTATGATGACATCACTTCCATTTGAATCTCTTGATTCATCAGACTGAAGGGCGTCTACGTCACTCTGAGCTATTTTGGATAAAAGATGTAAAAAGAAGCTTTAACTCAGTACTTTATAACTTGTGTAATGAATAAGTGACTTTTGAAAATCTCACTTCTATCTTCTGTTTCATCCTCTTGTTCGTCATCTTCCTGATCCTCTATTTTGATTTGCTTCAAAAGAAACATATTGAGGACACATTTAAATACTCATAAATCTTCCTGTCACACCTTCCCAGTTCCTTACCTGTGCTGAATGGCTTCGATTGCTCCTTTGTCTACGAGGGGTGCTCAGCTCTGAGTCCGATCGTCTAAAGTCCATAAATTGATTGGACTCAGTTGACTTAACAGACATGGCAGGGGTTTTGGGTTTGACTTTGTCCTGAATGGGTAATGATGCAGTGCGTTGTTGCTTCCTTCTAACTGACTTTGATGGTTGACCTGCACTAGATAGAGGTTTCCGATGATTCGAAATCGGTTCAGATACCAGAATGGTTGGAGACTGAAGGGGTAAGGTCGAACCTCTTTGAGGGATTCTAATGGGTGTGGATGGGTGAATGTCAGAGGTCTTGGCTCCATGGTCTGGTGGAGGCCGAAGCTGAGAGTGAAATTAAGTTGAAAGATTTATTTTATATTGTTGTTGAATTACTCTGGGGTGCGTTTCCCGTGCAACAACGTAACTCGCTGCTTCACTACCATAGTATACAATGCATCGGTGAAGAAATCAATTAGTCACGACAGTTTCCCGAAACCATATTGTCGCAAAGTGTTCGTTCAACCACGCTGGTTAATGATGTCACGAATGTGTTGGAGTAAACTTCTTTTAATTAATCTGTTTGAGATCTGAGGACTAGTTCTCATTTTTCTCAGTTATTTTTTGCTTTATTTTCAGATTCAATCATAGGCTGGTTCTTGCTAGAGCACGTTCGCACATGCGCAAGCTTCAGAAACGACGCTCTTGACAAACTAAAAGACGTAAATTACATTTCTATGTATTCTGAATAAAAGATACAGATTGTACTGAATGTCAGCTTGCTTATTTGGCTCAAGATAAGGATTTATTGAGTCCACATGTCATGCAAACAAGAAACTATGCTTCTAACCACAGGTCGAGAGCTGTCGTTCCAAACACACAACTTTTCGATGTTGTTTGCGAATGTTCGTTAAAACTATGTTTTCGGGAAACACCGACTCAGAACTTGTGGCCATAGTTGGCTAATGATGTTTTTGGGAAACGTACCCCTGGGCAGTTATTGTTATTTCACAGACACTCACCCTGGGCTTTGCAATGGGTTTCTGTGACACCTCAGCGCTCGGCACCATTCTCTCTTTCTCTGCTCCTTCTCTTTGCCTTGACGGAGTCTCAGGTGACTGAAAGGGGTACTTCCACCTGAGAGTGACCCTCACCATTCCTCTAGGACTGCCAGCAGGGTCTCTAAGCACATAATCACCTGACAACAGGGAACAGAGGAAACATTTTTCATAACCTTTGCCTAAGTGAATATTGCTTATTGTTCTAAATTTGATTCCCATGGTAATATAATGTTTTTGTTACTTTTATTTTTTTCTCTTGGTTGAATATTGGATATTTGGTTTCAAAAATATGAACTTACTAAATTGTACGCTATTGGTCAAGTTTTAAATAATTAAGACTTTTTTTGAAAGAAGTAGTTTATGTCGCTTAATAAGTCACAGAGGCAGCACTTATTTGATCAACAATAACAGTAATTTGTGAAATATTATTACAAGTTATATATATATATATATATATATATATATATATATATATATATATATATATATATATATATATGACTTATTCTTGTGATGGCAAAGCTGAATCTTCAGCGATAATTCAGAAATCATAATAGGCTAAACTATTAATAAGTTTTCTTATTATCAATGTTAAAACAGTTTTTGCTGCTTAATATTTTTGTGAAAACGACACAAATTCCTTTTTTTATTCAGGATTCTTCAATAAATAGAAAGTTCAAAAGAACAAGGTTTACTTGAAAAAAATAATTACATTATAAATATATGTTGCTGTTATTTTTAATCAATTAAATGCATTCTTGCTGAATAAAAGTAGCCTATTAATTTCTTTAAATATAAAAGTCTAACTAATCCCAACTTTTAAATGGTAGTGTAACCACAGTTTCCAAAAAATATTAAGCAGCAAAAACAATAAATATTGATAATAATAAGAAATGTTTTGTAAGGAATCAAATAAATATTCAAATGATTTCTGAAAGATCATGTGACACTGAAGACTGCAGTAATAATGCTGAAAATACAACTTTGCCGACAGATAAATAAATTACATTCTAAAATATATTAAAATTGTAACCGTTTTAAATCGTAATAATTTTTCACAATATTACTGTTTAAACCATATCAAATAAATGCAGCCTTGGTGAGCAGAAGAGACTTCTGTCAAAAACATTGAAAAGATCAGGGTAACAGTTTAGAATATTGTTTCTTCATTAATGAATAACTACACAGGAACAAACAAGTAACGAACTAATAACATTCTAGTAACTACTATTAACTAACAAGAAACTCTGATTAACAAATTAGTAAGTAATAGCGCTCAGATGAATGCAGTAGTTCATTATTAGCTAATCAGTAACTACTATTTTTTTCATACCTCCCAGAGAACTACTACAGGTTCATAATTAACATGAATAATGCATCATTTATAATAAAAGATAATGGTAAGTAATGACTCAAGTGTTACTACATCATTCTAAAGGAACTACTAATTATTTGGATCAGTATTCTAAAGTGAAAAACATGATAACTACCTAATATTGACTGAAGTCATTGTAAGCTTTTGAGATGTTTGTAAGATTTTGAATAGTAATTCCTTCTGATGGATTTGGTAACACTTTAGTCATTACTAGTGTGTTCCTAAGATCTTCACTTTAGAATACTGATCCAAATTATTAGTAGTTCCTTTAGAAGGATGTAGTAACACTTGATTCATTACTAATGGGCTACCATTGCCTTATATTATACATTATGCATTATTAATATTAATTATGAACCTGTATATAGTAGTTTTTATATTCTTCAGTGAGGTTTGAAAGATAATTATTGATTAGCTAAGAGTGAACTACCACATTCGACTGAGCGCTATTACTTACTAATTTGTTAATCAGAGTTTCTTGTTAGTTAATAGTTACTAGAGTGTTAATAATAAATTACACATTTGTTCCTGTGTAGTTATTCATTAATGAAGGAACAGTATTTTTATTCCTTCAGTTTTGTTTATTTGCATCTTGATGGTAATGATTACCTCTGATTGGTCTGCCTACAGCAAGGGCTCGTAGTGGAATTGGTGTCTTTGCTAAATAAGTGTGAGGAGTCTGACTTTCGCTGTCATCAAACACATACACCCACAGACAGCCCACATTCAGGTATTCTAATACATCCGTGGTAACAGCTAACGGATAGCTCGCTGAGTCTTCAAAGACAGGATCCACGCAGCACTGAATTATGGGAGAAGAATGAGGTGGTAGGTCATAAAGGCGGTACGTTAAGTATGCATCAGGTAGTAGTCCTGGCCAGCGGGTACTCAGACCCACACAGCGCTCCAGTACCACCTCTAGCTCATTGGGTATCCCTACGCTGTAATCATACATCTCCTAAAGAACACACAAAAAATACATGTTTTTAGTTTGAGGTAATGATTTCAGTCAAATTAAGCAGAACCTCTGATTCCATTCAGTAAAAGAGGCTGTTGATTTTCAAAAATGACAAAAAGCACAAAAAGTGTATATCAGACATATTAAAGTAGTCCATATGACAATATTACAAGTTATCTGTAGCCATTTGATACTTTTTAAATATGTACATGTGTGAAAGACAGTATGGATGCAATGGAGGGCATTATTTAAATAATGTCTTTTTCCTCACACAAAAGTCTGTTACTCCACACAAAATGATTATATGATACACAAGTCATATGACATACTTTTTGGTATTTCTTCTGGAGCCCCTAGTTATTGTATACATTCACTGTATGGACAAGAGCAGTGGGATAGTAAAGTGTCATTGTACGCACACTTCAGAATCTTGCCAGAAGCAGTAAGTCATCTGGGTACTTTTTGCTAACCTTTTAAGAGTACTGTGAATTCGGACATACTATTCTTGTCACATACTATAGGGGAAGTATGCGTTTTCAGATGCAGCCACACCCTTGTGAAAAAGTGTGTCTAATGGTAGTGAAGGTGCTCTTTTAAGTACATTTTTAAAAAGCTGTACTTGCAGATAATATAAAATTAATGAAATAAAAGGCTTCTTCTTAAAGATATATGATATAATGACTTCTTAACACATTTAAGTACACTTTTAATTTTGAATTTTGTAATAATGTCAAATTAAAAGTTCATTTTAAATTGTTTTAATAATCTTTTGTTTGTTCTTGAAAGCATTACACTTATTGTGATGTGTAACGTATAAAGCACATACTTGATTATAATTTTTTCCTGTACTGTGTTATTTGATATTATATTTAAAGTTAATATATTTGATATATTTAAATGTACTAAATTGCAACGTCATCAGTACAAATGTTTAATTACAAATATATGTAAATAAATGGCATACAAGTTTCCTTAGAATTGACATTGAAGTATATTTTTGGTTATCATAAACACTAGTACACATTAACCATATTTAGTTAATAAGAAATTACATATAAATATGTACTTAAGTCCTACTTTAGTGGTTAAAAAAAAAACTACTAATTTTCAGCTAACTGCATTCCACAATGCTTGGAATACTGTAGATCAGTGGTTCTCAACTCCAGTCCTCGGGACCCACTGCTCTGCACATTTTGTATGTCTTCTTATTTAACACACCTGATTCAGATCATCAGCTCGTTAGGAGAGACTCTATGACAGGGATGGGCAACTCCGGTCCTGGAGGGCCACTGTCCTGCAGAGTTTAGCTTCAACCCTAATTAAACACACCTGAGCAAGCTAATCAATGTTTTCAGGATTATTAAAAAATAATTTTTGTCAGGGTTGGAGCTAATCTCTGCAGGACAGTGGCCCTCGAGGACCGGAGTTGCCCATCCCTGCTCTATGATCTGAACTGAGTGTGTCAGATAAGAGAGACATACAAAATGTGCAGAGCAGCGGGTCCCGAGGACTGGAGTTGAGAACCACTGCTGTAGATTTAAACAGCATGTTTTTTTTATGAGAATAGAATGTGCATAGGCTTTGTCTTGGCGGACTAGATCGGATATGCTCCTGCTGCTGGCATGAGTGAAGGCTACAGCCAAAACATGCACATAAATACAGGGAATAGAATATGAGCTGCTGCAAGAAAAGTAGGAAGAACTCTCTAGCAAATCTAGGCAGGTGGTGCTGGGGAAGGAGAGAGGATAAGAAAATTCCTATGGTGTGCTGCTCTGACACTCAGTTCACATTTACTGTAAGTATATTCTTTTAAAGGGATAGTTCACCCAAAAAATGAAAATTCTGTCAGTATTTACTCACCCTCATGTTGTTCCAACCCAGTACGACCTTCGTTCATCTTCGGAACACAAATTAAGATATTTTTGATTAAATCTGAGAGCTGGATCACTCCTCCATAGGCTTCTTCAAGGATTGAAACTTGCCAGCCCCGAAAAGTTATTAAAGACATCGTTAAAATAGTCCAAGTGACTACAGTGGCTCAATCTTAAGTTTATCAAGCGACAAGAATACTTTTTGTGCGCAAAAACAAACAAAAATAACGACTTTATTTCAACTATTAATTTCCTTCTCTATGGGCCTCTAGTCAGTTAACGTAGTGTGATTGCGTAGAGCTACGTCACACGTAGGCTCACTATTGGCCGACGCTGGTCATGTGGGTGATGCGTGTGATGTACAACAACAGAAGTTTACGCTGTTACACTAGTGAACTGACTCGAGGCCCACAGAGAAGGAAATGAATAGTTGAAATAAAGTTGTAATTTTGGGGGTTTTTTGCGCACAAAAAGTATTCTCGTCGTTTGATAAACTTAAGATTGAGCCACTGTAGTCACTTGGACTATTTTAACGATGTCTTTAATAACTTTTCGGGGCTGGCAAGTTTCAATCCCTTAAGAAGCCTATGGAGGAGTGATTCAGCTCTCAGATTTAATCAAAAATATCTTAATTCGTGTTCCGAAGATGAACGAAGGTCTTACGGCATTGGAACAACATGAGGGTGAGTAAATACTGACAGAATTTTCATTTTTGGGTGAACTATCCCTTTAAAGTATATTATTTCCATAATAAGAACACTAAAGTCCTAAAAAGTGCTGTCCTCATACTGTATGTACATGGTGGCATTTACCTCTGTTTCCCCATGAGCCCATTCCGAACCTCTGGTGTGTCTTACAGATGTTCTGCTTGTGGGTCTTTCCATTTGAGGTTCTGTGAGTTCCACCTGAGGGTGTAAACACACCCAAAACTCAAGGATTCCTATAACTTCTCCTTCAGCTCCTGCAGAACAAAGGACAACTTACAAAATGCAGTGGCAAATAGTATTGCAATCAAGAGCTTCAACAAGGAAAAGAATGTGAAATTAAACTCTCTTACACAAGCATCATTTATATGCTATTTTAATTGCAAAGCCTCATTTTTCTTACCTGTGATGTTGGTTCTGTTTTTCATTCGTTCACCTCTGCACTGCAGCGCTCCCATCAGATTGATCCTCGCTCTCCCACGGGTTATAAATTGTACCCCTCCAAATGCTTGGTGCAGTTCAACAGTGATGAACCCTTCCTGAACCCTGAGCTTCTCCAGGTCGAAGGCAGAGAGGGCGTAATGCGACGTGAAGCCATAATTTGGCTGGCAACCTGACATTAATGGAGTTGAGAGGGTTTCAAAGTCAAGAAAGCCATAGGTGCAAAAGGTCGCAACCCCTTGGTGATCTCCTGTGTTTTGTCCCATGAGTCTCAGTCCCAGTGGTGTAAAGGTGGCTCCTGTGAGATGGATCTCCAGAAGAGATTCTCCTCCACGCAGATGTGTGACTATAGCGCCCTCTGCTGTGAGCTGGACTGACTCTTGTGCCAGGCCTGTCCAGGTGTACTGCATGGGTATGGTCCGCTTATTGTTTCTAGGGCTGTACGCTAACTCTTTGAGTTGAGCTAAAACCATGAAGGGAAAATATGATGTCATACTTGCATTATTAAGAAAATAGGGGAGAATGGGGCTAGTTGTCACACATTTACTCTCCATCTATTCCTTGTTTCTCAGTAGTTTCTATAAAGACATATGCCTACATAGTTGACCCTGCATATCAGTGTGGTGTTATTATGGTTTCTTGTTTATAACTAAATTACAAAAATGATGATGGATTAGAATTTTAGTTTGGAGGATAAAATTCTGAATTATTATTATTATTACTGATTTAAAATCATTTAAAATCTGATACTTATTTAATTTGTAACCATTTTAATTATGTAATATTTTTATTTTGAAATATTAAATAATAAAACATAATACATAATGATTTTATTTAAACAAAATATAGCTGAAAACGATTTTAAACTAGATATTTTAAACCAATATACAAAAAAAAAAAAAAACATTGGTGCCATCAGATTTTTAACTTAAAACTTATGACAACTAGCCCCAATCGTTTGTATATTGTACATGCTACAACAGCAGTTCCTCTAACCTTGTAAATTGCTGATTTGAAGGCCTCTGCTTTTCAACAATTTGTCTTTTTCACTTGCCCTCCTTCTATTCTCCTCCCTCTCTCTTTCAGACTTCTCCATAACTGTCTTCATCTCGTTCTATAAAAGAAAATACTGTAAGTGTAACGGATGATGTTTTGGATTATGTGGAGTGAATAGAGACATTCTGAGCAATATATACCAGAGTTGTGATTTATTTTTACTGCGACTGTGTGTACCTGGAGGTCAGCATTTAGGCGATGCTGCAATAATAATAAGTCCCTAGTTTTCTGGAGTTCTAAAACAGTTTCTGCATATGAGGCTTGTACTGCAGTCAAATCCCTTGATGTGTCTTCTAACTTTCCATCCGTTTTCAAGAAGCACATCAGCTCTTGAGTCTCCTGCTGCATTCTGAAGGCCTAAGAGAAGAGAACAAGAATGAACAGGGAAACAGAAAGATGTAATGAAACAAGCAAAGAAAAAATATTTAGAAATATCTAAAAATCTGCAACATTTAAAACTAAAATCTAACCTTAATCTGCAGCAGAGTCTCACTCAGATCTTCCACACTCATGTCAAACTCCTGATAGAGAATGAAAAACAGATTCTAATGAGCTGAATGTCTGGCCCCAGTTTCTCTTTCCAAAGGAAATTTTAGCGTAATAAAGGAAACTTTACTTTTGTAATAGAGTCCAGTTTCTCTTGCAAAGATGTGACCTCCTGCCTGTGTTGCAGGACTTCTTGCTCCAAGCAATCATGTTTATCTCTGAGGAACATAACCATATCTGGACACAGAAAAATACATGTTGGGGAGATGTTTGCATTAACATTGAAAACATGAACATCAAATGTATTTTGCATATTTGCAATTATGAGCTCTGATTTGATGATTACAGAATTTTCAGGAGAACTTTGTGCACCGTTTTCAGGCTGCTATAATCAGCACTTCCAGAATAAGATGAGATGTGGTCCAGAATTGATGGTGCTAGACATAAACCTGACAGTGCAAGAGCCTTACCTCTATCTCGCTCCTTCTCCTTCTGAACTCGATCATTCTCAAGTCTCGTGTGTTCCTTCTCCTGCTCCAGCATTATCCTTTCTCTCCTTTCTTCCACCAGTTTTTCTTCAAGCTTCTGTACCTCCTCTCTCCACCTATCTTCTCTAAACGGTTCCCTTGTTTTCTCTTGTTCCTCATGTTGTCCTTCTTGATGGCTTTGGGCAGACATAGTGCTATGGTGGAAACCAATGAATTAAAACTTGGCCTTTTTAACTACAGATTTTATTTCCCTCACTTATTTACAGGATGGTTTGGGGTTAAAAACAAATCTACAACCAGTTTTACTAGCATTTATACTAGCTTGAATAGCCTGGAATAAAGACCTTGCAACAGATAAATGACTGACAACCCAAATAGCCAAACAAAAATTCGCTGCACTGAGAAGCCTTGCTATCCGCCATTGTGTCTGTCAAGCTTTAAAGCTTACTGAACTTACTAGTTACCCAGAGTGGCTAGTTAATGGAGTTTCGTTTGTCCATTCTTGAAATCATCCAGTGATCATAAAAAACGCAAGGGTTGAATCAGACTTGTCGTTCTTATGATATTGGCCTTTTGAAAAATGGGCTTCATCCATCTGTTGACTTTTGAATTGTGGATTATTTCGTTCAGAAATATGCTGAATGACTATGCTGGTTTGAACATCTCTGTGATTTAATAAGTAATAAATAGTGTGACGCAGTCAAATTTTACTTTATTTTAAGAAAACACACACACACACGCACACACACACACTTACCTCTGTTTGCATCTTCCAAGTGTCTGATATACATTTTTCCTGTGTGATGTCAACTTTCCGACTTCTTGACACTTGAAAAAATTTCACCTTGTAATTTCAGTATTTTCTTGTATTCTACCATTTAGTTACATAACCTCATTCAAAAGCGTATGCTTTCTGATTTCTTCTCAATGATAAACTGTGATAAACTGCATTTGAATTAAAAATATTTTTTTCCAAAAATATCAGGTACATCAGCGAGTAAGCGACTTGCGTTGTCATTTTGTTTGACAGACATGGATTACCCACCCTTGAAAAGTAACTGCTTTCATAAGGTCAATTCAGGCCGATAAGTTGGCTGAATCCCCTTTGCCCCACAGTCCATGAAAATGTCCCTGGTTGTCCCTCACTATCAATGCCCCTACCTACATCCTATGAAATACTGACCTCTCCAGAAGGGAATCATAGCTCTTCTTCAAGAGGTTCCTCTCCCCTTCCAGATCTGAAACCCTCTCCTGAAGCTGAGGGACAGATGATTGTATAAGATTGCAAAGAAGAAAACTTGGAATAAAAGTGCAATAACTCAAGCTGTACCTCCCCAAGAGCTTGCAGTGAACGTGTGGCAGCATTGAGCTGGCCCTCGAGTGTTAGCACTCGCTGCTTCTCCTGTTTCAGCTGCTCGCTCAGGTCCTCCACCTTCTCCAGCAGTGATACTTGGCTCTCTTTTAAACACCTCTGGCCCTGCATAATATTTACCCATATAAAATAAAAAAGACACAGAACCCCATTTATTCAATGGCATTTATCAAAATTAACTTGGTCTAACTCATCAATGTTCTGTCCAATTCAGAATAGGGCTACTTCTATTATACTATTTTATTGTCAGATCATGACAATATTTGCATGAGTATAAAGAAATAGCTGATAATGATGACTGTAACGGTCACCAGCTGGAGTGCCCTTGAGAGCCACCAGAGGGCACTCCAGATAGGACTATTATCACTCACAAACTACATTTCCCATAACTCACTCCCCGGACTCACCATCACTTATCACTGATCACATTCACCTGTACCTCATTCACTGATTGCATTCACCTGTGTCTCATCCTGTTAGTCTGTCTATTTATACCATATTCATTCACTCACCGCGAAATCTTGTTTTACTGTATTTTTGAGCGTTTGATTCCTGTGTTTGATTCCTGTGTTTGATTCCTGTGTTGCTGACCCTTCTCTGCCTGCCCTGACCCTGGACTGTTTCACTGGACTCTGATTCTTCTCTGCCTGCCTCGACCCTCTGCTTGTATCTGGTTTGTCTCTGCCTTGTCTCCGTTGCCCTGTTTGCTGTTGTTAATCCCTGCCTCTTGACTACTTTAATAAATGCTGCAAATGGATCCCCTTGTGTCTGTCAATTCGTAACAATGACAATGGTAAATATTTCTTTTCAGGTTAAGCTCACCTCCTCCAGCTGGTTCTCGTAAGCCTAGAAAACACAAAGAGAGGAGGTAATGAGGATGGATTGTTTTAATGCCTAAATATAATTTGGAAGACATTATACCAATTATTTCAAAGTGAAAGTCCCCATCTAAGGTCCAATTCACCATTTACACTGATATATATATATATATATATATACACAAAAACTTTGGACCAACTTAAAAATACTCTAATGTGTTACAGGCAAATTTATTATTTTTATGAATTTATATTTATGAACCAGTTAAAAAAAAAACTTTCATACAAATTAAAAAGATTATTATGAAGACAATATGCAACTTGATGTAGGTCAATATAATATATTTTTTACTAATTAATTTCACCACAAACAAAATCTAATTTATCTATAATATGATAGTTGAAATTTTACTTAATATAAAACTTAACACATGTTGTTAGTGAATATTTTTATTTAGTTTACTTACAATAAATAAAGACAACTTCAAAAGACCTTCATTTTTAATGTGATGTGTTTTTGATATACTGAAGTACTGAAAAAGACAAAATTTTTAGACAAACTGAAAACCGTGATTTGAGTAATAGATTCTGATTTTACATTTCGATTTTTTTTTTTTCATTTGAATGATTACTGAATCTGTTTTTGAGCTAGTGATATGAGTAAATGCCTGCTCACATTTAGTCTAGAACTACAATAACCACACAGCGCACACAATGGCTGCACTTACTCCCTATTTCTCTCAACATGGGGACAGGAGGGGTGTGTAATGTGTATGAGTGTTTATTATTTTAAAAAAAGACTTTATTGAATTCTGCCATCATGCGTGCTACATACCAGTTTAACACGGTGTTAGTCAGTAAATGTGAAAAAGTAACTTGCATTAACTTTTGTTGTAAATGTAAAAGTAATGGCTTACTTCATTTGTTATTTGAAAAAACTAATCTGATTACGTAACTTGTGTTACTATAATCCCACCAATGTGATGCAATGTGATGCACAAACCAGCACTGGTTACACTCCTAATCACTCCTCTCATCAACATACTGGTGCGTTTTAGTTCAGTGAAGCCCAAAGTAGAGCCAACCAATAGTAAAGTGGATGGACTATCCCAAATGACCCCAAACCTTAAATATGATTTAAATGGATAATAGTTTTCAATGTTTTTTGCTCTGGTTTGGTCTTACGGCTCACCTCCTGAAGAGAAGCAAACTTTTCCTGATTGACCAGAAGGGCGCAGGTCTTTTCAGAGAGCTGTTTCTGCAGTCTGATCACATCTACATTATCTTTTATAGTGAGTCTGTAAAGAGGAATTAAAAAAATGTCACATGCACACGCACACGCACACACACAAACGTATAGAGTCTGTAAAGAAGAATAAAAAACACCACATGCACACATACACACATATATATACACATATATATATATATATATATATATATATATATATATATACAGTGCTTAGCATAAGTGAACACACCCATGCTAAAGTAGTTGACTAAAAAGAGGAATAAAAAAATCATCTTTTGGAAATTGACCATGAAAATGGAAATACTTTCCATAAGATCATCTCTCAATGCAAATCAAACCAGCTATTAGCCTAACTGAAATAACACCATGCCAATCTCTAGGTATGGTGAAGGGAATGTGATGATGTGGGTCTATTTTAATTCCAAAGGCCAAGGGAACTTTATCAGGATGCATAGTAACCTGGAAATAACTGGCCTTTAAAAATACAAATCTGCCTGCCTCTATGGGAATTTAACATAGGGATGTCCTGATTTATGCACCCTGTATTTTAAGGAAGAACATTGATTTATTTACGATACATTACTTATTCACAAAGAAAGTTGGTGTCCTTAAAGGTTGGATTTTTCCTCATTTTTTTAAAATTAAGGCATTAAGATCAATTTCCAAAAGATGATTTTTTATTCCTCTTTTTAGTCAACTTTATATGGGTGTGTTCACTTATGCAAAGCACGGTATATATATATATATATATATATATATATATATATATATATATAGATATATATATATATATATAGATATACATATACACACACACACACACACACTCACACTCACACTCACTCACACACACTCACACACACCAACTTTTCCAACCTGTGTCCGTCGGCTTGTTGTTTGCGTAGGTCTTTCACAATACCCTCAATTTCTTTCTCTTTTTCTCTGAACATTTCTCTAAGAGACTGAGTACTCAACTCCTGTTCTGCCACCCTCCCTTGCTGGCTTTCTATGATGGTAGATCTGCTGAGAGAGAAAACAGGAGGGAAAAGCCGATATTGCAGATCAACATGGCATTTTAATAGCAATGTCCTACTGTCACGCCTGCCAGCCGGAGTGCCTATGATAGCCACCAGAGGGCACTCCTTCTGTCTTTGTTATCTCATCATGAACTGCATTTCCCATAACCCATTGATCGGACTCAATATGTCTGATTACTTTTAGCTGTGTCTCATTGGCTTTGTTAACTCTTCCTATATGCCATGTGTATTCACTCAGTATGGTGTCTTGAATGTGTTACATTGTATTTCTGAGTGCTCTCTGGTTTCCTGTGTAATAGTTCTGACCATCTGCCTGGATTACCCTTATAAACGACTGCATTTGGATCCTCAACCTGTGTGTCTAAACAGTAAACACCTACCATATGGGTATGGATTATCAAGAGGCATTCAAATTAAGTATGTATCAAGCAAAATATACTAGCAAAGTCTTTAAGGTTGAAAGCAGAACTACATAGCTGAAGTCTCTATGCTGGGATGCCATGAGCAGATTGTCATAAAGCAAATGCTTTTCAGTGCAGACCTGCATTTTTGAACTACATTAAAAGCCTTTCTTCCTTCCTTACTTTGTTTGTTTCTTTGTCTCAGCTGAGATGCAGGTATTAAGCACAGCACTATACTGTGTTTTGCAGAATTGCAAATTATGTAAACACAAAAACATCCAACAAACCTGAGTAATGCAATTCTGCTTATACAGAGGAGAAAGAGACAGAAAGATTGAGGACAATAGTTTTGTATTGAATATGGCTATTACATAATTCATGCATGTCTAAACAGTTCATAAAAGCATGATTGAATAATGATGATCAGGGGTGCATTTCCCAAAAGCATTGTTAGCCAACTATGGTCGTAAATTCCATTGAATTTTGTTGGTAACAACAGAACTTGCGACCATAGTTAACTTGCGACCTGATAAGCATCCCTTGATTACTTTTTTTTTTTTTTTTGCAGTTTGCAGTTAATTACTCGCATATAAGAACATTTAACGCATATAAGAACATTTAACACACAAAGACATTTTTAGACACTGTGATGATGTGAATAGTATCATCACATTCATATTGTGAACATTCTATGAGGTATTTAAAGAGCAGTTATTTTTTTTATGTCTTTACACGTATTAGTGTAACAGACGTAGGCCAGTGAGAGCTGTGCGTTTAAACCTCACTTCCCTAATCTCAAAAGGGGCTCTAGAAACTGACGCTAGAGACTGCTGTCTTTAGCCTCCTTGTTAGCATCAACTGATGCTAGAGCGCCTCTTGAGATTAGGGGAGTGAGGTTTACACTCACAGCTCTCACTGGCCTACGTCTGTTATTAATAATAATAATCATTCATTACATATATTTAGTGCTTTTCTAGGTACTCAAAGTGCTTTACATATGGAGGGTAAAGCTCTTCAACCACCACCGATGTGCAGCATCCACCTGGATGATGTGACGGCAGCCATATTGTGCAAGAATGCCCACCACACAACAGCTTATTGGTGGAGAGGAGACAGTGATAAAGCCAATCAGTATATGGGGATGATTAGGAGGCCATGATGGACAGAGGCCAATGGGCAAATTGGCCAGAATGCCGGGGTTAAACCCCTTCTCTTTTTCCGAAGGACATCTTGGGATTTTTAATGACCACAGAGAGTCAGGACCTCGGTTTAACGTTTCGTTCGAAGGACATACTCACCCCCCCCCCAGAACCTCACTCCCATACAGGGGTCATGGCACCCCTGTAGCCCCTCCAGTTCGAACAGTGAAAGGTAGCTTTAGTCACTAGAGCGCCTCTTGAGATTGAGGTTTACATGCACAGCTCTCACTGGCCTGCGTCTGTTACATTATTGCATTTTTTATGTCTATTCTCCATAGTAACTTTAAATTAAAAACATACATAAGAACACACACAGGTCAACTTACAATCTGTCTATCTCTCCTCTAGTATCGTCCAGTGAACTGATGCCACAGCGGGCAGGAGCGGTTTGGGCAGCTCGTCTGACACCTCCATCTCCATCCATGCCTCGCCCTGAGACAGAGAAAGAGAGAGATACTGAATAAAATCTGGACTGCAACACCAAATTAACACTCCTTATGAAAAAGTATGTGGTGGTACCATACTGCATTATTAAGTCATTCAAAGTACCATAGACCTTGTATTTACATGCCACTATTAACATGGTGCATGTCCAAAAACAGGCTTCAGCAATATTACCATTTTACCATATCCAAAAACAGTAACACACACACCAATACCAAGATTTTTGTAAGTGACTCCTCACCTGTTCGTGGCCTATTATGTGTTCTGATACCCAGGTCTAAGATATGCTGCTTGGCTAAATTTAGTTTACTCTGCAGCGTCCCCTTCTGGCTCTCTAGAGTCGCTACACGAGCCTCTAGCTCTTGAATGGTGTCCTCCAGCTCTCCATCCCTCCCTGCAGACGAAGGTCCGTGCTTTAACCGCAGCAGTTTAGTTGATAACCTGAACAGCCAAGACAACAGATTGTCTTACTCTTCTTGAGGCGGTGTATTTTGGGGTATAAAAACAATGATAAAAGTGTCCAAGCAAAGCGTTCAGGTTGCATAGTTCTGGGACTGCATGCACCGGCTGAGTAACTACCATTGAGATGAATGGAAATGATGACGGAAAACTTTCCCCAAGTATTATGAATCTCGTTGTTAGTGCGTGTTTCTGTACCTGCGTAGTTTTTGGTCTTGTGTGCGGCTGTGTTGTTTGAGAAGTGTGTTCTCCTCCTGTAGACGCAAACACTGGTCTTCCAGCTGCTCGCGTGGTACTCTGAACAATCGCTGACGATCTGTATAAAGACAGAGAGACTTACAGTAGAAAACAACCCAGAGTTGCTACTATTTACAGTCCTGGCTCAGAAGTTGTTCTTTTATAGCCCAGGACTGTATACTGAAGAAAGAAGAAGTTCACATTTCTTTGGAGTATTGACTTTGTCATTATTGGCTTTAAAAATAAAGCACCAATTAGATCATTGCTGATATACAGTAAGAGTATAGAGCTATGAAACATGAATAGCATGGTTGGACTAATAATGTAAAAAGCAAATTATCCTTGAAATTCTCAGGGAGACACATGAGATTAGTGAGGCATTTTTCTCAGTTCAGAAAATGTCTCCATTTGCTCTCCATTTGAATCTAACTGCCATTTAAAAAAAACAACTAAGACATTGTAAAGAATGCAATACTATCTTTCCAATAGTAATAAATAAAAGTAATATATTTCTGTAAAAAATTGTATTAAAGGGATAGTTCACCCAAAAATGAAAATTCTGTCAGTATTTACTCACCCTCATGTTGTTCCAACCCCGTAAGACCTTCGTTCATCTTCGGAACACGAATTAAGATATTTTTGATTAAATCTGAGAGCTGGATCACTCCTCCATAGGCTTCTAAGGGATTGACACTTGCCAGCCCAGAAAAGTTATTAAAGATATCGTTAAAATAGTCCAAGTGACTACAGTGGCTCAATCTTAAGTTTATCAAGCGACAAGAATACTTTTTGTGCGCAAAAACAAACAAAAATAACGACTTTATTTCAACTATTAATTTCCTTCTCTATGGGCCTTTAGTCAGTTAACGTAGTGTGATAGCGTAGAGCTACGTCACACGTAGGCTCACTATTGGCCGACGCTGGTCATGTGGGTGATGCGTGTGACATACAACAACAGAAGTTTACGCTGTTACACTAGTGAACTGACTCGAGGCCCACAGAGAAGGAAATTAATAGTTGAAATAAAGTCATTATTTTTGATTGTTTTTGCGCACAAAAAGTATTCTCGTTGTTTGATAAACTTAAGATTGAGCCACTGTAGTCACTTGGACTATTTTAACGATATCTTTAATAACTTTTCGGGGCAGGCAAGTGTCAATCCCTTAGAAGCCTATGGAGGAGTGATTCAGCTCTCAGATTTAATCAATGTTCGGAAGATGAACGAAGCTACTACGGGGTTGGAACAACATGAGGGTGAGTAAATACTGACAGAATTTTCATTTTTGGGTGAACTATCCCTTTAAACCTACTAAGAAATAGTAGTGCATATTTATAGGACTAGTTGTTGAGTGTTGAGACACGTCTTACCCTTTATCTTGAGCACCTGTGGTGGTCTTCTCCAGCTTCTGGTGTCTTGATCTGTGTCTGAAATAAAGCATACATTGATTTAAATAAACCAGAAATAAAAATGCATATGATCTTGCAACCTAAATAAACGCACACCATGTTAGCTCTATACACACCTGTGAGAACAGTTATCAGTCCTGCTCTCAAGCCCACGTCCCTCACAGGGAGGTCACCAGCTGTATCATCCACCGTCAATGACATTATGAGAACTAACAGCTCTAACCAATCACTGCTTTTATATGAGCCGAGGCATTCAGGAAGTGATGTCACCACAGAGGAAGTCAATGGGTAATTTTTCTTTCTTATTCTGCGTCACAAAGAAAATAAGGAAACATTTCAAATTAAGTACTTAAAAATGAGATTAAACTAAAAAGATAATATGAAACTAATATTAACATTTTAAAACATATTATTTAAACCTAAACTCATATGAAGTGTAATATTCAGTTAATTATAGAGGTGGGATTTTCATCTTTACAGCCAATCCATGGACCTCCAACATAAAACCATCTGTGATTGTATGTAAATGAAAATGACTGTACTAGAATGAAAAGTCCAAAGTCACTCATGTCTCAGCAACTCCCTTAGGATGTGAGGGAAGGGTGCAATGAAAGAAAAGGAAGACGGAGGAATCGAAGGAAGTCTTGTTTGTGTGTTGGAATATTCTTGATCACTCAAGTCTGATTTCAAAGGCCCTGTTTTCACCTGGTATTAAGATGCATTTTGGTCAATCGGATCACAAGTTGACGACGCAGAATACAGGTGTAAACAAGGTCTAAAATGTTTTGAGCTTGCCCACTTTTGACCTCTTCCAGAGGTAGTTGAAAACACATTCGACCGGATTGAATACTCATGTGGTGGAATGTGTTCGACCAGCTACAAAAGACTACTCTTCAACTTCTGACCTAATGCGTAAACATTAAGGGCAACACGCTAGCCAGAGTGATACTTTGTCGGCTGGAGACCCAAGTTTGGTTTGAAGATGAAAAACATACCAAGCACAATGTTTTCTCACCATTCTTCTAACACACACTCACAGTGTTCGTCGTGGTCTTGCAGATTTCGGTGCAGAAACGAAAGCTGCTGCTTTCTGTGTGTTTTACGTCGACTCCGGAACGCATTCATTTGTAAATTACGTGAGCTTATTTTGTCCATTAGATTGAAAGATCAGAAAAAACCCACACATTTACCCACCCATAGACCCTCCCCTCAAAGAAATCAGGACAGAAGTGGTTTAAAGTGGACAAAAGAGACGGATAAAAATACCTGGTGTAAACGGGTATGTGTCTCCCTTGTGATCCAGTCTGATCTTAATACCAGGTGTAAACAGGGCAAATCAACTGTGCTGAAGGGATCTGCTCTTATGTTGTTAAAGTTTGATTATTTCATAAATTCATAATAAATAATAATAAAGCAAGATGCCCTGATGAAATATGTGAGATGTATGGTTTAAACTATAAAGGTTGCCTTTAGGGCCTGACCTTACAGGATGGAGAAGCGAGGAAACGAGGAAGCATCAATTTGAGTATTGAGAAGCACCACTAGAGTTAATTAAAGTTTAACTTAATTACAGTATAAGTTAACACAATAACATTAAACATCAGAGCTGTTTTCAACTCTGATAAGACATGTTTCTTTAGCACCAAATCAGCATATTATGCAGCAATGACTGCAGAAAATTCAGCTTGCATCACAGAAATAAATTATATTCTAAAATATTATTTATTAATAATATACATTTTTTTATTGAATGTCTTATTTAAAAAAAAATACCGTCCCCAATTTTTTCCATCTAAAACTCTTTTTTAAAACATTTTTTTTCTATTTATTTAATTATTCTTATGCATGCTTTCATGACCTCATATTAATTGAGAGACTGAATCTGCATCAAATATATCTGCAATCAAGTACTTGATCAATTAATTCGTCACACAGCAGAAACATTTCTAATGAACTAGTGAAGGCAAACAGGTGCATGGACACAAGCTTTAGATTGACAATATTATTGCAACTTCCTTTAATAAACGAAAACATCCTAATCTGAAAATTATTATGATACTGATACAGATGGAAAGGAAGACATAAATGACATAGATAAACTGTGCAAAGTTTTCTCAGTCACATACCTGATGGAGTGTGTGTGTGTGTGTCTCCTGCGTTTTAGTGAGTATTAATCCTCCTCTCAGCACCTGTCAGTGTCATTCATATTCCTTCAACAGGTCTATCCTCTTCATTGTGGTCTTCCTCATAGTCAACTCATCAGCAGCGTAAAAAACTCTCTTGTTTTGGGTCTGATTGTTAGTTTCTCTTTTACTTGGAAAGACGCTGTCTCATCAGTCCAACTTTAATCTGCTTAATCTCTCTCTCTGCACCTCCTCCTGTCAAATGTGTCCCTGCCCTTCTCACAGCATTTCTCAATTACAAATACACTGTGTATAAATGCAAATATGTCATATGTTCCCTTGAAACAAACAACTTAAAACATTGTTCATTGACTGTCTGATGCACTAACAAATGCTAAAAGACGGTAATTAATAAGATGAGCAGAATATGGTTTGAGAACCCTTATCTAATGTGATTGGCTGTAGTGCAGCCGTCTAATAATCTGACTGGCTGTTGTGTTTGTAGTAAAGACAAGAACAGGAGGTCACTGGAGAAAATCAGATTACAAGGATGAAAGGGAGCTTATGTAGTGTGTGCACGTGTCCATGTGTGTGTAATGTCCACTGTAGGCGAGTTGACAGAACCCATGCAGTTTATTTAAATCCAAAAGTAATCCAAAACGATAACTTGAAACAAACATGGCTTGAAACATAACATGAACAAAAACGGACTCACCAACAGCGGTTACACAAACAAAGCTAGACAAAGGAACAAAAAAGCATGAGGACTATTTATACACAAAATGTTAATGATTAACAAGACATCCCTGAGCATGATCAAGACAATGAACCAATGACAAAACAGAACTGATGAACACATGACAAGAACAACCAATCAGAATATGACGAGACAAGGGAAGCACATGACATGAAAGGGAACTGGACCTGGATCATGGCCTGGACCGTGTATATTTTATTTATCTGTGAATCGCAAATGTTAAATGGGAAATGTGGAATAAACAGTGGTTTGTGTTCTCATTGCATTATTTAACTGTTTAGATATATAGTTTATTCATCACATATCAAAAAGAACATTTGTACAGCTTAACAATTATCATTACTCTATATAAATTTTCTTCAATCTGACAAACTTTGTTAATTTCTGTTTTTGTTGATTTTCAGTCTTCATATTGTCACTGTATCCCCATTGTCAACATTTACAGTTTGTATAACAAGTGGTGCGTTGTTATTTCCTGTGTCATTCATGTCTGGGTTGAAGAAGGCCAGTAAGCTCTCATTAAAGCACTGTCCAGTGAATGAGTACATATGTGCGCATGCGCTCGTATCATAAAATGATACCTGTCCCTTTTCAAAATCCACATATATGCCAATTTTCTGCGGAAGAGTCTTTAGTGACAGAAGCACTGATTCACGGTCACAGGCCCTGTACTCTCTGCCCCCTCTCAGACAAACAGCCCAGTAACCATCCTCTGGGCTCAGTGTCACCAAACCCTTTCTGTTGACTGATTTCTTGGCCACTCCCAAGTCCCATGCTGTTTTACCTGAGACTCCTACTTCCCAATAACTCCTTCCCTTTGAGATGGGCTCTCTTGACAGGACGCAAGGTACAGAGTCAAAACGTTGAACGTTGTTTGACACGTTGTGTTCTACGTTGCTGTCAGTCACACGCCTCCTGTCTGCAGACACCACCAACCAGGGGTTTGCTGTGTCAGGGTCAAGGGTAATATCCACTGCAAAAATGACATCAGGAAAAGTCAAAGTAAGTTTTTTATTAAATAATGGTGTATGACATTTGTCATGCATTTTCCCCTAACCAAGATAGCTCTGTATGAATTTGTTCTTACAGTGTATCTACATTTTACTATAACAAAGAAGTCATTTGGAAATGTACCAGGGCGAAATGTTGATATATGTTGAAAAAGTGTAGATGTATTTAAAAGATTAGAGTAAGGATTCCAGATTGTTCAAGGATTTAAGTAAAGATTCATGGTTGTTAAAGATTCAACAACAACAACAACAACAAAAAGATTGTTTAAAATGTCAAGTAAAGGTTTAAGATGGTTCAAAGACTCAGGTAAAGATTCAAGACTGTTCAAGGATTCAAGTAAAGATTGTTTAAAGATTCAAAAAAAGTAAAGGTTGTTAAAGAATCAAGAAAAAAATAAAAGATGATTATTGATTCAAGTAAAGATTCAAGAAAGTTCAAAGATTCAAGAAAAAATAAAAGATTGTTCCAAGATTCAAGTAAACATTCAATATGTTACTTATGTGCCATCCAGAAACTTGCGCTCTGCTAGCGAATGTCGTCTTGTGGTACCATCTCAAAGAGGCACAAAATCTCTTTCTCGGACCTTTACCATGACTGTTCCCTGTTGGTGGAATGATCTGCCTAACTCAACCAGAGCTTCTGAGTCAGTAGCCACTGTCAAGAAATTGCTGAAGACGTATCTTTTTCGGCAGCACTTGATTCAGTAATACTAACACTTTCTCTTCTCTTCTATTCTACTATTTTATAAAAAAAATTAAAAAAAAAATTGCGCTAAATTACACTGAGAAGGGTCATAGCACTTACGTATAGTTGTCCTACTGTTAGCTTAACTGCTTCTATTGTTCTCATTTGTAAGTCGCTTTGGATAAAAGCGTCTGCTAAATGACTAAATGTAAATGTAAATGTAATGTTTCAGATATACATACAAGTAAAAATTCAAGAAGGTTTAAAGTTTCAATTAAGGATTCAAAATGGACTAAAGACTCAAGTAAAAATTCAAGATGGTTCAAAGATTCAAGTAAAAATTAAAGATTGCTTAAAGATTCAAGTAAACATTCAATATAGTGCAGAGAATCAATAAAAATTTCAAGATTGCTCAAAGATATACAAATAAAGATATACAAAGAAAGAAAGTTTTTCAGATTTCCATGTAATAACAATAAAATTCAAGCTGTTGTGTTTAATTTCTGCACTTGCATCACCAAATGGAATTTTAAAAATTGAAATATAAATACAATAAAAAAGTAGTACTTCCCTAAGCTCAGACTATTGACAGTGCGTTTTTCTGTTAGACTGGTTGGGATGGTTGGGATGGTTGGGATGGTTGGGATGGTTGGGATGGTTGGGGGGGGGGGGACTGTTTTGATATCACAACAGAAACACAATATTTAGACTTTTCAGAGGAATTAATCTACAAATTAATCTAAAAGTTTCAAAGTGAAAGTAAGAGTTCAATAGATGTGTTATAGTCAGATTCATAACTCCATATCTCAATTATGTTGTAATACCTGCATACTGGGAAATGGCCTCAAGTTCTGTTAAAAAAGAAAATGTCCTATTAAGTTTAAGCAAAATTACATTTTCCATCACAATAATGATAAAAACAAATTGTGTGAATATTAACATTAAGTTATTTTAGCTGTCAAATAACAAAGAAGGACCTCTCTTTGTGACGGTGTATATTTGTGTTTTCAGCAGGTCTTCTGCAGCATTCAGGGTTTCTCTCAGCACCTCCAGACCCTGACAAGTGTGCACACTGATCTGAGACCAGCTTTTACACTGAGGCAACTCACTTGGGCTACGGAAAGCCTGGAAGGGTCAAAATACAAGTACTTTAATTAAAGTCAACACCCACACAACCTTCAGTATTTTAATATATTTCACTAAACACACTGAACAATGTGTTAAGTTGATATTGAAATATATATTATGTTATTATTGTTAATTAACAAGAACAGGTATGATCTGGCTGAAAAGTTGCACAGAAGAGTCACCTGTATCATGTAAAGATGGTCTTCAGAGCATGACAGCTTTTCCAGCTCAGAGTTTCTTGCATTCAGTTTAGCGATTTCTACTTCCAGCTCTTTAATAAGGCCCTCTACATGTTTCTCTGCAGTTTTCTGCTTGTGTTTCATCTTTCTGAGCAACTGAGACTGGCTCTTTTCAATAAACTGCTGCAGTGCAGTGAAGACCTCAACACTGTATGCCATCTCTCTTTCTGTGTTTTCCTAAAAGATAGATAACAGGCAACAAAACAAGAATGGGCTTGTGTGAAATGCATTCATACTTTGGTAAGCTTAGCAGTTGACCATACCTATATTTATGACTATAAATATGGCCGGTTTATAATCCATTTTAACGTACTATTTAATTTCAGTAAGCCTATGGTTGATGTCACCTTTGTATCTTGTTTATAAAGAACTACATTTTAAAATGAATTACATTTAGAATGTATTAAAGAGTTATTTTGTAATATGCTTTTGATAAAAGCATCTGCCAAATTAAAACAAAAATTAAAGATGTAGTTTGCAGGTTCTCACTTTGTTTAGTTTTATAGAGTGTTTGAGTTCCTCAACTTTACTCCATCTCTCCACAATCATCTGCTTCAGGTCAGACTGTGTCTTTAATAACTGAGTCTATGACAAACACAGAGAGAACACAGATCGCAATTCTGTCTCATGAAAATGACACAAGAGCAGCTGTAAAATAAAACACATGCTGATTTAAAAAAAAATGGCAGTGTCCAGACAGTACTGAAGTTCTAATGATAATCATCAAGAATAATGATTCAAATTCAAAATGTAAAAATCTCAATTCATTATAGTAATCAGAACTAGAGATGAAAATATGCAAATTTTCATAAAAAATAATGTCTCTCTGAGAAAACAAATGATCTGAAAATGCTACATATGTCTATGGAGGTTATATTATGTTTCATTGTTTTTGTTCATGTTCCTGTTCCTGTTTCCTTACACAACATTTGTTTTCCAGTAAAAGAAGTATAAATAGAAGAAGTAAAATTCCTATATATATTCTCTATAGAGAAACCAATTTTTTTGTGATGGAATTACATGCAGGTTTATATATATATATATATATATATATATATATATATATATATATATATATATATATATATATTAGGGTTGTCAAAAGATTAATCGCGATTAATCGCATCCAAAATAAAAGTTTGTGTTTACATAATATATGTGTGTGCACTGTGTATAATTATTTTGTATATATATAAATACACACACATGCATGTATATATTTAAGAAATATTTGCATGTATATACTGTATATATTTATATATAATTTATATTATATATAAATATAAATATTTTATATATAAATAAAAAAAAATCTTAAATGTATACATGCATGTGTGTGTATTTATATATACAAAATAATTATACAAAGTGCACACACATATATTATGTAAACACAAACTTTTATTTTGGATGCGATTAATCGCGCTTAATCTTTTGACAGCCCTAGTATATATATATATATATATATAAATACAACGTAATAGCATGTTTTTACAAAATGAGTGCATTGTATGAACAGATTAATTTAAATGTTACTACATGCACATAAAGAGACCTAATAAAAAGTGGGACCAAATATTATGTTGTGTTACCATTGTTTTTGATTAAAATCATAATCATTGATTAGTCAAGTAGCATCCAAATGTGCCCAAACCTTTCTCTCTGCCCATTCTGTCTCCACTGGTATTGTGTGGTGTGTGTTGTGTTCTGTATTCATGCACAACACACAAACTGCAGACTGGTCGTATCTGCAGTAAAGCTCTAAGGGTCTTTCATGTATCCTGCAAATTCGCTTGTCCATCCGCTGTGGCTGCACAAGCTTGTGCTTGGTGAACCTGGAGGTGTGGGACGTCACATGCACCTCACAGTATGACGCCACACACACCAGGCAAGACTTTACAGCACGGGATGCTTTCTCCAAAGGGCACATGTCACATAAAACATTGTATGATGCGACTGGACGATATTCTGATGACCTCTGACCCTTCTGCTTACGGATTTGCTCGGCCATCTCACGAGCAAAAGAATTTTCACAGAGCTCTGGTGTTTCCTGGAAAACTGCGGAGCATTTGGGGCAATGGGAGGAGCCAGATGCTGTCCACTGAGCTAGGATACATGACTGGCAAAACGTATGACCACATGGAAGGGACACGGGATGGGTGAAAACATTCAGACACACAGAGCACTGGAACAACTCCTTAGACAGGAAAGGGGTGGAAGATGACATCACTATGGTAAAGGAGGGAAAAAAAACAAAGTGACGTCATAAATAGTAGTAGTGCTAAGTGGTGAAATAACAAAGACTAGGTAACAGTGACATTACAGTGTTTCTTGATTGCTATACTATAACCAGCCTTTTGAACTAAAATTTCAAAACCATAATGCCATTTATCAAAAAGCACACCCATTTCCCTAAACTATAAACACTATTCCCCTGTTTTGACACATGAGTCAGATTTGTTGAACTGTCACTGCAAAACTCTACACACAAATCCCTTCATTTCTCATTGCCTACACCATGTTGTCATTTAGAAAGCACTAGCATTCAATATTGTTCAGTCAAGTCAGCACAGCTTCAGCTCAGTTAGCACACAATTATCCAAGTGGAAACACTAAGAGTCAAAATTGATCACACACCAATCAGAACCTTAAATAGATAGTTAAAAGGGCCAGAGTCAGTTCATTCAGTTTTGGAACAATGGATCCAGAAAGACATGAAGGAAGAGGTTGAGGACACTGGAGGAGGAGGTGGAGTAGGATGTGGAGGAGGAGGGGGAAGGTGGTGGGGGAGGAGGAGGTGGAGGAGAAGGTGGAGGTGGAGGAGAAGGTGGAGGAGGAGGAAGGTGGAGGAGAAGGTGGAGGTGGAGGAGGAGGAAGGTGGAGGAGAAGGTGAAGGTGGATGAGGGGGTGGAGAAGGAAGAGGAGGAGGAGGGGGAGGAGGTGGAGGAGGAAGAGGAAGAGGAAGAGGAGGAGGAGGGAGGCAGAGGTGGAGGAGGAAGAGGAAGAGGAAGAGGAGGAGGAGGGAGGTGGAGGTGGATGATGAGGAGGTGGAGGAGGAGGAGGAGGAGGAGGTGGAGGAGGAAGAGGAGGAGGAGGGAGGTGGAGGTGGATGATGAGGAGGTGGAGGAGGAGGAGGAGGAGGTGAAGGAGGAAGAGGAAGAGGAGGAGGAGGGAGGTGGAGGAGGAAGAGGAAGAGGAGGAAGGTGGTGGATGAGGTGGAGGTGGAGGGGGAGGTGGAGGTGGAGGAGGAGGAGGTAGATGAGGAGGAGGTGGAGGAGGAGGAGGAGATGGAAGAGGAGGAGGTGGATGAGGAGAAGGAGGTGGAAGAGGAGGAGGTGGATGAGGAGAAGGAGGTGGAAGAGGAGGAGGAGGAGGTGGAAGAGGATGAGGTGGATGAGGAGAAGAAGGTGGAAGAGGAGGAGGTGGATGAGGAGAAGGAGGTGGAGGAGGAGGAGGAGGTGGATGAGGAGAAGGAGGTGGAAGAGGAGGAGGAGGAGGTGGAAGAGGATGAGGTGGATGAGGAGAAGAAGGTGGAAGAGGAGGAGGTGGATGAGGAGAAGGAGGTGGAGGAGGAGGTGGCGGTGGAGGTGGAGGTGGAGGTGGAGGTGGAGGAGGAGGAGGATGAGGTGGAAGAGGAGGAGGAGGAGGAAGGTGACAGGCAAGGGCAAGGAGACAAGACACTCTAGTTGCCCATGTCTTTGTCCATAGTATGACTATGAGGGAGGCTGGGCTACGAGTAAAGCCAAATTAGAGTCGCTTCACCGTCGCCTCAATTCTAAGAACCTTCCGGAAGAAAAACATGTACAGTAGATGTACTTCAGACTGTTCTGTAACTTTTGAGAGCTGTACTGTGTGCTGTTACAACACATACATGTACTGTAGCTGTTGCACTATACTGTAATAAAAAGAAATGCATCAAATTGCCTCACATACAGATAGAGTTTTCTGAATGCTTCCATTTTGTAAAAAGGATGTGTTACAGTTACAGTAATCAGTAGCCTACTTCTATTTTTCTAGGACACAGAGACTATGAAACGGAAGAAGCCTGCCAAATATTTCAGTTGATGTGTGCCAGCGGGGAACAGGCATGCAAGAGGATTTTACCCCCGCTGCCTGGCTAGCCTGTGATGTGGACGAGATTCTCTGGCCTGTCCTAGACCGAGAAATATATATTTTTTTGTGTGTGTGTTGTACTGTGTAGTACATGAATGAATAAAAATGTGCCAATGTATCCATTGTTTGTGTCTTTTGTGTTCATCATGTAAAATGGTTTGTGAGGGGGGGGGGGGGGGGGGGGACCACAAGCAACATAACTTACCAGTTTTGGAAATGTTGTTTTAAATTTATTGCACCAGTGTATAAGACTATGTTGTAGTGTGTTTGTGAGGGCTTGTGTGTGATGTCTGAGGGCAAAGTTTGGTTTTTCAGCAAGAGTGAATGGTTTTCAGTATAGAGCTTCTTTTTGACCTGAAAATAGGATGTTTAGGGAATTGGGTGAGACGTTATGGATTTGTGTTTACTGTTTTGAGAATACGAGGCATAGTTTCAAGAAATGTGTTTAAGCAATCGAGAAAAAAACTGTAATTTCAGTGGAAGACCCTTTAAAATTCTGCTTCGGAACCACTGTACATCTGAAAAGACTACATGGCCGTATTCATTTACATATCAACAATACTTTTGTGGTGTTCAGAAACTTGGCCCATCCAGCCATGTAATAAGGAGGAATAGAATATATGCGTCATTTTTGTCTAAATTTGTCCCCACCACTTTATGAAACAGCTCGCATCAGGGATGTATACAGATAAAGCTTCTCCAGTTGTTGGGCAGGAACTTTTATTTTGTTAATTTGCTATAGCGTTAATTCAGTGATTTATTTTTTTTTATGTCTCAGCTGTGATGGCTTGCTATCCATTTCAGTAAAATCATATGCAATACGATGCAAAATAAAAATCCTCTTGATAAACATCTGCTGAGGTAGCAAACATCTGGAATTTTGGTTTATTAAACTTAAAAAATACTAAATTAAAAAGGGCATCAACCAGGAACTCCTCATACCCAAAAAAGAAGTGTGGTCAATTGTATTGAATATGCACAATGTATTTCAGATTTTAAAAGAATATTTTTTTAAAAACTGTACTTGCAGATAATATAACACTAATAAAATAAAAGGCCAAATAAGTGTACCTAAATAGAGTAAATAAATTCTACGGCAAAACTAGACTACACTTGTTTTCTTAACATACTTTCTTATCATTTTACTTTAAAGTTCATTTGAAATTGTTGATTAATGTTTTTGTCATGCTTTAAAGGTGTACACTTATTTCGATGTGCTGACTAACATTCTAAAGCACACTCACACACTCTCTCTCTCTCACACACACACACACACACACACACACACACACACACACACACACACACACACACACACACAGAACAGATTCTAATATCTTTACGTAGATTTTCCATAGACAAAATTATTTTTATACTGTACAAACTGTATATTCCATCCACCTAACCCTAAACCTATCAGAGAAAACATTCTGCACATTTTCAAAAAACATCACTTGGTATGATTTATAAGCTGTTTTCCTCGTGGGGCCGCCTAAATGACGTCACAATGTCAACATTTTTACATTTTACTATTTTTGTGAGGACATTTAGTCCTTTCAATGTATATATTAACTTTGCTAATAGCAAAATGAACAAAGGAGAATATGAGCACAGAGCATTGTATGAATACACTGCACAAACCACATCAAAAAAGCCTTTGAGACTGACTAATGATGTGGGTCTGTGTTCTGTCTATTGCTCATTTATACTTGTTAGAAATAGAGAAAAAAAAGTCTGGCTTTTTAAATGGCTAAATCTTCTTGTGAATTCTGCTTTCATTAGTGTTTCATGTTCACAGTTTCATCTTGCTGCCTTATCACTAAACATTCAGCAAGAGGTCAAAGTCCAGTAAAGTCAGGTGAATGCTACACTCTGCCAGTGTTGTGCCCAAGAAATAATTTACACTTGTTCATCTCATTGTGTATCTATAGGTAAATCATGAGTAAAATATGATTTCTCAATTACCCACGTCTCACTGTAATGAGCGTTTGTAACACAACTCTTAAAACAACTCTTACCTGTAAGAAAAGTTGTTTCAGTCAGGAAGCAGGAAAGAAATGTTGTCACCAGCAACGGAATGACAATTGTAAGTGATTGTGAGGTTAAGCTCCGCCTCTTTTGGCAGGGATGGGTTCATACTCCATTAAACTGTTGAGTTAACCCTTTCAATAACAATGAATCTAAAGGATGCTGTGAATGCAGAAAGAGGTGTTTGATGTCTTGCATGAGGCCTACAATTTCACAACACTGAATACGAGACAAACATGTACCAATTGTCTTTAAAGGTTATTTAATTTCTTGCAAGAAAAAGTCAACATTCAGTCATACAGAATGGCTGCAGAGAGTGACAATTTACAGAAGGGCATCCTTCCTTCTTTATAGACGTTCCTCCCCCAAGGTTGTTTCTCGAAACAAAATGAAGATATATCTTAGCCATAACTAACATATTGTTCAGATTTGTTTCTCATACTACCCTTGAGTGGAGACCCTCTGTCTCGGTCATAAAATCAGTCACACAGTGCTTTTTGTCAAGTCACGTATACAAGCTCGTACACATACATACGTTTATAAGGGTATGTATTAACACCTACATGCATTCATAAGGGTTAATAACAATTCTCTGTTCTGTCAATGTAGTAGAGAATCATGGGACATCATGGGATTCCACATGAAATCCTCGTGCATCTTATTACTTTAAAGCAGCACCAAGTAACTTTTCCTCTGCGGTCGCCCTACAGGTTGGAAGCGGAATTGTCCATTACTGTAAATAATTTAACCTACCGCAGCCTACTGTCGCATGTGCGCATTGTAGCAATTGTAACGCTTGCCATAAAGCAAGTCAAATTAGTAGTTTTCTTATGTCTCATTAGAACTACAGAAACGCGACCCGATCTGGCAATCTTACATAGCGTGGATATATCAGATAAAGGACCGCAAAGCTGTGGCATAAGTGCATTTCACCATGTCACGACTTGATGAACCACTGAAACGATTTTGGAAACATTATTTTAAGGTAAAAAATCTTACTTAGTGCTGCTTTAATCTAATTACAATCATGTTTCTAAGATTCTATGAATATAAGAAAATGCAAACATAATCAGAAAATGCAAACATATAAAAACATATTAAATTTCTTCCATTAAGATATTTAGATATTAAGTATTAAGAAATTATTTTCGTTTGTAAGTTGTTTATGATTAGTATTCCTTGTTAAAAAGAAGTACACTATACTGTCACAATCCCCCTGGAGTCCGTTCTGTCATTCACACGCTCGTGCTTCCCAGAGCTTTAAAGGTCCACTGAAGTGCCTTGAAACACACAGCGTTATTTAATGTGTTGACAATTTCCACTGAAACAGAAAGACAGGGCGGGTGTCACGGTGTGGGTTTTGTTCCTTTTTGTTGTCTGTCATGTGATTCCCTATTTGCCATGTGTCTTGTTAATTGTCTGATCATTGTTCCCATGTGTTTCTGATTAGCCACGCCCCCTTGTTATCTTGTTTAGCTTGTTTGTCTGTGTATTTAAACCTCTGTGCTTCAGTTGTTGTTTGTCGGTCGTTGTTTGATGTGAGAGGTTCCTAGTTTCTTGTTCTTTGTCCTGTGTGCCTTGTTTAGAGTTTTCTGGATTACTTGTCTGTTAGATAATTAAAGTGCTTGCATTTGGATTCGCTCTCTGGTTCATTCCTCCTGCCATCGTTACAGAACGACCGACCCAAAAATGAATCCAGCAGCACGTATCTCGCCTGATCTTCCCAGCATGAGTCGGGAGTTCGCTGGAAAGACCGCGGCCTTAGCCCTGAATAGCCCTGATTTATTCCAGTTCACCTGGGGGTTTGCTTCACTTGCTGCCTCCTGCACCCTAGAGAATGAGGCGATTAAATTATGTTACCGGCTGGGAGCTAAGGCGGTCAACCCTAGGGAGCTCCCCGATCTCTCCGGCCTGGATTGGAGAGAGGCACTCTCCAGTTGTCTGGAGAGCTTCAGCCCGTGGTACGCCAGGCCTTCAACACTGGTGCCAGTTCCGGTGGTCCCGAGTCTGGTGGTTTCAAGTCCGGTGGCCCGGAGGAGGAGGAGAAAGGCCTCCTCAAAGACTTGTCCGCCGGCGCCACTCCAGCGACCCGTCACGCCTGCCGAGCCAGAGCTTCACATCAGCCACGTCCAGCCAGAGCTTCACGTCAGCCACGTCCAGCCAGAGCTTCACATCAGCCACGTCCAGCCAGAGCTTCACGTCAGCCACGTCCAGCCAGAGCTTCACGTCAGCCACGTCCTGCCAGACCCTTCACCGCTGGTCCCGTCCAGCCCAGACCCTTCACCGCTGGTCCCGTTCAGCCCAGAGCCCTCACCGCTGGTCCCGTCCAGCCCAGAGCCCTCACCGCTGGTCCCGTCCAGCCCAGAGCCCTCACCGCTGGTCCCGTCCAGCCCAGAGCCCTCACCGCTGGTCCCGTCCAGCCCAGAGCCCTCACCGCTGGTCCCGTCCAGCCCAGAGCCCTCACCGCTGGTCCCGTCCAGCCCAGAGCCCTCACCGCTGGTCCCGTCCAGCCCAGAGCCCTCACCGCTGGTCCCGTCCAGCCCAGAGCCCTCACCGCTGGTCCCGTCCAGCCCAGAGCCCTCACCGCTGGTCCCGTCCAGCCCAGAGCCCTCACCGCTGGTCCCGTCCAGCCCAGAGCCCTCACCGCTGGTCCCGTCCAGCCCAGCGCCCTCACCGCTGGTCCCGTCCAGTCCAGCGCCCTCACCGCTGGTCCCGTCCAGCCCAGCGCCCTCTCGCTCTCGGAGACGGAGGAGGAAGAGGACTTCCCGCGTCCCGCAATGCCTGGAAGTCCTTCCTGTACTTCCTGTCAGCCCAGAGCCCTCGCCGCTGGCCCCGTCTGGTCCAGAGACTGTTCACATCACGTCTGCCCAGCGAGAGACTGTTCATGTCACGTCTGCCCAGTCAGAGCCTGTTCACGTCACTTCCTCCAAGCCAGTGTCTACGGACAAGATGGCCGAGTCAGAGACTGTTCACGTCACTTCTACAGAGCCAGTGTCTACAGACAAGATGGCCGATCCAGAGTCGGTTCACGTCACTTCCTCCGAGCCAGTGTCTACGGACAAGATGGCCGCCTTCGAGCCAGTGTCTACGGACAAGATGGCCGATCCAGAGACTGTTCACGTCACGTCCTCCGAGCCAGTGTCTACGGACAAGATGGCCGAACCAGAGACTGTTCACGTCACTTCTGCTGATCCAGAGACTGTTCACGTCACTTCCTCCGAGCCAGTGTCTACGGACAAGATGGCCGAACCAGAGACGGTTCACGTCACTTCTGCTGATCCAGAGACTGTTCACGTCACTTCTTCCGAGCCAGTGTCTATGGACAAGATGGCCGCCTCCGAGCCAGTGTCTACGGACAAGATGGCCGGCCCAGAGTCTGTTCCTGTTCCCGAGCCAGAGTCTGTTCCTGTTCCCGAGCCAGAGTCTGTTCCTGTTCCCGAGCCAGAGTCTGTTCCTGTTCCCGAGCCAGAGTCTGTTCCTGTTCCCGAGCCAGAGTCTGTTCCTGTTCCCGAGCCAGAGTCTGTTCCTGTTCCCGAGCCAGAGTCTGTTCCTGTTCCCGAGCCAGAGTCTGTTCCTGTTCCCGAGCCAGAGTCTGTTCCTGTTCCCGAGCCAGTGTGTGTGTTGTCTGTTCCCGAGCCCGAGCCAGTGAGTGTGTTGTCTGTTCCCAAGCTAGTGAGTGTATTGTCTGTTCCCGAGCCAGTGTGTGTGTTGTCTGTTCCCGAGCCAGTGAGTGTGTTGTCTGTTCCCGAGCCAGTGAGTGTGTTGTCTGTTCCCGAGCCAGTGTGTGTGTTGTCTGTTCCCGAGCCCGAGCCAGTGAGTGTGTTGTCTGTTCCCGAGCCAGTGAGTGTGTTGTCTGTTCCCGAGCCAGTGAGTGTGTTGTCTGTTCCCGAGCCCGAGCCAGTGTGTGTGTTGTCTGTTCCCGAGCCAGTGTGTGTGTTGTCTGTTCCCGAGCCAGCGAGTGTGTTGTCTGTTCCCGAGCCAGTGAGTGTGTTGTCTGTTCCCGAGCCAGTGAGTGTGTTGTCTGTTCCCGAGCCAGTGAGTGTGTTGTCTGTTCCCGAGCCAGTGAGTGTGTTGTCTGTTCCCGAGCCAGTGTGTGTGTTGTCTGTTCCCGAGCCCAAGCCAGTGAGTGTGTTGTCTGTTCCCGAGCCAGTGAGTGTGTTGTCTGTTCCCGAGCCAGTGAGTGTGTTGTCTGTTCCCGAGCCAGTGAGTGTGTTGTCTGTTCCCAAGCCCGAGCCAGTGTGTGTGTTGTCTGTTCCCGAGCCAGTGAGTGTGTTGTCTGTTCCCGAGCCAGTGAGTGTGTTGTCTGTTCCCGAGCCAATGTGTGTGTCTGCTGTTCCCGAGCCAATGTGTGTGTCTGCTGTTCCCGAGCCAATGTGTGTGTCTGCTGTTCCCGAGCCAATGTGTGTGTCTGTTGTTCCCGAGCCGGTGTCTGCTGTTCCCGAGCCGGTGTCTTCACCGCCGTGGCCGCCCGAGGGGTCTTCACCGCCGTGGCCGCCCGAGGGGTCTTCACCGCCGTGGCCGCCCGAGGGGTCTTCACCGCCGTGGCCGCCCGAGGGGTCTTCACCGCCTTGGCCGCCCGAGGGGTCTTCACCGCCTTGGCCGCCCGAGGGGTCTTCACCGCCGTGGCCGCCCGAGGGGTCGTCTATGCCCTGGCCGCCCAAGTGGTCATCTCCGTCCTGGTCGCCTGTGCGAACCTCGCCCTCCGTCCCTCCCCCAAGACCGCCTCCACTTCACCACCCTCCTGAACTTCTGTGTTTTGTTTCGAGGGGCGTCGGGAGCCGCCCATGGGGGGGGGGGGGGGGGGGCTATGTCACGGTGTGGGTTTTGTGTTTTGTTCCTTGTTGTTGTCTGTCATGTGATTCCCTATTTGCCATGTGTCTTGTTAATTGTCTGATCATTGTTCCCATGTGTTTCTGATTAGCCACGCCCCCTTGTTATCTTGTTTAGCTTGTTTGTCTGTGTATTTAAACCTCTGTGCTTCAGTTGTTGTTTGTCGGTCGTTGTTTGATGTGAGAGGTTCCTAGTTTCTTGTTCTTTGTCCTGTGTGCCTTGTTTAGAGTTTTCTGGATTACTTGTCTGTTAGATAATTAAAGTGCTTGCATTTGGATTCGCTCTCTGGTTCATTCCTCCTGCCATCGTTACAGCGGGACATATCCAGCAGCCCCTCCCCTTTTTTTAAAATAGCCAATAGCATTTAGTTTATATCACAGCTCAGCAGCATTTGACAGTAGGGGTCTAATAGATCCCCCTTTTAGATTTAATATAAAACTGTTACTAAATAAAACAGTTAAAGTAATCATGCTGAGGATGTGTGGTTTGAAAAGTGTGTAATTTATATTTGTGCATGGCACTGATGTTATACTCATCAGTGCTGTTTCTAATGCTGAGTCTGTCTAATCGTTTTTCCTACAAATATCTTCCATATCGCTTTTAAATATACCATTCTGTGTACAGTAGAATTCAAATGGGTCCGAGTCGACGCGTTTTGTGGTCAATTCGCTCTGTCTCTGGAACAGAGCAAACTGTGTGCGCACTGCGGTGGTTCAGGTGACACTAACGTGAAACCAGGCTTGATTCGCCCCAATGCAAAGCATTTTGTACACTGTCGGGATTGTTCCCTATCCCCTATATAATGCATTATGTGCCACAGCTTCAACCACAGCTTCAGCGACTAGTGTAGGGGGCGGGGCGCTTTAGATTCTAGAGAGCATTTGATTGGACAGAAAATCTGATGAGAAGCTGAAGTGCAGAGTGATGTAATCAAAATCATTGATTTATATTGGTGGTGGTAAGAGACTAAGTTTTGGATGCAAATTTCTAAATGTGATTTTTTTTTATTGTTTTGGAACTCACAAGCTTATAGATAACCTTAAGGCTAACATATTCGTCCTAAAAGCCAAAAAAAAAATGTAATGTTGATTTCATGGGGACTTTATCGAGCCGCACATGACTTTCGTCATTAGCGTGTGTGGAGCAGATATAAAGGCTGAAACTAAAATAAGTCCGGGTCAGGCTTTGAATGCTGTAAAGAATACTTACTGTGCTCATATGCAAATGACCAAACTCACAGAAGGATTCTTGTCTTGACGTTTGATTATACCTATGAATACCAACTTGAAATATGTTCAATGCCTCATTTCAAAGACTGTGACAGACTTTACCTGTGAATACCAAACTTAGTTATGTTTGATCCCTCGTTTCACAAACTGTGAGTGATTCTACCTGTGAATGCTTTCCTGAGTTATGTTTGATGCATCCTTCCAAAGACTTTGAATAAGCTTACCTAACCTGTGAAAAACCACCTGCGTTTTATCCTGTTCAGCCAGGGAAAGCCTCCCTGCGTCATGTGCTGTTTCACCTGATGTGTCTCTCCGTTCAAATCATCTTGCTTGTCCTATGTTGATTTCAATAAAGCACCTGCGACTTTTAAATAGTACTTATTTAAGAAATAATGCACTTGAATTCATTTATATGCAAAATGAATGTAATTTTTGGGATGCTTGATTGCATGTTAATTCAAATAATAAAATGTACAATTAGTTGAATTAGAATGTACATTTATATGTAATTTCATCATCTTCTGTTGGCGTTAAAGTGTACTGACAAGCATTTAAACTAAAAATATATTTGATGCAATTCCTTCTAAAAATGGAATGTTTAGAATTTAAATATATTTGTAACTACAGTTGTAACAACTGATCAATAAAGTGCTTTACATGTTCTTTGGTATGTCTGTCAAAATAAGTGCAGGCCTCTTTACAGCACAAACAAGGTCAGATCCAACCCACCTAACCCAAAATGTGCCTATTAGGCTCAGTATACATAAAGTAGTAGTATAGTAGTATGCTATACTAAACATAACAAAAGCCTGTGGGCATGCACACTAGCATCCATGGTCCTTCACTGTAGCAGTTATTGTGCTATATCAAACCCCAATGTACAAAACGTCCATACAAAAGCAGTGAATTTAGATCAATAGCTGTACAAAAATGATCAAAAAGGGTTGATTTTAAATGACTGTAAGAGTGAACATGCTTAGTAACAATACTTTCTGATTTATTGATTGAAAAAAAAAATGGAAGTGTAATCTGTGATCAAAGATTATCAGGGCAGAAAGGCTATTTTCATCCACAACGTGTCCCAGATGGGAACAATGTCGAGCATGATGTTATGTGTGGATTAGATGGGCAGTTGATGCTCTGCAGTCACATAAATACCAGCTCTCACAGGAAATGAGCACAAGATTAACATATATTCATCACTGGGGAGGATTTTCTTTCTTTTTTTTATCAATAACATACCTAAAATAAAGATAGAGGAGTGGTTTATAACTGGTGAATTAATGGAGAAACATTCTATAACTGCATAACAGATGTGATGGGGAGGGGGAGAGAGATTAGTGGTGCTTTAATGATTTGAAAGCACTTGAGCTTAAAGCTGATGGGGAGGGGGTTAAACCACCAGCACACTTATCACAATATACACAATTCAGCATGTCTGCCTGAGGGCTGCTGGGCAGACAAGCCTGGGCATCTTATTAATGTTAACTTAGGTATTTCATACCTGACATATCCAGAGGAATTCATTTCAGGTAGGATCGTTTTTCTCTCAAACAGAGACATTCTTTCATTTTCATATCACACTTTAGCAGATCAAACAAGACACACATCAGCAATAGACACATTTTAAGGACAAATCATTTCCGTTTTTTTTTTTTTTTTTTTGGTGAAATATGTTAGGCGAGGCGATATTAATTCATAAATGTGTGCATTACCATCGTAACCTGTTGCTGGAGATCAGCGCGAAATCCGCGAATAACGCTCGCGTTCCTCCTGCGAATGGTGCAGCGCATTTAGAGAGCGCATGCAGGGCGCGTCCACACTTAACACCGCTTTTAGAAATAATAATTAACTTTTAATAGCGATATTTATTAAATGCATCTATGAGAAATGTAGAAGCTCACAAAGTAGATTGCATTTGATGTATAAATAGTCAAATGGAGCTAAAGAAAAAAGGTAGGCTATTTCTTTTTTATTGCAAATCAGGGCGTAACATAATTTATGTTAAAAGAACTATGGCAAAAATAATCTGAACCACGCTATATGATAGTGTAGATGAAGGGGTTACTGAGAAGTTACATTTAAGTTATTCAAAGCAATGATGGTTTGCAAATGAATCGTGACAAAATAATTAACACATAGGCTACTTCAAATCAATTTATTATATGATTATGGAAAACAATGAATTGCTCTATATATAGGGTCACGTACTTTTCATAGTCCCTACAAACAATATTTTTGTTGGAATTTTAGCCACAGTTGGAACAAAACCCCCAAGGACATTACCCCATAAAATATTGATTTAATCCCCTCCAATTAAACTGAAAAGCATATGCATTCAGGGATTTTCATATAGTTCCATAAATCTGCATAAATCTGAAAACAAAATTAGACATTGCACAAATTACTCATGGACTAGAAACATTTTGCAGTGCATATTGATTAACAGGTATTAAGGAAGATGGATGTGTTTCTTATCATGAATCAGTCAATCAATGAAGAGAGAAAGATATAATTTTTCAAAGAGTTGCCTGGTTTATCTGAGTTATCTGAGCTTTGGTTCTGTCCCGTCCCATCCCGTCCCCCATAATCTTGTTAGGCATGGGAGAGAGAAAGAGAGAGAGAGACATAGACCAGTAGAGATGGGGGTGGATGGATGGATGGTATGGCAAAGGAGGGTAAATACATCATGGATTAGAATCTGCCATGTTTGTTATCATGGCTTTAGGGAACATACATGCACATACATGTACAAAAAATGTTATTTCAGGAGGTATTAGATGTGAACCAAATCCTCAACTTTTGAATGTGTGAACAGACTTTATAATCAGTGTACAGTACAGAATTAGTCATAACTGTATACGACTAATTGTTTGAGCTGGTCTTAGCACTGACTCCTGTGCTGTCATGTTTCCAAGGAAACTCGGTTTCTCTTTCCCAAAAAAAAACAACCTGTAATCACAATCATATTCTGAGCCAAGAATAAAGATTGCTGTTTATATAATTTAGTGCACTAGTTGTTGCTTATGGTTATTCACTTTTATTAATAAAAGAAAAGATTAGAAAAACTCTTCAGCAAGTCAAGAATGACTTTGAAGAGTTTTTTTCTTTTATTTACTTTTATGATAAAGATGTTTCTAATTGAGGCATTTTGTATTTCTTTATGGGTTTTGAGAGATTTATTGAACAGTTTCTTCCATACATCCACTGTCTTTTTGTGTTACGTTATTTTCAGTGCATTTGATTCTTGACACACAGCTGGGATGAGGTTTGTGAATATGGGTGTCCGTGTTCGGAGGACTGCTGAACCAGCAGAACCAGAACCTGAAGCTGAACACGAACCACAGCCCAAACCAGAACATGAGCCACATCCTGCTCCCCCAACTCATCATGACTATGAGAACATGAAGAGCAAGTTCATGAATGAGCTGGAACATCTTCCATGTAAGTACCTACATTATTTACTCAAGTTAACATAAAAGAGTAAGCAAGAGTAGGATGAGTTTACTTTCTTGCATCACAATTATTGTAAATATACAGCACAATAATGTGTTCGGTTTATCGAATAGCATTTCTTCTTATCTATCTATCTATCTACACTGTAAATAAAAATCATGATTTGTTATCACAACTTTTTTTTTTTCTTTTGTCAAATCAACTTAAATAATTTATGTGGTCCAGATAACATAATATTTTGAGTTTATGTTGATTAAAACAATCTCCTTCATTATATAATTTTTTTTTTATTATTTCAATGAACTTAAAATTTTAAGGCAACCAGGTTACTTACTTTTTTTAAGTTAAACCAACAATAATGCTAATGTTTACAGTCTATCTATCTATCTATCTATCTATCTATCTATCTATCTATCTATCTATCTATCTATCTATCTATCTATCTATCTATCTATCTATCTATCTATCTATCCATCCATCCATCCATCCATCCATCCATCAATTAATAAATGTGTGGGGGGAAACACAAAACCATCACAATGAAGAGAGTAGATGTAGACCAGACAGTTCATTTATTACATTTATAAATAATTATGTTCAGTTTCTCAACTCACTGCACTTAATGTCATTAAAATACGTAATTAACTGATCTTGTTGTGATTGTGTAACCTGACAGAACACAATATCATTCTTCATTTTCATCTATTCTCTGAGTCATTACCTGCATTTGATGAGAAGTGAAATTACATAAATGGAGCACTTTGATTTATGTTTTTGTTGAGCTTTATAGACGATGATAATTTCAAATTAAAAGCACATTGAGTTGATGTCATAAGACACTAAGCGAGTATTGTCCTGTACCTGTTTCCATGGAGACTGACCAGCTCTCTGCTCCCCTTAGTGCCGATGTGGGCTGTAGGAGCCATCGTGGTGGTGGTTCTCACCCTTGTGGCTTGTTTTACATATTGCATGTTCAAGAAATGCTTCGGAAAGAAGAAGAAATCCAAGAAAGCTCGAGAGAGGAAGAGAGCAGCACGGAAAAAAGTAGATGGGACTGAAAAAGAGGGTGAAGGAGAACAAAAGGTGCACAAAAAAATACAGGTTTCACTTTATTTTAGGGTGATGTTGTTACTGTGTAATTACACAAGTAAGTACTGATTAATAATAATGAACTACATGTACTTACTATAGGGTTAGGTTTTTTTTAGGGGTAGTTACTTCTATGCATAACTGTTATTTCTATAGTAAGTACACATAACGTGTAACCATGTCACCCTAAAATAAAGTGTTACCCAAAAACATAAACAGCCTCGATTTCAAAGTTTGTTTTTATATTTTTCATTATGGTTCATTATAGAATATGTGTGTGTGTGTGTGTGTATATATATATATATATATATATATATATATATATATATATATATATATATATATATATATATATTAAATGTGTGTGTGTGTGTGTGTGTGTGTGTGTGTGTGTGTGTGTGTGTGTGTGTGTGTGTGTGTGTGTGTGTATCAATCTTGCAGGAGGAAGGAGAAAAAAAGGAGGGAGAAGAGCAAAAAGAGGAGCATGAAAATCTGGGAAAACTGGAATTCTCTTTGGATTACAACTTCACTGATGCTCAGGTGCATTCCTGATGTATGAAAATATTTATTAAAATTGTGATGATGTCACTGTAACGAGAAAATGGAATCAACATGAATTGTGTGTCAACAGCTGATAGTCGGAGTTCTTCAGGCTCAAGATCTTCCTGCTATGGATATTGGCGGCACATCTGACCCATATGTAAAAGTTTACCTGCTTCCAGACAAGAAGAAGAAGTTTGAAACCAAAGTCCAGCGCAAAAACCTCTGCCCTGTCTTCAACGAGACCTTTATCTTCAAGGTTTTTCTTAAATATTGTTTGTTTACATACTGTAGTACGTAGCCGGATTCTTTATGATGATTTATATATGTGTTAGCGTGAACATGTGGCTTTATTGTCTGTAGTTTTGTCTTTTTGAGTGTTCTAGTGTCTGTTTAGTTCCACCTGTAGTTTGTTTGTCCATTTCTCTCTCTCTCTCAGGTTTTGTGTCAGGGTTTTGTCTCCTTGTGTGGCATCTTAAGTTCCCAGAAATCCCTGCTTCCCTTCACTGGTTTTGTCATTCATTTTTTGATTGACAGCTATTCAGGTATCTCTGAGGTTAAATACATTTCTGAAGGAATAGTTCACGTAAAAATGCACACATAAAAATGTACTAAAAAGTAATGTTTATTATAATAATTATAATTTATTCACCCTCATGTTGTTCCAAACCATATGACTTTTCTTTAAAAAGAAAAGAGAACATTTCTGAAGAATGTTCACACTGTCCTTTTCCATACAGCGACAGTTCATGTAGTGACCACATTAATGGAAAATGCGTCAATATTCTACATTCTGTTCTTTCTTTTTTTTCAACATAAAGGTGACTAAATACTGGCAAAAAGTTATTTTTTTTACACGAATTATTCCTTTAATTATCAGCTGAATTGCTGAATCTGTTTTTCAGATTTTCAGCATTTTAGTAAAGACATCTTAATGTTTTATGACATATTAACACTGAAAAATTGCTTTACACAAAATGCTGATAGACTAATTTGAGCTAATACTGTATGTTTGTGACTCACTTATAGATTCCCTATGCTGAGTTGGGCGGTAAAACTTTGGTGCTTCAGGTGTTTGACTTTGATCGGTTTGGTAAACATGATGTGATTGGCCAGATAAAGATTCCTATGAACTGCGTGGATCTTGCACAGCCACTGCATGAATGGAGAGATCTCGAAAATGGAGAAAAGGAGGAGGTACATAGTATTTCCTGTCAATATTTGTATCTATTCTGTATCTATTATTATATCTAATCTTAATAAACTGTATATATTCTAAAGTTGTACCTATTCACTTTCTTTTTTTCTCTTTAACAGGAGAAACTTGGAGACGTTTGTATTTCGCTGCGTTATGTGCCCACTGCTGGTAAACTCACTGTCAACATAATGGAGGCCAAAAATCTCAAGAAGATGGATGTCGGTGGTTTATCAGGTACAATTCATAATTCATTTCAAATATTGAAATAGATTTAAATTAAATCACATCTATAAAATAGCATAAATTAAAGGTAGCCTACACTATGTAACTTTTGGTGGAAGAACATTGTTAGTTGTGCTTCGGCTCTGCGTGACTGTGCGGATGAATATGATAATCCTGCTGCTCATAAAACATTCACTACTAGTCTTAAGAGATAGTAAGCTAACTACCTTGACATTACTGTAGCTATACCCATCACACGGTACTTCCTTGAAGATAAATTCCAGCACAGCGCTACAACAACCATAATGAATCGACCCTTCACAATAGATAATGCTGCTTTACGATGAACTCTCTTAGAGAACTACATTTGGCAATTTATCTGTTCAATATAATACCATACTCACCTGTTGAGTAATAAAAACACCATCTCCCCGTCACTTTTACAACATTTCAAATCCCCAAGGTCACGCCGTCTCTGAAAACCGAAGCCAATGTTGATTCTTGTTTTATTACGAATTCGTGTTTCCTTTTTGCCAGCAGACTCTCCTCTGTTTGGCTTCTTGCAACCTTTATTGATCATTGTGACAACTAATCTATGCCAATCCCACACCATCCACACGTCAAAGTAGCCGGAGCAACTTTTCTCTATTTACGGATTTGACGAGTCCAACGCTATCTCACGACCAAATCGTACGTACGAATTCGTATGATTTGTCTAAACCCCAGTGATGGGTAGGTTTAGGGGCGGGGTCAGGGGTAGGTCATTCGTATGAATTCATGAGATTGGGTTGGATGAGACATGCACAGTCGAGTCACGTATGTCCACTATTTCCTGCGAAAACTATCCCGCTAGGGATAAACACTTATAATAGGCTTACCATCGTTGAATCAGGGTAAGACCAAAAAAAAACTTTTGGAAGAAGGATTGATGATGTGTTGAGTAATTATTTATAAAAAAATTGATTAAATATTGTTTTTTCTATTTCATATATTTGTATACTTTACTATTTTTCTAAAATGTGGAAAATACTGCTAATTTCAGAATGAGTCTGTCTGTCCAAAACAATTCGAATAGTAAATTTCATGTATTCACAGTTAGCTAAATATTTTCTTCATATATTTTTTTACGCTTGCATTTGAACCACTTTGATAACGATCCCACTTCCTGTGTCAGATCCGTATGTGAAGATTGTGCTACAGCATAACGGAAAGCGTCTGAAAAAGAAGAAAACTACAGTTAAAAAGAACACACTGAACCCATACTTCAATGAGAGCTTCAGCTTTGAGGTCCCATTTGAACAAATTCAGGTGATGTGTGATTATTCTTGCGTCTGGTATATCCTATAGTGTGTCCATTACTGCACATGTACACATTTTGAATGGGACATTTATAGATGACCATGCAAAATGGAATAAATTCATATTCTAAAGTCCAAATCTATTCAAATGCAGAAAGTCCAACTCGTCATCACTGTATTTGACTACGACAAGCTGGGTAGCAACGACCCTATCGGCAAAACCTTAATTGGTTATGGCGCCACAGGTGTCGGCCTACGCCATTGGTCAGACATGCTGGCCAATCCCCGGCGTCCTGTGGCCCAGTGGCACGTTCTTCAAACAGAGGAAGAGGTGGATGCTACTCTGAAGGCGCCACATCGCTAACCATCGTCATGGTAACAAGTGGATATACCCAAAGTACACTCACAGCCAGGGTAACAGTGAATCGTCCATCTACTGAGCAACTTAGTGAATGGCACTGACAGCACTGCATGCATCAACTTTACTAGCATGACCAGTGATCTTTACTCTTTATGTTTCATGCAAGCATTGCAGAGTTATAGCTTCACACTTAATGTTTTCTCTCCCAAGGTAATTTTGTGTTATGTGAAGATCGTAATGATTTGTTATGAGTTGTATTTCTAAATGCATGTTTTTATGTTTGGAGTAGATGTGTTTTCTTTATGGTAACTGTCACTCTGCATGGTTTCGTAAGTTATTTTGTTGTGTTAAAGAAGTGATGATGAATTGTTGCTAATTTTGGTGAGAGCTAAACCAGTACAGAGATGTCTATGATTTTTGGCAAATATAAAATGAGATCAGAATTAAAATATTATCTTCTGCATTTAATTAATAGCTATGCAAAAGACAGATAGTTATATTTATATATATAGATTGATATTTTATATTCCCAATGCTAAAGTCACTTTGTGTTTGAAAATGCAAATCAAATTAAACCGATGTATCACTTGTTTCTTGTGTGCGCTCTATTTAACCACACGTTTAATGTTGAGGACCACCTCCAACAGACACTTTTTATAAAATCTGCTTTGTGTTTTCAATGTATAACAGTAATTTTTTTGCATAATTCAGAATTAATTCATTGGCTTTTCAAATAACAGTTGTGGTCAGAATTAATGGCACCCCTGGTAAATATAATCAAAAATGGCTGTAAAAAATAAATCTGCATTGTTTATCCTTTTGATCTTTCATTTAAAAAAATTTGCACAAATCTAAACTTTCATTGAAGTAAAAGAATTGAAAGTGGGGGGGGAAATCACATTATGAAATAAATGTTTTTCTCCAAAACATGTTGGCCACAATTATTGGCACCCCTAGAATTACGAGTAAAATTATCTCTGAAGTATATTCCCATCAATATTTATCATTGTTCATCCCATCAATATCCACATGTTGTTTGGGAGGGTTTCAAGAAAAATCCTCCTCGCTCCTCCAAAAACAAACTCCAGCAAATTCAGTTGTCAGACATGACTGGAACTTCAAACAGCACAGGGTTCTGTGGTCAGATGAAACTAAAAAAGGACTTTTTGGCAGCAAGCACGCTAGATGGATTTGGTGCAAAACAAGGATAAAAAGTACCCCATGTGTACAATTTAATATACCGTTGGATCTTTAATGTTGTGGGCATATTTTTTTTGTTGGAGGTCCTGGACTTCTTGTTCAGATACATGGCATCGTGGATTCTATCAAACATCAACAGATAAAAAATCTAAATCTGACGGCTTCTGCTAGAAATATTATAATGGGCCGTGGTTGGGTCTTCCATCAGGACAACGGTCCAAAACAAACATCAAAATCTACACAAAAATGTGTTACGGAGCACAAAATGAAGCTTCTGCCATGACCGTCCAAGTTCCCTGGCCTGATAAGTGGGGTGAACTGAAGAGAAGAAGCACCAACATTAACTTGTGAATCTGAAGGATCTGGAGAGATTCTGTATGAAGGAATGGTCTCTGATCTCTGGTCAGGTGTTCTCCAAACTCATCAGGCATTATAGAAGAAAACTCAGAGCTGTTATCTTGGCAAAAGGAGATTGCAAATAGTATTTAATAAAAGAGTGCCAATAATTATGGCCAGCGTGTTTTGGAGAAAAACATTTATTTCATAATGTGATTTTCCCCCCACTTTCAATTCTTTTACTTCAATGAAAGGTTAGATTTTTGCAAAATGTTTTAATGAAAGATCAAAAGGATAAAAATGCAGATTTATTTTTACACCCATTTTTGATCATATTTACCCGGGGTGCCATTAATTCTGACCACACCTGTATAAGTAAGAAGAAATACTTGCTGTACTTGTAATTATACAATACAGTGCAACAATAAAGTGCAAAAATAATACATTCATTTTGATCAGTCAAGCAGAACTCATGGAATGTGAAGCATGATTGCTTTTATTAACACATTAGTGGTTAAGACATGTGACATTACAAGAGAGTATTCATATACTTCATCAGCTACACAAGCAAAAAAGCTAAGATGCTTAAAATAAAAAAAAGCTAAGATGCTTATAATAGAAGTTCTGCAGTACGCAATTACTGAAATGATACAATCTGAGCAATTAAGAGCAACGAAGGTAACATCTGAGAAATGATTGTGCTCTCTAAGTAATAGCAGTGATTCATAATCATATGCATTTAATTCAAGATCAGGAGGTGCTGATGACATTAGCTGTAGCTTTTTGCAGTTCATACCTATTTTTGCTTATTATATGTTTGTGCTCTTTGGTCTACAAATGAGGAAGGGTTCACCGCTCGTTGACCTATTTTAACATTACCACACATGTCCACCAGGGGACGTGCAAATGTTACACAAACAGTATTGCAGTACATGCCATTCTGAAACCAAGATCATTTTATAGATCATTATACTTCTTCTATAGTCAATATATTCTGATAGTTTCCAGCAAACCAATGCAAAATATTATGAGAATAAAAAGTGTATTCATGTCTTTTTTTTCCCCCAATCTTTTTAACTATTTGTCACATTGGGACAGAAAAAAACAGTGTAACAGTTCGACTATGACAGACTGTTTTAAGGAAATGTAAAATTATTCATTAAACTCTAAGCTATATAAAAGATATGTAAAAATTAGCACTTAGAAGCAATACTTCAGGTTTTCTTATCTTAGTTTGTTTTTCCACTTTTCTTCTATGAAAAGTGAAGAACAGTCTGTAGCTCTGAGACTAGAACAAGAAGAAAAATAATCAGTCACACTTTATATTATGAGGCCTTAACTCCTAAACCTAACCATACCTCAAAGTCATTAGCAGGAAATGTGGGAATTTTCCAAAACAACATTTGGCTATACAGCAAATCTATAGTCTTGTGGGTATTTAATGTTAGTGCATAGTAGTTAGGGCCACCTAATATAAAGTGTGACCAAATAATCTTCTAGTACAACAGAACTACCTGTCCAAGAAGTCTGTTGTTCATTTGATCAAGCCTATCTATTTCATATAGTCAAAAAATTCAGTTCATTCTTTCCAACTAGCATAAAAAATGTTTCCAGAAACCGTATTTCATCTTATTGGTCAGCACGCCTAGTCCCTGGCCCTTACCCTTATCAAACAAGGTGAACTCAAGGAATTAAGTTACTTGGACTAGTACAGTAAATCTCTCAGTCGCACATACATCAGGTGAATGGAGTCACCTTATATTTGAAACATTTTGCTGCTAGAAAATATGTAAATACACACATGCAAACGGATACATTCACATTCTCCTGCAACATCCAACATCTGGATCAGCAGTACAGCACACATGTTCAGGGCGCCTACACAATAGAGGTTACACTATGTCAAAGAATGTTGGAAAACTTTAATGGGCACAAAGGCTGGGAGGACAAAAATCTGGGTTTGGCGAAATGGAGATGCTCTAGCAACCAAAAGCTTTTCTTTTTTTTATCAATTACAATCTAAGAGAGTTGTGCTTTCAGAAATCATATTTGCTTCATTGACACTTGATATCAAACTGAGCCGGCTCTTTAACATGGTTAAAAACTTATTTGATGCATTTCCACCCATCAAATGTTCTAATGTGTAAGCGCCGAACACGCACATGCATACACACACACACATACACACTAATCGCTGTCTCTGTCATGGTCTTCCACCAACACCAGCTCGTCTCCCCTCTCCAGTAGCGCCCTCATCTCAGGGCTGTCTTCTGTCTCGTCGTCTTCCTCAACCATGTCTCCACCATCCATTTCCATCTCCTCCTCATCTTCTCCTCCCTCCATCACTGCGTTCTCCACCTCCTCTGTGTCCCCGCCGACTTCCACCATCTCGGTTCCCTGGATCTCCAATTCTCCCTCACGGATCTTCTTCACGTGGAAGGTGAACGGTGGAACCTTGTAGACAGCCGTTTTGGAGCGGGCATAGATGATGTGGTCAGGAGTGAAAGACTTCATCACCTTCTTCTGCGAGGTCTTCATCTTCTCCTTGCGCTCGGGGTTCACAGACATGCGATTGGTGAGTTTGCCCATCTTTTTCTCTATGTTGTGACGTGTTTTCTCCAGGTTCTCTCGGGTCTTCTGTTTGGTCTTCTCGAGGTTCTCCTTGGTCTTCTGCCTGGATTTTTCAAAGTTCTCTTTGGTCTTCATGCGGGTTTTCTCCAAGTTCTCTTTGGTCTTCTGTTTGGTCTTCTCTAAGTTATCCTTGGTCTTTTGCTTGGTTTTCTCCATACTTCCCTTGGAGAAAGCGGTTTTGATGTTCTGGACGCGTTGCAGGCTGCTCCGTTTGATGCGCTCTGCTCGAGACTCCTCAATGGTCTCCTCGATCTCCACCTCCTCTTCATCAGAGGACAGGTCCAGATGGACTTTCTCTCTGTCCTCTCCTCCTTCCTCTGCGGCTGCTTTGAGTTCACCGTCAGCTTGTCCTTCCACAGGCTCTGGAAACTTCATAGACTTGGCCACATTGACTTTTGAAGGTATTTTCACCTCGTCCTGCAGAGAGACACCAAAATAGTCATATAATTTACTGCCATGAGGGCAAGCACACATACACAATTCTCAAAACAATTGTCTTTCTTTATCAAGGTATACAAGCAGAGGGAATCTGTGGCGGGCTCCTTTTACTCAAGCCATAACCTAATAAAGAACATAACTACCACCTACCAGCATGCTACCATTATTCAGGCACCATTATCAATTTTCCCCAGAGTTGTTTCTCTCTCCTTTTAGGAAATGAGAAAATAATAAGCATCCTTTGCCAAAAGTGTGTAAAAGATCCCCAAACTAAGCACCACCAAAAACAATCAATGTCCTGTCTTTATTTAACCCATTTAATGGCCCTATTGTTCAGCATCCGTACTAGCATTGATGGTGACCTTACTCACAAAAACACACCCACACATATGCTGAATTCACAACAAGACCATTATTAGGGAGAGCATTTGATTTCCCTGAGGTCCCTGTTATTATTTTATGTGTGTAGGGTCACTACTAACACTTTATCATGCACTTGTATGGTCGATATCATTTAAAATGTCATTCCAAGAGTCACCTTCTATTTGGCATTATCATTTATTTTTATTCCTTCCTTACTTCTCTCTGTATCAGTAAATATGTTCATAAAATGTTAGATAAAAGATAGTCTTGTGTCTTATCAATATATTTTACATTTTTATTTGAGATGATCTAATTTGGCACAATGTAATTTAAATGCCTTCTTTATGTTATAAACTGTTAAGTTACTTTCAAAATCGAACAGGTCCCCATTTCACAGATAGCCCTTTTAAATTAGCTCAAATGTCAAACAAGCATGTGCAGATAATGCATATGAAAGAGCTGTTTTTAAAAAAATGACAAATTAATTCCTAAAGAATTCGACACAGGGAGAATATGCACAATACCCTTATGTTCCTCAACAGTGTTTTTGTTTTCTTTCTTTTGTTGTTCTTCCATTCTTTCATCGCCCTTCCCTTCCGACCTGTCTCCCACCCTCCTGCCCGACCCTAATTCCCTGCATTCCATCCCACGAAGCCCCTCGTTCCCAAGCGCACTCTTTTTCTACAGCACAATGCTCTGACTTGTTTGTAAAGGAGATATATTTTCCATCAGTGTGATACATTGAGTCATCCCGTTTTGCTCCGATAATGTCTTTGCCAACATTCCCAGGCCAAACTAGCAAATACAAGGATGTCTTTTCTTAGTGTTTGATTTATTCTTTCCTCTGCATCAAGCAGGGACAAATGATCTACACAGAAAACAACAAACATGGAATCAACAAACAAGCAAACAAAGTGTTGGTTAGCTTATCGTGGTGTAAAGGTGTTTGCTGGTGCTGAAAATGTTTGTATTTGGATTAATCTACTGTAATTCCCCTAACCACATATCAAAACAGATGTGTCATACTGGGACAACAGGTCTTCATCCCACTTGTTCATACTGCACATGGGGACGGACGTATTTCAAATTAATATATTATTGTCATAATATTTGGGTTGTACCGTTAGGATGATGTACAGTATGTCTGATTTATTTAAGTTCAAGAGTTTATTTTGTGTCAAATAGAGAGAGAAATATTACAGTAAACCAATTATTAAGACCAATAAGAGCTCTGTCAATGTTCTGGAAAATGTTCATTCTAATGGCCTTGTGTGGCTCCTCCCCCTTAAGGTGTGGTCACATTAGCGAAAATTTGTTGAAATTTCACAGGCAAAAAAAGGTCTACTGTCCATTGTTAGTAGTGTAGCTGTAACGTTTATGGGCTGTAGAAAGCGCACGACGAAGGATATGCAGAAAAACAAGGTATTTAATAGTAAACTCGGGAGTAACATACACGTTCACACAGATAACCGACAAGGGTAAGAACAGAACAGGGAGTATAAATAACACAGGGTGAAATCAGGAAACTAACTAGACACAGGTGGAGGAAGATGACTAATCAGGGATTAACAAGAACAGGTGCAGACAAGACATAATATAATTGTGACAGTAGCAATGTATGAAGCACAACTAACACATAAGTCACTTTTAAACCAGCTTATGAATCTGTATGACTATCTGGATAGCTCTGAATCTGTATAACTTGAACATGAGGAAAATCTAACGCTATCTCACAACCAATTCGTACGAATTCGTACAAATTGGCATACGAATCGGGCAACTAGTAAAATATATACGAATTGCAGTGAGATTGGGTTTGGAAAATCTGCTTGGGAAATTTTTTTGCCATCTCACAAAATTTTTTATTGTGCAGATTCCAGAAATGACTTGATTTGTCCTGCGAGAATCGAAAACTGCACCTGACGCTAAAAAATTTGGGGTTGTGTGGACAAGTGGACAAATGGACAAACCCAACCGTTGTTTAAATTTAACAACTTAAACCAAGGTTAATTTAAGTTTAGCGATTTTTGAGTTTAGCGATATCAAGTTTAGCAAATTTTCTGTTCAATGGTAAGTACATCAGGAATGTTTAGAAAAATGTGTTTGTCAAACTATTTCTTAGGGTCAAAGTAAAGCCTGTCGTTTTATTTATGGTCTTTTAGCATCAGATAAAACAGTGGAGATCTGACAGGAAAATGAAGGGAGAAGAGGTCATGTCACAGGCCAGATTTAAATCCAGGTCCCCTCAAGCAAAATACCTTCTTATGGTGTATGACGAACAACACGCTACCCTAAAGAATTTTAAGGTAATGAACTTTGCTAGATGCTAATGCTTGCAGGCTAACACAAACAGTACTGAAAAGTCTCAAGTATCAATTCATTTTTATTACACAATCAGAAGTATGGACTAGAATATAAGGAGGGCATCTAATCTAAGCACTAAAGACCCAAAGGTCAGAAGGTCGCTGATCTTGTGTAAACAACATTCTGTAAAAGCAGCTGTTCTGGACGAAACAGTAAGATGGAAACATGTTAGAGGAAGTCAGGCAGTCACCTTGGTGAGTCCACATCCCAAAGTGCCTCTCTCAAGTTAATGTTGCATTGTTCTGCTGAGCAGAGAGGAAGGGAAACACGCACTCCACCACTAGAAACCATTGGAAAATGTGAGTAAACGTGAGTATGAAGGGAACGATAAGAGCTGGGGAGTTACATTTCACATTCCCAAGAAAAATTCCCTTTGAACTTGTTCCCTTTTGAAAGGCTAGATCCTTTCAAACCATGAGAAAGAACTCGCTTTATACGTTGTTATTATTATACACAGTATGCTTCATATTTAGTGTAATCTGTGTAAAATGCATGGCTATTTTGCTGTTTGCACTGTGGATTTTAGCATATTCTTCTCCTATAGAAGAGATAACAATGTACTAATTTTGACTTCATGTGTGCATGACATGGTTTGTACAGAGATCTATAAATCTAACCACAAAATTTGACATTCATTTGTAATGGTACACTTTAGCGTACTTTAAAAAAAAGAGTACTTATGCTAATAATACAATTTAAAAGAATACAGTTAAGTGTGAACTGAATGTAATGTTTTTGGACTCTTAACTGCATATTAATTGCAATTAAATGAAAATGTATTATAGTTTAAATTGTATTAAATGCGGTAATATTTACTTTAGAGTGCTTTTTTGACCAATTTAAGTAGAACTTAAGTATACCTTTATATGTAATTTCATAATTCAATTGTCTTTAAATATGGTTAAAGTGTAATCCCACCATCTCACCCTTCACACACACAACACAGTTGCCTTAGAAACAAGTAACACAGTATCTGAGTCAGTGAAGCAACACGTTTTAAGGAATGAGAAATGAATTCCTCCACTTTCTTTCTCATTCTGTCTCTCATCGTAGTCAGGGAAGAAAGATGGTGTCATAGAACGGCTTTCTCCTTTTTTCCTCTTAAACACAAGGTGTTCTACAAACACACACACGCGTATGAATTACTTTCAGAGACTGCTTGGACTTTTCCATGAGCCAACCACAGAAGCATGGAGGGCCTTGGGCTACAGAGATTGACATAATATATGAGCACAGGAACAGAAGAGTTGTTTGTTTGTCTCTGAGACAGTTAATGTGCTAGTGTGTTTGTCACCGTGTGAACAAACACAAAATGAAACAACAAGAGATCTTTTGACTGTGTGTGCGTCACATGGTGTGCGGTTTGGTTAACTGTCTCTCTATCTGCTGTCTGTCTGTCTGTCTGTCTCTCTCGTGTGTTTGCAGGTAGGTTTGTCATATGCTGATATCAGCTGGCTTCAATCCCAGGTGGGATTGAATCCCATTTATCCGTCCATTTTTTTTTTCATATGAAAACAGTTTTTTTCCTCACATACCACAACTTTATATCTCCACAAATGAGATAAAAAAGTGAAAATGTTATTAAGTGTTTCATTATGGTTCACCACAGAGTAATTGACCAAAAACGGAAATTTTGTTATTATATATTCTTCTTCTTTCCAAACCCATATGCTGGAAATCAAAAGCAGAACTTTTAAGAACCTAATTCTAAACGTTTAACTTTAACTTTAGGTCCAGATTAGTGAACTGAACAATTTATTCAAAAATCAAGATTGATTCTTGAGTTCACCTCACTGACTCTGATTATACTGTATAAATTTCACTCTATTTCTCACAGTTACCATCACATGGATTCAGAAGATTTTGAATATTCTTGACTGCATTTATGGTGCTTGTATTCTTTTGGAGATTGATGAAGAACAGCCATTGAATGTTAAAAACCTGCACAATGTTTTCTTCAAAATAAAAAAGTTTTGTTCCAAAGAAGAAAGAATGCCATACGGGGTTGAAAGAACATAATGGTTGAGTTTAATGACAGAATTCAAATTTTTGGGTGAACTAATCCTCATTAGAACAAGAAACCGAGCTGAAAATGTTTGCACATCAGCAGACTGATAAATGAAAACACTGTTTGTGCATGGTGGAATATTTCCACCGCCTCACAGAAGCGTCTCTTTTCAGTCACATGTGAAGAGCTCTTTCACATCTGCCTGCCTCCAGCCTGACGTGTCTCTATAGCGACGAGGGATTCCCTCCCAAAACACCCTCCGCCCCACCTTTCCATTCAAAGCCACAAACTACAGCACAGGGTCAGGGCAGAGGGAAAATGAGTGGGTGTGGGGTTTTCCCAAGAATATAGCACTGGATGTGTGGAAGGGAATCCTCCGGACATGTTGCATAACTTCATCATGGCAGGAAATGAAAACGTGGAACACCAGGATAAGGGAGTACGTGTGGAATGTGAATGTGTTTGTGGAGCACAGATGGCTTTGGTAAGATTTAGTTTCACACACAAAAAAAACATAAGAACACACAAAAGTGGTACAAAAGTTATTTAAAATGATTTAGCAAAAATAAAAATTCCCCTCCATCAGATATCACAAATATCATTCAGGCTTCCAAATCCTGCTTCTGGAGGTCCATCTTCCTGCAGATTTTATCTCCATCCTGCTTCGAATCATGAGCCTGGAAGCTTCTTGTAATCCTAAAGACCTGATTAGCTGGTTCAGGGGTTTAATAAGGGTTGGAGCTAAACTCAGGATCAGGATTTTTAACCACCCTTCCAATACAAAAGGATCCTGGATGCATTAACAAGAAAGTTAGGAAAGAGTATTATTATGCTATGAATATTAATACTAAATAATCTTTTTGTAGTTAATTTACGATTAATCACACCAAACATTCAAGCTTTTAATATATTTTTATGTTGTAATACGTCCGCATTGAATCTACAAAATAATGTAGAAGCAACTTAAGATGGTATATTTTAAATATTTGTTTAATGACATATTTTTACTAAGCACTATGAATCACTGATGCCAGTACTAAGTTATTCAGTCAAGAGCAGTGAGTGATATTCTCTTTGTCTTTTGTTCTTTGATTAACAATAATGAAAGACAGCAGCAGGTTTATTAGGCTACTGTCACTTTAAGAGCTGACGCACGTGACATGGATCAGACACACATCCAGACTGTGCTTCCGATGATACTCGATAAAATGGGAATTTTGACAAAATTTTGTTTGTTTTTGTCCATTCTTTAAGCATGAAAAAGAGCCCAATGTGGCGCTGGTGCGCTGTCTACAGCATGTCACTACAGATTTGAGTTCTTTTTTGAGTCTTACTACACTTGCTCTTGAATGGTTTAATAGCACTAGAAAGAATGATAGTGTGGTCATATACTGTAGCACAGCCAAAGGATGACCACGAAAATGAACACGTTAATAACTAACCCTAATTAATAATAATTAAAACTAGAAAAGGAAGGTTTAGATAGATTTAAAAAATGGGGAAGTCTACATCACAACTATAACGACACATAGAAACAATATCATTGGAATCACAAGTTTATTTCCAGCTGATGAACAATAAAAACACCAAGAGCAGAATCCACCCGACTTGAAAGTGCCAATACAGTAGTATGATTCTTTTCTGTGACAATACCACACATATAAGTAGATGCCACATTCCCTTCTCCACTGTTAAAGTGCTCTCGAGTGTTCAAGGACCAGCTTTGACCTTGCCAATATGGCAGACGGCTTACTATAGTGGCGCATAGAAACAGCCGCTAATGAGGCATCTATGTATTTATTTCTATGGTGCCATCTACCTAATTAGATGACTTAAAAAAGTGTAACTAAGGCAGTATTTCCACCAAATATTGATGACTTCACTACATTGATGAGTTCACCTTGGATGCTAAGAGGTTAGGGTTAGAGTCACATTCAACACTTAACTTAGGGTCAGTCCTTGGACTGTGTCCCTGAAACTGTAACCTCCGCTACTAAGGTGTCATGCTTCTCGAAAGACAGCACATAGCATTGGTGTTGTTTGAATTCAAAGTCTGAACAATCCGTTCTTTTATCATGATAATCCTCATCATGTTAATGGAGGAACAGAAGGAGAGAGAAATTGGAAAACATTTGTGTGGACATACTCTAGAGAAAAGTCTATTCTTTTCAGCTGCTCTTTTGCAGAGTTATTTTCTCTCCAAAAGAGAGAGAGAGAGAGGGAGAGAGAGAGATTTGACTATATAAAGTGATGGTATGCTGGCTTTCCCTGCAGGGAATATTTGATGAATCATAGGCTGTTGTTGAGATAGAGAGAGCAAGGCTGGTCAACTGTTACAACACCAAATTAAACTCTTTGATGTCATAAACACTGGCAGTTTCCATGGCAACTGCACAACAATATCCTTATGGTGACCGTCAAGACAACTGTGGCAACTGTGTGCTTAGCAATTGCGGCTGTTCTCGATAATTCACATCCATGTGGAGTTCTGTGTAAACTTTAGGAAATCAATATGCTATATGCTATAAAATGGCCATTGGAACACGCTGCTCTGAGAAAGTGAACATTGGGATACAGCATCTGGAACTCACAAAGCAATTCTTTATTTCCATATTCATCAACAACAGACTGTTCAAAAATGTTTCCTAAAGGTTTAAGGCATGGCGCATGTCGAAACCCATGCATTTGTGGCCATATTGAGTTTTATAAGCAAAACAGGCAATTTCCAGTCTGTGGTAAGCTGCAACCTATTTCTTAAACTGACGTTTTCCTATATGCAGTACAGTGAAAAAATATTTAGCTTGTTATTCAGAACATGCCATCGCCGTTGGTTGGTTCTGCCCGCTGCTTTAGAGCACTGTCTGGCACCACGATCACGGTTGCCATGGTGCTGCTGAGTTACTCTTTCCAATAACAATGGAGGAGAGAGGTTAGTGTTTACACAGAGATTTATGACTGTGTGGAACATCAGCACATCCTCTCTGTACAGCTGTAGTAATGGACCAAATGCTCCCCACAGCAAAATACTGATCAGACTTCTGTTTCTTATTTTTACACACTTTTTTTTTGCTCTGCACCAAACGCTAAACAGCTCTGAAATGGAATACGGAGGCTTTCGAATTTCAAACACAAAATGATTGCCTTTGTAAAAATATCATTAGCAAATAATAATACACAATCCAATCATTAATATTTCTTTGGTAAAAAAAAAAAAGGAAAAAAAGAAGGAAATACCAAATGGTTTACAGCAACCATTGTGAAAACCTGCCATGTTCGGGATTTAAATACATATTTTGACTCCCAAAAATGAAAACTTTGTCATTAATTACTCACCATGATGTCGTTCCAAACTCATAAGACTTTCATTCATTTTCGGTACACAAATGAAGATCTTTTTCATGTTAGTGATTCAGTTCATTCAAATTAAGTATGTCCAACATTTTACATTTACTTTGTATAGAGTGGTTTATACTTTTAATTATATGTAGCATAAATTTATTTGGTCATTTTTATACTGTAACTGCGATTAAATACTTTAATAAAATAAAAGGCCACTTAAAGAGAGAACACTTTCATTGACTATATTTCTTAAAGAGGTCATGATATGAGAAATTAAATTTCCCTTGATCTTTTGACATATAAGAGGATTTTGTACCATTGAAACATCCTGAATTTCATAGCTTAAAACGTTCTCCTGATTATAAACCAAGCATTTTCTTTAATCAAGCTCCATAAATGGCTCGTTTTGATATAGTGGGATTTGTGCCTTCACATGAGCAAATACATTTGCATATGACTGCCTCAAGAGCAAGACATCAACAAATATTTTTACATCATCCCATCATAGCCCCCGCCCACTGGCGTTCAGTCGCTTAACGGTTGACACTTGCCTACACCTGATGTGAGTGTTGAGTTACATCAAAAGCAAATAGAACCCATTATAATCACTGATGCTGTCTACACTGGATACTGTATACAGATGTGCATTCGCTTTCTGACGTACACCACGCACTTAAATCTGCTGTCAAGAGGACAATCGTGTTACCAGGGGTGGATTGGATGGAGTGGGATGGGGTTATGGCTATCGTGCCTAATGGAGAGTTTGCAAAGACGCCTTTGTTGACAGCAGTCAACTGTATTGAATCTAACAGCAGCTACATCGCAAACCATAAGTAAACAATTTCATAAAGCTTTGTCTTACGGATTTATATGGATAACGTAAGTGGGCGTTGATTATGTTTGTGATGTTAGCCTATCATAACAGTGGCTGTTTACTGGCAGGAGCTCCCCTCTAAAAACGGATCATTTCAGACAGGTTCAGAATGAGAGTTGAAAATAATCATTTTTCCACATACATGTGTGTTTTTTGTGCAAAAAAGTGAACATTATAAGTGAACCTCAATGAACATATTAAAATATGTAAAACATGACCCCTTTAACACACTTAATTAATTACTCTGAATTAAAATGCAATTAAGAGCCTGAAAGTATATTCTTTTAAAGACATTACATTATTTCTGTACCAAGTACATTTAATAAGTTAAAGTTTGCTGAAGTGTACTGTTTTTACAAGTTGTTTTTATATAGCTCAAACAGTAGACCATTGGCGCTTACAATGCCAAGGTCATGGGTTTGATTCCCAGGAAAAGCAAGAACTTTGTACCTTGAAATGCAATGTAAGTCGCTTTGGATAAAAGTGTCTGCCAAATGCATAATTGTTATGTTGCTTGTTTTTATTACTTTTTGTAATTAAGTTAACAAAGGGTATCTAAACTGTAGTTTAACTTCTTTAAATTACAAGTAGCTTGTAGCTCATACACAGTTTCAAAGAATCCTGAAAAGGAGAAAGTGAAAGATGAAGGGTAGGAGAGCAAACGAGATAAAGCCTATGCCAAACTGAGAAACATGGGCCAAAAGCCAGAGTCATGCTGCTATGCCTCATGCCCATCTGAAGATTAACTGCACAGAAAGAAATCAAAAAAGACACACAGCACTGGGCCGTGCCAGCGGTGGATATAGCCATCCATTCTGCTATTCCCTTTAGCTGGACATGATGCTTTCTGATCAATTACAGAGAATAACCCAACCTCATCCATGAGTCCTCTCCCCCTCTCATAATCAAACAACTATGCAGCGGATCCTATTTATAGCAACCACTAGTGCCTTTCCTTCCCTTCTCACAGATGTGTGTGTGTGCTAGCTGTGTTTTAGAAGCCCAGATGTCATTCTGTTCTCATAGCTTCACCCTGCATGTTTCTTACTGTCTGTTTCACAAACCTTTCCTCTAATGCTCTTGTTTTCCTGGTCTCATACGCTCTCTCTCTCTCTCTTCGGTCAGTGGAGAAAGCCCCTGCCTCTCTGAAATTGCTTCCAAAGTGACACAAGGCAAATGGGCTTTTCTACATGACGCAGACAACGGGAGTATTTCTGTGACTTTGCCATATATGGTCTACCAGTGTAACAGGCAGATAAAATATATTAGTTATCAACTTACTCCAGTATGTGATCAGTCTTCTTTATGTAAGTTATATGATACACTTCCAGTCTCTATAAGGTGGACAAGATCCAAGTTTTTCCTTCTAATTTCTCACTTATCTCTACTTAAATTAATAAACATTACTAAAGATTTCTCACCATAATCAAAATATTTTAGATTTTAGCTCATGGAATTTTGAGAATTTATTTCATATATTTCAGATATTGATCTGATTACTTAGACAGGAAGAGATTCAAACTGCTAACAACTAACAAAGGTGTGCTGAAGGATCTATTTTATACACTATAAACAGCTATTAACAAAAATCTTAAATGTTTTAATTATGCAATTTATTCTATATTTATATTATTTGTATTTGATGTTTTATTCATCAAAGAATTCTGGAGAAAAACATTTATCATATTTTCCACAAAAATATTTAGCAGCACAACTGTTCCCTATCAGTCGCTTACGTTCGACGTAACGTCGACATGACGACGTAATTTACGATCACTTCCGGAAGCCCTATCATCTTCGAGTGTCTACAGAACGAGCCAATGAACGTTGGCGTGCATGAATTGCATCACGCGCCCCCCGCCCTGCAGCGCGGGTATAAACAGGAAGCGGGCACACACACTCATTGTCTTTCACTTCGGAGCCGAGCTTCTGTTTGTCTTCTGAAATCTACAAGACTGCTACTGTGTTGGAGACTCCTTCAGAGTCTCTCTTGAGTGTTGGTGTGATGGCGAGATCAGCGAGTGGCCGCGAGCTTAGGCTCACACAACTGCTGTTTTCACAGCAAGCTTATTTCTGCAGCCATTCCCGCGGTTATTAATCTCGGCTCCTCAGCGATAAACAATGAATGCGTGTGCCCGCTTCCTGTTTATACCCGCGCTGCGGGGCGGGTGAACGAGCGTACATTGGCTCGTTCTGTAGACACTTGAAGATGATAGGGCTCCCTGAAGTGATCCCAATTACGTCGACGTTATGTCTCCCGTTCCCTCCTTCAGGGAACGAGGGTTACATTAGTAACCGAGAACCGGGTTTTCATCATTGATAATAATAAAATGCTTCATGAGCAGCAAATCAGCCTATTAGAATGATTTGTAATACACAGTGTGTGTGTGTGTGTGTGTGTGTGTGTGTGTGTGTGTGTGTGTGTGTGTGTGTGTGTGTGTGTGTGTGTGTGTTTCTTTTTACGTTTATTGTGAAATTAATTAGCGTGCATACCTTATTATTATTATATTATTAAACTACTCACATAACAGCTATCAGTAACAGTCATAGCAAATGTTTTCAACAGTTTGAGATAAAGTTCAGGCCAATGAGCCGTCAGGATTTTGGAGGCAGGGAGTATCAGGGTGTGAAAGGTACTGGCAGGTTTATAAATGTGTGATATACTGTCAGGGTGGTTGCAAAATGGGATGAGAAGCAAGAGAGCTGGATGGAGACACGGGAGTTTTAGTGCCTGAAGAATGAATCAGCACGGTAAATATGAGCTCCATTTTGTTAAAACACCACACCCTGCCACAAAACCCTCATCTCTTATTCCCTTTCCTGCTTTCACTGAATAGAAGAATAAGAACTGGAATACACCTCTAAATCCATGCCCAGAGGGCCCAAGAAACAACAATGAATGTTATTAAAGGGTTAGGAGTATATTGTAATCAAGCATTGGTAAAACTTTAAAATAAGTCAACTTACAAATCATTACCAAACTATTTGTTGAGTTAATTCATAGTTAATATATTGTAGTTTCTACATTGTTAATATATTAATAGGCTATAGGCTATAGTGAAGAGTTATTCATTCACTGTCCCTGTACACAATTATTATTGTTTAATTATCTCATAGTAAAGGAATTGTTTATTGGTTATTAGAAGTAAATAGTTCTCACTTTAGATTAGGTCACGGAAAATTGGAAATTTAATTAATTAAGTGCTTTAAACCAATCTTTATTAGGCATTAATTGCATTCATATTTAGTGTTCCTTAAAATGTTTACAAATACTTTAAGCACAATTAAGTGGTGCAATTACATTTTTCCATTTTCCAAGACCTAATCTTAAGTGATAACTGTTTACAGTTAATAAGTTGTTAAAAAGCATGAAAAACATTATCTTACTCTTTACATATGAGCTAATATAACAATAATAATTGTGTTATTAATAGTGTTATCCAAGCATTTATTTTTTCAGATTTTTATTTTTATTTTTTCATTTTTTGGGAGGGAATAAACATTTGAATCTTAGTGATGCAGTTTATATTTATATATGTAGCCTACCTACTTTCCTAATACACGTTCCTCGTTTTGAATAATTCTACGCATGTTATCCCAACAAATAATTTGTAATGTTTTCTCAAATTGTAATAGACTGCTGTGTTTTTTCTGCATTAGAAAGGTTTCACACATAAAGACCAAAATAGTATATTTAAAAAAAACGTGTGAAATGCATACTACGTGCTATTTCTTAATAACATCTGTTGTTTTTAGACTCTAATGCTGCATCCACGCCATAGGTGTCAGTATAAGTCCGAGACAACTGCCATATCGGCCAGTGCAACATAAACAAACAAAAAAATACAGAGGTCACTTTTAAGTCCCACCTAAATATCAAGTTTCACTCATAAATCTGTCTTATTAAGTAAAATGGGCTGCACACATTGCTTACTGTTGACATTAAATAAAGAGATTAAATAAATAAACATAAAAATTTAATAATTGCAAAAATCCAAAACATTATGATAACGTGCTGCAAGACATTTGTACTTTTACTATTTCCTAAAACACATCACACACAACTATGATGCTTAGCTGATGCCAACTGATCAAAAAAAAAAAAAACTTTTGTCCCACTCAATTGAATATCAAAAATATAATGGAAAGTGAGAATGAATTATGTCAAAAGCATGTTAGCACAAGATGTATAGCTGAGAGCGAGACAGTCAGTTGTAGCAGCAGAAGATGATAGGATGAACGCTTGTGATGATATAGAGGGTTCAGAAAGGCAAAGACTCGGTACTAACTGGTGACATCCCCAGGCATCTAGTTTCTAGGACTACGATTACAGCTTCTATCTGCTTGAAAGAGAAAAGACCAAAGTTGCAATATTGACCATTTTGATTGATCCTATTGCTTTTTCTTTAAGTGTCCCGTCTCCTCTTACTACTATCTCTGCTGTAGTCTAACTACACTGTTAGACCTTACCAGGCTTTTTTACAGTAAAATACTGTCAACACTGTTGCGAGTAATTTACTGTTTATTGAATAGTTCTTTACTGTAATCTACAGTATGTTGCGTTTATTGTATAGTTCTTTACTGTAATCTACAGCATGTTGCTGTAAAAAATGCATTCAATTAAAACTCAAGTTAACTAATTTCACTTGCAGAAACCGACTGCCTTAAATTGACCAACTGTCATTTACAGTATATGTATTAACTAACATTTATAATGCACTAATAATGTGAGAAAGGTATTACTGTGAACTTATTTCATTTGAGACCACTAAAAAACTATTGCAAATAAATAGATTTCCACTGGACCAGCAACTATGCATTCACCCAGGTGGTGACTGTATAGTTGCTGGTCCAGTAGAAATCTATTTATATAATAAATTATGTAAAAATTTAATAAAGCAACATGCAGCATATCATCAATGTTTCTAGATATTCTCCTGGACTGAAGCACAAGCTCTACTCTTCAGCACAATGGTGTCCCAAAAAAAAAAAAACATTTTACAGTAAACTACTGGCAACAGTGTTTTTTTGTGGGTGTGTCTTTTTATCTTACACTGTTAACCATTTCAACCCCACAGGATAATCCACACTACAAAAAGTAAAATTGACACAGTTGCAGTGATATAATTAAGGGAATGTGTAAGTGATTGTTGAGTATTAGTGATGAACACCTGCTATTAACAAGCAGAATCACTGAAGGAACAAGGGAATACAAGAACAGAAAATAGAGAAACACAAGAACTACAGATGCCTTCCAGCCAGTACACATTATTACACTTATTATTCAACCATAATGACTTTATTTATGTCATACATCTACAGAAGTTGTTATTGAGATGTTTAATTGATTAATTGTTTAATTGAAGGGATGCTGACCCTTGACTTTTAAACATTCGTTTTTCTCTTGCTGCGTTTATGCCAGCAACGGTTTTGCACACACATGGTTTTGTGAATGCAGTTTGTTATATTGATTATGATGACAAAATGATATAACCTGTTCATTCACTAATCTCATTCAGAGTTTAACCCTGTATCAAAAGTGTTACATTAACACCACTGTAAAACTACAGCGATGAGTTTTGACAGCAACGACGATTTTTTTTAACACATCATGCACAACAAAAGAAACAGAGCTACGCTGTCTTGTAGAAACAAAAATTAGCAAAAATATCAAAAATTAGCACATAAATCTCAACAATAGTGGCAATCATTTTGTCTTTATTAATTCATACTGCAGTGCATGCTGGGAGTTTTATACTATCCTGGTACCCAGCATGCATCGCGACATGAAACTTTTGATTGTCACCATTGTTGAGATTCATTGTTGATATCTGTGTGTGTCCGAGTCAAGCAGTTCAAAATGTTTTAATGCACTATATGATTTCTATATCCTTTAGAGTAACTGATTATAGAAATGTTGCTTGTCTCATGTTGTAGATTCACAGATATATGATAATTATGAAATACCTATAAATTTAAAGCTTATACAAAGAGATCAGAGAATCAGACATGTCCAAAATGATTATGATATTGTGGTGAGCGGGACGATGCCGAGGGCCGTGAGAGAGCAGCACGAGGCCGGTGGCGTGATTACTGATGAGTGACACCTGCGCAACGCACAGGGAGCGGAAGCATAAAAGGAAGAGCGACGACAGTGGAGATCGAGAGAGGCCAGGCCTGGACTTGTGTTGTGTTTGTTTTGTTATATTTCTTTTACTTTTATTTTGTATTTGTTTTATTTTGTTATTAAATTGTTTAAATGTTCTCCGGTTCCCATCTCCTTCTTCCCGTACCATCTAAACTCGTTACAAGCATCATCACAACAGCCAAAAACACCTGATCAACTTCTTGACTTGTTCTTGCAATAGCTAATGTGTTTTATAAACACACAGTTACAGCAGCCGGAGAGAAACTTATGTTATAAAGTCAAGGGTCAAGAGCTCAACTAAAGCAAACCCTGATCTCCATCATGGTGACTACAAACTGTATTATATTCAATAAAACATCAACAACTAAATATCAGTTAACTTTTATACATGTATGACATAAATAATGTTAAACGGTTTTGTAAACTGGTTTCACACTCAGTGTTGCTGGAAGTCAGTTTTAGTTCTTGTGTTTCTCTTTTTTCTGTTCTTGTTTCTCTGTCCTTCGGTGATTCTGCTTATCAGGTGTTTATCAGTGTCTCAATTCACTCACTTCTTTTCATTCAACTGGACTATATTAGTGAGCTAATGTAGGGAATAGTGAATGAAGATATATGGTGTGCTTTGGAACACAGCCTCTGAGTGTCAACTTTGAGCGCTGTTAATTCACAGTATAGCCTATGCCTGTAGGCTATTTTTTCAAAGACGACAAATATAACCCAGAATGCATTGTTTTCTACGGGATATTAATGTAAAATGGTATGATGCTGTCATAATTTGGTCTTTTTTTACAGCAAGGGTTAACAGTGTACATTACATTATGACTAGCTTCCAGTAGCTTGCCAACTAGCTTCCACAACACTACATGAGAGTCCCTGCGGAATGAAAACTATTATTATTTCACACAGAACAGAAGAGCTAAAGGTTGGGAAGAGAGAGGCGTCTCCTTTGGGCAGGGACACAAAAACTCCCCTAAACACATTCTAACTCGTGACTCTGGAGTGTCTGTCAGACACACATTTCACAAATTATGAAATATGGAAAGTTGGCCTACTGTGCTAAAGGAGACAAACGATTAGATTGCTCTTTGTCCTTTAAACCATTGCAACACACCCGTGGAACATGCAAATCAGATGTGTATGTAATTATCTAATGGTTAGATTTGCATGCCATTGCTCGAAACGTCTTGGCTCTGATGAGTTCAGCACTCTCCATATGACGTGCATTACCCCTGAAACATATGCAAGTGTTTGAATGTAAACGCTTCTACAGTACTGAAGCTTAATGTCAAGCAACGTTGCACTCTAAAATGCACCAGAATGCAATTTACAACACAACACAAGCATTGCTATACAAAGGGTGTCTTTTGATATACAAATATCAAAGATATACAAATATCTCCTTATGTCAGTTTTTCAAAACGACATCAAAGAACTAGTGCCAACCTCACCTCGCGTCGTCTGTATCTGGGCTAAAATGTTACATCTGAACGTACCACAAAGACTAACGGAAAACGGCCAACTACCATGTACATTCGTGCATGCGTGAGAGGAAATAACTCTCCATATCAGCAGCTGGCAGTAGTTTGTATCTGTCTTTCAAAGAGGTAAACTGGAAGAGCAAGGACTGCGGATATACAATGTTTGTGTCCCAATTCAAAGACTACATCCTTCAAATTAATCAGACTTTAAAGGTGATGCCTTCGAAGGCCGCAAAGTTTGAACTGAGCGTTGTTATATGGGACTGTCTAGCCCAAGCATGCCGCACAAGTCCTGAAAAGTGAAGCCAAAGCGTCTCGATTGCCCCCAGGTGGTTGGTCCCAGTATAGGTCATAAACCCATCTCACCATTAAAGGCCTTTGCACATTGAGTCCGAAATTTTCGTATGCGTTTTTTCGTATTCATGATTCGGTGGCTCTGAATTGTCAAAACACCCTTCAAACTGCTTGCTACGGATGCGAAAAACGCAGAAAATCTAACCCGATCCGATTTTTTTTATGACGGACGAAAGCTTCGTATTCAGTGTGCAAGCGTGATTGACATAACGTGAGGTCGAATTTTTTTTTTAACGTGCGAAAATTTCAGATGCGAATTTCGGACTCAGTGTGCAATGGCTTTAAGTCTAATGGGATGCGATGGAAACTAAAAAATCAAATTACACTTCAAATATATTTTTTCCAAAGATGTTTTCTGTCATTTTAGGTAGTTTTTATCACGCTGATGTAAAAAAGTGTCAGTTTTTTTAAATAAGTTTGGTCTTTATTTGATTTCATAATTGACAGCTGTGATTGACAGCTTCTCTAAACAAAGTAGTCACTGATGCACGAACTGACTTTTTGGGGGGATTTTCGGAAGGAGATTGGAGCTTCAACTTGAATTTTTTACATGCCCATAGTTGCTTATTTCACACTGACACAATGAGTTGTTTTGCAGTAAACTGTACTAACCGTTTCTGTGGGAGTGAGGGTCGGGACCTTGATATTGAGACTCCACTTCACGCACACTACTGCACAGAATCAATTCCCAAATCAGCGCAAGATGTCAGCGCCATATTAGAACTTTGGCGGCTTCACTTTTCACTAATGGAAAAGAGTGAAGGGGCGTCGTCCATCTTTTTTTACAGTCTATGGTCTAGCCTATGGGGGAATGCTCTCGTCGCCTAGCAACTGTGACAGCTGCCATTGACGAGCGGCAGTAACGTTTGTACCGGACTTTTTTAAAAGTTATATTCTTTCTAACTGCCTAAAAACAAAACAGGGTCTAAATATGCTCACCTTGGTGTACCATTTATGTACATAATAAAGAGTATAAACTATATAAAATTGCATCTTATTAATGAATGTCAACATTTGAACTGCTTTATTTATATATATATATAAACATCAAATCTTTGAAAGATGTTACAAATTTAGTTTTAAAGTCTCACTCTGGTGAAAATCCAGCTTTTAAAGTTGTTTATCTGTCTATGTGGTGTTTTTAATATGCTTTAAGACAACCCATGTGCAAATTCATAAGTCAACACCATCTGAGTATTTTCTCCTTAAAACTGCAGTGAACCAGAGACAGTCTCAAAATCGCGGTTTGAAATCGCTGGTGTTTCTGACGTCACAACCTACCTTGTAACCAATCATGCCAAAGTGTGATAAATGAGGCAAGGGTGTAGAGTTACATTCAAGCTTTTAAGGCATGAATATTTTTTATTTTATTTTTTTCAAGGAAAATATGTAATTTTGGTGATCAAATATGAGTTTTAAGGGATACAATGATTGACTAGGGGGACTTTAATTAAGGCTTTGATCAAAGTAAATGAGAAATCCACTAGCAGAAATGTATTTTTCGCTTTGAGTTATGTCTGTGTAATAATCTGTAATTTTGGATGTAGAGAAAATTATCATCACAAAGGCTACAGGTTTTTCTGTTCAACTGTAATATCACTGTAGTGCCATTTATTTTAATGTAAACCACCATTTATTTAATAATATGTTTTATATAAAAAAACAACACTACCAGTGGTTGGCTGTTTGCTTGTCATTCAGAAGTTCTCTTCCTCAAGTGGGCCGGTTGCTCTTGGCCAAAATAAGCTGCAGACCATGGCAAAGTCAAAAGTCTGACAACTCAAGACAATAAAGCGAGAATGCATGTTCTATAATGTGATGCTCACAATACATCGACCAAGTATTCACATCCATTTGCATATTTGACTTTGTTTCTCTATAGAAGAAAATGAAGGAACAAATTAATGAAAAGAGTGGAATTTGATCTTCCTAAACTTGCAAAATAACAGGGTGGAATTGTGAGCGACACACCCTCCCTCTCTGATGAGCGAAGGAAGGATATTGGGAAGAGTAATTAGTGAAGTGTGTGTGCGTGGGGCGGGCAGCTCCAGCCTATTCTGACTCACTGTGTGGAAACTCTGAATGTTCTTGCGCCACTGTGCAAAGCTGCAAGCTATTACATATCGCATTATACAGCTGAAAAAAAACCTCTAACTACAGACAGACTGTCTGAGTAAATCTCTCTGACTATTTTTGCAGGAGGCTACCATTTTTTTTAGCTTTTCCCACTCCCCTCTACTCTGTCCTTACCCTCTGTTCATGTTCTTCCATTCCCTCTTTCCCTAACAAACCACTCCCACCCTTTTAAAATAGTCTCTGAATTTTGCTTGTGGTATTTTCCATCTCTGAGAAAAAGAAAGAGACCTTCTCTACATTAATCCAGCATGACTGCCATGTTGGGGAGAGAATGCATGTAAAAACATGTCAGTGTTCGTTTATTCTGCGGCCATCAAACAGAATCCTGCTTTTATAAGGCAGTAGGTAGCCCAGCTCTTAACACACACAGTATGTGTGGCCGTCAGTGTACACTAACACAGGTTTTTCCTTTAGAAATCAGAATACATAAAAAAATACATTTAAAATGTTTGTTTTTTTTTTTTTTACTTAAAGGGATAGTTCACCCGAAAATGAAAATTCTGTCATCATTTACTCACCCTCATGTTGTTCCAAACCTGTATAAGTTTCTTTCTTCTTTTGAACACCTAAAAATAAATTCTGAAGAATGTTGTTAACCAGACAGTTGATGGTAGCCATTGACATCCGTATAGTATTTTTTTTTTGTTTTGTTTTACTATGGTAGTTAGTGGCTACTATCACCTGTCTAGTTACCAACATTCTTCTAAATAGCTTCTTTTGTGTTCAACAGAAGAAAGAAACTCAAACAGATTTGGGACAACTTGAGGGTGAGTATACTGATGACAAAATTTTTCATTTTTGGGTGAACTATCTTTAAGCCACACCTTAATGTCTGAATATCAAATAACAACATGTCACGTATCAAAGATGTTGCTTCTTCTCAGAATTCTTTTCTTCATTATTTTTTGCCCAATGTCTTTAATCATGTGGTGATCTTTAGTATGAGGTCAGTTCACAGTTCTATAGACTCCTATAGAGTAACCAGGTGTTGTTTTAAGCATTAACTACCAACATTTCACTATAAACATGACCAAATATCTTTGTAATCTTAAGTTTACACTCAATTATTACACTTAATTTTGAGAAAAGTCTGTAAAAAGAGTGTACTGCACTAATAGGAAGATTTTTAAACAGATAAACAAATAAACAGATTTTTCACAAGTGTTTTACTCGTATTGTGAAGCACACATTAGGTTTGAATGAAATGTCTGTAAACTTAATGAAAAGGGTATTGGTAATTTTTTTTACAGATTGTTTTCTTACAGTGTAACCGTATATGTGACTTAAACTTCTTGTTATATGTTGTGCTTGAAAAGTGTGCTTATACTTTTATTCTGTAAAACAAATAACATTTGGTTTGATATTTTGTTGTAATGCAATGGCATTCATACATTTTAAGTATGCAAACACTTTTTAGTGCCACTATAAAAATGGTACTATTTAAAAATAGTAAGACATCCTGGTCAAACTTTAGTTTAGGGTCACTATAAACTAACAACTATGACATTTTCCTCAATAAACTCCTAATTACTGCTTATTAATAAGTAGTAGGGTAGGTGTTAAGTTTAGGTATTGGGTAAGATTAAGGGATGTCGAATATGGTCATGCAGAATAAGGCATTAATACGTGCTTAAAGTACTAATAAACAGCTTATATCCTAGTAATATGCATGCTTATCAGTTAATAGTGAGAGTTGGACCCTAAACTAAAGTGTTACCGATATACTCATTACCAAAAGCCACACCCTACCAACTAACTGTGACATGTGATGTACCCTGAATTTTACATTACACTGGTAGGTCTATAATGCAAATCTCATTTACAAAACACAGTTGTGATGTCTTCTACAAAATATCTTTGGAAATTATGGAAAGAAAAAACACCAACGAGATCTCGTCAATATCCCAATCGTTTCTCCCACCAATACACCAATAATTAAATAGAGAGCAAATAGAGACTTTTACTTTGTTTCTCTTTTAAAAAAAAAAAAACACACAACAGGAATCTCGCGTCTAATCTATAGTTTGAGAAGAGATCTCAACAATGAAGAGATAACAATAACGTTTCTTATCAATTTCCTCCAAGATCTGAGCTATGAGCTATCTATTGTGCATTCATTAGGTCTTTACTCTTATTGCATGTCAACAATTGTCATTTGTCTCCATTTTTATTTATCATAGAAAATGTCAAGAGAAACATTTAAGACAATGTTAATGCTTCATTGAAATGTAACTGAGAACTGAATCCTGAGCAATCCTAAGTATCGTCTGTGTGCACACCCCTCACCTGGTAAATCATGACTTTGAAGTTTCTTCTCTTCAGAAGTTCGTTCTCGTTGCTCTCCAGGCGTTTGATCTGCCCGGCCTGTTTCTCCATGTTCCCCCGCACCGACTTCACGTTCACGCTCACCTTACGCACCTTCTCCAGCATCTTATTGACCGTGTTTGCCGTGGTGGTGTGGCTCTTGGACAGTTTGGTGAGTTCCCCCTGGATGCCCATCACTGATCTCTCCATCTCCTTTTGACGGGCTTCCAGCCCGGCCTGCGTCTGCTGGATCTGGTCCACGGCTCCGATGATTTTGTCCAGCAGCGCCAAGACCATGACTCCATTCATCTCACCTTTCTCTCCCTCACCTGCCTCTTCTTTCTCACCGGCATCTCTTGTTTTGTTCTCAATGTTGGCTTCATCTTCATCATCAGAGGCTGGGAGGTTAATTTCATCTTCTGAGATCTCAGTAAGGGATTTGTGCAGCTCAGGCACCTCCAGGTGCAGATGGCTGTCTTGAATCACTTCCATGTTGAAAAGCTTAAGTATCTAGTAAAATCAATGGAATGTGAAAGGATAAAAGCAGTGGAAAGTTCTGTGTCCTTACTCGCCTTTCTTTTTGCTCTCAGGATTCCCCTCTAGAGTTCACCTAACTGTTCCCTCCTCTGTCACACTAACCACATCTGCTCTCCTCTCTCTCTCTCTCTCTCTCTCTCTCTCTCTCTCTCTCTCTCTCTCTCTCTCTCTCTCTCTGTGTGTGTTTGGGATCTGGCCAAAGCAGAAGAGGCTGGCAAGTAGGCTATGGACGGTCTGTACTGCATGAGCGCTGGGTCGTGAATGCCACACTTTCCTGTGAAACCCTCCAGACAAATCAGCTGCGTGCCAGCTGCCTTCCTCTTACCCACTGACACTCCCCCTGCACGGCGGTGTGTAGCTCTATATGTGTGCGTGTGTGTGTTTGTGTGTTGGAGAGCAGTGCTCCACCCTGTGGCCTGCAATGGGACCCCATAGTAAAAAATAAATAAAAACAATTCTTAAATAAGATCTTACCTTTTTCCAATGTTTGAACAGTCTACATTTAAAGATGAAGAGTCCATGGTCTACTCTAGAGAAAAATGTTTTATTCTATGCTCACTGTGATTTTGCCAATTAAGACATGTTCCTGGAACAACATATTTAGTCAATCCTGGAACGTCATTCCAATCCAAAAATGTAGTCCTAACCCTATTCCTACAACTAAACCTAACCCTTCCCATAACTTATCCCTAAAATCAGAGGGGAATATTTTGTCCCTCAAATCTGATTTGATAGATTGTTGATTGCAATGTTGTGCCAGGATCAACAAAGATGTTGATCCAGGAACATGTTGTACTTGGTGAAATCATGTTCACCTTTATTCTACATAAGGATGGTCCACCTTGTGGCTGCCATGATCACATGACCATGACAAATACTACACCCCTGAAATAATGGGACATAACCTTGTACAGCACCACAAAAGGTTATTAAAACATGATTTAAAATGTACTTTAAAGGTGTACATGAATGTTAAGAAACAACCATGAAAGCGTATTCTCTTTATGGGCTCTTTACTGGCCTTATTTTATTAATTTTATATTACCTCCAAGTACAGTTTTTTATATATAATTTTTTAGATTTGAAGTTTACAATTAAGTGCAATTCTTTACAAATTTCAACAGAAATGACATACAGATACAGCATCAGTACATGTGGCAGTACACTAATTTCAAAGGCATAAGAAATCATTCTGAAATTCCTACTTAAGGGTCAAAAATTCACTCTAAAGTTCAACTTTAGAATTGTATTTAATATAAATTTAAACTATAATACATTTTAATTTAATTGTAAATAACATGCAATTTACTGTCTAAAAACATCAGTTCTCTTACGAGAGGTTCTCTCGTATTGCGTAAGTTTAGCTTACGCTACGGGAAAGATTCATCTTCTCGAGATACTGAAGCCAAAAAATTATCCTTAATTTTTGGATACCTTGTCAACGCAGTGCAGCAGCTAGCAGACCTAGAGCAGGCTATCTTGCGTGCTCATTGGCTGCCCTGCGGGCAACTGCTGCAGCCTACCAGTGAGCCGGGCGTGACATCACACCCAATGAAGGGCGCCCGCGCCTTCATAGCGTCACAGCCCGCCAGAATGGGCGTGGTCTTAGCCTATAAAGGAATGGGCTGTAGGCTGCTTCCCTGATTTTTGTCTCTTCAGCGAGCTCTTCGCATCGCTGGATCTGAGAGAAGCCACCGCCGCCGTCGAACAGCGAACAGCCAGCTTAGGACAGCGCTGAGAAAGCCGGCCGTCTTCGCCACCTTCAGCCATCCGTGCGAGCTACGCTATCCGGCGACGTATCCTTTTTGCCTTGATATTTAGATTATTTTCTAAAAGAGCAGCGAGCGTCTTTTTCAAGATGCCTTGCACTTCCTGCGGCTCGTGTAGAGCCCCGCTCAGCGCCGGAGACCGCCACCTGATCTGCGCTCTCTGCCTGGGCCTGGAACACGCAGAGCTCGCCCTCGCTTCCGGGGGCTGCGAGCTCTGTGAAGCGCTTCCGCTGTCGACCCTGTGGGCTCGACTCGAAGCCTTCAACCCCCCGCCCCTCCTCACCGACGCGCAGCTGCCGCTCACGAGCCTCACTGCCGTCGCATCTGAGGATGAGGCCGAGGGACACGTACTAGCACGCGGCTAGCTCTCTTTACGTTACAAGAGAGCTACCCCGCCCTCGTGTCCCCGTTCGCGCGTCATGCAGAGCCCTCTCGAGCTCTCTGCATGACCCGGATGGGCATCATCTGTGTTAATGTAGGTCCCGTGCCCACTACTCGTGCGCGCGCCCTCGTACAAACACTGTTCCAGTTCTGCTCGACCAACGAGCACGCGGCTAGCTCTCTTTACGTTACAAGAGAGCTACCCCGCAATCGCGTCCCCGTTAGCGCGTCATGCAGAGCCCTCTCGAGCTCTCTGCATGACCCGGACGGGCTTGCGCGCCGCCGTCGAAATGTTTCGCCCTGTCAGTCCCCTTAGATAAGGCTACTGCAGCGGTGTATTTGGCAGCCAACGAGCCGGTGATGCAACCCGCTCGCCTGCACACATCCGTTCTCGCGGCGACCCAGAGAAGTCTTAAGTGAGGATATATGAGGTTAAGAATGTAAGTTACGTGCCCGCTCACGAGCGCTCACGCTTACTAATAGACACATCGCCTCCGAAAATACGCGCGCTTCCCGCTAAGGCCGGACCGCCGTCAAAGTTTATTCTCTGTCAGTCCCCTTCAAACAGGCTACTGCAGTGGTTCAATTAGCAGCCAACGAGCCGGTTTGTTTACCCTCTCGCCTGCACACAAACGCCGTTTTCACAGCGACCCAGAAAAATCTCAAAAAAAAAAAAAAAAAAAAAAAAGAATGTTCCCCATCCCTTATGATTGGGACATCTCACATAAATCAGCTGGTTTTCGGTTTTCGGTTTTCAGCGAGCAGCCATTGCCCAGAACCGAGAGCGCGCGCGCCGCTTTTTCGGCTCCGGGTCAGTTTCAAACAGCCTTCGCAGCGACGTCAGGGCGGCCGCCCTAGATCGCGCTCAGACAGCCGTCACAGACCGCCGCCTCCCAGAGGGCCTCGGCAGAGAATCACGCTGAAATCTGAGCACGCGAAGCCCTCCTAACAGTAAGAGAGAAAAGACGCGCGTGTCCCGCTGCGGCCGCACCGCCGTCAAAATTCATTTCCCTGTCAGTCCCCTTCAAACAGGCTACTGCAGCGGTTCATTTAGCAGCCAACGAGCCGGTTTATTCACCCTCTCGCCTGCACACAAACGCCGTTTTCACGGCGACCCAGAGAAATCTCAAAAAGAGTGTAATGTGTGGTCCGGCTCATGCCGTCAATGTTTTAAGTGTAGTGAAAGTGCCCACGCCCCAGTGCTCACCCCTACACATAAGCACTCAAAATTCTGTGTCACTCACAGAGCACACTCTCATAAAGCGCAGAAAAGCCGCTCGAGTGTTGCATGTAAGAAATGTGTCCACAAGTCTGTGCCCACTATCTGCCCGCTCTGTTACACGGTCAAACAAACAGGTTATAAACGTAAGTCTCGTGCCCGCCAGAGAGCGCTCACGCTTACTAACACAAACCTTCCCCCGGGCCCCGCCCGCGCGCGCGCGCTTAAGCGCTATCACAAAACGCAGAGCGTTAATAAAACGCTCCCCATCTATTATGACCGGGGCGTTAGATACAGTTGTAAGTCTCGTGCCCGCGTCCACGCGCTCACGCTTACAGAGAGCTCTTTCACCCAGAGCACTGCTCGCGCGTCAAAATGTGGTAAAAGTTTGTTCCCCATCCCCTATGATCGGGACATCTCACATAAATCAGCCGGGTTCGGCTGTCAGCGAGCCGCCATTGCCCAGAACCGAGAGCTCGAGCGCCGTGCTCTCGGCTCCGGTTCAGTTTCACAAGCCAGCAAATGGCGGTCTGAACCCGGAGGCCATTCGCCCTCTAGCGGCTCACATAGCCGCGTGGGAAAACATCCCAGGGATTTCAGAATGGGTATTGAGCACAATAAAGCAGGGCAATATACTACAATTCATTCGCCGTCCCCCGCGCTTTCGAGCCCGGACCGCGACAATAGTGAATGCGGAAGTAGCACACCTACTTCACGCAGAAATAGCAAAGCTGCTGTGCAAAGGGGCTATAGAAAGGGTACCGCCTTCTCTAAGCGAGTCAGGCTTTTACAGCCGTTATTTTCTCGTGCCCAAGAAGGACGGAGCCTTCAGACCCATCCTAGATCTGAGACATTTGAACAAAGTACTTGCGAAAAGACAGTTCAAAATGCTTACGACCAGAAAAATCCTCGTGCACGTTCGCCCGAGGGACTGGTCTATCTCTCTAGATCTGAAGGATGCATATTTTCAGATTCAGATAGTACCGCGTCACAGGCAATTTTTGAGATTCGCCTTCGACGGTCAGGTATATCAATACACCGTCCTGCCGTTCGGCCTGTCCCTGGCACCCCGTACATTTACAAAGTGCATGGACGCGGCGCTCGCCCCCCTGAGAAGTCAGGGGCTGCGTATAATGAACCATCTGGACGATTGGCTGATGTTGGCACAGTCAGAGACAGAGCTTCTATCTCACAGAACAGTGCTTCTCAGTCATCTGGAAAGCTTGGGTCTCACGGTCAACTGGACCAAGAGCTCATTACTGCCCAGCCAGTCAATTTCCTTTTTAGGAAAAGAACTGGACTCGGTAACAATGACGGCTCGTTTGTCGACACAGCGCGCGCGCCGTGTTCGCCACCTGGCCGCTTCTTTCCAGAAGGGCAGCTTCCTCCCTCTGAAAAATTTTCAGAGGATGTTGGGCTGTATGGCATCAGCTGCATCGGTGCTCCAGCTGGGCCTACTGCGCATGCGCCCGCTCCAACGCTGGCTGAATGCTCGCGTGCCCCCCCGAGCCTGGGTGTCTGGCGGTCGGAAAATCAGAGTGACTCAGGCCTGCATAGCAGCTCTGCAGCCCTGGTTAGCGGCCAGCTGGTTCCAGCAGGGAGTAACGATGGGAACCGTCTCTCACCGGAAAGTCATCTCAACAGACGCGTCCAACTCAGGTTGGGAAGCGCTGTTCGAGGGCAGACCGGCCTTTGGCCAGTGGTCAGACCGGGAGAAGGAGTTTCACATAAACTGTCTGGAAATGATGGCGGTCGAGAACGCACTGCAGTGCTTCCTCCCGTTCACACAGGGCCAGCATGTTCTTGTCCGTTCGGACAACACATCTGTGGTTTCCTATATAAACCATCTGGCGGTGTCAGATCCAGAAATCTCTGCAATCTGACGGAACGCCTCCTTATTTGGTCTCAGATACACCTGCGCTCGCTGAGGGCGGCGCATGTGCCTGGCCATCTGAACGACGGCCCAGACAGACTGTCCAGAGACAATGTCCCCCCAGGGGAATGGTCCTTGCACCCCCAAATGGTCCAGAAACTGTGGCGCCTATTCGGCAGAGCGGAAGTCGACCTATTTGCGTCAAAAGACAACGCTCAATGCCCAATGTTCTTCTCGAAGGACGAGGACGCGCTGGCCCAGGTTTGGCCCAGCCTCCCGCTATATGCTTTCCCTCCGGTCTCTCTGTTACCACAGGTGATCAAGAGAATCAGGGAAACGCGCCACTCGGTGCTCCTCATAGCCCCGCGTTGGGAGAATCAGATTTGGTTCCCGGAACTAGCACAGCTGTCACTTACAGCTCCGTGGCCGATTCCGGTGAGGGCAGATCTCCTCTCTCAAGCTCGCGGCACGATCTGGCATCCCCATCCAGAGCGCTGGTCGCTGCATGCATGGCTGATCAACGGGTACTCATTACCCTGCCAGAAGGAGTGATGAACACGATCACGCAGTCTAGAGCCCCTTCCACGAGAAGGCTCTACGCGTCTAAATGGTCGGTGTTCTCCGGTTGGTGCACCGACAGAGGTCTGGACCCGCGGACATGCGGGGTGGCGCATCTGCTCACTTTCCTACAAGAGCTGTTGGACAAGGGAAGGTCCCCTTCCACGCTCAAAGTGTACGTGGCGGCCGTGGCAGCGTTTGCAGAACCAACGCACGGCCAGTCACTGGGGAAACATGAGTTGGTCATCCGCTTCCTTAGAGGAGCTAGAAGGATGAATCCGCCGCGCCCCCCGTCGGTTCCTATGTGGGATCTTTCATTGGTCCTCGAGGCCCTGAAAGCTTTTCCTTTCGAACCACTAGACTCCGTGGGGTTGGAATATCTATCACTGAAATCGTTTTTTCTGACTGCGCTGTCATCAGTAAAACGTGTAGGGGATCTACATGCGCTGTCTGTCAGCGCCTCTTGTCTTGAGTTTGGACCAAATGACTCTAAAGTCATCCTCAGACCTAGACACGGCTATGTCCCTAGAGTGATGGGCACTCCATTCAGAGCGCAAGTTATTTCACTGTCTGCTCTCACAGCATCTGACAGTGAAAGTGATGTGAACCTCCTCTGCCCCGTCAGAGCGCTGAGGGTCTACATTACGTGCACCGCCTCCTTCAGGCGCTCGGAACAGCTTTTTGTTTCGTTTGGTGGGCGCACCAAGGGTTTCGCCTCCTCGAAACAGAGCCTGTCCAGATGGATAGTAGACGCTATAGCGGCCGCTTATGCGTCGAAGGATCTGCAATGCCCTCTGGGCATCAGGGCTCATTCCACGAGAGGCGTGGCCTCTTCGTGGGCATGGTCCAGCGGGATTTCTATCCACGACATATGTGTAGCGGCGGGCTGAAGCTCCCCGTCTACCTTTGTCAAGGTTCTATAACCTAGAAGTTCCCGCCTTGCAGGCTAAACTGCTGTCAGTCTGAACGAGAGATGTATTCTGCCCAGATCTCCTGCTCAGATCACTCTCACATGACTCAGCTCTCCTGGTTGAGCTCACTAAAGGGATTATGCCATGTGCCTATACAGACCCCGCGCCCGCGCTGCACTGTATTCCCTATGTGTGCTTATGTACAAGTGATGGCCCGCGAAATGGCCGGCCACCTTATTCTTCCACTTATGGGGTTCCCCCTAAAGTTCGGGGTCTCTTGTGGATGCTTGGCGCGTACGGCGTTGACAAAGTGTTCCCGTAGCGTAAGCTAAACTTACGCAATACGAGAGAACCTCTCGTAAGAGAACGATACTCGGTTACTAACGTAACCTCGGTTCTCTCTAGAGAGGGAACGAGTATTGCGTAACCGGCCGTGTTCGCGCCACGAGCGACTTCGCTTCAGTCGACAAAAACCAGGGAAGCAGCCTACAGCCCATTCCTTTATAGGCTAAGGCCACGCCCATTCTGGCGGGCTGTGACGCTATGAAGGTGCGGGCGCCCTTCATTGGGCGTGATGTCACGCCCGGCTCACTGGTAGGCTGCAGCAGTTGCCCGCAGGGCAGCCAATGAGCACGCAAGATAGCCTGCTCTAGGTCTGCTAGCTGCTGCACTGCGTTGACAAGGTATACAAAAATTAAGGATAATTTTTTGGCTTCAGTATCTCGAGAAGATGAATCTTTCCCGTAGCGTAAGCTAAACTTACGCAATACTCGTTCCCTCTCTAGAGAGAACCGAGGTTACGTTAGTAACCGAGTATCGTTTGCACTTATTCTTTTTAAGTATATTATTTCTGCAGTAAGTAGTATTTCTAGAGTGTATTTCTTTTTCACAAGGGTGAATTCCAATATTTCTTGGCAAATTCTACCACAGTCAAATGATATAATCACAATAATTGTATACTGTAGCTGTACATTATACTGTATATCATCTGTGTCTATTTTTATACCTCCTGATGACTCAGGAAAAAGGTAATACTTATATGAAACAATTCCAAACTCCAAACTCGTAATATCTTTTAGCAAACTCTTGAGTAATAAAATTTCCCTCTGGGACAGTGCTGTATATGTGTGAAGATATCATGAGGTTCTGGAGAGTGTAACAGTATTAGACAGGCACAGACACAGCGAGAGCTGGAATGTCATCCAGACCTGCAGGGTTTTTCAGTTCCCTAAAGGACAATTTTTCCCATACAGCACGTAAAAAAAGGCTATCCAAAGAAAGAGTTTACAAAAATAACTCGAGCTATGCGTGTGGGCCCTGCGTGTGTATGCATGTGCGAGTGGGTGTATTATTCCATCTCATCCCTCACTGATTGTCACAACTCTAGTGATAATCACATGCACAACAAGGAAGAGTAAAGTTCAAAGCAGTCTTTAATCCTCAGGTAATCCAGACAGTGACTGGCAGGGAAACATAAACAACCGTCGACAATACTCAAGAACCAAAGAATGAAAGACAATCATTTATGTACACAGGATAATGAGGGGAACACAGCTGAAGGAGATGATGAAATCAAATTAGTAACTATGACAACAAACAAGGCAGGGAGAAACGGTGCAAACGAAAACAAAGTTCAAACTAGCTTAATCCGTGACACTGATAAAATGCTATACTAATTTTAGAGGGAATAATGTAATATTCATCGGAGATTGATTGACGATAACATTGCTGTATTTCCTTTCCAGTGGAATGGAAAAATGGTTTTGTGGATTTGGAGTGACTCCAAAAATGAGCTCAGTAAAACAAAAATGTACACACCAGAGGCCCTGTTGCATTTTGGTTGATCGGATCACAAGTGGAAGACGCTAAGTACAGGTGTAAATGGGGTCTAAAACGTCTTGCGCTTGTCCACTTTCTGATATTTCCAGAGGTAGTCGAAAACGCATTAGACCGGATTGCTTTCGTAGTGTAAACACTCTGTCACGGTTTCCAGCCTAGTCATCTCCTCTGCACTACATCTCCCTTCACCCACCTTGGCTCCCACCTACACGTCTTTCACTATCACCCACACCTATCAGCGATCACTCTCATCAACAGCACTACAAGAACACTCACCTTGGCTTCCCTCATTGTCTAGTCTTGTTTAAAGGACAAGTTTGGTATTTTACACTTAAAACCCTGTTTTAAGATCGTTTCTGATGAAATAGAACGATCAAGATTGAAATTTGGACAAAAAGCATCTTTTGCAGCGATTTTTGTGTGAGCATATCAGTGAAGAACCCATGCCACTCGGTGAGTTTCACATCTTTGTAAACTAAAGTTTAATGCGTTTTATGAATGATTGTTCCAGTGCCCATATGAAACCATTGTGTAGGTTGGGGGGTGCTAACACAGAAACCTAAAATTCTCGGGACAGCAGCATTTGTCCACATTTCAATCTTAACCGTTCGATTTCATCAGAAACGATCTTAAAACAGGGCTTTAAGTGTAAAATACCGAACTTGTCCTTTAACGTTAATTGTTTTTTTGTTCTACTTGGTGGACCGTTCTCCAGCGTGTTCCCCAGCGATCGTCTTCTGTGTCTCCCTCTCCATTGTGCCTCCTGTGTTCGCCTGACCTGCACATTATCCAATGGTCCCCCAAGGTTCTCTGTTTCCTGCATCCTCCACTCACCTGTTTGCTCACTGCTGTTTAATAAACACCCTGTCACCAATTACTCTATCTCCGGGTCCCCAATCCATAACAGAAACTGGACCTTAAAAACACACCGCAGCACGATGGGCATTTTCCTCATCCTAGCCAAACTGCTTCTCTCCATCTCCCAGGACCACTGCCCGATCGAGGAATATACCGAGGAACGATGAGACCCTCAAGTACCCGTAACCTGAACGCTCAGCCCTCCCGCGTTGCTGGCACCGCCCTGGTCTCCGGAGCTGCCGGCTCCACCCTGGAGTCTTCGTAACCTGCCTGCACCTCCCTGCTTACCCTCTGGTCAAGACTCCAGGACGCACCCCTCCCCGGTTAGATCATCTACAGCGCGAGGACGCGCCTACCGGGAGGGGGAGTACTGTCACGGTTACCAGCCTTGTCACCTCCTCTGCACTACATCTCCCATCACCCTCCTTGGCTCCCACCTTCACGTCACCCACACCTGTCAGCTGTAATGACTGAGACAAATCAGACACAATTATTTGTTATAGTTAACAAATAATATTTAAAACTCTCTTTGGGATCTGTGGTCCCATCCCCCAACAAGGGCAAGAAGGGTGTTTGTTTACCATGACTACGATCAGAAAAGTTATTTTATTGCTGTTAAAAATGTGATAATGTGGTCCAGACGGAGAAGACAGAAACAGACTTTAAAACAAACTTTGCTGCATTAATCATAGATGAACGAATCTATGAATGAACACGCACCCCAGAAAATTGTGTGAATGATTTACTGTTTTGTGTAGTGCCTTTTAATTCTATTAATTTTTATTTTTGATACTGTGGATTATTTTGACTGAACCAACGGTCAATGCAACCTCACCTATACAATGTTTGGTCTCTATTACTTGGTACTTTGAAGATCGAAATGACTGTGTACATGATATGTCGATAACAACAACATATTAGTATTACAAGAATCTTTCATAGTTTCTTCATCAACAACCCATCCAGCGTGCACATGCAAATGAGCACTCTTGGAACAAAGACCCATAAATCAAATTCTCCCACTTGGAAAGTTCACCTTTCAATTGGTCGAGCCAACCCTGAGAGGTGGGACCTTTCTCAGGCTTTAAATTGCATCTACACAAGCCCTTCCCTCTCTTGGCTTCTCGGTAGGTTCAGGGTGCATCTGCTTTCCTGCGTGGCCTCAGTAGGCCCCAGGGCCCAGGCCTTGACCAAACCAGCCATGTGCTCATTCAGGAGAGAGAGGACTCTCTCAACCACAACCGAATCAAGGACAACCTCCAACGCGGAAGAAGTCCATCGCAACTCCCACCATTTGCTCTGCGTGTTCTCTCAGGCCCAGGGCCGGCAGGCCACAATCTGCACTCCAGCCATGAGAACAGAGTCGAAGTAACCACGCAAGTTCATCATATCTTCTTCATCCAACGGAGACGAAAACGATAGCAACTTCAACATTTGACACTCACTGAACCATCAACAACTTCAATTTTCAATAACTTCAAGAATTGTGCCCACTGCATGGGCCATGCAAGTATGCTTTTATTTAAGTGCTTTGAAAATGATAATACTGATGGTTCTTTTCATAGTTAACTGGATCTTTTCCATAGTTCCATTTCCTGCCTCTGGTTTCATTCTGTCACTTTAACCATCTACCTACTGTATGAATGCATGAATGAATGTGTAATTGTTTACGTATGTTAGTTATGTTTTAGTATTTTTGTTAATAAAACTAGTGCACAATATCTATTTGGTTCTGATTCTCTGCTTGCATACAAAGTTTACTTTACACTTTAGATTGTGACTATGTGCTCTTAGTACTGTACAGTAAGAAAGACATTTCCCTTCCCCGGAAATGAACATTTTTTTTTAGAATTAATAAACAATGGTGGGTTGATTGAAATATTAATTTTACTACATTAAGTTAATTATATTAACTGATCCAAATATTCATAATCAATTATAACCAGTTATTATTGATTATTAATATTTCATAGAGCTAATTTGCTACACAGCAATCACTCTCATCAACAGCACTACAAGAATACTCACCTCGGCTTCCATCATTGTCCAGTCTCGTTTAATGTTAATTGATTGTTTATAACACGCTCATGCATTCGAATGTTTTTGAACAGCCACAAAAGACCGCCTACTCTCCTCCTCCCGACTAAATGCGTAAACATTATGGGGAGACGGGATTTTATATTTGTTGGCGGAAGACGAAAACATACCAAGCACAATGTTCACTCAATATTCCTGATTTTGCTCTCATCGCGTTCGGCGTGGTCTTGCGGTTGTCAGAGTAGAAACAAAAGCTGGTTCTCTCCACATGTTTTTCCGGAGTCTCCTTTCGCATTCATATATTGCGCGAGTTTATTTCATCCATTAGATCGAAAGATCTGAAAAAAACCACACATTAACCCGCCCATAGACCCTCCCCTCAAAGAAATCAGGACAGAAGTGGTTGAAAGTGGACAACCCTTATGAAAAAGAAGTTTATTCAAGTGTTCTAGTATACTTCTTTTAAACTAAAAATAAGAAAGTATACTTCCAGTCTACATTTTTTATACTTCTCAGAAATATACTTAAAATTACACTTAAGTGTACTTGACTTAAACTGAGAGAAAAGTCCAAGTATATTTGGCATGTACTTGTACTCAATCATTGATCGAGATATAATTAAGTATTCAAAGTATACTTGGCTTGTAGTTCTGTTAACTCTTTTGATCGAGTAGCCTATTAAATATATACTTTTTTAACATATACAGTCTTATGAAACTTACATTGTTTGAAAATATTGATTAGAATATTGATATAAAACAGATATGTTTCTAATATTGCGTATCTGAATTTTTGTGTAGGCTAGTCCACTGGACACATAGGAATTTACTTTAATTCTACTCTACTCTTTCCCCATCATTGACTGAATTTTCCAGCTATCTATGTTTTCACTGTTATAAGGAAGGGGGCGTTATGACTAATCTTCTAGTACAGACAGAATGTCAGGATCAAAATACGGGAGAAGAAGAAGCTGAACCAAGTGATAGAAGATTGCCCACGCAAATGTAAAATAACATGATCATCAAACATTAAACAACATGTAAATCAAAACTGCTTAATGTTAGCAGTGAAATGTCGAACCCATGAAGAGAAAATGACTGTGAAGCTTTGGGGTTGTTGGACTCGATCTACTCCATCTGTGTTCTGATCATCGTTCTGAATCTGATCAAGGCGTAACTTTGACAAAAATGTGATTTTCTCTTTTGTTTAAACTGTTGCCTTTCTTTATGAAACTTACCGACATTAAAGTGTTGAAAAGCATGCATGAAGCTAATAAAATGTTTTTAAAATGAGTTAAAGTACAGTTAAAGGTATTTTTCAAGTATAAAAAAAAATCTACATTTGAACAGTATACTGCAAGTGCAAGAATAATATATAAATGCAAAAATAATATAAATAGTAAACTATAAGTATAATGTTATTGTCACTTAAAGAAAACTTACAAGTACATTTTCAGTACAAAACTCGTAGTTTACTGAGAGTACACTTCAGTGTGTACTTTCATAAACTAAAAAATGTACTACTTGTATAAAAATAGTAAACTACTAGTATACTTATAAGTTCACTTGTAGTACAGATGCATTACAAATGAGAAACCTAGTTGTGTACTTAAAGTTTACTACTGTTACACTTATACACTTAAACGTATACTTTTATATACTAAAAGTGGGCCAATTTAGTCCCAAGCAGTATTGAAATAGTACACTTACAAGTTTACTACAAGTACACATTGATATTAGTATACTTACTACATAAAGTATACTTAAAAATATACTTGAACATTACTTAAGTATACTTCATGAAATGAACTTGAAATATACTTCTTTTTCGTAAGGGAAGAGACGGATTAAAACACCAGGTGTAAACGGAAATGTGTTTCCCTCGTCCGATCTACCAAAACAAATCTGTAAACAGTGCCAGAGAAGGTATTCATTATCTTCAGAGCTTTGATTGTCCAGATGCTATATACTTAATAATACTTTAAATGGCCTCATTTAGGGGTTACCATGCAACGCAAAGGAAAGACTCGCAGCTTGTTTCAGCTGGTCAGTGTGAATAGTCAGGCGTTTATATGTTTCTCACCTCTGGTTCTTCAGTAGTTTCTGACTCTAAATATATAGATGTTCATTACAGAGTCTGTGCTACATTCTTCTGAGGTCTGCCCTCTCACCTTACGCTGTTTCACACAAGCCTGCATCATTCAGTCTATATCAGACCACCCCGAGTAAAGGTCTTTCCCCGTAAACACTATATGGCTAAATAATTTAATAGGCAGTTAGCTAACTGTTCCTTTCATTAGATTAGATTAATTAGATTAATTTCCTTTTAAAATTTTCAGATTATGTATATTATTATATTTATTTATATTTAGATTATATGTATTTATATTCATATTTAAATCACAAATATTACATTATAGTAGATTATTTTTTAGAGGGCTCAAGCGTGGATGGATTTATAATTATCCCTGTCTGCATTGACATAATATTATTTTCCTGCAGCAGAAAAATAAAATAAAGCAGACTTCAGATACTGTGTTTATTTCCATGTGATCCCTCACCATGACCAACTGATGAATGGGGATGATAAAGAATAGCTTTATCCAAGTCAGATCTATGTTGTATGCATATTATAAATGTTTATACATTTTGTATTTTTTAATGCAATGTCATGTCAGCCATCCAAAAGAAAACATATGCTCGTAAAAATCTTTGTCTTTCTAAGATATCAAATCATGTTCCTTAAATAATTTCACTATAATGGTGATTTATCTTATCCACTTAATCTCATATTTTACCAATGCAATGAAGCCTAGAAGTCTATTAACCAACTCTTGTTCCCATGGGTTGGTTTTAAAACCAACATTTTAAAATATATAATAATAAGCCAATGTATAAACATTGTTTATAACCAAAAAGGACAGCAGGCTACATAAATGTACACAGAAAAAGCAAGCACGTGACCCTGACAGCAGCAGCAGGCGTGACGTCACGTAGCACGTCTGATCATCATCATCGCATTTGCAGAGGTGAAGTGATCTCTGAAGACATCGAGGACGGTGAGAACGTTTATCTTTTACATATTTTTTTCTCTCTCTTTCTCCACACTATTAACACTTCCACTATATGCATATAAGACGTCATAAATTAGTGGGTGAACAATTTTTTTATTTGTGGTCGCTGGAATGAGGAGGTGATGCTTGAATAGGGTTTATCAAATCTGTCTGCCATAGCATTGATAAATATATTATATTTGCTCTGATTGTGATTATGATTACAATGTTATGTTTTATTCGCCTGAAAGAATAAACAGTTAACAGCATTTGGTTATAGCATGCGTTCTAGAGTATTATTAACTTACTGTTTCATTCTTGCGTTCATTTATTAAATTAGGAATTAATTTTTTACTTAATTTTGCTGAAAATACAACTATATGAGCGCCATTTCTCTAACTGGTCTATTTATAATCAATTTTGGGATGATAGCAAAATTATTCACTGTAGCCTTTATTAACCAAAAATGAACGTCTTACAAATTAATATGCCTGTATTAGACGTTTCACAAGCGCCGGAATCTGTTAGAATATTATATAATGTGATTAAACTCTGATAAAATTATTGTTAGCAATAGAGAGAGGAGCGGGTAATGGCGTCCTTCAGAGCTGAAGGACAGTGCGGCAGAGATGTGAGAGATGTTGATGCATCAGCCAATCAGCTCACAGAGATGCAAACGTTGTTGAGGCTCTTAGCCAATCATCTCTAAGAGATGCGAGGGGTGTTGAGTTCATCAGCCATTCAGAAAGGATGGTGAGATTTCAGCCAATCGGATCTTTGAGATGCGAGAGATGCTGTGCCCAGCCCAGCGATTCTCTTATGAGAAGAGAAGCTGCCTCGGTTTTTGAATCATTCGAGAAAGTGTAATGGTCATTATTTTAATTGCTTTATTTCAGTCAGCTAAACAATTTGTGGATATCAAAATAAATGTAAAATGTTCAGTTAATTTTATGAAATCCTGCATTTGAATCTATTAAAGTAGAAGTAAAATAATTAATATAATTAATTCATTATAACTGCCAATGACTGGTCAAAAGTTTGGAATAATTAAGGTTTTTTAAAATGTTTTTGAAAGAAGTCTCTTATGCTCTCCATTGCTGCAGTTATTTGATCAAAAATTAAAAAAATAATTCATTTATTCAGCATTACATTGTTCAAAAGTGATAATAAAGACATTTATAATGTTACAAAAGGAGTTATAAGGTTAATGTCATGGAGCTTTTTTCATGAATATTGGGGGGAAATTTATCACGATTTCCACAAAAAATTTTAAGCCGCAAAAATATATATTTTTAAAAACCTGTAAAATTGATAATAATAAGAATCATTATTAATCATTGGGCACCAATAATAATTGATCATAATAAAAAAAGATTATTTTGCACCAAATCAGCATATTAGAATGATTTCTGAAGGATCATGTGACACTGAAGACTGGAGTAATGATGTCTATCTATCTATCTATCTATCTATCTATCTATCTATCTATCTATCTATCTATCTATCTATCTATCTATCTATCTATCTATCGTCTCTTTCTGTCTGTCTGTCTGTTTGTCTGTATCATTCATAAAATGTCCTTCTGTTCTCCTGACAGGTAGTATCCAGTGGGATTGATTTCTGATCCGTGTGTGAGTTCCTGTGGTCTACAGCATCATGGGGGAGTTGTTCCGCAGTGAGGAGATGACTCTGGCCCAGCTCTTTCTCCAGTCTGAAGCGGCCTATTGCTGTGTCAGTGAACTGGGAGAGCTGGGAATGGTCCAGTTCAGAGATGTGAGTAGAGACAGTTTGCTTTCTCTCTCTCTCTCTTTCTGCTCTCTCCTCTGTCATATTTTGTCCTCTATCATGTCTGTTGATAATGAGTGCAAACCTCTTTCTTTCAGCTCAACCCTGATGTGAACGTGTTTCAGAGGAAGTTTGTGAATGAAGTGAGACGTTGTGAGGAGATGGACAGGAAGCTCAGTGAGTGGATCAACACATGGACACACATACTGTATACACCAATACTTTTTTTTTTTTTTTTTTTTGTGGTGGGGAAGGGGTCAGCCATAAAACTCTGCTGCTTAAGGCCTATATTGCTAATGGCAAGATCCACCTCTAAACAAGACACAAAAATTCACCCTTTGCCCTCTGAAAAATAATCAAAGAGAACGAATTATTAAATATTATTATAACTTTGCTGGTGTCATGTTCTTCAGGGTTTGTAGAGAAGGAGATTAAGAAAGCCAATATTCCAACTATGGACACTGGTGAGAATCCTGAAGTTCCATTCCCACGAGACATGATTGACCTTGAGGTAATTTTACTCTGTCTTGGTTAAGTTAGACTTTGAGTATACTTACTTATTACTTTTTACTTATATTTATATCTTTGGTCGCCAGGCAACATTTGAGAAGCTGGAGAATGAGCTGAAGGAGATCAACACTAATCAAGAGGCCCTGAAGAAGAACTTTCTAGAGCTGACCGAACTCAAGCATATCCTCAGACGTACCCAGCAGTTCTTTGATGAGGTATGCCTGTCCTCTCTGGCAATGTGAACTAAAAAAACTCAAGACCTTTTGAGGTGTTAGTTAACCATTTGTTCCAATACAGTGGAAAGGGCTTTCAAATCAACTTTGAAATGTTACATCCAAACCACCTCTGACCCTAACATATAATTCTACTGGACTCTTTTTAGATGGAGGATCCTAATCTGTTAGAAGAATCGTCGTCTCTGCTGGACCCCAGTGAAGCTGGCCGAGGTGCCCCACTGCGACTGGGGTGAGTTCCAGTGCAATTTCACAATTCTTGATACCAATTTTGATACCATTGCAACAACTGATATTTTAATAACAAAACAAAACAAATGCATACAAGTATACTGGAATATTAAGCAGGGATGAGCCATTTCGGTCCTTGGAGGGCCTGAGTTCTGCAGAGTTTAGCTCCAGCCCTAATCAAACACACCTGAACAAGCTAACCAAGGTCTTCAGGATTAATAGAAAGTTACAGGCAGTTGAGTTTTTATCAGGGTTGGTTGAGCTAAATTCTGCAGGACCTCCAGAAAGAAATAGCCCATCCCTGATATTAAGCATATACGTTTTATTATAATATAATTATTATATATAATAATATATTATTATTAAATTAAGCCGATAACATAATAAACGACATATATGGTAAAGGCAGGTGGAAATACTTTACTCATAGATTAGTTTACAAGACTCGCTCGTCAACTGCCTGAAAAAATGTGTCTTCTATGTATCATGTTATGTTATGTGGACTTTAATTTTGATACTCTGTGCTGTTTCCGTTTGTCACTGAGTGCGTCTCAATCAGCTCCCTAGTTCAGTAGTCAGGGCACTGATTAGGGAGTCTGCCATTTTAACCCTCTGGGGACTAAGCCCTTTTTGGTCCGTTTTCTCTATTTTTACATTTGGGCTTATAAACTATATGTAATGGAGATGGAACACTATGTGTTTGGCATCTATGGATTCAGAAGCTAACATAAGCATGCATGTAATGTGTTTATAAAGGAAGTATGAGTGAAAAATGTACAATAAAACGGAAATTCGATTTTTGTCATTTATTTTGCCAAAATTTTACCAATGCACTGAAACGTTCGCTCCCTAAAAAGTCCCACAATGCACCGTGAAAACCTTAATGTTTCCTTAACGGAATTTCTGAAGCGCGAAACATAAATCACGTCAGCCAACTCCCTACACATAATGACACACGATAGTTGTTTTTTTTTATTATACAAAATATAATTATATTTCAGAATAAAGATACACCACTAGACAGTAAACGAACAAAATCTAGCTAACATTTATAATGAATTTACGGCTAAAATGTTGAATGTATATGTAACAAGAAAAGTATGTATCATAATGTACTTTAAATAACATTAAAAAGTAATATCAGAAATATATCAGTTCTGCTGTTGTTCATAAATACCAGTTGTGATGTTGTACAATGAGGATGTTGTCATGTCGCCGGAAATAGAGTCATCAGTGTCCCAATGTGTAGGGAGTGAGCCAGGGTCTTTACTGGATTCTGTATGCGATATACTGATTTGCTAAGCTTTAAAATTGATTGAGAATTGATTGAGACGAACCCCCTGTTTCTCCTAGTTTCCGTTTTCTAGGTTATTGATTATGTCCTTTAGTTTCTATGGTTACCTATGATTTGCACCTGTGTCTCGTTTAGTTTCCTTTGTTTGTTCCCTGTATATATAGCTTGCCCTTAGTTTGCACTCTGAGTTTGTTGGTTATCATCTGTTTAATGTGGTTGTTTTCTATGATTATCTTTAGTCCTGCGTGCTCCTAGTTGTGTTGTTGAGAAATATAGTTCTCATTTTTGATTCTCCTTTGTCATGTGATCTTTACAACAGCCACCCTAGTGTGACAATTTAGGTGTTTTATGGAATTTCATCATTCCATTCATCATTCAATTATTAATTATTTTTTTGACAGCACCAGTTCTCTAGAAAGACTGATATTTTTATTTTAGTATATTAATAATATTTAGCGTTTTACTATTTATAATGGAATTTGAGAATTTTGGGGGAGAGATTATGAGTGAATAATGATTTAATTGTATTTCTGTTCACTGTTTTCTGTTGCTGTTTAAGAATTTGGTCACTGCAGAGTTCAAAAGAATTAACCTTTATTGTTTGGAATTAAGATTTCATTTTTTTAGAACATATTTAAAAAAAATGATGATTGTGGTTTTAGGATTTAAAAAACTGATTTTCACTGGAATTACTGTAAAAGAAAAAAAATGAAAATGGTGCATAGGCTACCTACTCATGTATGTACTCTTGTACAGTTGTGGGCAAGCCTTTTTGTTTATCAGAGCTTTTATCTATTCAAAGAGATCACAATATGCACACTAAATGTCTTTCGTAATGTGTTATTAGAAGAGAATTCAGAATCAGAGTAAATAACAGATTTGCATTGACTTTAGTAAGTGCACTCTAAGTACTCTGCTGATAATACAGGTTTGTTTGCCCTGTAGGTTTGTGGCTGGGGTTATAAACCGTGAGAGAATCCCCACGTTTGAAAGGATGCTGTGGAGAGTCTGCCGTGGAAATGTCTTTTTACGTCAGGCAGAGATTGAGGACCCTCTTGAGGACCCCACAACAGTCAGTCCCTATTCTTATTTTGAATTATTTAGTGATTAAGTCAGTTAGGATGTCTGCATTTGACATTTTATTTACAAGTGTGATAAAATATTGATCAAGTCATGGGTCTTTGTTTGTCACAGGGTGATCAGGTGCACAAATCCGTGTTTATCATCTTCTTCCAAGGAGACCAGCTGAAGAACAGAGTGAAGAAGATCTGTGAAGGGTATGTAGCAGGGTCTTTTCTGAATTATTCTTATCATTTTATCCAATGGTAATCAAACATTTTAAACTGGTCGGCAGGTTCCGTGCATCTCTGTACCCGTGCCCTGAAACCCCTCAGGAGAGGAAAGAAATGGCAGCGGGTGTCAACACCCGCATTGATGACCTCCAGATGGTATGCCACAGTCCAACTGTGGTTCTCTTTGTCTCAACTCAATTTTGTTGATTTCCTTTAAATTCATGCAAAAATAGCATTAAATACCCCAATCATACAGTGTTTGCTGTGTTCAATCATATAGGTACTGAATCAAACAGAAGACCACCGGCAGAGGGTTTTGCAGGCCGCTGCGAAAACCATACGTGTGTGGTTCATCAAAGTGAGGAAGATGAAGGCCATTTATCACACTTTGAACCTCTGTAATATCGATGTTACTCAGAAATGTTTGATCGCTGAGGTCTGGTGCCCCGTTTCTGACCTCGATTCCATTCAATTCGCTCTGCGGAGGGGAACGGTGAGTAATATTCATTCATGATGTTTTCGACCACTGAGATATGATTTATTTTAGTCATTCAAGCCACAAATGAAAGCAAGAAAACAATATGCTTTGCATATATTCACTTCTAGTCAAAAGCTCGGACACAAAGCGTACATACTTTTCTTATGATATTAAAAACCTCTAAATCTACAGGCTTATGCTAAAACAAGTCATGATCATGACACTCATGAAGTGGATTGTATTTCCATTTGTGTTATTTCATAGTTTACATAACTTTTTTACTATTATACTTAAATGTGGAAATATTGCTTATAAAGAATGAGTATATGTTATTGGCAGTGTACATTGAAAAGGTAATACCTCAGTAATAATACTGTCAATTTAATCACAATTTTATTCATGTAGGAACGGAGTGGCTCCACAGTTCCCTCCATCTTAAACCGAATGCAGACCAAACAGACTCCGCCAACTTTCAACAAGACTAACAAGTTCACCTCAGGGTTCCAAAACATTGTGGATGCTTACGGCATCGGAACCTACCGAGAGATCAACCCAGGTAATTATTATGCATTAAAGTACATTTATAAAGGAATTGTTAGATTTTACAAAAAAACCTTTTTAATATTTGCAGTCCACTTGTTCTCCGGCAATAAATTATAGTTTTCTTTTAACAGTTGTATGATTGTTGTTTCTGTTTTGTTTCTTGCAGCGCCATACACAATCATTACATTCCCGTTCCTGTTTGCTGTCATGTTTGGGGACATGGGTCATGGCGTGCTGATGACATGTGCAGCTCTTTACCTTGTCATCAGAGAGACCCGTCTGCTTGCTCAGAAGAGTGACAATGAGGTCTCAGCTTCTCAACAATTCTTACATTAACGATGTATTATATCAAATTTGGAGTTGTTAGTGTATGTTAATAATAATATTTTAATGGATTTAAAATTTACATTTTTACACATTTTAAAATAACAAACCTTTCAATATATATCAGGAACTAACTTTTAACTGTTTTAATGTATTTAACATACAATTATATAATATAACAATATATCATAGTGTAATCATAAAGCCATATTCAGAGATGCTGAATTTGTATGAATATTTATTATGTTATAAGTTATTTTGGTAAAACTTTACAATAAGGTTCATTAGTTAACATTGTAACAAATATAAGTTTTGATTTTAATAACGTATTAGTAAATGTTGAAATTAATTCTAATAAATGCTGAAGAAGTATTGTTCATTCTTAGTTCATGTTAACTAAGGTAGTTAACTAATGTTAACTAATGAACCATATTCTAAAGTGTTACCGTTATTTTTTTTCTAAATTCAAAGGTCTATCCTTAGATAGTCATGTACTAATATATCTCTTTCTTTCATCTCACGTGTGTGTGTGTGTGTGTGTGTGTGTGTGTGTGTGTGTGTGTGTGTGTGTGTGTGTGTGTGTGTGTGTGTGTGTGTGTGTGTGTGTGTGTGTGTGTGTGTGTGTGTGTGCGTGTAGATGTTTAACATGATATTTGCAGGTCGTTATATCGTTCTTCTGATGGGGATATTCTCAGTCTACACCGGGTTGATTTATAATGACTGCTTTTCCAAGTCCATCAACATGTTCGGCTCTGGCTGGAGTGTGCGGCCCATGTTTTTCCCTAAGGGAAACTGGACGTAAGTTTACAGCATTAAATCGGGGAAACAGTTTAAAAATAGTACATTTTGCTTTGACAAAAGGATTTAGAATCAAACTAATGACAAAATTCAAAAATGTGAGATTCTTCTGTTTCTGTCTTTGTACGGTGTGTGTTTTTTTGTAGATTTGAGACTCTGGATAGTAACTCAGTTCTTCAGTTAAACCCTACTGTTCCTGGCGTGTTTGGTGGCCCGTATCCTCTGGGCATTGACCCGGTATGTGCTGCATCACACAAAAACACATGCATACAGTACAATAGACACACAGATATTAGGGCTGCACAATATTGGAAAAACCTGGCACGGCGATATTTATTTAAAATATACAGTAATTCGAATCTTGATATGAAGGAGTGTTCATTTGAAAAGTCATATGTGGAAATAATGAATAAATCAGTGGGTGATTTTGTTGGGGAGTACAAAATATAAACTTAAAAAGCTGGAAAATTATTTTAAACTTTTTTTTACATGTGCATGTAACGATCAATAAATCAAATAGCACAAACGAGACCTTCTCTTCCTGTGTACTTTTACCCTGTAGTTTATCTCTAGTAATAAAAATTTCCAAAATGCAGTTCCTAATAGCTATCTTCAAAACTCAATTGTAAAATGAAGCATTTATCTTCAACAAATCGTGTGTGAACTACAGAGATGCTGGTATAATGCTGTTCTACTAATGTTCCTCTGTTAGATCTGGAATATTGCCTCAAATAAGCTGACGTTCCTGAACTCGTTTAAGATGAAGATGTCTGTAATCCTGGGTGTAATTCACATGTTGTTTGGAGTCTCGCTGTCTCTCTTCAATCACCTGTAAGTGTGTGTCCAAACGTATGTGTCGACGCAAGTGTTTTTTGCTAGTTTCTGCCCGACACAGTTATCATTTTCACGTCCTGCGCCACGTTGTTTAAATAGTAAATGCATTTGTGCGCCCATGAAATGGCGTTTTCTGGTCTGAAAACAAGGTGTGTGTTCAGGCGCATTGTTGGCGCGTTGCTATTTTGAGGCAACTGAAATAGACTGCGCCATTGACCAACTGAAGCCTGGTCTAAAGTCAATGTAGCAATATTTTTGTTATTTAAAGAGTGCGTTAGTAATGTACGCCTATAGGCGGGTCCACAACGCACGTACACTTTGTCCCATAGACAATGCACGTTACAACCAAAACACAACCATTACTCATTAAGAGAATAGAGACAACCCTGTTAGACCATGCGCCGGGCGCACCGACCATTTTTCCCGTCGCTAAACTAGCTAAAGTGGATTCAGACACTCTCTAAGTGCACTTGCGCCGTGCGCTTTAAACCGTGCGTTTAGAGCGTTAAAATAGGGCCCATAGAGTTTTATCTACTGCTCTAACTGCAGCTTTTTCCCCCCATGTGTCTTACAGGTACTTTAAGAAACCTCTGAACATTTTCCTGGGTTTCATCCCTGAGATTGTGTTCATGAGCAGTCTGTTCGGTTATCTGGTCCTGCTCATCTTCTACAAGTGGATTGCTTACGATGCAGCGATCTCTAAAGACGCTCCCAGTCTACTGATAGCCTTCATCAATATGTTTCTATTCAACTACAATGACCCCACCAACAAACCTCTGTACAGAGGCCAGGTAACGCCCACATTTACACAAAACAATGGTTGTAGATGGCCAGAATTGTGGTTAGTACAGGATAGAGTTCTGGTTGGATGATTGGGGGATCTCTTTCTGTGTGTGCATAGGTGGGGATTCAGTCTCTGTTGGTGGTGATAGCTTTGGCGTGTGTGCCATGCATGCTGGTGGTGAAGACTTTGGTCCTGCGCCGTCAGTACCTGTGGAGGAAGCACCTGGTATGTTTATTTTCTCTAACCAAAACCAGCCAAAATTCCTTTTTCTCTTTTATTTTATATCATTAAATCAAAGGACATGATGTGCATACCTTGCCATTAGAATCGCCATTGGCTATTACATTTTTACTTGCCAGACTTTATATAAATACACATGAATGATGAATGATTTATGTATTAATGTTTTGAAATATGCTTCTCTTCACTAAATGGCACATTTTTTTCAAAGATGCAATATTATTTGAAAGCTTAATAAGTAGTTTTTTTATGCTAGAAATTATGGGCTGGGAGTGATGATTAAGACATAATTTGTTATTCAGTGTTTCTATAAAAACTAACAATACTACAAATAAAATACTACTACTAATTTGGTAACACTTTATTTTACAGTGTCCTTCTTACACGTGTTACATGTAGTTACTATATAATAACTATAAATTCAACCAACCCTAAACCAATCTTACTCCTATAGTAAGTACATGTATTTCATTAATATTAGACAGTACTTAAATGTATAATTACACTGTAACAAAGACACCTTAAAAAAGTGTCAAATACAGAGCATATCCACTGATATCAATCTTAACTGCACTGTGAAGACTATAAACGTTCAACTGTAGGCACATGAAAATATATCTGTACTACGCTTATTCTTAGCATCTAACTCAATCACCGGTGAGTGAGATCTAAGAATGTATTATTTATTTGCCTAGCTCAAAATGTACTCCCATATTCAAGTGATTTACTTGCAATGTAGAGGGTTAAGTGGAATGTTGAAAGGAATGCTTGTGTTATTTTATTGTCTATGACAAATATATGAACAAACAGTCCTCTGGTACTGGGGTTTGGAGTTTTATAGACTGTGAGCATTGTGTTTCCTCAGATGTTTTTTAACAGCATGCCATGGGACCAAGCCAAGTACAACACCTTCCATGAATTTATTCATAAATGAATGTTTGTGTGTACATTCACTGCTGGTCAAAAGTTTGGGATTGGTAAGATTTTTTTAAGTTTTTAAAAGAAGTCTCTTATGCTCACCAAGGCTGCATTTATCTGTAAAAACAGTGATATAGTGACATATTATCTATACTTTCTATTTGAATATATTTTAAAGTCTAATTTATTCCAGGGATGCAAAGCTGAAATTTCAGCATCATTACTTCAGTCTTCAGTGTCACATGATCCTTCAGAAATCATTCTAATATGCTGATTTGCTGCTCAAGAAACATTTCTGATTATTATCATTGTTGAAAACAGTTGTGTGCAATTTTTTTTTCAGGATTATTTGATAAATACAAAGTTCAAAAGAACAGCATTTATTTGAAATATAATATTTTGTAACATTATACATGTCTTTACTGTCGCTTTTGATTCATTTTAATGCTGAATAAACATTAATTTCTTTCCAAAAAAATAAATACATTTGTTTTAAGTATACATTTTTTTTAAAAAAATTAACTTTCTATTAATCTAAGATAAAATAAAAAAAAAATGTACACAACTGTTTTCAACATTGATAATAATAATAATAATAATAATAATAATAATACATGTTTCTTGAGCAGCAAATCAGCATATTATAATTATTTCTGAAGGATCATGTGACTGAAAATTCAGCTTTGATCACAGGAATAAATTACATTGTATAATATATTCAAATAGAAAACAGTTATTTAAAATGTTAATAATATTTCACAATATTACTGTTTTTTTGTATCATTAATCAAATGAATGCAGCCTTGGTGAGCATAAGAGAACATTAAAAACATTTAAAAAGCCGTACGATCCCAAACTTTTGAACGGCAGTGTATGTCTGTTTGATAGAGTAGAATTGTGCATGTTTTTTTCATCTGTAGATTGGATCACATGAGATTGTGAAGGAAGAGTCAACTCTGGTTTGGCCCAATGGGGCACCTACCATGCTTGAAGAACTTACAGCAGGTGGAAAATTGTTTAGGATAGCTAAGAAAAAGATAACAGGTCACAGATCATTTCCATTCAAAGGACTGTTTTAGCGCTGAGAGTACAGATTTTTTCAAAATGATAAAATACTTGATTATTGATGATGATATTATTATTTTAGCAAAATAGCTATATGTGTAGGATTAATGTGGAAGGACACTCTGAACAACAAAGATATTTAACTCTTTAATATAATGCACATGGACATTTCTACAGTTTTTTATGTAAAACTTAATAAGGCTTAAATTTATCCATCATAATGTTGAACTAATGGGGTGAAATCTATAGAATTCAACAGGATTGATATATTGTATTCCATCCAAATACCCCAGAGATTTCAAATGTGGCGGCCAAAAGTGTGGATTTCTTGTTTTACCAGTCAACTTTTGATATAATTTATAATGTTCTATTCTATTCTATTTTGGGCTTTTCAGTGCGAGTTAAATCTTTTATTTTGGCCCATTTTACACATAAAAGAAAACCTCCTTACTAACCAACTGAAAATATTTTTTTTTTCTTCTTCTTCAATTACAGCTCTTGTTTACAATTATATATCACTTATAAATGATTATATACTAAATTAACAGTAGTTATTAAGATTGATGTGGTTTGGAATTAGTAAAATGTGCTTGGAAAAAAAAACATGATCAGAAGATCGACTTGCCTAATAATTATGCATGCGCTATATATTTTAAAAGAAAGGTTAAAGGTTCACCCAAAACTGAAAATACTGTTATGATTTTCTCACCCTCAAGTTAATCGAAACCTGAATTAATTTATTTCTTCTTCTGAACACAAAAGAAGATATTTTGAAGAATGTCGGTAACCAAACAGTTGATGGGCCCCATTGATTTCCATATATATTTTTTTACATATATATATATATATATATACTATGTAAGTCAATGGGGCCAATCAACTGTTTGGTTACCAACATTCTTCAAAATAGCTTATTTTGTGTTCAGTAGAAGACATAAACTAATACAGGTTTGAAACAACTTGAGGGTGAGTAAATGATGACAGAATTCAAATTTTTGGGTGAACTATCCCTTTAAGTGTGAACTGTATTTAATGTTTTCAGACACTAAAATGCATGTTCATTTGAATTAAAAGAACAAAGGATTCTAGTTTAAATGTATGTTAAATGCAATTAGCTGAACCTTAGGATAACCTGCTTTTGTGAACCTTTTGTGAGGGCCGGCTGCTGTGTGATTGACAGGTATAGGTCCATCGTGTTTGGTAGGTGCCCCAAGCAGCCGTACCAGACACAGCAAACACTCAGGCGGCCCATGGCATGCTGATAGCCACACAGACCTTGTTTGTATTTAGTCCCAGATGAGGGAGGCAAGACCTGCAGAGAATCTAGAAACTTTAGAGCAGACAGGCACCAGCTCACCCACCGGACTCACCCAACAGGGCACGCAGAAATTCGGTGGCGTCCGGGTCGGAAACGGGCCTACGGAGGACGAGGCGGAGATCATTGACCACGACCAGCTCTCACAGCACTCAGAGGAAGGAGATGAGGTGGGTGGAGTCTGTGATGTCAGCCTGCTCTACATTGTATTTTTATGTATATGCAATAAGGAATAAACACAATCTAATCACAACCTAGTCACAGCTGAGAGACGTTTTGGTGGCTCACAGAAAAACTTTAGTAGAGTGACGTTTATTTGTGAGATGTTGTATGTGGAGTGCAGTGAGATCAAGATTAATGGAAAAGTAACTATAGTTTATAAACTAGCAATTAAACTTACTACTTAATAAATGAAAGATGGTTAAGCAATTTGTTATCCCACAGTGATGTGAGAAATGTAAACAGAGGAGTAACTCCTCACAGAGACTCTGTTAACCTGACTCATTCATTCCAAACATACCCACCGCTGGAATGTGCTAAATATTTTCATCCCGTCTTAACTTTTGACCGTATGATCTATCATGTGCTGAGCAGATTAAAAACAACAAATAATGAAAATACACTTGAATGAACGAAAAGCTGCTTTCTTGGTGCCATGATGTTTTAGATACTGTGAATAAAACCTGTCACAAACATTTCCTGGTCTCATATATCTATATGTTACGAATTGGCAGACACAAGGAGATCCATTCGCAGCATTTATTAGAGTAGTCAACAGGCAGGGATCTACAACAGCAAACAGGGCAACGGAGACAAGGCAGAGACAAACCAGATACAAGCAGAGGGTCGAGGCAGGCAGAGAAGAATCAGAGTCCAGTGAAACAGTCCAGGGTCAGGGCAGGCAGAGAAGGGTCAGCAACGATAAACAATCCACAGGTCAAACACGAATCAAATACAGGAAAATAACGCTCAGAAATGCAGTAACAGTAAAACAAGACTTCGCGGTGAGTGAATGAATATGGTATAAATAGACAGACTAACAGGATGAGACACAGGTGAATGCAATCAGTGAATGAGGTACAGGTGAATGTGATCAGTGATAAGTGATGGTGAGTCCGGGGAGTGAGTTATGGGAAATGTAGTTTGTGAGTGATAATAGTCCTATCTGGAGTGCCCTCTGGTGGCTCTCAAGGGCACTCCAGCTGGTGACCGTTACATAGCCCCCCCTTTAAGGAGCGGATTCCAGACACTCCTCAGCTTGTACAGGAGGGAGGTGGAGCGGAGGCGGACCTGGGGGCGGGATGGAGGGCCAGGCCCGTGGAGCGGAAGAGGACCTGGAGACTGCGGTGGAGCAGGCTGTGGAGGCGACCAGGGTGGAGCAGGCTGTGCAGGCGACCAGGGCGGAGCAGGCGACCCATCGGGCGGCCGGGGCGAAGCAGACGACCAATCGGGCGGCCAGGGCGGTGAAGACCCCTCGGGCGGCCAGGGCGGTGAAGACCCCTCGGGCGGCCAGGGCGGTGAAGACCCCTCGGGCGGCCAGGGCGGTGAAGACCCCTCGGGCGGCCATGACAGAGGCTCTGAAACAGACACTGGCACTGGCTCCGGCTCAGGAATAGCAGACACCGGCTCTGGAACAGCAGACACTGGCTCTGGAACAGACGGCACCGGCTCTGGCTCTAGAACAGCCACTGGCTCCGGCTCAGGAACAGACACCGGCTCAGGAACAGACACCAAAACTGTAACAGCCACAAGAACAGACACAAACACAGAAACAAACACTGGCTCTGGCGCTGGAACAGACATTGGCTCCGGCACAGGAACAGACACTGGCTCAGGAACAGGAACAGACTCGGGCTCGGGGGCGGCCATCTTGTCCGTAGACACTGGCTCTGAGGCGGCCATCTTGTCCGTAGACACTGGCTCAGGGGCGGCCATCTTGTCCGTAGACACTGGCTCGGAGGCGGCCCTCTTGTCCGTAGACACTGGCTCGGAGGAAGTGACGTGAACAGTCTCTGGATCCGCAGAAGTGATGTGAACAGTCTCTGGTTCGGCCATCTTGTCCGTAGACACTGGCTCGGAGGAAGTGACGTGAACAGTCTCTGGTTCGGCCATCTTGTCCGTAGACACTGGCTCGGAGGAAGTGACGTGAACAGTCTCTGGGTCAGCAGAAGTGATGTGAACAGTCTCTGGTTCGGCCATCTTGTCCGTAGACACTGGCTCGGAGGAAGTGACGTGAAGCGTCTCTGGCTTGACAGGCTCTGGCTGGAGGGGCACGGGAGCGACGGTTCTCTTGGCAGCACGAGCTGACATCAGCTGGGGGTCAGCCATGCTGGAAAAAAGTCCTGGATGGCCATAGACCGATCCGATGGCTGGCTTGATGGTTGGTGTGACGTGGAGAAACTCAGGCTCGTCGTGGCTGACGTGAAACTCAGGCTGAGGGGATACTATGGGTTCACGGAGTTCCTCATCTACCACACCCACCGTATACACTGCACCGCTTAACAGAAGGGCCATTTCAATATAGCTCTCTAATGTCCCGTGAGGGTCATGCAAGGGCATGAATGAACTGAGCGGTTCAGATAGTCCTCCTCGGAAAAAGATCATCTGGCACGCTGTGCTCATTGAGGTGAGATGTGCCAGTTCAATAAAATCTGCAACAGTCTTCGATGGACCGATTCTCCTGACGGAGACGCATGATTTGGACGTCTGGACACATAGTTGGCATCGCTGCTGGATCTCGGTGTGGCGAAGTCTTCTGTTACGAATTGGCAGACACAAGGGGATCCATTCACAGCATTTATTAGAGTAGTCAACAGGCAGGGATCCACAACAGCAAACAGGGCAACGGAGACAAGGCAGAGACAAACCAGATACAAGCAGAGGGTCGAGGCAGGCAGAGAAGAATCAGAGTCCAGTGAAACAGTCCAGGGTCAGGGCAGGCAGAGAAGGGTCAGCAACGATAAACAATCCACAGGTCAAACACAGGAATCAAATACAGGAAAATAACGCTCAGAAATGCAGTAACAGTAAAACAAGACTTCGCGATGAGTGAATGAATGAATATGGTATAAATAGACAGACTAACAGGATGAGACACAGGTGAATGTAATCAGTGAATGAGGTACAGGTGAATGTGATCAGTGATAAGTGATGGTGAGTCCGGGGAGTGAGTTATGGGAAATGTAGTTTGTGAGTGATAATAATCCTATCTGGAGTGCCCTCTGGTGGCTCTCAAGGGCACTCCAGCTGGTGACCGTTACAATATGACCTGTCACAAACATTTCCCGGTCATATATATATATATATATATATATATATATATATATATATATATATATATATATATATATATATATATATATATATGAAATTATATGCATAAAGACAATGAAGCCTGCTTTTAAGACCAGTATAATTGACCATGGTAGCAAATGTTCTAAGACCTTTCATTAATTCTGATTCAAATAAAAAAAATATTGTATTTAATTATTTTTTACTGTAATGCAGTAAAAATTACTAAATTACAGTGATGAGAACCTAATGATAATTATATGATAAATATTTTTGAGAATAATGGGAATTATAACAAACTCCAAAAATAAAACCAAATGCATTACAGTTGAAATAATAAATGTGCTTAATTGTTATGAAAATAATGTCACAATACAAACAAATCCTAATACTTCTATAACTATAATTATATTTCTAATATTTCAAAAAATATATATATATATATATTATAATGCTTAATGAAAATAAACAAAATGGAAAAAGTTAATTTGAGTGCAAGATTTTGGGGGTGTTTTCTTTGAGATTAAGGGGCCGTTTACATGACACCGCTTTCAAAAAAAAAAAGAACTTATGCGTTTTGCCATTCATTTATGTTTTGGGGGCCATGAAAACGCAAACTTGTGAAATCTGGTTTCAAGGTGAATTAAAAAAAAAAACTATACAGTTATCGTCTCTGTGTAAACGTGAATTTGTGAAACCTGTGACGTCATACGCATGAGTATTACGTGTTCAGTCTATAGGTCTGTAGTGTTTCTTTACAAAGTGTCATCGCCAACTACTGGCCTGACATGCATAATACAGCGTTTTTAGTCGTTTTTGAACGTGGATCGTTTTGACACCGTTGTCATCTGTATGCGAAAAACGCAAAGAAAAAATGTTTCTGTTTTTAGTACATCGTTGTTGTGTAAACAAACCCTTAGCCTACACTAGATTTTATTTGTGGGCAAGATAAAGGGCAATAACTTGTTATTTTGAACAACACATTCATATACATTTTAATGGAGTGTTTTTTTTTTTTTTTTTATGAATAGCCCATCTTGTTAGCAGAGGCTATTTACACTAACTTCACCCACCATTGTCTGATTAAGCAAGACAAAATTACAAAAAATAACATATGGTAACAGGAGAAGTGGTGTGGAGAGATAAGTGGTTGGCATTAGTTTTTGACGTGACTGACCTTTTTCTGAACTCATTCTTCACCCTTTTCCCGTCGCATATCAGCTTGAAGAGGTGTTTATTTTACATTAAAAAAGACAATATTTGAAAAATGGAAATATATTTCGAAAAGTGGAAATAAAATGCCTTACGGGCATTCGATAGTGGGAAATAACGGCATTAACGGGTATTTAATTGGCCTGGAATTGAAATTGGATGTTGTGTCCACATCAACCGTGACACGTACAGCTCGTTTTACCTTCGAGGACACCTTTACTGATCAGCAGATTCAATATGGTTTGGGGTAGGTGTATAGGGGAGGGCTTTAGGGAGAGGGACAAGTAATAGCCAAATAAGGCAGCATCCTTTTATAAATGTAATCATATACACTGAATATTTTGTTATTATTGCATAATGTTTTATAATATATTACAATACACTGAGGTGAAAATGGTATCTGCCACTAGTAAAAATTGCATCTAACTACTTTTTACATCTATCGCTATTTACACTTATTAAAACAGCATTTTCTAAATCTAAAATAGCCTTCTATTTGCACTTAGTGCTAAGAAAATACCTTTTGTTGCTATGTACACTTAGTGTAAATAGCAACTACTGTTATTTGCACTTAGTGCAAATAGTTGCTACCTTTTTTATTATTAAATGTTAGTGTCATCACTTGATTTGTGGTCTGTTTAAGACACCTTGGAAACAGAAAGTTAGCCATATGGGGATTCAATCATTTTGGAATCTTGAATCTTTCTGTAATTTATGATTATGATGAACATTATGAGTTATGACTGAGTCTCGGGTATTATCCACACATGGCATTGATTGTTTGTGGTGTAAGGTAATTGCGTAGATCCTCATCTACTGAGATGGAAAAATGAGTGCAAACACAAGGACATGATCCTGCATGCACATATCTGAATATTGTATAATAGCAGTCTATCAGTATAGGTGCAGTATCGAATGCTATACACATATATCACACACCTGTGAATAGTGTTTACACTTAAATTTCCTAACAGATTGCAGTTTTTTTTGTCTGATCTGTAACCTAAGGCATATCTATCATTCTCAGTCGTATGCATTAGAATTCATCACCATTAATTCCACAGTAATTGAATTAGAAACATTGAACTTTCTGATTTGTTTATCTACAACTCTGTTCTCTTCTTTTCAAGCATTCGGAGGAAGAACCGGTAAGAGACATTTCTGTATTGTTACATTTGCATACAATCTTTCTCATATATAATTTATTCATAAAAAGGATTTATAATAAATATTAATTCAAACAAAATTGTAATGATTTATTAAAATGAACAGCTTCTTATAATTATAAACGCACTTTAAATATAAAATATACTCAAAGAATTTAAGTAATTTTCTCAAAATATAAATCTCTTTCAAAAACTTGTCCAATCAAACCGTGAAAACATTGTTTCTGTTTAAGCTATTAAATCAAATGGAATAAAAACTGAGAAGGGTCTACCTGCATCCCGCAGTACTACAATACACACATCCCTACAAGTTACGCTTCCCGCAAAGAATAAATTATGTAACGGATGTGGATGTCGTGAAACCTAACCTCAATCAAATTCACTCTAGAGTTTCATAATTTAAATTCTTTAAAAAATTGGGAAAACAAGCAAAATGATTTCCGCCGTCTGTGATCTAGAGAATGTGATCGAATGCCTTATCAGTGGGTGGCGATAGTGAAGAGAAAAAAATGGTAGATGATTGGAAAGATCATTCTTGGATACACTTACTTGCTGTTTCTTAGTGAGACAGTTATTTCTACACTCAATTGTTAGAATTATATAGTCTGCTTGATATCGTGTTAATACAAACTATGAGTCACTCAGTAGCCTTGGACTTCAGGTTCCTTTGATATCCTGATAACACACCTCTGTTATAGAACAATGAGAGTGTTACATCAGGTTTTCCATGATGGCTTTTGGGCCATTCGGCATGCTTGACGAAAAGGGAAACCAGCCCCTGCCAAGCCAAACTTTACAAGTATGAATGATCAGTCCTGTGTTTTCCTTCGTGATAAACACACCTGACATCAATGTTCCCTCAATTGTAGTGCTAACTTTGCAGAGTAAGACTTGGACCAAATTTGACCAACTGAGCAGGAACATCCTGGACATATTGATGGACTCCAGCTGAAGTGTTGTCCATACATTTAGGCTATGTTCGGATTCCAGTTTGTCATACATATTCAAGCATGCATAAGTATGTATAGTATATAGTACTCTGAATTTCCATCCATCCGGTCTCCAAAGTCAAAAACTGCTTGTCAGGGTATTGGGATGCAGATCCATTGCAGCCTTCTACTTTTATTATGAAATAAACTTCAGTAAAGACTCTTCATAGAACAGTGTTTGTGTATATGCACTGCTCATAACTTGACAAAAGAGGATCTGTGATCTGATCTGCGGAAGAAAAAAGACAGGAAGCAGATCACTGACATCACAATCATCGCAGCTCTATTGTTCTCAACACTAATGACTCCATGCAGCTTAAACAATATGAAAATATTATGATGGAAAGTGAAGATGAATTACGCAGCCAGTGTTCCTTCTAATGCTCATTTATCATTTTAGAATCTGATAACACTTCACTGGCCAAGTATGATCACATTCGCAAAAACATTTACTTCAGTTAAGAAGCTTCCAGTACTTGCAGAAGTGAAAGAGCAGAATATTAAAATAATATATGCACAGAAAAACACACAAAAAATGTTCAGCTGTGTGCAAATGGAAGTGGGTGGATAAAAAGTATTTGAATAACAAATATAGCACATACAAATATTTCACTATGTTCCTGTAGCTCAAACAGTATAGCATGGCACTAGCAACGTAATGAGTCGTAATGATAAAAAATAGTATGCTATCAGTGCAGTGCAAGTCGCTTTTTCTAAATGCATAAACATAAATGTAAATGAGACCTGAGAAGTTCTGAAAAGAATACTAGCTTACTACTCTCCAAATTCTGCATACTGCATACTGCTTATTGTAAGTACGCATTATACAACTATAAAGATTTCAAAAAGTTGTTTTCTACTTATTGTTAATGTAGGGAGGACTGTTAAATATTGGTATTATCTTGGAAAGAAAACTATTTCAATTCAATTCAAATTTATTTGTATAGCGCTTTTCACAATACATATTGTTTCAAAGCAGCTTTACAGAAAGTGCATTTCAGAAATGTACATAGAAAAATACAGTTAGTTAATCATGTATTAATTTAGGGCATAACATATCGCCGGCGTTGAGTCGTCTCTTCACAGGCGTCGAGTCGTTTCCAGTGTAGAGATGATCAAATTGGTGTTATATGATCATATTTTCTTGACCTAGTAATACATAATAGTAATAGTAATACTATTTATGTATGTTTAATTACATTTTGATATAAACTTGGCAGTCGGATCCAATAATGAGTCACCTGTAGGTATTTCAGGTTTATTAACCACAAATGGGCATGATTTGAAGGACCTGAATGCACCAATAAGTGGTGAGATATTTTGCTAATAAAGAGATACTGCCAGAAGAATAGCATAAGAATTTTATTCTGGTCTCTTAGTATCATCTCAGTGAGCTTTTATTACATTTTACGCATTCACAGTAAGATGATTTATTTTAAGCATCTTCCGATATTTCAGTGTGGACGAGAAATTTTTGGAAAATTCTTGAAAACGCTAGTGCAGACAGAGAGCATTTTGAAACGAAACCGGTTTCAAATGTACCCGGATGAATGTAGAAGTAGCCTGAAGATACATGATGGCTTTATAGGATAAACATTGCATGTACATAGAGCATGGTAAACGAAAGCACAAAGTACGAGTTAAATAACAGAAATTTATTTTTTGTTTTTTTTTTGGCTCCTACATTAAAAGACCATTATTGCCCCAATTCTGGTTTTCTCTTTTTGTCTCCAGTTTAACTTTGGAGATATGGCTGTTCATCAGGCCATTCACACTATAGAGTACTGCTTGGGCTGCATCTCCAACACGGCCTCGTACCTGCGGCTCTGGGCCCTTAGTTTGGCTCATGCTCGTAAGTGTACACACACACACACATATAAATATCCACAGCATATCCACTGGCTTGTTGAAATATAACTTTCTCTTTTTATGTATATCAGAGTTATCTGAGGTTCTTTGGGGAATGGTGATGCGTCTTGGGCTGTCCTCTCGGAGTGGTGGCGGATTCTTTGGCTTGTCGATCATTTTCTCTGCCTTTGCTACACTAACAGTGTGCATCTTACTCATCATGGAGGGACTGTCTGCATTCCTGCATGCTCTGCGCTTGCATTGGTGAGATACACAAACCAACACACAGAGCAGTGATTATGGCAGTGTGACCACACACAAATGAAATACTGAATTAGTTTTAAATTTAAACAATTGATCTTTAACATTTTTGTTGATTTTATGAAGACTATATGTCTTGTTCAGTCATGAAACTCTAGATGACACAGAATGATAGGTCCTTTACATTAGCAAACACATAATTTCCCAGCAAACAATAGCCGTCATTTCACCGTCTAGGTTAACTATAGACCCGATATACTGTAGGTTACATGTCGTTTTTGCCGAGATAACTTGCAAGATTTAAGCAAAGTACACAAACAGTGATTACAAAGTGTTTTTGTTTTCATTTCTTTGTTATGTAATTGATGACTAGTCTATTCTTTGGCTATGGTTTAGACCAGTGGTTCTTAAAGTGTGGTACACAGGCTCCCTCTAGTGGTACGCAGAGGAATCACTGAATTTCGCACGTATGATCAAACCGGTGTGATCAGTCTTGGCTTCCCTGGAGCGTACGATCACACCGATGTGAGTGCTAACTTCAAATGTGCTTTCGCACGTTGGCTGGCGCTGAGCCAGAGACGGACACGCTCAGTGCTGTCATTTATCACAACTATTCAATGGTTTCAACCACATAATGTTTATTTTAGGTTTAAATACACAAGTACTATCAAAACAATACATTTAGAATTTTCTATGGAGGTCTATGGAAGCGACAATAATAATAATTTCCATTATAATTAGACAACACGTTTTATTCATATCATATATTCACATTGTGTAAGTAACTTTCAAGTTTGCTCTATTCTTCTCCCAGTTCACCTACCACTTACTTTCATATATTTCGGGAGAAGTGGATGAATTCACGTGTTGTAAGTCCAACAGATCCGATTCTATGAACAGAGGCACAAACTAACATGGCGGCGCCCATATAGCTTAACTAATGCGATCGTTATAATGGTGTTTAAACAACAAAACACTTACACTTGCACATATTTGACAATCGGAATATCAGATATTTCATGCCATAGCTAACAAATTTCTGAATATTTTGAATAAAAAAGGAAATAAGAGCAGATCATCAGTCACTCAGAGCTGCCGTGTCACGTGACAAGCAATGCGTGTCACCATGGAAACAATAAGTTAAGGAAGGGTCGCCTTGAAAAACTCACGGGGGTCAGCCAGAATATTTTAAATGTATGTGTAAAAAGGTTAAATATGAATACACAGCTTGTGTTAACTTTTTTTACTAGGTACAGTACTTTTTTTACTTAATATTTTAAGTACAGTACCGTTTTTATTTCACTTTAAGGTGCAATACATTTGAATTTAACCATTATTTAAGTTTTTTATTTATCTGTATGTAAGCAGCACAGTGCAGTGTTAATATTCAAACTGTGTTTTTACAATGTTTGAAGTTGCTGACAATAATAAATATTCTTATTAGAAATAAAACTGCCTTATTTTTGAGCTGTGCATTAACTGTAGCTGAATAGTTTGGCCTACTACGCTACTGTATTTTCATATTGGTCATTATGGTGGTACTTGGAGAGCCAAATATTTTCTGAGGTTGTACTTGGTGTAAAAAGTTTGAGAACCACTGGTTTAGACGTCTATTACATTTTTCACTGACAGCCCAAATTTTGCCTTGTTTTAGCCTAGATGTCTGGGCTGTGTTTGAATGGCTATTAGATGCTATTAGATGAAAATTGCTTGCTGGGTTACTACATGGCACAAGCTGCTTGGCCTTCTGCAGCCAATGCCATTGCTTGCTGAACATTTAAATATTCTGGTTCAGAATAGAGTTTAGAATTGCTCTAAAACCCTCCACCTCCCGCAGCTCCACCTGTCTAGATCTGCCTATTCATGCAGCAGCAGCATGTCTTACATGCTCACAGTATCTATTGCCAGTAGCAAGTCCATATTTGCAACGCCTAGAGGCAACTATTTCTGGCATCCAAGACCAAGTTCGATCTACTTGAATGGAGGAATCTTGAAATCCCAAAAACTGCTTGTCGAACTCACAGTTAAATAACTTATTTCAAATCAGCAGCAAAATCTCACATGAACTGTCCCATAAATGTTATCAAATACTGTTGATAAAGCATATTTTTTCAGGCTGGAGCAGCCATTGCATTTGCGCAGTGTAGTAAACCTTCTTCTTCTTTAGTGTAGAAAAACTCAGAAGTGAAGACCAGGAGACTTGGGGGTATCTTTTAAGCAGGATTCTTTATTTGCTGTAGTCTGCTTCGTCCAAAATCTTACCCAAGTCTAACTAAGGGAAACGTTCCCTTGCAATTTATACACATTTAGGAGTCAAGTCAAGTCAAGTCAAATATATAGGAGTAGGGCTTAACATTGTGATGAACAAAGCATGTAAATGATGTATACTGGTTTAGGAACCTGCCCTATACATGGAGTGTTACCAATTCCAATCCAATCAGCATTACTATTCAAACAGTGAGACTACCAAAGTTTCAGTAATCTGCTTACAATAGAGAGAAACAGGAATAGCAGGTTCGATAGCGAGCAGTAATCTGACAGAAACAGAAAACAGGATTTGCCGGACTCTCTTGCTGGAAAACTGTTTCACAGCAAATATCATCACCATCATAACCTTAAATGCTAAATTCAGTATACGAAACTGTCTCAGTTTATATGCTATTGTATTGGAACCTCAATTAAACATTTAATAAATTTGTAACACTGCAGCAGTCATAAGCGCGCACAGGGGCGTCACTAGGATTTTCATTTTAGGGGGGCTAAGCCCCCAATGAGGGTATGATTTTTTTTTTTTTATTATAAAAAAAGGTAACACTTTAGTTAAGGATCTAATGCTCACTATTAACCAGTTTAATTACCATGTAAAGGCAGGGTTTTATAATCACTGTGGTCCCAAATGTGAGGTAGGGCAGATAGAGGGGTTCTGGGTTTCCCAGAGAAAATTTTGATATTTTGATTTCTCTGATCTACATATTTTAAGATGTTTTGAAGACCAAAAAATTTGGATAACAGCTTTAAAACCATGTCAGTGGGCAGCTGATTATGTTTCTCTCCTCATCAGCATCACACTCTTTTTCTCTTTGTTTTTCTCTTGCCCTATATCTTCCCCTCCTAAAGCTGAGCTTTGACTGATATAGGCTTTTCATTTTTGTCAGTGAAGATAGGGTCAACTGATAGGTTGATTTTGCCTATGAATCATTTTACTGAAAACTACTAAAGCTAGGTAAAGTTTATTAAATGCATTCACAATATGTAGGCTACACATTCATTATTGATCTTATGCCTAATACAGGGCCGTAGACAGGGCTTTATAATCAAAGAGGTCCTAAATTTGAGGTTGGTAGGGGGTTCACATTTTTTATTTCTCTGATTTGCATTTCAAGACGTTTTTAAGACCAAAAAGAGGATAAGAAATAACTTTAAAACCATGTCAGTGGGCAGTATATTATTTGTCAATACCTGCTCTCTTCTCATCTCCATCACTCTTTCTTTTTTTTCTCAGTCTCTTCATCCCTTTCTCTTCCCTTCCTAAAGCTTTTTTAATTTACTAAAGGCTACAATTTGTATTATATTCTCAATATGTACACATTCATTATTAATCTTGTGCCTAACATGATGAAAACGGCTTTGTTAATGTTTCTTGTCCCCTAACAATGACAGTAATCTAATTATTACATTACATAAGTCACGTTACATAGGCCTATTTTCAGTTCAAAATGGCGAAATTAGACAAACCTATATTAGTTTGCCTGATTATTTTTTGTCATTCGTTTAACATTTATGACCTAAAAAAAATGTCAAATATAAAATGTTAAGTTTAGCTGCTTACATCTTATCTCACACTCGACCGTACGCGTCGAGTCGCACTGTTAAACTTCGCGCTCAGCAGCGTCTGTGAACATAAAGCCCGCCTACTTTGATTTGATTGGTCATCTCAAATATTCTGACATTGACAAGCAGTGACAGACCAATGAGGCTCAGATGAACACACACACACACACACACACACACACTGTCCTCTGTGTCTGACTTGCTCTCTGCTCGGCGCCGCTGCGGATTGAAGCTGAAGAACGCGCTGAATCTGATTATAACAAGACTGAAGCGAACACGAATTTGTGTAGCCTACATTAATCACACATTTTTAGGGGGGCTAGGCAGAAGTTTAGGGGGGCTGAAGTCCCCCTAAAAAGGGCCTAACGACGCCCCTGAGCGCGCATCACAGAACACAGACTGTTTCAATAGCAACTGGAGTTTATAACGGCAGCTGCAGTGACGCGATGACTTTAGCAATCAGCGATTGGCTCTCTTATTTAGAAGGTGGGACTTAATCCACCATATTGCGCGTTGCACATTCTCCCATTCATAAGTAATATGAGTGCACCGTCTTTCTATATATAAAGTGTTTTATCTAGTCCACTAAGACCAAATACATTAACATTGTCATATCCATTAACATGCCAAATCTATCTATGTTGCCATGATTGAAATGATGTTATCAAAAAATCTATGAATGAATGGGAGCGGAACAGCTAAGCGGATTAGTCTCTTCTATAACTGTTTTTTTTCTCTCTATCCTCCTCACACTTTTCTGTTCATATTTGAAAGTCTACATTATGTCATCCTTCTGAAATGTGCTACAGAGGTAAAGAGTGTGAAGAGGAAATGTAAACATACCACTGCCTCTTAAGAATAACTTTATGTCCTGATAACTGATTTTATTTGATTATTGCAAGGCAGAACTTCCTTTCCATTGCCCAAACATTCAGCTCAGGGTTTGTTCTAAACCCTTGACTCTAGGCATTAAACTCTTGCAGTTCATTCCACTCAAGCTGCTTAAAGGGATTTTAATAAAGCAAAAATCCAGACTGCTGTGAATACAAGCAATTCACTCACACAGTGACTGGGACAGATCTGTCTGCCGCAGATATTATTTCACAGATTTAATTACAGGAATAACACATACCTAAATCTACATTGATCATTATCAGCAAACTGTTTCTGCAGCTAAAATGTAATGTACATTTTCTTGTTGATACTGTAACACTAGAAGACAATACACATAACACCTGGTGAAACATGAAATGGTCGAATGTGCAGTGTTCTGCTGTATTTCAATTGAGCAGAATTTTATTTCATGAAATTTTCAATGACCCATTTTCAATGCTTTCCACTTCTAATGATTACACATGCATGTTGGAGGCAAATAAAGTTCTGCACTCTTGGTGCTTTTATTTGTTCCATGTGCGGAAAGATAGAGAGTCTTTTCTCTCTTGAATTAAATATTTATCACAGCAGTGAGACATTCCTCCACTCCTACATGTTCCCTTTTCTTTTGTATTTTCAAATTCACACAAACAGGATGCACATCTAAAATAAGGAGGCAATGTTTCTTTTTGTCCGTTAATAAAAAAAAAAACTTTTTATGTAAAATAATTTCCCAGTTTCATTTGATGTGTAAATGCTTCTGGATATAAGGCATAAATGGAACAGCATTAGCGTTGTTCTCATCGACTAACCTGCCTCCCTTGGCTCCTCAGAAACGCCCTTGTCATGCTGTGTGCAACCTCAAATCACTCATTCACAGCTTTCTGTTTGATTTCAAAAGTTTGTGTCTGGACATTACCTTACTCAAAATCTCAACCTTCAGTTCAAAAATATGTTCTCTACACTGCAAATCTAAACACTCTTATCTATGAGCTGCTGATAGTGACGGAATGTGTGATTACAGCTATTTTTCACTCCTTATCTTCGGATAAACCTGTAGAAATTGAAAAATGTTCCCACTATAGACAAAGTACGAGAAATGGCCCAAATAACAATGATATGCTTAATGATATGAAAGTTTTAAAAAGGCAAAAATGCGTATATGAAAAAATAAGTCAATATGATCTTTGCATAGAACTTTCTGCATAGGCAAGGCAAGGCAGGTTTATTTATATAGCACATTTCATACACAATGGTAATTCAAAGTGCTTTACATAGAAGAAATTAAAATAATCAAAAGAAATCAGAATAATTAAAACAGTTTAGAATAAAAGATAAAATACAGAAATAATCAAAAGAAATCAGAATAATTAAAAACATAAAATAAAATACAGTACAAACAGTCGGACGAACCGTGGTACAGTGCTCATTCATTAAATGCACAGTTAAACAGATGTGTTTTGAGTCTGGATTTGAAAGTGACTGTAGGAGCACATCTGATTTCTTCTGGAAGCTGGTTCCAGCTGCGGCTGGCATAGTAGCTAAAAGCAGACTCGCCATGCTTAGAGTGAACCCTTGGTATTTCTAGCTGATGTGATCCTAGTGATCTGAGTGATCTGATGGGTTTATATTCAGTGAGCATATCTGCAATGTATTGAGGTCCTAGGCCATTGAATGATTTATATACCAGTAATAATACCTTAAAATCAATCCTATATGTAACTGGGAGCCAGTGTAAAGACCTGAGGACCGGTGTGATGTGTTCATATTTTCTGGTTCTGCTCAGAATCCTGGCAGCATCGTTCTGTATTAGCAGCAACTGTCTTACGGTCTTTTTGGGAAGGCCAGAGGAGTCCATTACAATAATCCACCCTGCTGGTGATGAAAGCATGCACAAGTTTCTCTAAGTCTTGACTGGAAACAAAGCATCTAATTCTTGCAATATTTTTCAGGTGATAGTATGCTGATTTAGTTATTGCTTTGACATGACTACTGAAACTAAGGTCTGACTCTAGAGTCACACCAAGATTCCTGACTTGATTTTTAGTTGTTTGACCCTTAGACTGAAGGTATGCGTTCACCTTGAGAACTTCATCTTTGTTTCCAAACGCAATGACTTCAGTTTTGTCTTTGTTTAACTGAAGAAAGTTTTGGCACATCCAATTGTTTACTTCATCAATGCATTGGAACAGGGAGTTAATGGGACTGTAATCATTAGGCGATAGGGCTAAGTAGAGCTGTGTGTCATCTGCATAGCTATGGTAAGTGATTTGGTTCTTTCTCATTATTTGGCTCATTGGGAGCATGTACAGGTTGAATAGGAGTGGCGCAAGAATTGAGCCTTGAGGGACTCCGCATGTCATGGGTGTCCACTCAGACTTATGGTCTCCTATACTCACACAATAACCTCTCCCTATCAAGTATGACCTGAACCATTTCAGGACTATCCCAGAAAACCCGACCCAGTTCCCTTTCGAGGGAACTCGAACTGCGTCGGTGACGACACTAGGGGAACGCCCTTCAGCGTAGCGCGTCTGAATTTATGAATGAAACCGAATCCAATCCTATTGGCGTTGCGTGATGACGTAGCGTGTGACGGCATAAGCGGATGTATACAAAAGCACGCCGGCACACAGAAATGTCAGCTTTTTGCTATTCAGCAAGCGCTCTGTGTATGTGTGAACAAGTCTGTCCTATTTGGTGTTGTATGTCCTGTTAAAGTATCTTGCAATAAGATTCTGTGGCTGGGATCTCGCGTTTGCCGAGGCAGCGCGTAGGTTTAAGGTTTGCCTTGCAGTTGCAATACAGAATCTAGTAGCTCGGATCTCGCGTTGGCCGAGGCAGCGCTTAGATTACGAGTGTATTTTGCAATAAGATTCTGTGGCTGGAATCTCGCGTTTGCCGAGGCAGCGCGTAGGTTTAAGGTTTGCCTTGCAGTTGCAATACAGAATCTAGTAGCTCGGATCTCGCGTTTGCCGAGGCAGCGCTTAGATTACGAGTGTATTTTGCAATAAGATTCTGTGGCTGGAATCTCGCGTTTGCCGAGGCAGCGCGTAGATTTAAGGTTGCCTTTCAGTTGCAATACAGAATCTAGTAGCTCGGATCTCGCGTTTGCCGAGGCAGCGCTTAGATTACGAGTGTATTTTGCAATAAGATTCTGTGGCTGGAATCTCGCGTTTGCCGAGGCAGCGCGTAGATTTAAGGTTGCCTTGCAGTTGCAATACAGAATCTAGTAGCTCGGATCTCGTGTTTGCCGAGGCAGCATGTAGGTTACGAGTCTACTTTGCAGTTTGCTGTGTGAGTACGAGGCATGAACAGTCAGCTCCTGAGGGTGCTGGCTGTGTTCATTGAGAAATAACTCGCCGCACACGTGCGTTTCGGGTATCTCAGCCTCGCGCCTGTTGACTTTCTTCTCGAGAGATGAAAGCCAAATATCTTGTGTACTACTCGAATCTCGCGTTTGTTAAGGCAACGCGTTACGGGTCTGCAATAAAAGGGACACACGCGATCTGATAAATAATACTGTTTAGGTGCGAGGCATTCACAGTCAGCTCCTGAGGGTGCTGGCTGTGTTCATTGAGAAATATCTTGACGCGTACAGCCGTGCGCTGTCAGGTGTTTCAGTCTCGCGCCTGTTGACTTTCTTCTCCAAGGATGAAAGCCAAATTATAATGGCTCGAATCTCACGTTTGCCGAGGCAGCGTGTAGGTTACGGGATCGTATAATTAAATATAAAACAGTATTCCAGTGTTATGGCTGCATTTAATTCCGAGGAGTTAAAGTAATTAAAAATTGTATCTGACTTAGAACTTGGTTAGATATTTTAATTCAGCCTACCATCTGAAGGAGAGTATCGCTTCTAGAGGTCCCCCTCAAAAAAAAAAAAAAAAAAGCTGAGCTTGGGACTCTAGGCGGCGCTCTCGCCCAAAGCCTTTCAGGCCAGGAAGGCGAAAGGGAAGAGGTCCTAACTCCTGTGAGACCTCCAAGGGCCGCCCCCCCGGAGAGAGAGCGATCGAGGTCCCCTCTCTCCTCGGGCCCTCAGGATGCTGGCGTCGGTATCCCGCCGTCTCTGACGCTTCGGGTCACGCCAGCTTCCAGCGAGCACACGCTGCTTTTTCTGCCCCGAAGGCCTGCAGTCAAACAGCGTTTGGGTTCGCACACGGTGGGTCGTTGTCGGTTTTCCCCTGCCGGTCATCCGCTTCAGGGTGCCGTCAAGGACTCGCACAAAACACTGGACACCAGTCCCGAGGGGCTGGTTCCTTTGGTGAATTTCGTAGAGGCATGGCAAAACCTCACGAATATTTCTCCATGGGTCCTGCGCACTGTAGAAATTGGGTACAGACTGCAGTTCCGCGTCCGCCCACCAAAATTCAACGGGGTGGTTCGAACGGCAGTGCACCCAGAGCAGGGTCTGGTGTTGGAACAGGAAGTCAACTCGCTGCTGGGAAAAGGGGCCATAGAGCATGTTCCCCCACCAGTCAGGGAGTCCGGGTTCTACAGCCGGTACTTCATAGTTCCAAAAAAGGATGGAGGGTTGCGTCCAATTTTAGATCTGAGGCATCTGAATCGGTCTCTGAGGAGGTTCAGGTTCAAGATGCTCACTATTCCCACCATCGTGAGTCAGATCCAATCCGAGGATTGGTTTGTCACGATAGATCTAAAAGACGCCTATTTTCACATCTCCATCCTTCCATCGCACAGGAAGTTCCTGAGGTTTGCTTTCGGGGGCGAAGCTTACCAATATCGGGTTCTTCCATTCGGCCTAGCACTCTCCCCTCGCACGTTCACCAAGTGTATGGATCAGCTCTGGCCCCACTGAGGCTCCAGGGCATCCGCGTGCTGAATTATATCGACGACTGGCTCATACTGGCCCAGTCTCGAGAGTTGGCAGTTCGGCATCGAGATGTCGTCCTTGGCCACATTCAGCGCTTGGGGTTGAGGCTCAACACAAAGAAGAGCGTGTTGACACCCGCCCAACGAACTACGTTCCTGGGGGTGGTATGGGACTCAATGACGATGCAGGCACACATGTCTCCCGCACGCATCGAGTCCATTCTAACCACACTAACCAGGGTGAAGCTAGGCCATACCATCACAGTAAAACACTTCCAGAGGGTGTTAGGTCTCATGGCAGCAGCGTCCAGCGTCATACCTTCTGGCCTGCTACACATGAGAGCCCTGCAGTGGTGGTTGAAAGCCAAGGGGTTTTCCCCAAGGGGAAATCCGTTCCGCTTGATAAGGGTTACGCGCAGGTGCCTTCGTTCCCTTTCAATGTGGAAGAAACCTTGGTTCCTGTCCCAAGGTCCCAAGTTGGGAGCATTATGTCGCCGAGTATCCGTTTCGACAGATGCCTCCCTCACGGGCTGGGGCGCGGTCATGGACGGCCGCTTTATGAGAGGTCTCTGGCAGGACCATCATTCCTCTTGGCACATAAATTGCCTAGAAATGTTGGCGGTGTTCCGGGCTCTGAGGAGCTTTCTGCCAGACCTCCATGGTCGCCATGTCCTAGTAAGATCCGACAACATGTCGGTGGTATCTTACCTAAACCGTCAGGGGGGTCTGAGGTCGCGCCCTCTGTGCAGACTGGCACATCAGATCCTCCTGTGGTCCCAGCGGAGACTGTCGTCTCTCAGGGCGATGTATGTCCCGGGGGACCAGAACCAGGGAGCAGACATGCTGTCGAGGCAGGGGCTGAGGCCCGGGGAATGGAGACTCCACCCCGAGGTGGTGGAGTAAATATGCGAGAGGTTTGGCCCAGTGGAAGTGGACCTATTTGCGTCTCGAGAGACGACACACTGTCCACTGTGGTTTTCCCTTTCTCATCCAGCCCCGCTGGGGTTGGATGCTATCGTGCAGACGTGGCCGAGGCTGCGTCTGTACGCCTTTCCCCCAATCGCTCTGCTCCCAGCAGTTCTGGAAAGGGTCCGTCGGGACGGGGTCAGCCTACTATTAGTAGCCCCGTGTTGGCCGGCCCGAGTATGGATTTCGGACATCATCCTGCTTCTGGCAGGCCCGCCATGGCAGATCCCTCTGAGGAGGGACCTGTTGTCTCAGGCAGAGGGCTCAGTTCTCCACCCTCGGCCCGAGCTGTGGAAACTGTGGGTCTGGCCCCTGAGGGGGCACAGTACCTAGAAGCCGGCCTGTCAGCAGAAGTGGTTGAAACTATACTCACTTCCAGAGCTCCCTCCACGAGGAAGTTATACGGCCTTAAGTGGAATGTTTTTTCCATTTGGTGCAGAGAGCGTGTTTTGGACCCAGTTCACTGCCCAGTGGCTTCAGTGCTGGAGTTTCTCCAAGACCGCTTTTCTGCCGGGCTTACCCCGCCCACACTCAAGGTTTATGTGGCTGCTATTGCGGCTTTCCACGCTCCTCTGAGTGATGGTCCCCTGGGGAGGCATCACCTGGTCGTACGTTTCCTCCGTGGAGCCTGGAGGATGAGACCTGCGACTCGCACCAGGGTTCCCTCTTGGGACCTGGCGGTGGTTCTCGAAGGGCTGGCCGAGGCCCCCTTCGAACCATTGGAGTCGGCTGAGGCCAAGAACCTTTCGTTTAAGGTGGTCTTTTTGTTGGCCATTACTTCTCTGAGGAGGGTAGGAGATCTCCAGGCGCTCTCTATTTCCAATGGGTGCTTGGAGTTTGCTCCAGGCAACATTAAGGCCATCTTACATCCCAGGCCCGGCTATTTGCCCAAGGTACCATCTAATGTGGCACGGCCTATGGTTCTGCAGGCATTTCATCCTCCGCCTCATGTGACGGCGGATGAGGAGAGACTTCACCTGCTCTGCCCTGTCAGAGCGCTGCGATGTTATATCCTGAGGTCCTCCTCATGGCGGAAGTCGGACCAGTTGCTGGTGTGTTTCGGGTCACCCAAGAAAGGGCTTCCCGCCTCTAAGCAGACCATCAGCAACTGGATCGTTCAGACTATTTCCCTGGCCTATCAGGTGCGCAATTTGCCTTCACCTATGGCCGTGAGGGCTCACTCCACCAGAGGCATAGCTTCCTCTAGAGCTCTCCTTTCAGGGGTTTCTATACATGACATATGTGAGGCGGCTGGCTGGGCCACTCCGCACACATTCATGAGGTTTTACAGTCTGGACCTTCCCTCTACACCCGGTGCACGAGTGCTTTCGTCCTAGTTTGTGCCTGAAGACAGCTTCACACTAGGATGAGCGGGGTTCGTTGTGGTATAGTGGGTATCTCGTTCCCCTAGTGTCGTAACCGACGCAGTTCGAGTTCCCTCGAAAGGGAACGTCTCGGGTTACGTATGTAACCCTTGTTCCCTGAGAAAGGGAACGAGACACTGCGTCGGTTCGCCACACCTCACCCCGCTTGGAGCACTTGCTTCATAGCAAAAGCTGACATTTCTGTGTGCCGGCGTGCTTTTGTATACATCCGCTTATGCCGTCACACGCTACGTCATCACGCAACGCCAATAGGATTGGATTCGGTTTCATTCATAAATTCAGACGCGCTACGCTGAAGGGCGTTCCCCTAGTGTCGTCACCGACGCAGTGTCTCGTTCCCTTTCTCAGGGAACAAGGGTTACATACGTAACCCGAGACGTTTTCCAGCCTGTCAAGAAGTATGTCGTGATCGACAGTGTCAAATGCAGCACTGAGGTCGAGTAGTAACAGCACTGATAATTTGCTTGTATCAGTATTTAAGCGAATATCGTTTACTATCTTTATGAGCGCTGTCTCTGTGCTGTGATGCGGTCGGAAACCAGATTGAAAATTGTCAAAGTATCCATTTGAGCTTAAGAATTTGTTCAGCTGATTGAAGACAACTTTTTCAATGATCTTGCCTATGAAAGGAAGATTTGAGATCGGTCTATAGTTGTTTAATATGGTCTTATCCAGATTGCTCTTTTTCAGGAGGGGCTTGACAACTGCAGTTTTCAGGGAGTTCGGAAAACTCCCAGAGAGAAGTGAAGCATTTACCACTTCTAGGAGATCTGCTTCTAAGCTGTGTAACACCTTTTTGAAAAAAGATGTGGGAAGTGCGTCAAGGGCGCAGGTTGATGTTTTAAGGTGCTGTACGGTTTCTTCCAAAATGTTGCAATCAATTTCTTCAAAATCAGACATAGTGACTACTTTCTCAGGTTGTGGTCTGATCTGTCTGACCCCAGCGCAACTCAAGGATGATCTGATCACCTTTCTGATATTATTGATTTTCTCAGAGAAGAAAGAAGCAAACTCACTGCACTTGCTCTCTGAGAGCATTTCACTGGGAATCTGGCTTTGGGGGATTTGTCAGTCTCTCTACAGTAGCAAAAAGAGTGCGTGTGTTGTTTATATTGCTGTTTATATTATTTGAGAAGAAAGTCTGTCTAGCTTTGCCTAGTTCCTTATTGAAAGCATGGATGTTGTCTTTGTAGATGTTATAATGGACTACAAGTTTTGTCTTCCGCCACATGCGCTCTGCTTTTCTGCATTGTCTTTTCATATTTTGCACTGCTGTTGAGTTTCTCCAAGGTGCTTTTTGTCTACCACTCTTCTTCCTGACTTTCACAGGAGCAATATCATCAATTACACTCTTAACTTTTGAGTTAAAAGAATCAAGGAGAAAATCAACAGAGTCAGCAGATATGCTTGGTGTTAAAGATATAGCCCTCATAAACAGTACACTAGTGTTCTCATTTAAGCATCTCTTCTTGACAGACACAGATCTAGCTTCAATGAGATCAATATATCAAAGAAAATACAAAAATGATCAGACAGTGCTACATCCTTAATAACAATCGCTGAAATGTTTAGACCCTTACTGATAAGTAAATCTAGAGTGTGTCCACAATTATGTGTGGGTCCATGTACATGCTGAGTCAGATCAAAAGTTTTTAAAACAGTTTTGATTTCTTTTGCCATATTGGTTTCTGCATTATCTATGTGAATGTTAAAATCTCCAGCAATGATAAAACAGTCAAACTCAAAGGAAATAGTTGATAACAGTTCTGTAAAATCATCAGCAAAGGCTGGAGAGTATTTTGGAGGCCTGTAAACAATGATAAGTAAAATGCGTGGAGCACCTTTTAACACAATACCCAGATATTCGAAAGACGGGTAATTCCCAAATGATATTTGCTTACATTGGTAGACATTTTTAAAAAGAGCAGCTAAACCTCCACCTCTTCTAACAGCTCAGCTCTACAGAAACTCATAAAAGTAAAGTTAGGAGGAGCTGTTTCATTGAGGACTGTTGCACTGCAGCTTTCTTTTAGCCAAGTTTCATTTAACAACATAAAATCCAGGTTGTATGTGGTTATTAAGTCGTTGACTAGAAGTGATTTATTTTTAAGGGAGCGGATGTTTAAAAGTGCTAACTTAACAGTCTTACTTTTTCTCCCCACAGCAATCTTAGTTTGTCGTGTAATAGGCACCAAATTAGATGGGTTTGCTGTACGGCTTTTGAAGGCCTTAGACTTTCTATCATGTAATCGAACAGCAATAGTGAAAGATACAGGCTCTCTGGGTTCCCTCTTGTTCTGTAAACATTTGAGAAAGTTACTGTTATCATAGCGGGGACCCGACACATATCACTGAGAGCTGGTATCAGTTGTTTTTGGTTCACCTCGAGCCGCTGGAGAAGGGTGTGGGCCCTGGCGCTGTGGCAGAGGCCGAAGAGCTCTCACAGGGGGAGGGCGAGCTGGGCCCGCAGGCTTTGGTGGTTGTGGGGCCTGCCGTTTTTTGGTTGGTATCTGGGGGCTTGCAGCAAAAGAGTGGGATAGTCTGGTTCCAGCATACACCAGTTGTTCCATTTTCTCTGAGAAGCACAGAAGTGGAGATGCTGGAGAGATGGAGAACGTGTCCGGTGAGGGCGGCTGTGGCTCTGGTGTTATCGGAGGCTGTAATATGCTGTCCTGGTTTCCTTGGCTGTTTTCCAGAAAGTCGTCCTTGGGTGCTGAATCTTGGAGAAGTGCTAGTATGTCACAGTCTGTCTGTGGTGAGCTCTGTGGGCAGGGCTCAGCTGAGATTGTGTCCGTGAGCAGAGGTTGTTGTGGCTGAGTGGTGTTATCATTGTCCTTGTGTGATGTGTCAACCGCATGTCCATTCAGGTGCTGAAGTGAAGTCCTGTGGTCATTCATACTGTATCCAGGTGTGTGTGTGCCATTCAGGTTGAGTGGATTGGCACACACTGCAGAAGGATGACGGAGGGAGAAGTAGATATTGTCCTTTAGCACTCTTGAACCAAGTTTGTTTGGGTGGTGGCCATTCTGTTGAAACAGTTGCCTCTGACTCCAGAAAAGATTGAAGTTGTCAATGAAGTTCACTCCTTTTATATTGCAGTTTTTTTGCAGCCATGTATTAAGCCCAAGCAACCGTGAAAACATGTTTGTTCCTCTTGCTGGGAGTGGTCCACTGATGAATGTTTCAACTTTCATAGGATGTCAAACGAGCACTTTGTGTATTTGTTTTACAGTCTGACTATACTGTATAATATTTTTGTATACGGGATTTAAACTGATACACTTAAAAATCCAACAGTTGTTCTAACTAACACTTTTTAATTAACTTTACTTAATGTCGTAACTTAATTGGAAAATTGTAGTAATCTGTACTATTCACATTAGAGGTGTCAACAATAATCGATTCGGCGATGCATCGCAATGCGGGAAATGCGCGATTCAGCATCGATGCGGCAAAGTCCCCTAATCGATTATGTCACTGTTTATTTTCTGACCTTGGACAATAAAGTTTTGAAGTTTAAATTACTTCAGAAAACAACAGGCCAATCAGTAGAGAGGCTCATGAATATTGAGTAGACAGGCCAAAATCGACCTGTTCTTTTGGCAGAGCTCCTGAGAAAGGAGCTGTAAAAATACCGACATCCCAAGTCTCCCGGAAGTTCCGGGAGTTTCCCGCATATTGATAGTGGCTCCCTGATGCCCGTAAATTAGTTCAAATCTCCCGGAATCTAGAGCTTGCGAGCTCCAAACCGTGTAGTGTGCGCTCGGCAGAGAGGGAGAGCGAGAGACCTTGCGTGTGTGTGCAAATGTGCGTGTGTGCCTCGTGAAGGGCATGTAAACAGTCCCCCCCCCAAAGTGTGTGTGCAAATGTGCGTGTGTGCCTCATGAAGGGCATGTAACCCCCCCCCCCCCCCCCGTCAACAAAACCGAACACTTTAATTCAGCATGGGCACATTCAATTGTACAAAAGTAACAGAACTTTGGGGGGTGAAATTTAATCACAGTTTTCAGAAAAATATTAAGAATAAAATGTTTTTTAAGCATCAAATCAGCATATTAGAATAATTTCTGAAGGATCATGTGACACTGAACACTGGAGTAGTGATGCTGAAAATTCAGCTTTTCCCAAAAAGGAATAATTTACATTTTAATATTTATTACAATTAAAATAATATTTCACAATATTACTGTTTTTACTGTATCTTTAAACAAATAAATGCTGCCTTAATGAGCATAGGAGATGTATGCGTGTTTTTGCGCTGTCAGTGGGTGTATGACTGAGAGAGCATGAGAGACATTTTGGCCATGGATAGCTGCCACAGTATAGCAGACTCCCCACCGACTGACTCATTAATCATATGGTCATACAACCCAACCCCGATTCTCACTCTTTTACTTCAGAACCCTTCTGCTTTTGAGGAAATAACCACAACATACTTTAAATAAATAAAGATGCAAGTACAATGTTGTCAACAGGAATCCACAGGTGTTTTTTGTATTAAATGTCCTGCTCTGACACTGTGTTCTTTTGTCCTGTTTTTCCTGTCATTTAGGGTGGAGTTCCAGAACAAATTCTACACAGGACAGGGCTTCAAGTTTGTCCCGTTTTCCTTCGAGAGTATCCTGGAGGGTCGGTTTGATGAATGAGCTACTACAACTCCATCAAATATCATCAATTCCCACTTCTGCATGGATCTTCTCTCTCCCTGTCCTCTTCAGGAGCAGTGCTGTCTGGTGAAGTGTTTGTAAAATGTGACCCCTGACCTCTAATGCACATTTTCTGGGGTGTTTTTGAGATGTGGTGATCTGTAAGCCCTTTTCCCAGATTTATTGCCCAACTTTCTGTAAACAGTCCCTCAAAACAGTCTATCAACTATAATGGATGTAATGGTTGTATTATATGGATATAAATCAACCAACGTGTAAAAAGTCTTGCGCTCTTGTGAACAAAAAATAATCTTGTGACCGAAATTAAAATCTGTAATGAATCATGATTGGAAATCTAGATTGAACAGCTTTATGAATTATTTTGAATCATTTTACAGACTGTACTCAAAAAGAGTCACATTTAACTAGAGCAGAGCATAACAGGAATAAAACGTATGTTCACTATAGAAGTTTTCATGACTTTTACATGTTTAAAATATTTAGATTTTAGATTCTGATATTTTCAGATTTCCAAGCTTAGCTATCACAGCTAACCATGAAAACCTGCATTTACATCTAAAACAATCAGTAAGTCTTTATGGTTAAATGACATGATAGATCTATAGATAAACACTAATGAATGTTGTGGTTTCCCTGCTGATGTAATTCTGCACTTGTTGTGTCTTTCCACAAAACATTCTACTGTATTTGTGTTGTTTTGAAGGGGCAGATGAAATTGATGGTTTCAGGGATATCTCAAACTTGAGTCAAACTGGCTCTCAGTTGATCGCACATTGCAGCTAGCCATAAAAAAAAGCAACATTTAACAAAGTAAGGGTTAACATCCTGTTACTGAATTAAAGACCCCCTGTGGTGAAAATCAAGTGTGGAGTTTGTGGTCATGTGGTGTTTTTAATATGCTTTAAGAGAAAACCATGTGCAAATTCATAAGTCAACACCATTGCTGAGTATTTTCTCCTTAAAACTCCAGTGAACCAGAGACAGTCTCGAAAATGCAAATTGAAATCGCTGGCGTTTCTGATGTCACAAACTACCTTGTAGCCAATCACATCAACGTAACGGCGATCTTTAGCATATCATTAATTGTGGTCTCGAGAGAAGCCAGGTTGTCTTGGTATATTTTTCTGTTGATCTGAAAAATCAGGGACATTTAGCAATATAGCGGGTTAATTATCTATATGATGTATATTACAAAGTTAAGATGTTCTATAAGCCTTTCTCCACTGACATCCTTAGTTGTTCAAAGTGTTTATAAGGACACTGATTTTTAGAAGGCAAGCAGCTGTCTGACTCTGAGATGGCGAATGGGAACATGGTTTGTGTAACATTAGCAACACATTATTAGCTGTTTGCTAATGTAGTCAAGCAAAAGGCTAATCATATTAATTACCGTTATGTGTTAGATGTTTTAAAGAGCGATGCATAAAACGCATTACCATTCTGAAACATCGACTATACGAGTTGACCGAGTGGATCTCTGAGCTGGTGTGAGTGAGTGGAGGCAGGGCTAATTTGCATATTCATGGATCTGCATATATTAAATGAAGCAAGGGTGTAGAGTTACATTCAAGCTATTTTAAGGCGCTAATAGAAAAAATTCACTGGAAAAAAACATTTAAATATGTAATTTTGGTGATCAAAGATGAGTTTTAAGTGATAACATTTTTGACTATAGGGGGACTTTAACAGAAATAAATATATCTCAGCCAAAGCTAGTAAAATATGTCAATGTTTGGTGGACAACTTTGTCTTGCTTAAAAGTGAAACATATCAATGTGGAAATATAATGTAAAAGATTCAATTCATTATTTATTTATTTGTTGCAGTGTTTTATTGTTTTTCACTTGTAGTCTTTCACTTACAGAAAAGAGTGTTTGTGCATGAATGAATATTTCAGTAAGGCTTATACAATCAAAACAGTCAAAGATGTTTGTTGTTCAGTGTGAAACCCTGTTCCTCCTAAATTCGACAATTAAATATCTGGGGACAATAAACTCATGTCAGTGTTTATTTTAGATCTAAGACTCTTTGTTCTCTTCAAACACACATTTGATCGTTGGTATTAAAGGGTTAGTTCACGCAAAAATGAAAAAAGGAATGTCATCATTTACTCACCCTGTCCTTCCAAACCCGTAATACTTTCGTCCAAAAGAAGATATTTTAAATGAAATCTGAGAGACTTCTGTTCCTCCATTGACAATCCAAGCAACTAATCCATATCAAGTGGTTTAGTTCAAAATTTCTGAAGAGACTCAGTCGCTTTACATGATGAAAAGATTGAATTTAGACTTTTATTTACATATAAACATTGATCAGCAAACATAAAATCAGCCCTACAGATCGATGCTTGATGCGCAAGAACAAACCTCATTGGTTCCTGCGGAAGCTCAAACGTGCTGCGTAACACAAGATATTGAACCTCATTGGTTCTTGCTGAAACTCAAACATACTGTGTAACATCATAGATTGAACCTCATTGGTTCTTGCTGAAGCTCAAACGTGCTGTGTAACACGAGAATGAACCTCATTGGTTCTTGCTGTAGCTCAAACATGATGCGTAACACGAGAATGAACCTCATTGGTTCTTGCTGTAGCTCAAACATGATGCGTAACACGAGAATGAACATCATTGGTTCTTGCTGAAGCTCAAACATGATGCGTAACACGAGAATGAACATCATTGGTTCTTGCTGAAGCTCAAACATGATGCGTAACACGAGAATGAACATCATTGGTTCTTGCTGAAGCTCAAACATGATGTGTAACACGAGAATGAACATCATTGGTTCTTGCTGAAGCTCAAACATGATGCGTAACACGAGAATGAACATCATTGGTTCTTGCTGAAGCTCAAACATGATGCGTAACACGAGAATGAACCTCATTGGTTCTTGCTGAAGCTCAAACGTGCTGTGTAACACGAGAATGAACCTCATTGGTTCTTGCTGTAGCTCAAACATGATGCGTAACACGAGAATGAACATCATTGGTTCTTGCTGAAGCTCAAACATGATGCGTAACACGAGAATGAACCTCATTGGTTCTTGCTGAAGCTCAAACGTGCTGTGTAACACGAGAATGAACCTCATTGGTTCTTGCTGTAGCTCAAACATGATGCGTAACACGAGAATGAACCTCATTGGTTCTTGCTGTAGCTCAAACATGATGCGTAACACGAGAATGAACATCATTGGTTCTTGCTGAAGCTCAAACATGATGCGTAACACGAGAATGAACATCATTGGTTCTTGCTGAAGCTCAAACATGATGCGTAACACGAGAATGAACATCATTGGTTCTTGCTGAAGCTCAAACATGATGTGTAACACGAGAATGAACATCATTGGTTCTTGCTGAAGCTCAAACATGATGCGTAACACGAGAATGAACATCATTGGTTCTTGCTGAAGCTCAAACATGATGCGTAACACGAGAATGAACATCATTGGTTCTTGCTGAAGCTCAAACATGATGCGTAACACGAGAATGAACATCATTGGTTCTTGTTGAAGCTTAAACATGATGCGTAACACGAGAATTAACATCATTGGTTCTTGCTGAAGCTCAAACGTGTTCTGTTTTTGGGGTCACCATTGTGTGTAGAGCCTGTGGTTTGGTTGATGATTGGCCGAAGACTATAAAGACATGCTATATTTTAAAAAGTAATGAACATGCACTCCTCAGTACCAAGATAGTCTCTTGGTTAAATACATTAGTACATGCAGGTGTGCTTGTGCTGTTGTCAAGTAACTTGAAAATATGAAACATTTGTAATATAAATAATTTAAAAAATATAAGAAATATATAACATTATATATTTATCTATACATGTGTTTATGTTGCATGAGTAAATATATCTGCAATATATTACACATGCAGTACCATATCTGATCACATATACATCTATATTATGAAGTGTATTACTGAATATAAAATTACATACATTATGATATATTAGTAAATATATTGTCACATATTTTTCAATATATGAAAAGTCTCAATTCTTTTGTATTATTCAATATGTTGTAATATATTAACACAACATATCATTCTGTATATTTTCAAAAATACTGTTATACCATTTAATATATTGATCATTCATATATGGGAAATATATTTTCGTTCCGTAAGGGTGAAGCTCAAACGTGCTGTATAACACACAAGAATGAACCTCATTGGTTCTTGCACTTCAAGCAAGCATGCTTGAGCTTCCATTTACCACAACTGATGTTTTGATAATTGTTTATGTGAATAAAAGCCTACAGCACATTGAATCTGTTCATCATATACTGTAAAGTGATTGTCTCTCTTCAGAAAAATTGGTTTAAACCACTCGATTCATATGGATTCATTTTATGGTCTCTTTATGAACTTTTTGAAAGCAAAGTGATAGATGTGTAGCTGTAAATGGAGGGACAGAAAGCTCTCAGATTTAATTTAAAATATCTTAATTTGTGTTTTGAAGATGAATGAAAGTCTTACAGGTATGGGACGACATGAGGGTGGGTGTGTAAATGACACAATTTTAATTTTGGGTAAACTAACCCTTTAAAGGGTCAGTTGGTGTTGTGAGACTGGTATATTATATTTGTTATAAAAACAGATGGCATATAAAGATCTGATTTAGTTTTAATTAATAAAAAATAACATGGAAAGTTCTCTTGTTTCTTGACCCTGTGGCCTTGGAAGGTACAGATAGAAACGCCTCATAAGACAATGAATAACTTAATGAATGCACCAGGCTTTACCGCTCTAGTGGCTCCAGATTTCCTTCATATTTGTGTCCAACTTCCTGTGCATGCAGATGGAAGAAGAGAGGTAAGCATGAATGGAAAAATGGAATATATTCCCTGTGAACCCTTTTCTATTTAATTACTCTCAGTTGTGAAATTTCCTACACTGCATTCCAATTTTTGCTACTATTTTTGTAAAGAAATTTGGCAAGTAAATCTCAGAGATTTTTGTAAAGGAAACTATTCTTTTCTTCAGTGTCAAAATGCAAGTAACCACCAATAGTAGCTACATCAATTACTTTTAAAATAAATGGAAGGATGAGGGATTATTCTATTGCTCAAACACATGAAACGTGATCCTTTTTTATTGTAATTTAAGGTGCAATTTGCCATTCATTTGGCACTCCCTACTGGATAGTCAGGGTAAGGCTTTGCTTTTCCTTAATACAGTGTTGGCTGCTCAGAAGCCAAAGAAACCATACTGTAAACATTATTCATTCTTTTAAGTTGCTTTTACTGTTTTTCCAACGTGAATACTGCTATGTTTTTACTAATACTGAAAGTGCTGAGAGAACATGGTGTTTAACGTGGTCTACGGGGTGAACATTGAGGTTTGCTGTCACTTTGCTGCAGTTGTTCTGTGTTGTTTGGAAACAATCCTTAGTGTTTGACGGTCCCTATCATGCACTTTTGGTTTTTGCACCTCGCTGATGAAGTCTTGCCATGCTTTGTGTACACAGTCATGATCATAAAGACTGGTGTTCTTAAAACACACAATTGGGTGGTTAAGGTTACAAATGCTATTGTTAAACGGGCTCTGATGATTTGTCCTTTTTGGACGTCTAAGTTGCCCATTTCACACACGGCTTGTACTAAGCACTGCAAACCACTTATACTGCACAGATATACAAACTTAAGAATATAAATATGAATTTGGCAACACATTATTCTGCAGCAATAGTAATTATTTATTAGAAGGTTATTTTTTTTTTAATGGTTTGTATTGCCAATACACCATACTGTTATATCAGGACAAACACAGACTGCAGGTTTACCATTAACACTCAAAACCTCTAACAGCAAAAACATCATGGTTACTAATTACTATTGTAACCTCCATTCCATGATGGAGGGAGCGAGATGTTGTGTCGATGTACTGATACTAGGGGTCACACTTGGGAGCCCCAAACACCTGATACTTTGTTTGATACAACTCTGATAGAAATGGCCAGTGAGTTTTGGCGAGTGGAATTTGCACTACTCCCCTAAACATATGGGCATAAAAGGAGATGGTGTGCATCTACTCATTCAGGATTGTGCAGAGGAGCCGAGAGCGTGTCCTGGCCATTCATCGGGTAGTTCAGCGTTGTAGCAGGAGGAACACAATGTCTCGTTCCCTCCATCAGATTACAATAGTAACCAAGACATTCCCCATCTGTCAGTCACTTCAACGTTGTGTCAATGTACTGATACTAGGGGTCCCAAGGGAAAACAGCACAACCAGCTGAACTGACATGAGGTTATGAGGTTTTGGTGGTGCAGATGTTGGCAAGCTACTGTAAGAAGTGCACTCGCAAGTAACGTCATAACCTTCCCAACACCCCACTTAAGCATCATTGTCCCCCATGAGGGAGCAGAAAGAACCGTATTTACAGTGGGAATAGTTCGCTTCAGACATTTCTTGACCTCTTCTCTTTTTTAGATAAGATCTGAACTGTTGCGGCTGAACATGAGGAAGTGGAACAATCATGACCAACATTTTCAGACTACGAGTTGTGTGACCTAGAGGAGGAAGCTGCTCTTTTTCCAAAAATGTGGGTACCATCGCCTTTCGGGCAGACAGCAAAATCAAAAGAAACAAAAGATTTTCCTTCTGGTCCTCCACCGGGGGAAGGAGCGGTCTGGATACCGCCTCCTTGGAAAGAGCAGTTCTCGCCATCCCTATAGGTCGCCTGTCTCAGAGACGCTTCAAAGCCTTCTTCGGGTTCTTGGCACTCGCATAACGGACGGGTGGCATCGCTTTACTGGCTTGACGCTGCGGCCTGGCTGTGGGCTCGGGCTGTGGCAGTTGGTGTGGCTGCTGCAGGCGATGCCCTCGGCAATGAGTAGATGAAGCGCACACGGAGGCAATATGTGTTTGATAGCCTCCGTCTGCTTTTTGACTGCCGAGAACTGCTGGGCAAAGTCCTGGACAGTTTCGCTGAAGAGGTCACCTTGCAAGATGGGGGGCGTGAGAAAACGAACCTTGTCGGCTTCCCTCATCTCAGCAAGGTTGAGCCAGAGATGGCCGAGAGAGCGTGCTGTGACCTTCATCACTCGTAGAGTCGGTCGCTGAACGCAGTTTCTGCATCAATCTCGACTTAGAACTACCCTTGTGCAGATCTTTTAGTGGCTTGGCCTGATGGACCTGCGGGATGGTTAATGGCATGCAGGGCTGAGGCAGCCTGTCTAGTGGCATTGTTAGCCTTCGCTGTCAGAGACAAAGTAAACTTGCATGCCCTAGGCAGGAGTCTGGGATGATTCCACCAGGTGGCAGCGTTTTGCGGGCATAAACTCATTGCAATCGCACTCTGCACCTGTGGAACCTCTGTGTACCCCTTGGGCCTGGCTGCCCCACTGTTGAGGGTAATGAGGGTTGAAGAGCTTGCAAAGCAGGATGGGCAGTAATAGGTGCCTTCCACGACTTTGTCAGCTCTCATGCACTTCCGGAAAGAAAGGCACTGGGGTTGGGAATGGCTGTGAGTTGTGCTTCGAGTTTAGATACCAATCATCCAGCCGATAACGCTCAGGACGGGTGGAAGATTCCATTCCAGCCTGGGCAAGCATGGCTTTCAACTCAGCGTCAAACTCAGACTGAGCTACCGCACCCGAAGGTGGGAGTCCAGCCAAGTCCTCAGTGTCGGAAGGCATAAGCCCGTCCTCTGATGCTGCAATCGATAATTCATTCTCATCTGGAGCCCCAAATGAGAAATTCGGTTCGTCATAACATGAACCGCCTAACTCATCCAGGAACTTGACTGGGTGCAACATGACAAGGAATGGGAGGCCTGTGGGGATTGACCATGTGGAAATGTCTGAAATGTCTGTTGCCCCCTTATATATACACAAATACTGTCTCAGCCTGGGCATGACCTAAACACGCAAGGCAGATATCATGTCCATCTGAAGACGAGAGATATCGACCGCAGCCAGAAACACACAGATGGAAAGGCATCTTTAAAAAGATACTCTTCGTCTGTGCTTCCTCTTATAGGAAAATTGCTTTTTCGCTGAAGCAGTCAGGGGAGCTCTCTGCACTTATCTGTACTTTGGACAGCTGTAATGCGCAGTAAACACCAGCTTTAAACCAAGGATCCCTTACGTAGAGGTGAATGGATTGAGTGCTTGCATTCACAACCACTCGTAAAAACATAAAAAGTTTGACTATATCGGAATGAATTATTCCCACTTGAAATTATAAAATACCTTGTACCTTGAATGCCATCTGAGTTGTGATGGGTCTTTCAAATTCTTAAATGTAAATGTTCTACTAATCTACTCTTTGCCTGTTATTATAATCATTGAAGATGGGGGATGTGATTCATGATCTCTGGGAAGTTCAGAGATCACTGTCAAGATTGGACAGCAGGTCAAAGTTTGGTCACTCATCACGTTCCACATCATGGATCTTAAAAATAGCATGGAATTACCAGCAAACTGGGAGTGTCTTTTGGTTTAGTTGGCATCTTACATGAATATGTTAGGCTACACTTGGGTGACCCTTGACTTTCTTTAAAATATTAATGCATAAATCCAATGTAATATTTAGCCTTTAATCTTCTACATTTTATGTGCAACCCTGTTGCCACATGCATTTTAATGTGGAGCTAATTACACCATGACTGAAAAACAAGCACAGACTAACCTTTGATTATAGCAACACATTTTAATGACCCTCTTGACATATAATTAATGTTTCATAAACTTTTTTTGTACAGTAGGCCATATTGTAAATGTCATAATTTTGCTCTAAAACAGATTCTCTGATCTATTTTACTTTTTTCTAGTGAGTGGAGATGAGCAGTCGAACACATGGTCTCTGGGAAGTTCTGCTAACAGTTCATTTACACGACTGCGTTCACAAACAGCAGCATCCTCCTCCGAACTGCATTTGTGTTTCGTCTGGGCTTCTATACTTTTCTTGGTGATATTTAACGCCAGTTTATAAGGAAGTGACGATTTTGTTCTCTTCGACTCACTGTATGGAAATGCTGCTCTATTCGCAAATTTTGTGCATAATTTAAATTCGCAACTTTGTATGGAAACTAATGTGGAGAGAGCACGAGCTGTCAACGTTGTGCATTTGGTGCGATATTGCTCTCCGCCAGCAGGAGGCAACAGACTCAGTCCGGCGCTGCTGCGCTGTTCCTCATCACCCGCGAGTAACGGACAGTAGCGCCGCTGCACAGGAGGGGAATGGTTCTGTGAAAGCTCACTTCATCAGCGAGTGAGTCACTGCACCACACTGACATTATTACCAGAAATTAAACGTCTTAGATAGGATTTGATGACTGCCAGGTTGCAATACAGCAATTTAAATAGTTTATTCGGTGGAGCTATCGAGTTAGCTCGTAGCTCGTAATGTCTGTGTCTGAAAACCCAGTGAGCTGCCTTTACAGACAGCATGTTTGGGCGTCAGAGGAGCTGTAACGTTACAAATCCGCAGGCATTTCGGTGCGTTCCGAGTCTGTAGTATTTCGGGGCATTATCGGTGCTATTTAGACAACTTGACACAAACTAAGAATTTTTTAACGCATGATGTGTGATAATTAAAGGTAATCTCTTACCCAGAAATGTTGTCTATAGATAGCTCACTAGATAGTCAAAGCCTCAAAAATTACTCGCTATTAAGCTTGTGGGTGAATTGTTTCATTTCTGGCTCTGTCATAACTGCTCACAGAACAGATTTGATGTGTTTGCTTGATGTCTGTAGTAGCCTATACACTAGCTAAATGCCTTAACGTCCTTTACCTGAGCTTTATTAATCACATCCGAGCTGTTGTTGTTCATTCGTTTTTAGACCAGAATTAATCCTGGTTTGGAGAGATTATTAAACTGCATCTGGTTGTAAAAAAAACTAACTGAACACAAAATGTACTTCTGTGTATAAAAAAAAGTAACGTTACACTATACTTTTCGATTTTTGGAACTGACATCTACAACTTTCCCATATCTTCTGTTATTTGGTCAACTATGCACTTTTATCAGATGATTCTGAAAATATATGCCAAATATCGTTTGATTATTTGGCTTGTCCAAGATATCACTCTTATCAGTAGTTAAATTAAACTAGCTAAAGAAAAGTACTACAGTTCTTTTGATGAAACTGTTTATGTCATGTGAGGTGTCATGACACAGGAAGATTATTATTTAATATAGTGCACTGGCCTTTAGGACTCAACCATGAATTAAACATTCACGAGAGACCTGCTGTAATTCCATATGATTGCATCAACTGGTTTCACATTTTGGATGGGTACTCATGTTACTGTCTGAGGCTGCTGGATGTCTGGATGGACTTGTGTCGTTGCCTTCCTTTGATGCAATACTATGAGACTAAACACAACTATAAATGGATTCATTTTTTTTCTAGATGTGTTGTCCATATTACTGTTTAAAATGTTGTACAAAGTGCATTTTAATGATTGATAAATGCTTTTGAAATACCAAGGTCAGTACCCTGTTTGCAGTGCAGGCCATTTGTGCCATATAACAGCAAAGGAGGCATTGTCTTGACTTTTATTTTATTATAATTTTTTTGCTAAGGACATCAGTGTGTAAGCATGTATTTAGATGGGAGTCTGGCTTGTGTCGCTTGCTAGCAGGATCTCTAAAAATGACATTTGATGGTTTAGGCCTATATATTAGGCTAAATATATTAATTGACCATGTGGTAATGCTCAGTATTGGATAATCCAGTGAATGAAATGTTTTACAATAGAAATATACTTCATCTCATTTCATTATTTTCTCTTTTTACTTAACCTTGATGGTTGAAATAACAAGTTTAAAATCAGATTATTTATAATGAATGATGAATCCTGGCCACATTTTAGGTTAGGGTCCAATTCTCATTATTAACTAAATGTCCGGGTTGTTTGCATTACTAAATGTTTCAGCATTGCTCTCACATATACATAACAGTTGTTGTTGTTGTTGTTGTTTTTTAAAGAAATGAATTCTATTCATACCTTTAATTCGTCAAGGACACATTCAATTGATCAGAAGTGAAGACGTTTATAGTGCTTTGAAAGATTTCTATTTCAAATAAATGCTGTTCTGTTCAACTTTATAATCATCAAAGAATCCCGCTTTCAACTCGGATAATAAGATGAAGGCTGGAGTAATGGCTGCTTAACATTTAGCTTACATTTTAAAATGTATTAAGTTAATGTTTAAAATGAATATTTATTGTATGTATAAATTTTTTCACAATATCACTGTATTTTTGATCAAAGAAATTCAGCCTTGGTGAGCATTCTTTCAAAAACATATAAAGATCTTATTGACCCCAGACCATCTGATATCCAAACTGGATTTCACATGTTAAACCCTAAGTTCGTAACTCCTAATGTTTGTCTTTCAGGGGCCTGATAATGGCCAGCCGAGGAGGCTAGCGTTACCATGGGCAGCGTCACTCTGCGCTACTTTTGCTATGGTTGCCTCTTCACCTCCATGACCTGGTCGATTCTTCTCTTCCTGTATTTCAACCTCAGCCAAGAAAGCATCTTGTCTTTCAGAAATGTGCCCGTCCAGGGGCAGCGCCGTTTCCAACCTCGTTTCACCCGCGGCCCAGCGGTCCAGCGTAGGATGGAGGCTGTCAAACCGGACCTCTCTCCAGAGCTGGGTTGGTGGATGTTTCAAGTATACAAATAATATACAACAGCCACAGCAAATGAACATGTAGGCTATTTAATGAAGTCTGGGTAATATTTTATTTTACCTTTAGTTTTGGTCATGGTTTTCAAGGATGAGGGGATGTCATACAACCTGTACCAAGAGTTAAGATGAATTTGTGCCCAATAGAGTTTGATTGGACGCACAGCCTTGGCTTTGACACAAACAACATAAGATGTGGAAAGAGTTTTCTTCTTTATGAGCTGTTTGTCAGCCATCCTATTTTTAGGGTTGCAACTAGTGTTAATTTCGTTAACGAAAACTATGAGAAAATGTTCTTCAACAAGCTTTTTTTTTGTATTACAGTGACGTGATGACAACAACGTCATTAAACGATAACTGACTATATCAACATGCAATATAGTTGATGAAAAAGACAAGACTAAAATGTAACTTACAAATAAAAAAAAACAAAATCTCTATTTTTGTTGGAAAAAAGGAGTACAAGCCTCTACTATGAGCGTTCATGGTTGCGGTTGCCAGATGTCAAGAGTTTAAATTCTCCAATCAGAGTTTTTCTGTTAAAAGGATACATTTTCTACCTGGTGTTTTACTTAATCTTTGCAATCTGGCAAAATGAACACTAGTTGCGACCCAGCAGTTAAGACGCACCTGTCTAAAGCTGCCAGCTTTGCTGTCAGTGGCTATGTTTACATGCAACCAAATAATCCATCAGTAATTGGATTGACGGCTCAATCGGCCTGAAAAGCCTTCATGTAAACACCTTAATTGATCCGATTGAGCTCGATCGTATTGAAAGGGGTCGTTTATTCCTTTTCTAATCCGGTCGCGAGAACATAACACTTGATCAAATTGAAAAACGAAACTGGAAAGGACTGCGCATGTGTAATGACGTAGAAATGGGGTAATGACGTATGATGAGCGAAACGAGCCATTGTTGTTGTTAAAATAACTTTCATACTCTCATCCACAGACACTTTATTTTGGAGAAAGGGTAGTTTTTACTGTTTGATAAATATAAGCAGCACGGCATAACACTTCATGTGCTCATCGTCTCCTAATCAGGACCCGGAATAGATAAATATTAAGTCTGCTCTTGGGAGAATAAGTATGCACAAACAGCGGGAAACTCTGTATATTCGTGAAGTGTGCGCATGTCAAAATGAATTCTGATTTGAAGCTTGTGACATCACTTTATTCATCTCTCACTACATTAACTATGTGTAAAATATGTTCAGAGTCATCAATCGGAATGAATTACAATTCCGATTGAAACAAATGTGTGTGTAAATGTAGCCAGTGAGCGAGAAATAGAGTGTCAAGTTGACGTCTCACCGTGTGCTTAGAATAAATTATGTTGACAGTTTATTTCAGTTAATTAGAAAAGTCTGCATGGCTGCTTATAAAAGATGGAATGGCTTGAAAAAGGTTTCCTCAATTACAGGAATGAAAATTTGACAACTATTACTTTTGTTTTTTGTAAATTGACTACAATTGGCTATTCACTGCAGAAGTCGCTGGGTGAAATTTTACTGCCAGATAAATGGTTGGCCTATATAGGTATTAGCCAGTGAGAACAGATTTTGTTGCCATGACAACACATTTTCTACTGTTATGAAGTTGAATCGATCCACCACTGTGGACTCCACTAAATCCTCTGTAAAAGCAGCTTTCTCTTAATGAGCAGCCACTGAGTATTAAGTTATTGTTTTTTACATTAGTGTTTTGGTCAGATGTGTCAATGACTCTTTTCTTCTCTTATTACGGGGCACCAGCCAGGAATTTTACCTTGACAATAAAGAGCAATCAAAGATTGTTGAACAAATAAAGAGTCTCTTACTGTATTATCAACACAAGGAAGACACAAATGTAATAAAATAAATTTTATTAACAAAAAGATAAACAAGAGTAATCAACACAAGTACTAAATGAATACCATGAATGATAAAGGAATAAAGTGCATAAGATGCATGAAATACAAGTGATTAAGTTTGGTGTTGCTATGCCAGAGTTACGTTATCTTATGGAAAGATAAACTGTTGTTTCTCTGAAACGAAGGAGGTGAAGAACCTCATTATACATCAAACAAACAAATAAATGAATGATTACTTGTTTTTAAATTGACATCAGTTAAATACCATCTAATGTAAATTTGAAAATCATATACTGTCTGATAATATACAACAATGCCAAGTTCCCTGGAAAGAGGGTTGGTTAAATAATATTTACTTTCGAGGTGAGCGTTTGTTGGTGTTGACTTCTTCCACTGGTTTTGCTGGGTAACAGTACAGTGGGGAAAAGAGGCAGTATCTGGGGCACCAAAAGGGTCCTAATATATCACAATATCAGGCCCTGAAGTAGGTGCAGAAGGTCCTTCGCAATCTGGAACATGCAGACGAAGGTACCTTGAAGTGAAGGTTTACTTACCAGATCTTAACCTTGTTGCAAAGGTGTCTGTGTGTCCTCTGCCTCTAAGGGTCAGAGACTCAGAACTTGGTCAATCCGCTTTTGTCCCTCTGGCGTGGAGACTCAGGATGAGCTGTATTGGTTATTGTCTCGCTGTGCGTCTGTTGTTAATGTCTCTTTCCTCACAGACTGTTGCTGGCTCACAAGCTGTAGACTTAGAGCATGGAATCTGTTGTTGTCTCTTCTTTCATGGGCTGGAGACAGAAAAAAACTGTGTGTGTCTGTTACTGTCTCTCTGGATGGGAGGTTCAGAACAAGGAGTGTCTGTTGAAACGGTACATTCATACCAGTGTAACTCATTTGCGTTATCTAAGCACACAGTTAGACCCTTGTCTTTAAAGTTTTACCAATGCATTAGTCACTTCCCAAAACACCACCAGAACATTGAAACATGTCCAAACATGATTGAAAAATATGCATGCATTTTCTTTGTATGGTATCAGATGAATTTGTCTAAGATGTTGTACTAAAACTCTAGCCATCACTGAGAATATTCTCCAAAAAAGTATCAAATTGATGTGTTGTAGTTTACACACATTTTAAAGTGCCCCTATTATGCTATTTTAAAGGCTCCTAATTTTGTTTTAGAGGTCTCATTTCATTATTTATTTATAAAGCACATTTAAAAACAATGCAGGGTTGACCAAAGTGCTGTACAGATCATTATACTCAAATAAAAACAGAACAGATTACAATCAATAAAATATCAAACACAAAACTCAGTAATTCAATAAACCAACGTTCAAGCTATAGCCTAATATGTAATTTTTTTCACCGTTAAGGGTCGCTAACCTCTTACAATAACAAAGGCGTAGGTTTATGATGCATAAGCGGAATTATGGAACTTGTCGTCATGCTTAAGGATCTAATAATGTTTATGGATGAGTGAATACATTGATGTTTTTAACATGACTGGTATAATACTCACACAGGCCAGTTTATTTGACAAATGAAACTTGAGGTAACGCAGCGCTGTTTCACTTGGTCTACACTATCACACTAAACTGCATTTTAGTGTGTTGAAAGTTACAATGTTATTCTATGTGTTAGTTTGTCTGTATGAGACTAGCAGTAAGCTATATCAACATTAGAATAACTTACTTATCATATTCTAACATTTCATCATGTTGAGCTATTTAACATTGATTAGTGTTATGTACATCTGCTCACCTTTCTAATAAAGTACATGCACGAGCTCTGTCAAGTCGAAGTTTGTCACGGACGTGGAGCTCTCGGCATCTCGAAAACGCCACGTCGATATTGATCCTCGTTTTAGTTCTCCTTTTGTCCCAAAGTCTGCTTGCCATGGTCCATAATGTTTGAACGAAACAACAACAGTGTAAGTGTGCCGCTAGACGCAACACTGTTGTCCACGTCTGTCGCCATGGTTATATGGCAGTACGAGCTGAAACCAGGGATAACGCGGATATTACGTCATTGACAGGCGACAAGTGAACATGGACGAGCCATTATTTAAAATTGGAATTTCTCTGAAATGAAAAATCTTTGGGAACTTTTGGGATATTGTAAGTACACAACTGCAGGAAATATATCACACTGTGCAAGTGATTCTTGGATAATTTATTACAAAAATCTTACATATTGTAGCTTTAAGAAAATATATTTAAAGGGCACCTTTTATGCCCCTTTTCACAAGATGTAAAATAAGTCTCTGATGTCCCCAGAGTGTGTATGTGAAGTTTTAGCTCAAAATACCCAACAGATAATTTTTTACAGCATGTTTAAATTGTCACTTTTTGGGGCTCCATTTAAATGCAAATGAGCTGCTGCTGCCGGCACAGAGGGCGGAGCCTCACGAGCTTGCACTCAGTCAGGACAATCTTATCTGATAATATCAGAACAGAAACACTCAGTAGCCGTGTTCATTTCGACCCGGAGTCAGACAATAATGCCCACAGAGTCAGAGAATATATGCTGTGTGGAGATAGAACAGGTATAGTCTAGTTTAATTACCGTGTATAACGTATTTGTCATCCACTATTAATACAAGCCTGTTAAGGACCCCGTCCGAATGATGGCCAAACATATACTGATAAGTTTATTGTACATCACACAAAAGATGAAGCGTCAGTTTTACTCCAGAAAATCACTGTAAGAGCTGAATAAACACAGTATAAAGAGTGCGCATTAAAATCTTATCCATAAACTCTCTCTCCCTTTCATTATCATCAACACACACAGCGAATTACACAAAACACTCTTTACAACTAACAGTAAACAAATATATAAACACCTTTTCAGGGGGTGCTTAATAAACTGGTAAACTTTATATCCGTAAAATGACTCGGATGAACTGTAATAAAGTGCGCGCTCTCACTTTCATTTCTCCCGTGATCACTGATCAGTAACGTTAGGCTTATCGTTTCAGAGACTGTAAGCTGTATCACGAACAGTTGGTACAGATCCATCCTCGAGTAACAACGAGAGTTTGCCGGTTAGCTGGAGACCTTCACGATATAAAACACAAAACTATGTATTTTGAACACCAGGTAGAAAATATACACATCAGTTATTATTTATACTTACAGGTTGTGATTCTGAGGAGCAAGCTGGTTCAAATAAACTGGGTACTGACCCATCTTTTAAGAGCAAGTATTTTGCGAATCCTGCATTGAACTGCTTCTCATAAGGCGGGCATTATGCAAATGTCTTTTCTAGTGACGTAGTACCATCGCGCAGTAGGATTCGAAATACAAATGACTCGTATATGCGGTTCTTTACCATATATGCGGTAAAGTCGATTCTTTCTTTTGGGAGACAATAACTTTATTTATTGTGCACTTTCGACTTTACAACTTTGTAGAACGTTTACATTCACAAACAGCTATATTACACTGCACGGAATAGTCGAAAAACCATGATAGGGGCTCTTAACGGTTTCCAAACATAGTTATGAATAGATTTGGATGGATTCTTGTTGCCTTTCTTTGTTTCAGCCACTGCTGCTGCATCCAAATGGTTAAAAGGAATTTTTCTGCCAGTCCAGGCCTAAACCTTAGGAATTAATCTCAAAATGTCCAAAATGCTTGTAGACTTTGAGAAGACAATGAGAAGTCCTGTCCTGCCCTGTCCTTCCCGGGCTTGGTACTAGGGGTCGTCTCCTTGCCCTCTAAGAGATGTCTGTCAGGAGTTGTCCTATTATCTTTATCTGATGGTGTTGGACAATTGTTTGTCCACCAAAATCCAATCAAAATATAGCCAACCTTTCCACTGTGAGAATGTGCTGTTTACTACATGTGTTATGATCTCTGATTTCAGGAATGATTTTTAACAAGCAGGATCAAGAGGTACGAGATATGGGATATCATAAGCACGCCTTCAATGTACTCATCAGTAACCGCCTCGGCTACCACAGAAGTGTCCCAGACACTAGGAATGACAAGTACGAGCATCTATCTGTGTACTAACCACTTGCTTAAATCATTATCTCTCTTGAATCATTCGCTAGAAGTCACCATGAAATCAGAATTGAAGTTTCTTCATTTTTATAGCATATTGCAGTGTTTATTATACATAATCCACAAGTCATTCTTTTTTAAAGTCATGTGCCCTCATAATATTTAATTACAAAACATTAACTTCCCCTCCACTTCTTTTCTGATGATGTGTGAGCCGGCACGAGGGCTGAGCAATAATCTCACCTTTCCAGCAACCTGTCTCTCACAAGAGATAGCAGTTAAAGGTGGGGTATGTGATTTGGAAAATGACCGGCAGATTTTGAAAATACACAATTCAAATGGTCCTACCTTCTTTCCTCCAACGCTGGCTCTGACTCCACCCATTCGGAGAACATGGACGCGCAATCATGCACGAGCGAAAACTCAGATGCGCGAGAGATTGTAATGACGATTTACTGCTAATTATGGAACCGGCTTTACTGACGAGATGCGCATGCGTCACAAGCTTTGAGTATGCGCACGAAGGGGGTCACGCGCGGGGGGGAGGGGGGTGTGGTACGACCGTTTGATTGACGAACTTACTGTCCAATGATTCTAGGTGGTCTTGGAAATGATTGGCTGGAGTCCTGCCCGTTCCACAGATGATTAAATTGCTTAATTTTCATTTCAGTGCTTCTAACTCAGTGTCTGTAAGTGGGTTAGCAATAGGATTTCAAGTTATTTTGAAAAAATGGACAAAAAAGAGAATCACATACCCCACCTTTAACAAATGAGAACAATCCAATCCAGTCTAAGTCCCACTCTGAATTTTTGTCTAGTTTGAGAAGCCGTTTCTCTCGGTTATGTCACAGTAGGGAAGAAATACGATCTTAATTTCCATTTCATGCTGACTTTTTAACTCGCTATAAACCTAAAACTTTAAAGTAATTGAGTTAATGTTCAGTTAAGGGAATAGTTCACCCAAACAAAAAAGCAATTATTTACTCACCCTTCATTTTGTTCTCTTTGAACACAAACTGACAATTTTTAAAGAATATTCACTCAGCCTTTTACACAACATATGTATTGACCATGTGAAAACATCATTATTTTCCAAGTCATACAATAGCTTTGTGAGGGAACCAGACCAAAATTTAAGTTGTTATCCACTGAAAAGATGTATCTTTGAAATGTCATTAGGCATTGTTACGCACAGTTTACATGCACAGAATGGAAATTTGAGGGCACAATTTTCAGTTGATGACTTATATTTTGAATGAAGTTTGTCAGATTTGGTCACTTTGATCTGTCATTGTATGAAAAGGAGTCATATAAATAAAAATGTACTTGAAAAAGAATCACAGAAAAAAAAATACTGTAGGTTTAGAACGATAGTGAGTAAATAATTACCGAATTAAAATTTTTGGGTGAACCATTGTTTATGGAACATTTTATGAGGTCAAGGTGCACATAAGGTTTGTAACAAAACATGCCATGTTGTGTAAATGGAGGTCAAGGATTGTGCTGTTTGGCATGATTCTGCTGTAAATCATCACATAAACACTGTTCCCAACAGATGCAGAGACAGGATCTATCCCGTGGCTTTGCCTGCGGCCAGCATAGTGATCTGTTTCTTCAATGAGGCATTCTCTGCCCTCCTGAGGACTGTTCACAGTGTGATGGATCGCACACCAAACTACCTGCTCCATGAGATCATACTGGTGGACGACCACAGTGAACTGGGCAAGCTGCCTTACTTCTCTAAACATGTTTAGTCATCTTTAATCTTGTTAATGATTGACATACTAATTCTGTCTTGAACCATAGTGAGCTACCTTGCTGTCATGAGACTCATCTAGCTCTAGTGATCTCCTCACACAAGAGACTAGGACTCATTGACGTTTAAATGTTGCGAAGCTAAAAACTTGATTTGATAATAAACGTAAATAAGTGTAAAAAAAACACATGTTCTCGTTATAAGAATCAATATTGTAGTTATATATGAATAGTTTTTGGGAGAAATAGATTAACTACTGTAGGAGTATAGCAGTAGGCCAGTACTCAATTAACTGTCCAAGAAAAGAGTATAACTGTGCAAAGCACTGGAGAAAAAAACAACTGAGTAAAATCACCATTTGAATGCACTTTAAACATGACAAATCATAATATTGGCATATCATGAACCAGATATCAGGGCCACGTGCATGTGAACTGAATCATTTGCTCAACAAATCATCTTCTAGACATGTTATACTGTCTAAAACCTCTGTCAAAATTCTGTAATTAGTCTTACGACAAGTGGAAATCCATGAGACAAGCTTTCAGATCTCTTGGATTTAACCATTAAAATATTCAATAGAAGACAGTGTTTGAGCGAAGGGTAAGAAATGGAGTAACTCTGAGCTGGCTGTCTTACTCATCAGATGTCACTGTATGTCTGACAGATGATCTCAAGGAAGATTTGGATTCTTACATTCAGCAGCACCTGCAGAAGAATGTGAAGCTGGTTCGTAATGAGCGAAGGGAGGGGCTGATCCGTGGGAGGATGATTGGGGCATCTCATGCTACAGGTTAGACTTTAAACCCCCATTCATTTACCCTAGGTTTAGTCCATAAACTCATTTTTTGCATTGTAGGCTGTTCACACACTACACCAGAGGTGTCCAATCCTGCTCCAGAAGGTCCAACGTCCAGCTGAGTTTAACTCAACAACACATCTGCCATGTTTCAGGTGGATGTTAGCCCTCCACGAGCAGGATTGGGCACCCCTGTACTACACAATTCTGTTCAACCATTCAAACTGAATATTTGTTTTCCTGTGAATTATTAAACGTTGTTGTGAATTGTACTGTTTTAAAACAAAGTTGTTATCTACAGTGAAAATGATAGTGATAGTCTTGCAAGTAGGTAATCCTTTTTTCTCTGGTAATAAAAATAGACCTAAGCAAACAATGGCCTTTAAAGCTGCAGTAGGGAGTTTTGAGAAAATGATGACTTAGCCTGAAAATTTGAAGAAGCACAACTTCCAGGTCCAACCCCCTTGCTCTCTGCTGCGCTACAGCCCTCCCTCCACAGCTCCTCCCCCACAGCGGAGCCTGCCGTGAACGCGCAGGCTAGTAAGCAGGACCACCGATGACGGCGGATTATAAACAGTTATGGAACATTCACTACTAGGGATGAAACATCAACAATATGCTTTACATTGACTATGGCCTGCCCATACTTTGACTACAAACTTGGTCCTCAAATCATTATGTATTTTGCAATACATGTAACTTTATAACGTTGCACTCTTTCTATAAGTTATAAATAGCTAGTAAGATAACGTTAAAGGATTATTTCACTTTTAAAAAAACTTTTGCTGATAATTTACTCAGCTCCATGTCATCCAAGATGTCCATGTCTTTCTTTCTTCAGTCGAAAAGAAATTAAGGTTTTTGATGAAAACATTCCAGGATTTTTCTCCATATAATGGACTTCAATGGGACACAAACGGTTCAAGGACCAAATGACAGTTTCAGTGCAGCTTCCAAGGGCTTTAAACGATACCAGACGATGAATAAGGGTCTTATCTAGCGAAACGATCGGTCATTTAAAAAATAAATAAAAAAACTTTTAAGTTTTATAAGCACAAATGCTCGCCTTGCTCTGTTCTGTGATGCACGTTTGTGACTCTCCTGTTCGAAGTCGTTCATCAAAATGAACAAATCTTTTTTCGAGTCATTTCGTTCGTTGAATGAATGAAATGACTCGAAAAAAGATTCGTTCATTTGGATGAACGAGTTCGAACTGGAGAGTCACGAACGACGGTACGCGCTCGCGCTGTGCAAGAGATCAGCGCGTACACGAGCGTGATTGACACTGCTAAGACATTCCTCCTGGCTCTGATTGGTTGTTTCTGACCGGGAGCTGTGTATTTCTGCAAATGGCAATAGGACCACTGGGAGGAGCCAGAGGAGCTTGATTTTTTTCACAGATTATCTGTCTCATATTCTACTGTCAGGACATAATGACAGTTTTAAAAAATATTTGTTTACAAAAGTTACCTACTGCAGCTTTAAAATGACTTAAAATACATACATAATAACAATGAGGCAATCATATTTGGTTCAAGAAAAGTATCAAAAGCAAGTAATATGGTTTTATAGAATAACACTGTTAAAATACATAATATAATACAGATAACAAACAATCAAATTATGCGCATTATGTATAATAAAAAATGCCTGCAGAGGGTGCCAAAAGCCTGGTGTTATTACACTTTACAGCAGATCAAATCTTTGTTTAAAATTGGCACCCACCTCAGATTTGGTACTTTGTTGCTGTTTAGACTAGCTGCTTTTCAAATTTGTGAACAAAGCTGTAGTTATCTTTTCAATCCTTCCGTAAGGCTGTCTTGATCCATCGATCTTTCAGGTGAGGTGTTGGTGTTTCTGGACAGTCACTGTGAGGTGAATGAGGCATGGCTCCAGCCTCTGCTCACTCCCATTAAAGAGAACAGAAAGACTGTGGTGTGTCCTGTTATCGACATCATCAGCGCTGACACGCTAGTATACAGTCCTTCTCCTATCGTGCGTGGTGGATTCAACTGGGGCTTGCACTTTAAATGGGACCCGGTACCCATGTCTGAAATCAACAGCCCTGATGGAGCCATCAGGTATTACCAGTGTGTTACATTATGCTGGAATGCAAACTCGAATGCTCGCCTTTCCGAATATTTTATATCAACAAATATATACAGTAGTCTACATTTGAAGTGGATCAAAACGTTTCATCAAAGTTATACATTCATTTTGAACAATACCCGTTCTTGTTTTTTTTAGGACAACTTTGATTAACTTTTTTGATCCACTTCAAATGTTGAGTACTGTATTTTATAATACCAAATAAAAAGAGAAAATAGCCAAATGAGATGAAGTAATAATATAGTTTTATTTGTATGAAAATTGTATTGATAGTTTTTTTAGTATCATTTATAATAATTATTTGTATAATTGTGATACCGTTTTGTGACGTAAAATACTTAGAAATGGATGTAATTATGGTCACGCTGCGAACCCCTGTGTAACACTGCATATCCTGTCCCTGAAGCAGCTGTTATGGATTGGGATGAGGGCCAACACTTTAACCTTGACAGACTGTCCTGTTTAAAATCAATCTTCCCAGACAGAGTTTGAACTATAGAGTTGTCTGTGTTATTCTAAGCCCTTTTCCCAATTACATTCACATTTATCAGTCAAATGTTTGGACACATCTTCTCTTCTGTTTTTTTATTACAATTTTGCGAATTCTAGAATAATAGAGAAGTTAAATGAAAGTATTGGAAAATGTATAGTGACCAAAATATTATATAAATCAAAAAAGTTTAGTTTTGTAAAAATAAACTTCTGCATAGGTAAAATTTATATTTGTCTAGCATATGCCTTTAGATCAAAAGAGGTTTTAGAGTAATGTGAAACAAATGCAGTCCAGTTTGTCCACACATTTGCTGGTAGTGCACACAAGAAGCCCACTTTGGTACACTGAGATATGACTCCAGTCATGTTTCTGCAGGTCTCCCACAATGGCAGGTGGACTGTTCGCCATGGACAGGAATTATTTTTATGAGCTTGGCCAGTATGACCGTGGCATGGACATATGGGGTGGAGAGAACCTGGAAATCTCTTTTCGGGTAAATGGTTTGTGTATACTTAAGACCAATTTTTTTTTATTTTTTTTTATTTTTATACAAACCCAGGTGGGCTTATGACGGAACTGCATGAGTTGATGAAAAGCTAATAATTAAATTTAATGTAATAATAATATAAACAAATTTGGTTGCACAATAAACAGAAATGGCGATACGTCAAATCAAAGGCTGCAATTTAATTAGGGAAGTATATAGTCTGCTGCACTGCGTGTTTCATAGTGAAGAGCGGCACTGTAACTTTTGATAGTGTTTTCTCAAAGCAGTTCGTTCATAGTAAATCGCTGTGAGTTTAATATGCATATGGGAATGCAATGTGCAATAGGTTCAATTTATTTACTTTCACCTAATTTCCAAGATTTTTGTGGACATACGTTTACAAGTTTAAGATTTTAAGGCATACATATTTGTATTGTAACTTGTAGTTTTTGTTGGTTCTTGTAAAAAGTGAACCTATACAGTTGTAATAAATTATTCAACCCTCATTGCAAATCAGGTTTATTGGCAAAATGTAGACTTTCAGCTGTTTGCAATGAACAAATCAAACAAAAGTAATTGAAATAGCTCAACACAACAAATGTTTCAAGTAGTTTCCCCAAATTCAACTCAAAATGAAACTTTTAGGCTATGTTTACACAGAAACGATCTGAAGAGAAAACGCAAAAGTGGCGTTGCGTTATCACTTTTTATTCTGCGTTTAGACGAGCGTTATGGGGGGGGAAATCCGCGTGCATATGGTGACGCAAAAGTGTGTGAAATTCGATGTAGTATGCACTCCAGGTGGCTAGGTGGCAATGTGAAGCACTGCCACACAACAACACCAACATCTGAGAATATCAGCATCTGAGTCGCCGTGTAAACGAAAGGCACATCCGATAAAATATTTTTACGTTTTCATCCGGAATCCTTCTCGTGTAAACAGGGCCTTAATGACTTTATTGCAGTCTCAAAATTCTCAAGCACACCTGATGCAACAAATTAAGGGCTGCATAAGTTGCACCAGGTGTGCTTGAGCTAGAACACATGAACTATCTAAACTGGCTAGGTTTATTGAGTGTCACATTTGACTGCATGTTAGAAATATGGCTAAGTCAAAAGAATGTTCCAAAAAGTTAAAAGAAGATGTCATTGCCCTTCACAAACAAAGAACAGGATACAAAAAGATAGTGAAGGCACTAAATGTTCCTAGAGAAACCGTTGGAAGCATAGTTCAAAGTTAAAGGAACAGTGGTTATACTACCTGGAAGGAGCAGATAAAGGAAGCTATCAACAGCTGCAAACAGATTTCTGAGAAAGCAGGTTAAAAAAAAACCCTAGAATGATTGTGAAAGACCTGCAGCAAGACTTGGTGGCAACAGGCAATGAGGTTTCAATTTGCACAATAAGGCGCACTAAACTCATGCCAAGATGTACTCCAAGACGTACACCATTAAAGTCAAGTCACATTTATTTATATAGCGCTTTTTACAATACAGTCAAGTCAAATCACCTTTATTTATATAGCGCTTTTTACAATACAGATTGTTTCAAAGCAGCTTCACAGTGATAACATGAAAATAATACAACAAAGTTTGTTTCTAGAAGAAAATTGTGTCATCATCCACCTTAAGTAAGGAAGATCAATAATATTGTTGAATATTAAATGTCCCCAACTAAGCAATCCAAAAGCCAAGGCAACAGTGGCAAGGAACCAAAACTCCATCAGTGACAGAATGGAGAAAAAAACCTTGGGAGAAACCAGGCTCAGTTGGGGGACCAGTTCTCCTCTGGCCAACGAACGAACAGTGTATGATTATGATTCAGCCAGTATTATAGGTCAGAAGTCAGATTGGATCAGAACATTCAGAATATTTATCCAGATCCATCTGGTTGGAAGTCGGAGTCATCACGCCGGTATGGAGACGAGTTTGTTGAGGATCAGTGCCAATGTGCTAAATTTTGGGATTTGGGATTGAGGAGTGTATGCAAATAAGGAGGCGTGGGCCAAATACTGGAGGCTGGGTTTGAAATGGCTGGTGCGCAGAGGCACCTTATGGACAGCAGAGGGAGCTCCCAGTGCTAAGGAGCACACTGGCAGAGCGTCCTCTTCAAAGTGAAAGTTGTCATGCTCTGCCATCCATGTTGGCTGCCACATTAACAATGGCAAAGCCAGAGCTAGCATCTTTTTTGAGACAGGTGCTGGAAGTTGAAGTTATCACATTATAAAGTACAGTCCTCGCTCCAGCCCTGCTCACTCGCTCTGTTTGGTTTCATTACAGTGTGCTCCTTAGCACTGGGAGCTCCCTCTGCTGTCCATAAGGTGCCTCTACGCACCAGCCATTTCAAACCCATCCTCCAGTATTTGGCCCACGCCTCCTTATTTGCATACACTCCTCAATCCCCAAATTCCCAATCCTAAATCCTAAATGACTAAATGCCCTATCCTAAATACCAAATGCCCAATCCTAAATACCAAATTCATTTTCGACTTAGACTTTTAGTTTTCGTTCAAGACTTTTAGTTTTAGACTTTTAGTTTTCAATCTGACCCAATAATCCCTCCATAGTCGTGTCGATGAGGCCTTCACAGGGCTGATGAGGCTGGCACTTCAGGGATATGTTGTGGGTGGGTCCAGGCGCAGGTCCACCATTTGATCTGGATACGGCCCGGATCCGGCTGACTTCAGTAAACCTCGGAATAAACAAAAAGACTAACATTAACGTAGATGCCATTCTTCTTATGATGTAACGGGTACATCAGGTGTTATAGGAAATATAATGTATAATGACCCAAAAGCACAAGAAAAGTTAGCTCCAATTTGCTCAAAATCATATAAATAAGCCACAGAGTTTTTAGTATTCTGTTCTGTGGAGTGATGAAACAAAACTGGAACTTTTCTACCCTATGGATCAGCGTTATGTCTGGAGGAAGAAGAAAGAAGAAAATGTTGAAAAGAACATTCTGTCTGCAGTTAATCGTGGTGGGGCTCAGTGATGCTCTGGGGCTGCTTTGCATCCTCTTGCACTGGAAACCTGCAGCGTGTGGAAGACAAGATGGATTCATTGAAGCATCAGGAAATCCTAGGAGAAAACATTTAGTCAGTGAGGAAGCTGAATCTTGGGCATCATTGGATCTTCCAACAGGACAATGATTCCAAGCATACCTCAAATTCCACCAAGGCTTGGTTGCAAAAGAAGTCTGGAAGATTCTACAGTGGCCATCACAGTCACCTGACTTGAACCCCATTGAAAATCTCTGGTGGGATTTAAAGAAGGCAGTTGCAGCACGCAGACCCAAGAATATTGTTGAGCTGGAGGCCATTGCTCATGAGGAATGGGCTTAGATTCCTCAGAAACGCTGCCAGAAGCTGGTGTCTGGTTATACATTTCGTTTGCAGCAGGTCATAACAGCAAAAGGGTGTTGAATAATTTTGAGACTGCAGAAGTCATTAAAAGTTGCACTTTCAGTTGCATTTGGGGAAACCACTTGTTGTGTTGAGCTATTTCAATTACTTTTGTTTGTTATTTGTTCATTGCAAACAGCTCAAAGTCTGTATATTTTGCCAATAAACCTGATATTAAATGGGGGTTGAATGATTTTGATTACAGCTGTGTATATATAGATATAGATATATATGTATATATAGATACATATTTTATCCGTTTAATTGCATATCATGTGACCATTAACCGACGTCAGAGATCATTAAATTATTGCAAAATATTTCTGAGGATGTTCGAAACCCCCTGGTTTAGACATTTTTATTTGATCTTGGGGACCAAAGATATACTTACTTGGTTGAAATTATTTTCTCTCATCAGATTTGGATGTGTGGAGGCCAGTTGCTAATCGTTCCCTGCTCCAGGGTGGGGCATATCTTCCGCAAGCGCCGGCCCTATGGGTCACCTGGAGGTCAGGATACAATGGCCCACAATTCTCTGCGTCTGGCCCATGTCTGGATGGATGACTATAAGGTGGAGATCAATAGCATAGTAGTATAATAATAAAATACTCTGTGATGGAAATAATACTCTGAACTATTCTAGCATTTGTAAAGAGAGATTTGTGTTGTGAGAAACACAAAAGTGGCACCAGTATGTAGGAGATCAGTTTCCTTGATTTGCCTGAGTTTCCTCACATTAATAAGTGGTCATTATTCAGAAATATATGACTGCTGAATGCTGTGATTAACCAGTCAGAATCCAGTATTTCAGAGAGCCGTGTAATAAAGTTAGATGTACAGTGTTTTTTTGTTTTGTTTTCTAAATGTAATTTGTTCATGTGCATTTGCAAAGGATTTATTAAAGGGATAGTTCACCCAAAAATGAAAATTCTGTCAGTATTTGCTCACCCTCATGTTGTTCCAACCTCGTAAGACCTTCGTCAATCTTCGGAACACAAATTATGATAGTTTTGATTAAATCTGAGATCTGGATCACTCCTCCATAGGCTTCTTAAGGGATTGAAGCTTGCCAGCCCCTAAAAGTTATTAAAGACATCGTTAAAATAGTCCAAGTGACTACAGTGGCTCAATCTTAAGTTTATCAAATGACGAGAATACTTTTTGTGCGCAATAAATAAATAACGACTTTATTTCAACTATTCGTTTCCTTCTCTGTGGGCCTCGAGTCAATTCACTAGTGATATAGCGCAGTTCTTCTGTTGTTGTACGTCACACGCATCACCCACATGACCAGCGTCGGCCAATAGTGAGCCTACGTGTGACGTAGCTCTACGCTATCACACTAAGTTAACTGACTAGAGGCCCAACAAGAAGGAAATGAATAGTTGAAATAAAGTCATTATTTTTGTTTGTTTTTGCGCACAAAATGTATTCTCGTCGCTTGATAAACTTAAGATTGAGCCACTGTAGTCACTTGGACTATTTTAACGATGTCTTTAATAACTTTTCGGGGCTGGCAAGTTTCAATCCCTGAAGAAGCCTATGGAGGAGTGATCCAGCTCTCAGATTTCATCAAAAATATCATAATTCGTGTTCCGAAGATGAACGAAGGTCTTACGAGGTTGGAACAACATGAGGGTGAGTAAATACTGACAGAATTTTCATTTTTGGGGGAACTAACTCTTTAAGACCCTTCAACAAAAATTGTTCAATCTATAGTGAAATAGTTTTTGTTTTATTGTCAATATTGTAGTTTTATTTTATTTTTCGAGGCATTCCAGATCTCTTTTCTTGATAGTTTTCCTATCGGAGAAAATCAAACATGTTCATTTGTCATGCATCTCCAAGCAACATTTCTGCATGAGTCGTTTAGTGTATGATGCCCTTAACTTTGGTTTTCGCACATGATCTCTTTTAAAGGATAGAGTTTGACCTCTGTAAGACAGATGAGAGCAGATATCACATGGCTTTTTGCTTCACAAAAAAGTTCAGCATGTCCACCCTGACCCTGATTCTTTAAGGTCACTCAATAAATTGATTGTTTTTTGTCGGGTTGGACATAGACCGCTGTGGTACTGAAAGTTGTTCATCGCTTATAGCACGTGCAGCATGGTTCATTACACTCCTGGTAAAAAAAAAATGGGCCAAGCCAAAAATGGCCAAATATGTAGTGGTTTTTTTTTAAATGGTCTTCTTAACCATTAGGAAACTAGCAAGAATTGCACAAATACTGTAATTATAAAGTAATTTAGCACTGAATAGCCTTCAAATGTTTAAGCCGTGTGTGTAAACTTGCAGACAGATTTTTACAGGAAGAAAAGTCAGTCTCACACTCAATGTTGATGTCTCAAACAGTTCATGAGTAGTTGACAAATGTTTCCCAGTTCATTTGAGTTTAATGTGAGACCAAATATTCAGTATAGGGTTCGAATCTGCCTGATGGACTCGTTCTCAAGCCACTTCTTGTTTGTCTTTGCAATTTGGGCTGGAGAATTGTTGAAAAATAATCTGATCATTCCTCTTTAGATAAAAACTTTTAATTTGCGGGAAGCAAGCCATTTTGCAATATTCTCCTGCATTCCAAAGGGTTAAATTACTTTTTACAGTGAAGTATCTCACCCATACCAGGAGCTAAAAGGCTTCCCACACAATGACACCTCTGTCTCCATGCTTCACTGGGTTAGAGACGCATGTATTATTATATTTTTCAGCAGATTTTCGAAGACACCGCTCTAGAGCATCACCATGCGACTCGTGTTTCACTGTGATTCATCACTCCACACACAACTTCCCATATTCTGACAAAAACTTAATTCTGTCTTTGTTGGTTTTCTGAGACAGCAATGGATTTTTAAGAAGTGCATTTGCTTAAATTTAGCTAATTTCCTGATCAATCATTTGTGGTTAAGAGAATTAAGACTGTTAAATAAATAGTGTTTAACTATTTTGGGCTTGCCCCATTTATTTATTTCAGGAGTGTACATGATGGAGATGTGTGAAATTCTTCATGCGTGTTAGAATTGTACAGCTCCATCCATTGCGTAGAACTTTAAAGTCTCATCATAATTGGCTCCTCGTCTAAGAGATAATTGACCCAGTTAGAGGAGAATGTAATTACCTGTGTCAGACACATTAAAGCTGTGCTTCAGCCGGTTATTCTCAAGATCTTGCTTAACAGGGTCAGCTACATTCTCAACAATATTTGTTTAGTCTTTTTGCAAAATAATAATAATTCTCGCTTCAGTAGTGTGTAAAAGTGTTGAATTATTTTCCAGCTAATGTGGGTTTTTTATTAATGCTGTTCCGATGTCCTTTTCGTAGGTAGTTGATTATAAATAACACACATTATGCCTTATAATTTTTCCCTGAATTTGACATATTCATGTGACAGAGAGAAAGACGGCAGTGATTTTAGAACAGGATCTCCCAAACTGGGCTTTGTGAGAGAACAGCATGGGGTTTGTGAGTTGATGAAAAACTAATAATTAAATCATAAAAAATGCACAATTTAATTAATAAATCATTTTAAATTAATGAAAATTTTTTCAAGAGAGTTATTAAAGTGTTATTAAATTTCTGAAATATTAAAGGGGACCTATTACACTATTTTTATTTACCTTTCCTTCAGTGTGTAATATAGCTGTTTTGTGCATGTACATTTCCGACACATGCCCCAAGCAGTAGACCAATCACAACAGACTGGGGTGGGCTGACCAATCAGAGCAGACTGGGCTTTTCAGAAGGTGGGTTTTAAAGAACTAAATTGCAGTGTTCAGACAGGGGGTGAAATTTTTGTTTTTTGAACAGTAAATCATGTAAACCTATTCTTGTAGACCCCTAAACAAAATTAAAATTATGTAAATGAGAATCATAGGGACCATTTAACTTGAAATCTTATATATTATATATTCACTTAATATAGGATACTTGATAAATATTCACTTAACATTTCAGTAAATCTTTTTCAAGGGGTCAGGGTTCCCTGACAAAATAGTTTTTTGGGAATCCTTGATTTAGAGGTCTAGAGCAGAACTGCACTTTATTAGCAATGGATGTGTGCTTCTATATTAACAGTCCAATCAGGGGGAAATTGGCTGGGATTTATCATATTTTCAGCCAAGCTAATTTAAAAACGTCATTTTGGACTTTTGGACACTGACAGCTCATCTGAAGTAAAGAGCTAGAAAAACAAGATACATGTCTGGATTCATTCACAAACTTTAATACTGTGGCTTTCTAACTTATTTGAAGGATAACTTGAATGGGGGTTCACCATAGGCTCTTGTATTTAAAAGTGATTGTCACTCTTAACTTTGCAGTGTGGATGTGGCCATTGTGATGTTTCCTCTCATGTCATTCTTATTTATTTACTGACTTTAAGTGATGTGGCCATACAACATCTCAGAATTTGATTCATTAATTTACAATAGTTACTTTCTCATTGCATTGGTGTGTCTCAAGTCTTCAACAAATACGTTGGGGTACAATTTTGTCCTTTGCTCTTCACCCTGTCTGAAGTATGCCGGGGCTTTAATACTTGCTTGAGTATGGAATTGACCACGACAGTCAACGTAAACGCACCTTTGCGAGAATGTTTTGCCTTGCATATGCTTTTTCAGTAAATTTGATAATATAATATTTATATTGCAAATGTGTGTGTCCATCAGGAGCAGTACTTTGTCTTGCGCCCTGAGCTGAGGAACCGTGACTATGGGGACATCAGCGAGCGGGTCGCTATTCGGAAGCGGCTGCAGTGTCACTCTTTTAAATGGTACCTGGAAAATATCTACCCTGAAATGCAGGTTTCCTCCCCACGCAAGCCCCAGCAGCCTGTCTTCATCAACAAGGGTTTGAAGAGACCCAAAGTCCTGCAGCGGGGTCGGGTAAGACCTCGTGTTGACCCATACGCTTAACCTTATCTTGTATCAATAAATGACTGCATGAATGTGTCTGTTGTTGTTAAGTTTGACTCTCACAACACAGACTGTTTTTCTATTGAGTATAATTTAATGAAACAAAACGTATTTTAAATATACACTGATAAAACATTATGAGCACTCACAGGTGAAGTTAAAAAATATTAATAATAATTTCCTAATAAGGTCTACTCTCAAGGAGATTAGATGATTTGTGAACAATCAGTTCTTGTAGTCAATGTGTTGGATTGAAGCAGAAATGGGCAAGAGTAAAGACCTGAGAGATTTTAGCAAGGGCCAAGGGGTCGATTTGGTCAAAGCATCTCTGAAAGGGCAAGTGTTGTGGGATCCTCCTGGTCAGCATTGGTGAGAACCTACGGACAGTGGTCTGAAGAGCGACAAACCACAAACTGGAGACCGGGTGTTGGGCGTCCAAGGCTCATTGATGCACAAGGGCAATGCAGGCTAACCCATCTGGTCCGACCGCTAAAAGATCTATTGTGGCACAAGTCAAAGAACATTAACATTAGCTAATTGTCTGTAGGTTATGGGAGTAATGTGTAACATCTCACTCTGCTGCGTAGCCCATGCCCATGATGACCCTTGTCCACCATCAAAAGCACCTACAATGGGAATGCAAGCATCAGAACTGGACCTTGGATCAGTAGAAGAAGGTCACCTGGTCCAGTGTACAAGCCGTGTACTGGTGCGCCATTTACCTGGGGAAGTGAAGGCACCAGGATGACATGTGCCACCTACTTAAATGTCGTAAACCAGGTACACTCCTTCTTTGCAATATGGTATTCCCTGATGGTACGCGCCCTGCCAGACTGCACACATTGTTCAGGAATTGTTTGAGAAACATAATGAAGAGTTCAAGATGTTGCATTGGCCTACAAATTCCTTATATCTCAATCTGATGCACCAACAATTCTAATCCATGGTGGCTCAACCTCGCAACTTACAGGACTTGAAGAATCTGCTCCTAACGTCTTGGTGTCAGATACCACAGGACACCTTTAGGAGTCTTGTAGAGTCCATGCCTCGACGGGTCGGCGCTGTTTTGGTAACACGATGAGGACCGGCAGCATTTAAATCAGGTGGTCATAATGTTTCGGCTTATTGGTGTCTATGTACAATGAGTCTGTTTTTGACTCTCACAACATAGATAGACACGCTATTTTTCTATTGAGTGTCATTACTATTATCTACTGTATTGTAAGTAAATAAAGTGCAGAACCGTATGAAATGAACTGACCGCTCTCTGTATGAACAGCAGAGGGCAGTAGAGCAGCTCTTCAACAGCACGGGGTCGGACGACTCAAGTCCACTGATGTTTTGCATTATTTTTGCACTATATTAGTGTAATGTAAGAGAATATTTATAATATCATCTGATTTTTGTTTTTTTTCTAAGCCTAAGGTTTGTTAGTTATCACCATGAACTGTTTTAATGTTTCAATATTTTTTTTTCTGTTCTCTCTCAGCTGCGTAATCTGCTGGCTAACAAGTGTCTGGTGGCACAGGGACGTCCCAGTCAGAAGGGGGGCGCTGTGGTGGTGAGAGACTGTGACCCACAGGACCTTGAGCAGGTCAGGTCATCAAACTGTCATTCTGAGATCATTATAAGGAGCTATGAAGGGAATTTTGCGGATTATTATTATTATTTTTAGCTCTGGTGAACATTTGGGCTGCTCATTTATGTCCTATATAAGTATTCATTGTTGACTCATACTGAACAAACTACTGTTAAAAAACTGATTTTTATACAAAAATGCTGTTCTTTCGTCATTTTCTGTTTGTTTTTTGTTTGTTTGGTTTATCTACAAAATTGTTCAGCAGTTTATCTGTTTTCCACATTGATGATAATACACGTTTCTTAAGAAATGGTTTTAATATGACTTGGTGCTTAAGGATCATGTGCCACTGAAGACTGGAGTAATGGCTGCTGAAAATTCAGCTTTGCCATCACAGGAATAAATTACAGAAAATATATTTAGATAATATATATCTTTGAATTATATTCAAATAGAAAACAGTTATTTTAAAATGTAATAATATTTCATAAATTGTTACAAATGATTTTTCATTAAATAAATGCAGCCGTGGTGAGCATACGAGGCTTTTTTTTTTAACCGACCCCGGTAGTGTAAATGCTGCAATTTTTTTTTTGTTGTTGTTGCTGTGTTGCTGTAATTTAACTTTCTTTTTTTTTTTTTCATCTTACAAACAGACACAGTTTTAGATTACTGTCTGCCCACCTAGCCCAACAAGTTCTGAAAAGAAATAAGTTGAAATGGCCTGTTATATCTAAACATATCTGAAGTGCGTACTTTAAGTTTTATGATTGGTGTCGTTTCTGTTGTGTAATTGTGACCTGTGTGTTGTTGTTGTTTTGCAGGAATGGGCTTATGATGAGGAACATGAGTTGATTCTAGCCGGGCTGCTGTGTTTGGACATGTCCGAGATTCGTTCCTCTGACCCGCCGCGCCTCATGAAGTGTCACGGCTCGGGTGGATCTCAACAGTGGACACTGGGGGTGAGGAATCTTCTCATTACACTCTTCTATCACCTGCACACTAGGGCTGCAACTGCCAGGTTTTTCATAACCAAGTAGTATATTATTTCTTTTAATTAATTCGATGTTGAAAAAGTCACATTTTTATTTTAAGCATTATGTTGAAATGTGCAAATTAAAGGCTATAAAAAGGTCACAATGTACAGTGACAGCCATTTAAAACAGTAATGTACACTACATTACTGTTTTAAATGGCTGTCGCTGTATATTGTGACCTTTTTTCTTGTATATGCCTCTCTTTTTATAATGTTTAAACAATGTTTTTTTTTTTTTCCCTCACAGAAGAATAGCTGGCTGTACCAGGTGTCAGTGGGCCAGTGTTTGGCTGTTGCCGACCCGCTCAGCATCAAAGGATATGTTGCTATGGCGATCTGTGATGATTCCCGGTCCCAGCAGTGGCAGTTGGAGGGTTGAAGGTGCTGGCAGTGTGAGGAACAGCTAGAATAGAGCGCCCCCTCTGGCTGGGGATTGAACTGCACCGCCGCAGTGCCGTCAGATCAGAAATGGACATCAGACCCTTGCTGGTCCAGGCCGCTGTAACAGAACGTTTTGAGGGCCTGCAGTGAGGACCACAATTTGAGCTCAACTTTGAGTTTCAGCCTTGGTCTGAAGCTTTCTCGACCCATAATCTTTACTCAGAAACCAACTATTTTTAGAGTATTTTAAAAATTGTGTTTCTTCAAGTATTTGTAAGTTTTAATCATTTTAATTTGCTCTTTGAAATGTAAACGATTTGCACAGAGAAATTCTATTTTCGTTTTATTACAGATGTTAGATGTGTTTAATATAACCACAGTCTTTAATCATCATTTTTAACTATGAATGCAGCATTTCTTAGCATTATATATATATATATATATATATATTTTTTGTCAAATTAACATAAGCCTGTCGTTTTGATTTCCTTTATGTAATTTTATTTGATTTAATGATCACTGGATTTACCTTGACCTTAATAAAATGTAAATTAATCGGGTCGTTCTGTAATGGGTTAGTATTTCTTATGATTGCTGGCATTAAAATATGGAAGAGTTCAGTGAAATAGCTTAATGAATAAAATCCATCAGTTTTGGTAAGATACTTTACTACAGCTAGTATTAAGACAAGTGGTTTGGAAAATGGGTAGAATTGACTATTTTTCATCTCTTAATTATTTTGGACTGACACTTAAAGCTTTAAATGTACTTTTTCACGTGAACAGTCTTTTCGTGGATACAAGTACACATATTTGAAAGTCCGATGTGAATGTAAACTGCACTTCCTGTCATTTTGTACATGTAAATGTAAATACAGTAACATACGAATATAACATTCAATGGTGTTTTTTTGTGTTTTTTTTGAAGGTGCATTTAATAGTTAAATATTCAATTTAAAATGTTTTACGCATTAGGCATTAGGAAATAAAGTGTGTTTTTGTGAAGAGTCATCTGAATGGTGTACACTCACTTGAGACGAAGACAGATCATAATAGTTTTCTATAAAAAGTATTTTAATCATGTTGAAATCACATGACCCACGGTCTTTCACTAAACTTTATGGCTGTAGCCTTTGTGCCAGATATTTTAAAGTGAGTGGATCTATGCCTACTCTCAAATAGCATCATTTTACAATACATGGGATACAAATTATTTGATAGTTAAGATTAGTTAAATGTGTTTCATTGTCAGCCAACAGTTTCATGAAAAAACTTGAGACAAAAAAAACGTTCATTCTTGAGACAAAGGCTGCAACCGAAATCGCATACTCTGTTGAGTAGGTTATTCTGAATAAGTAATTACTTCACGACGCTAAAAGGTACGTTCTATATAGAATGTGTGTAGTATGAATGCAACGTACTACATTCGCCATGTTGTCATTATGTGACATACCAGCGTCAGTTACTCGCATCAGTGCATTCACTAATCCTCTCCCGTGGCCTCATGGGATAGTAAAGTGTCCATATCTAATACATTATTCATTCAAGAACGTTGTGCAAGTTTACTGCAACAATGGAGCTGCAAACTTCCCGTACTTTTGAAAATTCCGTTTTAGTTGATCTCATAGACTATAAAAAAAGAAAGAAAAAATGCGAAGATTAAGGTTGATCCTGGTAAGTGCTCATTGTCACAGTTGTAAACACGACGGCTTTCTTCTTCCACGAGGGAGTTTGGCGTCATGACGGCTTTGTTTCCAGGTGGACCGTTGAAACACCGTGTGCAACACACACATTCTGTAGAATTCAAACAATGAAATGACGACTGAAAACCCTGAAGTGTCCACGTTGAATCCAAATATGTTAACTTTCAAGGTAAATTTGCCAGAAACAGTCAGGAAACGAAGTCGCAGAAAAGATTGAGTGAAGATGTGCCCGATCAGGGAACTCTTAAAGCCTTTAGTTCACACACATTTCTGCCACAAACACCTCTGATGGTGTAGCTGTGATCTAGCTGTGATGCTAGATGACCGGGAGAAAGTCTTTGTTGGGCTACCCTATTTTGTGCAGTTTTTACACCAAAGTATGGCACAAAAAAATAGCATAATGCATTTTATTGTAACATATACACCTTTAATGTCTTCAAATCCTCATCTGTCTTTTCATTTCATAATTAATGCAGTAAAACAGGCTACACCTGGATATCAGCATCTGAATACCTTACATTACTGAAGAATCATAACTAGGCTAATATAATATTGGGCCATAAATAAAACACAGGGAAAATACTATACAGTTGAGACAGTTTGATTGTGAGCAACAATGGAGTCAATGTTTTATTGAAAGCGTCTCTAGTCAAGTTTGAACAAAGGGAAAGGGGAGGTTTTTATGATACCTAGAGCATTTTAATCACGTCCATTCTTTACATTGCTTAAGTTTTTGTGTTTGAACGAACTCCATATAGAGACGATTATCTAATAGTAGAGATAATCGTCTTCATCTCTATCGCGGTTACCCACACGTGATGTTGCTGCGTTGTGCCATTCTGATTAAAGCTTATTATTTGAATGCTTTTTTAAGCTTTGGGGTTTAAAAACAAGTGATTATTTAACCGCTCAAGCGCAAAAAGCAGCTGAGGAGAACTCTTTAAATGATCATATACGTTTTTTTGAGCCCAAAAGCAGCTGTTCACAAAGGTCTGACTGAACTGAGATCTTTCTCTCACTTTGTTCAAATACATACTTATGCCATCTTTGCAAGTATCCTGGTAAACAGCCGTGTGTCTTAAGATAACGTTAACAGTTTAGCAAGAAATCACAATGTGAATCAGTATGAGATCTGTGCTTGATGTCTTAAAGTGACAGCAGCCTAATACGCCTGCTACCATCTGTGACATTAAAGGGATAGTTCACCCAAAATTACTCACCCTCATGTTGTTCCAATCTCGGAAGACCTTCGTTCATCTTCGGAACACAAATTAAGATATTTTTGATTAAATCTGAGTGCTGGATCACTCCTCCATGCTTCTAAGGAATTGAAACTTGCCGGCCCCGAAAAGTTATTAAAGACATCGTTGTCTGTGTACAGACAACACAGAAGCACTAAGCTATTACACTACGTGAACTGACTCGTAAGGTGGCATCAATCTTTTGGAAGATGAGCTCAGCTGTGCCAGATCTGGTTGCACTTGTGGTGCACATATCAAGGAACCGATGGGCCACCTAGTTCACATCACAGTCCCTCCAGAAAAACTTTTTGCAAGTTCCCGCAATTTCATCGCATAAAATTGCATAAATATCCCGCATATTCCATCGCATTTTTCAAGAAAACGGGCCGCATAATCAAGGATTTTTGCCCGCAACAATCACAAAACAACTCTGCGTTTTTCTGGAAGGACTGACATCAAACACGCACAGTAAAGGAGTTCATCTTTTCTTTTCCTGCATTGACAAAAGTAATTGCCAGTTATCTTAAGGGAAATCAAACAAATATAATAAAGGCAGCTCACATACTTTAAAATATGGCTTTTAATTCAGCGGAAACCATGATGTAACTGCACTTCTATCCTACCTGTGTCATGTGAGCCATCTGTAATGAGGGTGTATGGATTCTCCCTCATCAGCATTACCAGTGTGGTTTAGAAATGTGTGGCCACTGCTTGGTTTACAGGTGGTCTTGGTCCTTGCACATTTGTGCTCTCTCTGCAGCTTTAACTTAGAATCCTCAGAGAGAGAGAGAGAAATACAAACTCCAATAACACTCCTTGCATAACAGAAACAAAATATTAATATGTCCTTGGATGCATCACATCTAAAAAGCCAAAACTATTTTTAGGAACTAAGATTATGTAAACAGTCATCATTACCCTCCACTACATAAGCATAACATGCATCACAAACCTTTATTTGTGGAGCAGTCTTCGGCCCGGCAGAAGGAAGCGGCACTGAGAAATGCTCAATTCCACTGCTGGATTGCAGTTCCTTCTGTTTCTCCTGATGGCCTTTGCTGTTTATGTGCCTAGTAACATCTGCTATTCCCTGGCGACAGCAAGCATTTTCTACCCTACACATTATGGAGCTCCAGTACTGTGTACTCAGTGTCCCCTTTGTTATGAATGGCCTTTTTTGTGACCATTCATTTTTAAAAGAGCATCTATAGGACACAGCTCCGCTCTGGATTTTAGTCTTTTGGCCTGGTGTCTCTTCTTTTCCCAGGGAGCTCAACTGTCTCCTGCTCTAAAGTCTCAGACAGACTTTCATGTTCCTTCTGTCCTTTTCTTGCCTGTCCCTGACACTTTAGAAATCATTATATGACAGAAAGTTCAAATTTGATTTGTATTTGAGCAATGGCAGTCTAAAATCTGATTTTGATTAATGTAAAAAAGATCATTTGAGTTGGGTTGTCGTTGACATCCGCAGTCTGTTTCTTTGGAAAACAACAATTTAAATTAAGATATTTGACATCTACAAATGCACCATGATGCATGTTTTTATCATAAAATGATGTAAAATAACTGCTGCAATGTTGCAAAACAAATACAAATGCATGTTTTTACAGAGCTTTATTTATACATTTTCATTTGAATTACTTTGCACTTTAAAATATACGATAACACTTTAGAATACAGTTCTGTCATTAGTGAATAACTACATGGAAACAAATAACTCATTAACATTCTGCAATAACAACTGGCTGGATGTACATCATCCCGCTTATTACATGGCTAAAGTAAATGTACATGTAAAAGTAAATGTAAAGTAAGTACATGGCCAGTAAATAATTAGACAGTTGAAATTTTACTAGGTCTTTAAACGCAAAGCTTCAGCAAAGAAAGCAGTTGAAGAAATCCACTATACCTGAGAATTAACTAATTGTACACAAAATATTGATTTGAGATTTAATATTTTATTAGCTCACCAAACGCAAAACTTCCACGAATAAAAAATGTTCCGCGCTGACTTCAGTTTCCCGGATGAGCCTGTTATCTGTTTTTATCGGTTATCGGGGAATAACGAACCGCTGGATGGTGCGATTAACCAATCAGAATCAAGTATTCCACAGAGCTGTGTAAAAACTACTATTAACTAACAAGAAACTCTGATTAATGAATTAGTAAGTAATAGCACTCAGTTGAGTGCGGTAGATCACTATTAGCTAATCAGTACTTCCCATAGGACTACTAAGAACTATACAGGTTCAAAATGAATGACAGTAATGCACATGTATAATTGATTCTTAAGTAAAGATCATGGTAACCCATTAGTAATGACTTCAGTGCTACTACATGCTTCTAAAAGGAACTATATTAATTATTTGGATCAGTATTCTAAAGTGAATATCATGGTAACCCACCAGAAAAATACTCGAGTGTTCAGTCTAATGAACTCAAATCTGTCAGAAGCCATTACTCCAAAACCTTTCAAAAACCTCAAAAGCTTATAATGACTTCAGTATGGCGACATCCTAACTCGCACATTCAACAATGTGTGAATTAAAGTGTCCAGCATACGGGAAGCCCTTCAATATTACTAAGGATGCACCTTATGAATGAGAGATAAGAGAACACCGAATAGAAACATAATAGTTTGTCCTAATGTTATGGGACACCACTGTGCACCATAGTTGTGTAACGTGTCAGTTAATAAAAAAAAAGTTAACAGCTACACGTAGAGGTGCCAGTGTTCAGAGATAATACAGGACTGATGCATGCTTAACTTTATTATTTCTTAGCTTGTTATGAAGACTCCAGGGGCCTCATGTATCAATCTTGCGTACGCACAAAAACTTTGCGTACGCCAGCTTTCACGCTCACGGTCGGATGTACTAACAGTGAAATTAACGTGAGAATGTGCGTTCCTCCACGCCAATTTCATGTCTGGCGTACGTACATTTCTCATAGTTTTTGTTCGTTGGCGACTCTTACAGGCAATGAAGTTAAGTTGCAAACATTACACAACGAATTGTTCTACAAGTCTATCGCACTACCACCTGTGGGAAGCATTGCTATTCATTTGCAATTTATAAAATAATTTACATATATTGTCACACGAGCCTTATGGGAATATTCTATCAATTATGCAATTAAGTAAGAACATATAAAAGCATATGATATTCCCATATGATGCAGTTGACCAGCCAAACATTAAAACGCAATTTGCAGCGATAGGCGGTTTTCCTAATGTAATCGGAGCGATCGACTGCACACGCATTGCTATAAAGGCGCCATCTGAAGAAGAATTTGCATATGTGAATCGGAAACATTTCCATTCAATAAATGTGCAGATAATATTGGTTACCTTCGTGGCAGTCCTGTAGTAAATCCGAGTCTCCCACGGCAGCGGATACTACTCCAGAGAGTAAAGTGTCACCCATAATTGAGGCAATTCTCTGACCCCTTTACCACTGCTTGTTCTGCCCACACTTTGTCGGTGCGCAGCAGTTCTCCATTTAACGTCCACCTTTATATCAGACCATTTTTTTTAAGGTCATTTATAGTGCGACTTTCAGATCCCACCGCATTGACGGCATCAGCCAAACTCTCCCACTCATATTTTTTCCTTTTGTTATTAATTCCGGAGGACAAAGTTCCAAATATATTTTTTTCTCGTTTCTACCTCCGATAGTAGCACCTCCGATTCACTTTCTGTAAAGTTTCGCTTCTTGCCTTAGCCATTTTCTTACTCCTTTCTTTTGCCAAAGTGGACTCATTACCATATTTAGATGTATTTAATTAAGGGAGGAGACTGGGTGGGGCGTTGTGCTCGTGCATGTGCGCTCATTTTTACGTTAATTGGGATGTACAAAGAGAATATGCGTGGGATCCTTCGTACGCAGAGATTCATACATCTGTTTTTTTTTTGTGCGTACGCACATTTACAGCTTTGTCCGTACGCAATGTTTTAGTATGAATTCAACGCAAGTCTTTGTAAATGAGGCCCCAGGACTTTTGTGCATTTGAATATAGTCGTGAACTTGGATACCTTTTTGATTCAACCGCAATGAACAATGCACACAGAAAAAGGACTATGATGTAAAATATTTTATTTCGTTTTTGTAAATGTTTCTAAATCTGATTCCACAAACTCCAAAACCCACACGTTGTATATTCCAAAGCTTCGTTTTAACATTGGATACTACTATACAGGACAAAGAAAAAGAAAAATACTGTTAAATGTCCGAATATTGTACAAGGGGAAAAAAATATCCAAGAAACGAAATTTTATTACAGCCAGTCATTGAGAAATTATGTACAATTGATTTATCTGAAAATTGAAAAAATACATCATGCCATGTATATTACAAGCTCAGGACTGTTTAAGAATAGCAACAGTTGCAGCAGTCCACATCAGCTGTGCGCATGGAAAACTTCATTTCAAACAGCTCAGCAAAGTGCCACTACCAAGTTTAAACTATTTCATTAATTTCAGTGAGTTTGTGACATCATACCATGATTTTTACTTTTCCACAAGTCCAAACCAAAAATAAATCTTATTTTATTCTTTAAATGTAAACAAGAAAGAAGCATACTTTACATTTCATTAAATGTCTACGCATTGAGTTTTCTGAATGAGAAAGGCATTGAACTTCATCTCTAAAGTTCTAAACGTGACTCTATGCTCGTGCTCGATTATGGGGAACTATCAAATGCATAATGGGCGACTTCAAATGAAAATTCACAGCACACACTAATCTGATGAGCAGAGTTAAGATGTCACAATCACCTCAGCATGATTGGTGCTCGTTCTGACTGCGGAAATATATAAAAATGGCAACAGAAAAAAAAGCAAAAGTAAGGAAAATGTTCTTCAAGTGGTCAGATCATTTTAGACAATATTGATTCTACATTCTAAATACAACAAAAATACTCTGATTCTTTCATTTTTACAGATTCTGTACAATTTTATACAATACATATACTCTCAAAATGATATCTTGACATCCTTCTTAAATACTTTGAATTTTTTTTTCTTTTCTTTTTGTTGAAAACAAACAAAAGGTCACCCAGACAGCTATGATAAAGTTAAGGTAACATTTGGTCGAGTATTTAAAAATTGTCATTTATAGATGGATATTTACACATCGTACAAAGTAACGTTCTGTCCAATCGGCAGGCTTTCCCAGCAGCTCGACTCTCTGCGTTTCCACATCTTTAAAAAATAGCTTCAATCAATAATAAATACAAAAGCTGTCTCTTATTTTACAGAAATCAAAACAAAGGAAAAAATAAACTGACTCATGGAATCAAGTATTTAAACGGTATCTTTCTGTTTTAGTGCAAGTTAATAAGTCCCTTAGCTTTATCCCTAAGGAAGTCTTCTCAGTACATTCCTTGTTCAGTGGTGTCTACATTTCTGTAACTATGTGTGTATATATTTGTGTGTATATATTTCTTTACCCAGAGGACCTGCCTCTTTAAATCAAAATAAGGCTGTGGCCAGCACTTTCACCTGAAAATCCTGTTTCCACTCGCCTCGCTCGCCATTGTCTCGTCTCTCATGCAGGAAAAAAATACATTTACATTGTCTTTGCAATTCAGAGTTCCCAGTGTGCAGCCTGTTTATATTTAAGGTGAAGGTGCTCAATCCTAAACTACATCATCTCATCCGCCACTGAACCAAAACAGATGAAAACCCCTTACAGTTCTGCGGTCTAAATCGTGCCCTAACATTTTTGTTTATCAAAATTGAAGTAATAAAATATTTTCTGGGCCTAAACAAATACAAAGGAATGCATATGTTTTGCTGACATCTTTCAGTTCATCCATTTCCTGCAGTTAACTGCACCACAGTGACAAGGGATTTTATGCTGATCGTCTTCCAGATCAAACTTGTAGTCGTAACACAACTGGAAAAGAAAAAAGAAAAAAACACGTGACAGAATGTTAGACATCAATCTAATTGATTCAAAGGCTGCATTTTATTGACAGTATGTGGGAAACGAATGCCTTTCAGACTGGTGTGATAGACTAGGTTTACCTCTTCGCCTCTCTGGATTCTGCGGTTGGAAGTGATGATGATTTTGTGATCTCTCTCAAAGGTTACAACCTCAGCAATGCAGTTGGGTGCACAGGAGTGGTTGATATACCTAGTGGATTAAAGGATTGTTAGATCAAATTTAAAGTGGATAAAGCAGATAACATGCTACGCAAGCTATGCAAGCTTGATTTTGTGCGATGTTGCTTTCTGATGAGTGTTAGAAAGCAATTCATAGCATAACCCAAGTATGCACTGCATTCTCAGTGTTGTCACAACACAATCTTTTACAATGGTTTTTCTCTTTCAGGTCAACTACTGTACTGAGCAAGTAAAAGTTGGTTGGTATTAAAAGCTACATAAATGCTCACACACACGCAAAGGCATGGCTAAGCATTTGTAACCGTGTTTGCGTACTTGTGTAGACTATGTTTCTGGCCTTAATATCTAAGCTAACAGTGTTGGCATTTTTAGAAATTCAAGTTAATTTTCCACCTTGCAGGTCCTCCTGTAATAGTCGCATCAATTACATGCTCACTATCAATGCGAAACATGTAGACTCCACGATTCTGCAAAAAAATAAAGAAAAATACATAAATAAAATTGACAAGCACTTGGACAGAAGTGCTTGTTCAGCATGACTTTTGATTATTTCAAATAAAATTTTTTAATAATGCATACCTGTGCCTCGTACATCTTCTCTTTCCTGTTTGCCACCTCGTTGCGAATGATGGTACCAATGTATTCCATAACCATGGTGTATTTTTCAATGTCCCTAGCAGCATACAGCCCTAAACCCTGGATTAAAATAATGCAAAAACTTAAATTATTACAGGCTGGAGTAATTTTTGAACAATTAAGATTCGATTGGAATACTAGCTTACTTCTTTCTATATACTGCATTGTACTAACTTTATACTGCTTAGTGTAATCGGAAAATATTAAGTAAAATAGTAGGCATTACATCTTTATCATGTAATGCTTACTGTTTCACTTAATATTTTCAAAATTCATTTTACATAGCAGCATGCTATGGCATTGTACCGTGACCTCTTTATGGAGCATATGAGTGGCGGTCCAGTTATACTGGAAATAATGGTTTGTATTTTTTTATTTAATTGAGTGTAACTGGCATTTTAACACTAAATTAAGTCTTGCAGTCTAAAAGTAAAAAAAAATAAATAAATAACCCCTCCCCCCACAAAAAAATAGAAGGTATAGAGTTGAGTGCATTGTTTTATGGGAAACAGCATCTCACAGAGTGTACTCTGTTAAAATATGGCACATTTTGTCAAATGCAAGGTTAACTGGGTAGTCTATGCCAGGGGTCGGCAACCTATGGGACGGGTGTCAACATTGGCAAGAAGAGGGATATTCACTGGCAGGTGATAATAGCTAAACGGGTGTTTGTATTTAATTGAAAAATTCCCTCGAACTTGCATACAGATCTATATTTTGAGGTAATCATTCCTTATAGTCACATATAAATAATATTAAAGTGAAAGATTGTAACCTGCACTAGTTTGCAGATCTGAAAAACAATTTGCGTGACCGGTGGTGTCACTCCGTGTGCCACAGACTGCAGACCCCTGGACTATGCTTACAGAACATTTGCATGCTGTGAACAGCACATATACATTGTATACTGAAGAAATATTATGAGTAGATATGTTAGCATGCTATTCCAAACATTTAGCCATAATTATGATCTTTCTACCTGTATACGTGAACGAGCTAGGTAGACGTTGGACTTCCACTCAGCCTTCATACGACGGTACTGAAAGGACTTGGAATGGACAAATTGCTTGCTGTATGGTGCGACACCCATCTCAGCCGGGTTGCCAGAGCTCGGCAGGGCCTTAGAGCAGCTACTGCTGGTCAGGGTATGAGGCCTGCATGACAAACACAAGCATATGTGCTTTATTTAAAAACAAACAAGCAGGACTGGCTCATATCAGAAAGATGTTTATGCTGTTCAGTTCTGTTAACTAATTTTGCATTGCATTCTTCTGCAAAAGCGGACCAAACGCTCTACTACAAATACTCTGTCTTGTCTAGTCCTATAATTAATCTACAGTGCTACAGCAAAAGAGATTAAGATTTGTCTGAACAGTCTGATTTCATTGTGATGAGAGAAAAAGATTGTCATGAAATTATACAAAGACAAAAAAAAAGACGTGTACCCAAACACACAGCATGAACAATGTATGATTCAGAGACAAATGACTAAATGATATATATATATATATATATATATATATATATATATATATATATATATATATATATATATATATATATATATATATATATATATAAAACCTGACTCATAACCAGAGTTATCGGATTGGTTTGAATCACTGAATCAGTTGGAGCTGTTCTTGACTTCACTGCATAGCTTTACTGCACTTAGTCTTTCTCTTATCATATTAAAATATGCACAATAATTGATAAATCACCAACATTGACTAACAGTAAACTGAGCTCACGGGCTGAACCGGGACATGAATGGATGTTCAACTCACAGACCACAGGGAAAGCAGGAAATCCAAAGGAAACATGGACGAAAAAAGGTTAATTTATACAGAATACCTTAATACAAACCTCTTGACATGTGTGCAAGCTTTAGGTTCAGAACGGGCACATCCAGATGGGTTGATGGCCAAGGGCAGCTGCATCAGAGGGTTACGGCCATAACGGAACGTGTATTGCTCACATGCCTCCACTCCAGGAAGCTTCAAAAAACCCCAAAAGATTAATGTTACAACACCAGGAACATTTACAAAAACTAAGAGATACTATAATTGTCTCGGGTAAAACAAATGTTTGTTTCAGTGCATGAAATTTTATTGCATCAAATAAGACATGCAAACAAAGAAGTTTTTTGCACAATGGTATTTCTTTATAGCCTAGAAATCTAGATGCACCCTAACGGCAGCAAAAATTATTTTGCAATAATTTGCACGTAGACCGTAGATAATTAACGTAGATAATTTGCACGTAGACCCTACAGTGTGGTCTAGCAACTCTCCGTTGGCTTTAGAGCTGGAAAAACCAAACTCTGGTCAGGCCAATCACATCGTGTATAGAGTAGGTGGGCGGGCTTAACATAATGACGGCAGAGTTGTGACGGTTTCGCGTGATTTCCATAGGTGATTTCCCTGCTACTTGAAAACAAAGATGATGCTGCTGGCGAACAGCGGTCTTTCGAATCGGCTTTGGCCGCGACTCTGGATGACTTGGAGTTAAGAGAATGTCACTTAAGTCATTCTTAAAAAAGGAAGATGTGTTCGGAGTTTTGACGACCGGATACGGCAAAAGTTTAATATATCAACTAGCTCCGCTGGTGGAAAAACGCATGGGACTCACTCAGCCACAGCCGTCCGTTGCTCTGGTTGGTTGTAGCGCTGTCCTATTGCGTGCAGAGGGATATTGAAAGACAACCGTTTATCCCACCCCTCAGATTGAGGTATGCAATTGTGAGTTCCCAGACCTAACATCTTGATGTAGGTCTGGCTTGCCAGGCTAATTTCTTTATGCTTTGGCAATTGTGTTTTGTTGCAAAGATTTAGAGAGTCTGCCTAGCCAACGAAAGTTAAATAGTAGACATCTATTCACCAATTTCAGAGATGAATGTCCATGTGCTTTCAGTAAATCGAATTTTCCATACCCACAAACATATCTTAAACATTCCTATCTGTCAAATGCAACATCAGAGCATACTTTACTTGATAAGTTCTTAAAAGCAAAATTTGGCTTTCACTTACAGATTCCACAATCCTGGTAACAGCAGATACAGTCAGTCCAAATAGGTCCTCTCCCTTCAGGTAAACAGGGAAGAGCTTCAGAGATCCTGCCTCGTTCCTTCTCTCTGCCACAGGCTCCAGAACCTTATCCCAAACACCTGCACCACAAGATGAGGAAATTATTATATAATTACCCCACTGGTTGACAGCGCTATCAAAACTATTGCTTACCTTTTGGTGAGGATCCAGTAAGAACCAAGTCATCATAACCCTGCTCCACTACACGGATGATAAACTCAGGGTCACAGTCTTTCTCATCGATGGAACACACGTAGTGGCAACGGCGGTTGCCATGACGCATGCTCCAGTAGATCCGGCTGGCCTTGTAGCCCACAGGGAAAATGGCAGACATCGAGTGGAAAGCCTGCATCTGGTGAGGAAGCAGCTGACCAACTGAGTGAAACACCAAGCTGCCCACACGGAAGGTGTGTTCTCGCTCACCCCTCTGGATGATGCTGGCGATCTGCCGTGCCTCATCCCTCTGCACGTAGACCCTACGGAACACGGCAAAGCAGCGAAGTTCATGCTCGGTTCCTGCCAGGCCACCTCCTATTGAGCCGGTTCCTCTGGGTCTGTGCAGGTGGCACAGCATAGTCTTATCTTTGAAGAATGTGCACTGTGCTTTAAGGGCACAAGTAAAATGGTATGCATTAGTGCAACGCAAGCGGTGGCAGCCACTCGTTGCACCGATTTGCTGACAGTATGTACAGCGCACCGATAGGCCTCTCCTCAGGGCCAATTCTACGTTAATGAGAGCTCCAGCCTGGGTCTCATAGACTTCAGTAGACCACAGGGCACAGTTGAGGTGCACCCATAAATCCAGATCAAGGTTTAGTAGACGGGCCGGCCCGTCAGTGAGCCCATCACCTTCTTCGTGGCAGAAGCAGCAGCGGCGCAAGTCTTTGGGCATGGGCTCAGGCCTAAGAGATGTCCCCAGTTTCTTCAGTAGTTCATCAACCTCTTCCTCCCCTGGCAGGTGGTAGTTACCCTTAGGCATCACAATTTGAACACTCCACTTTCTCCAACGTACAGCTTTCCAGCGCTTCCCAAATGAACATCGAGGGTCATCCACACCGTTGTGTACCGCTCGTGGCCGAGGCTTAAGCTTCACTGTGACCTTTAGAGTATCAGACTTGCTATCTCCTCGGAGTGTCTCAGAAGTGATGGAGGGGAAGGATATTATCGGAGTTGGGGGTGGAGACTGCTTGGGCTGCAGCTGAGCCAAACAGCGCACGTCAAGATCGGATATATTGTTACTGTATTGATGAAACACCTTAGTGGGATTATGCTTATCCTCAGAGTCAGATGGTGGAAGCAAGTTTGGCTGTGAGAGCAGGAGAAATCAAAGACACTCTTAAACACTGAAGTAAAGGAATTTTGAGTTTGTATTCTTTGGGCAACTGTTTTTTTCAAAGAAAATAGCATCAGCAGTTTTAGTTATGTTTAAATACTGATGAGACCGTTTAACGCACTTCATAGTAAATCTTGATTCAAGAGTTTTTCATAGTTTATTTATACCGTCATTAAAATAGTCACTCTATCAGTAAGTAACATAACTTGGCTTTCTACATATAGCAGCAGATCCCACAATGTCAGCTAGTGACTCAAAATTTTTTGTGGTTTATACTTACTTTGCCATCTACCAATTTGTTCTGCATGGAGGCTGAATAGAGAACAAGGCAGTTTTGGCTGCAGAAGACTAGGCTCCCCTCAGATCCTCCATGGCCCTGTAGAAAGAACATCTGTAAGATCAGGCTCACCCTAGGCAGGAAACAGGGCATGCCATTTTCCATCTACTGTTGCAAATTATCATTAGATCGAAGTGCCTCACTTTCAAGAGATCAAAGCTTGCTTATGTTGCAAACCTATGCTGATGACATAGGAAATTAGATTTGCATACTATAAAAAGAAAAGGGGGGGGGGGGGGGGTAAGGGTGGGAGACATCAAAGGTGCCCCATGATTTAAATGACCTGAAATGGGCTTAACTGTTTTTGAACTTGGGCATCTTACACCCTTAAATAAAACGTGCTTCGGTACACATGTTCCCTTGAGTAATGTCAGTTAACTCAGTCACTGCAGCGGGGCAGATTTTCACTTCCCATCAGGGGCCGGATTAACATAATTGAAGCTCTATTCTGTGCCTCCTTGAGGGGCTTTGAAGGGGTTGCACATTTTCAAGTGCTTTATGGCCCTCGGCTTCAGCCTTCTTCAGTGCTGTGTCAGAGGATGTAGTCTAGACCCACACCAACTGGTTGAACAAATAATTTCACAACCCTTAGGGGCGTGATATGGGGTCTAATGACTCAAGGCATCCAGGAGACATTAAAATACATATCCAATAAATGACAGTCATCTGGCAATGGTAATTTGGGAGTTTCAATCACTTTTGTGTTGAATACCTGTTTATTTATTGGCAGGTCTTTGGTGGACTTTCGAACCCCATTTCCAAGAATCACCACCCTGCAATGGGAGCACCACTGTGGTTTAGTCCCTGGACTGCTTCCACCCATCTGATAGTTTGGTCTGACCACAACTGAACCTGTAATATAAGAGACATATCAATCAAACCTACAAATCATGCAGTTGCCAGAGAACTTCTGACAAATTATATGACTAAGCTTGTATATTTTGACAATTTTTGTTGTCCTTTTAAGTGAGTTGCATGTACTGTTTTACGAATAGGTTGAAATAAATTCAACTTGCAATGAGATAAACAAAGATGTCTAGTTGTTAACCATTACTGTCTGTTAAGACGTTTAAAAGACCTTTGTCAATCTTACATAGCTTTTTAAAAAACTATCTAAACATTGGAAAAAGTGTTATATGTGTGTGTGAAGTACATTTAATATTTTTACTGCTTATTTTTTATCTAAGAACAAACTTGTTTTAAGTACATCTGAAAGAAAAAATGCTGCAAGTTTTGTTAGTGATGCATGTAGTCATGAAATCTCTAAGACCCCAAACAGAATTTATAGTTCACTTCTGTCATTAAAATATGAAAATGTATTTGAATCACAAAAGAGAAAATGTATTTGAAAATAATAAATTGAGCACTTCAACCACGTTAAAAAAAATCTATGTTGGTTTTCTGCTCTGATTTAAAAATACATATGAACATTATTTTGAAAACGGCCAATTAACTTAACAGATAGTACCTCACAATTCGGGGTCTGTCACTAAACCATTTGAGAGAAACATTAAGAACTTTAAGTTTCTGCAAAATGCAGCCATGAGATATTGCTAAGCAAAATCAATAACTGGATTTGTTTGCACCTAGAGTCTGTTGATGTGGGTGAAATGAGTGCTTGTTTTGTTTCACATATACTTACCCTCAATGAATGTTTGGTGTGATAGTGGGGCACCTGGTGGTCTGAGGAGCCTCATACCAGGCTGTTGGTGGAACAGAGCAGTTTGAGGGGGGACCCTAAGTTCACTAAACATGTCTATTGAGCTGCGGAGCTCTTGGCCTGGAGAGCGAATCACCTCATAGTTCCTGGGTATGGACACACAAAGCATGTTCGCCAGTGCTGACACCATTCCTGGTATATTCTGGGAAACAAACGGACACATGGTCAGAGGCGAGATGTAATCATTCTTGCTTTAAACAAGTCTTTACTGATATAGAATGGATAATATAACTGCAGGCACTCACATGTGTTTCCACTGGGTTCAGAGTAACAGATACAGACACCAGGTCAGTTCTTAAGCATGTAGAGTGTTGTCCAAATTGCGAAGCAAAGAAATTGCTTGGTAGCTCTGTCTTGACTTCCCACTGCCTGGCTTCAGAACCTATAGGGAAAACAGCAAGGTTTTGTTAGTTGACTATTCAGCTGTGCTCCAAAACCTTATGCTGCCCTGTTCCATACTACTACCTTTTATGACAGGCTACCAAATAGTGCTGCTCATGTAAAGTACACAGAAGACTTGACTCAAAACTGATTTTAATAGAATTTTTTAACAGCATGTTGAAATGATGAGAAAGCATATTGCTGAGACGGGAACACTGGTATTACAAGGAATTGGAGAAAATTAAATGTTTGTTTCCAAGATGGCTAAAAACTGAACTGACTTGTTTTGAAAGAGACTTTGGTAATACTCTATTAAGCACAAAAGCAAATAGTACACACCAGTATTAAACCATGGTCTATAGCGCAACTGGACAAAAAAATCTTTGAAGTCCACTTTTACTCTCGATTTCCAACAGTTAAAATGACAAATAAATGCATACTCTGCTCCACAAGATATATATATATATATATATATATATATATATATATATATATATATATATATATATATATATATATATATATATATATAGACCATCTGAATGCTCAAAATTGATCGGGTGAATGCACGTTTTAAACAGCTTATTGTACACATAAGTTAAATCGCCGTTCTAATGCACTGCTGCATTGTAACACACACACTTACAGCTTGCACATCACATGCAAATTGCGTGCACAGAAACATTAGCAGAAATGTATTGCCAACACTGTTCTGTGATTTATCAATAAAATAGCTTAGAAACTGAAGTTATAGCATATATTTCTTAGAAACTAAAACCCACAGCTGCACTATTAGTAGAGATGCTGCCAGGTAGAATGAATTCACACGCAATGGCTCTCTTACTAATGCATTCATATAAATTTAATCTTTACTGTGCTACTCTATCTGAATCTGATTTAGAACGAGCAGAAATCTGTGAGGAATGTAACGACCCAAAGACAAAAGAACTGATAGAAATAAGCTGTTATGTAGGGACAATAGCCTTGTGGGCAGCGCTGTGTCATATGCCATAGGTATGCACAAGGCAACCTGTGCGAGTCTCAGCTCGAGGTTCAGGCTTATTTGTTCATTAATTATGTCATCAGCGGATTTGATCGCATAAATGTCAACTTAAAAAAAACATTCAACCCCTAGTATTTAATGAATTATATTTAGCAGTTTTATACATGCAGTTGTGCTGTTGTACTAAACATCGGCATGGCTATGATTCAGCATTAGGACTCGAGTCCTCAGGTTTTAAAGCAGTGATGATATTCAGTACAACAGCATGACATATGAGTGTTGTATTGCTTATCCAATGAGATTTGTGAAATGCATTGCAGGATTTCCTTTTTTCAGTGAAGCATACATCCAATATTGCTTTATAATTCGACCAAAATTAGGATGCAGTATTAGTTATGTCTACCTTCTGTGGCGGAATGGATGCCTCCCTATTATACAAGCGTCACCTTGCCATCGGTCTTCACTCGCCCCGCCACATCTCTAAAACAGCTTTCGCATCAACTTTGTGCCCATGATGTCTTAAAATGTTTTCTCAGCTGGTGGCTTGCTAGTTTTATTTGTCTCTCTCATTAGTTTTTTATTTTTTATTACCGTTACCATCCAGTATAGGAATGACTGGAGAGACAGCAGGGGATGGTGGCTCCTCTTTAACTCTAGACAGATCTGGATAACGGCTGATCTCCATGCCAACCACACTCTCAGGAGAAGATGATGGGACAAAACTGTCTGGAGTGTCCCTGTCCACACAATGCTCCTGACCCCTATTAAAGACACACAGAACCATTATATACACATTGACATAAAACCAAGACTTTATGGTCAACAATGGGAAGTCTCAGAGTCAGACAGCTGACCTATGGATCTGATGCATATTGCACACAAAAATCTGAAAAGTTAATAAAGTTAAAGAAATAGTTTTTTTGTAAGTTTCATTGCATCAAATCTAAAAAAAACAAAAAACACACCCAAAAAACATTTGTAGTTAAACTAGATATCTTTGGCACAAATATTTATTTTGCTTGGCCCTCAGTGTCAGACATTTAAGATGCACCTGCTTTGTAATTAAATTGTTTGCTGGTCATTGAACACATCATTCCACCTTGTCTAAGTAGGGCAGAATAAATTATGTTATGGGCTAGGATTTTTGTTAATGGTCAAAAGATTGGCTACATGAGACTAAAAAAAAAATGTGTAAACGCCCCCTGAAAACCTACCGAAGTTCTTCCTGGTTGTTGTGGGGTGGAGTGGGAAGTGAAGCAGGAACATCAACAGTCTTTGGGCCCTGAGTGATGGTGTGTCCCAGCAGGTAATCTTCAGCTTTGAATGGAGCAGTGAGCTGCTTCTGACCCAAACTTTTAGAAACTAAAGAGATGTAATAACAAACAAATAATGTTAACCAAAGAGTATTTTTTGGTTGTATAGCTAATGTATTAGGATGTATTAGGATAAGAAAAGAATGTATTAGGATAAGAAAAATACCTACACTATTACATGACATCTATATGAAACATTTCATATTTTCTTGTCTATTATGAACGTTCATTAACTATTTTAGCTTTCAATGTTGTTCCCTAATGTATCTTTTTTTTGTCCAGCAAAAGGATGTGCTAAACCTTTAGAAAAGGTCAAACCAAAGTCATCTAATTATTATTACATAATCAGATTATTACATAATCAGAGAATATTTGTTTTCGATTTTAATTGGTTCATTTAAAAGTAGACATTTCAAGCTTACTATGGATATATTTCTCATGTCTGTGAGGCAAGTAGCATATATGACGCGCTCCAGTTCACAGAGACCGAGACGGCAGAAAGAGTTTGTTTTTAGTTATTTTACAAAAGCACATGTAAGTTTATACAAATAAAAGTAGAGTTTAAAATCATGCATTGCTCTTCTCTGTATGACCAAAACTGACGGAGTGTTTCCACTGTTACCAGGAAAGAAATACAAGTGATCGCGTCGGCGCCTCCATGTCATGCAGGAAGTGCGCTAATATTTTAGCTTCCACACTCTGCACGAACACTTGGATATTGCCCAATAATAGCACACATTTATCTAGATTAACGTTAGAGTGAGTAGCCAAGTTACTTGCATGTTTCAAATGATAAGCCATATTTGAAGTTGATGGATGATAGGCAAACGTTTGGAATTCTTGCTCGACATACTGAAATTATAAGAACCCGCTATTAACGATCTGTCCCTCATGGAGCGTGACTTCCACTTCCTGTGGAGATTTTTTTTTTCTGCAACTAACCAACTAATAAAAGTTTGATCGACTAAGGCTCTTCTCGTCGACTATTAGGGGGCAGCCCAACTAAATATAAATCTTATCTCTGAATGCTGTACTTACTAAACTTCTTATCTAAATGATTTGAAACTATTTATACTCTCATGCTTACCATTAATTTCTGCCTTCTTGGCCAGTTCCTCTGCAGTGGCAAAGCCATTCAACAGCTTCTGCCTGGCAACAGGTGGCGGTGTTGGGGGCAGTGAGGCAGGAGGTGTTGGAGGATTGCTAAGATTGTTCTGCTGCAAGCACAAACAACAGATTGTTTTTTTGTGTTTTTTTACAACTACAGTATAGCAAAGGAAGCAGAGGACGTAAAAGTCAAACCTTATAGATGAGTTGCGAGTAGTAATCAGATACTCCATCCAATGATGCATTTCCAAAAGATCCAGTGAGCCTGGTCTCACCGTTCAACTGCCCACTGCCATACAGGGGGAAATGTGCAAAGTTTACCCTGATCAAAGGCTCCATCAGTGGCAGCATAGAAAGCTGCTGTAAGGATGAGAGTGAAGAAAACATGAGTTGAGTGAAACAGTACAATACATGCACATGATGTCCACAACCAATTTACTGGCTGATTTCAGTCATAAGCCTCACTAAAGTTTTAAATGGGTTAGCAAATACCACAAGTGATGCCAGCACTGTAGATAACCTACAATTAAATTACTTCTAGAGATGAATATAATAATAGGTAAAGTCTACACATCAGGTGTATATATCTCAATTATAATTGTACACTGTACCCTTCACTATAGATTATAGGTCAACAAAAGTGCAGTACATAACGATTATTATCATAATGATGTACTGTATATTTTTGGGTATATAGTAGTGGGTGTTTACCTGTTTGAGCTGAGTCATTAGCGTGTCTGTGTTGGTGTACACTGCTTGTCTCTCTTCGTCGTCCTTCTTCCTCTTTTTCCAGCGTGACGGCGGTTTCTCAGCCCCATTCTTTGGTGTCCGCTTGTTGCGTTGTTTTCTCTTGCTTTGCTCTGGCACTGAAGGATCTAGATCTGGATTCCCTGTCTGACTGTTCATGCCACTCTATAGACAATAAACAACTCTTTCAGCTCCAAGAACAAAAGAGAAAACAGGACTAGCTAATAACCAAACATCTACCTTCAACAATTTCACAATTCTGTATTTTGCAAATGCTACTTTATTGACATCTGACATTATATTAAAAAAATAGCATTCTTAAAAATTAAGAGCTGAATGTTAAATTCAAAGCTGGACAGATTATTCTTTAGATCTTTAACATATTTAAACATCCCATCATTTCATGCCATTTCATCTATCTACACTCAAAATAGGGAGGTAGCCATGGAGCTCTTACCAAAGAATCTGTGCTGTTCAGTCTTAAAAGGCCTTTGCTGTCAGTCAGGCCCTCTTCCTCTGATTGAATACTGTCATTGGACATCTGATGTATGAGAGGAGCTGAGGAAGGAGGAGGGGTGGTCTTGTTCTTCAGAAGGTGTTTGAGCAACTCATTCCCAGTGTCCCCTTTAGTGCTCTGAACTGGACTCTTGCATGCTGGGCTGGTAGAGATAATCTCATTGCCCTCTTCTGTCTTTACTATACCGGTTCCTCCTGCACTATGGCCAATCATTGCTTCTCCTTCAGCCTTCTGGCATACACTGGCTTCTAACTTTTCCAGCTTGATATCACAGAGAAGGCCTCGCTCTGCCTCCGAGCCCACGCTGGACTGTCGCCCTAGTGGAGTACCTCCAGAAAGTGGGTCTTGGTCTAAAGCATCTTGGTCTCCCATGATGGCAACACTACGTGTTGGTGTGGATGAGGTGTCTGATACACATGGTGTAAGTGGGGCAGTGATGTCAGAGTGAGGTGTGGAAGGAGTTTTGACCGAATCTGCATCATCATCCCGTTTCTTCTTTCGACTCCTTTTCTTTTTGGCCTTCTCCTCAGGGATAATGTTGGAGTAGAGCTGAATAAGGGACTGTCCTGCCCCAGGGAAATTAGGAGGTAAAGGAGTTGTGGAATCCATACCAAATGAGGAAGTTTCACCTCCACCGTGGGGTGGCATTCCAAGCCCTCCAAACCCAGGTGGACGTGGCTGACCTGGGGTGAAACCATGCATCATGGGGTTATTAGGCTGAAAATTAGAACTTCTATCTGGGCCAAAGGAACCATTCCCGGGCATAGGCCTGCGCTCGCCACCTTGCAAAAAGGCTGGACCTGGACTCACAAAGTCTATTGGCATATTTCCTTGCTGAGGGAACACTGGGCCAATTTGCTGTGGTTGTTGTTGAGTCCTGGGTGTCTGCATGAATTCCTGTGACAGGTCAGAATTATAGAAGGGCATCTGGGTAAGACCATCCCCGCTGTTGTTGGGGCCAAGCCCCAAGCCCTGCTGCTCTAGCCTCTGCAATGCCCTTTGTCTCTCCACTTCCTGCATGAGCTGCACCCGCTGTTTCTCTTGCTGCTCTCGAAGGCGCTCTCGACGCTCCCGCTCCTGGAAGCCTTCGCTAAATGGATTATTATCATCAAACTTCACGTGAGGGGCACTACTACTGGCTCCTCCACCATTACCTCCAGCTACAGTGCCAGGCTGCCCAGGTTTACCTCCTGGAACCATAGGGGAAGGTGGCTGTGCCTGGAGAGGCTGGGCAGGGTTAGGTAGTGGCATCTGAGGCGGCAGGTGAGGTGGCATCCTGGGTCCAGTCATTGGTCCAGTAGCACCAGGATGCCAACTTGGCACGTTGGGCATGCGAGTAGGCTTACCAAAGTGGGGTTGTTGCATAGGCAGCATAGGACCCATCATAGGCTGGCCCATAGGGGGTCCACCAGGCATCACTGGAGGGGGCTGTCCTTGCATTCCTGGCATAGCCTTTATTGGACCCCTAACAGCAGGTTGGAGGCGCTGTTGCTGTTGTTGTTGCTTAACACGGTATTCCTCGATGAGCTCAGCATGTTCTTTCTGTTGCTTCCGAATCTAAAGAAATAATAGGGGGAAGGATATGTGTGAATACTGTTGTATTATAAATTTATTAAATGTTTAATTTAGTTTCCAAATACAATAGTATATAAACTGAGAAAGTTTAGTAGACTGAATTTAGCATTTGAGGTATAAATGAAATGAGTCAGACTACTGAGACTATCACTCTTTGTCTTTAATGGCTCTTGGAGCCCCCTGTCCCAGTCATTGAATAGTTAGGCTGGTTGGATTATCACCTTTGCATTTGAATCACACCGTTATGCTGATGAGATCAGGACTGGGGAATTTCCGGTGACGGGCTGACTCCTGTACTTCATTTACATGCTTTGCCGCGCGCCTACATTTGAAATAACGAACTCGAGCGCTTGCAAAATATGTGAGCGCGATATGTGAAGATGTGAACAGGCCTCTTGGCGAGCTACCACCAATCAGGCCACGAGCTACTGGGAGCTCGCGAGCGACGTGTTGGAGATCCCTGCTCTAAAACAATGTGAGAATAATCATTTTGAGCTTGTAATATGTGTTCAACAGGTTGATAAGAAGGTTTGCTTTGATTTGTGCAAAGTCAGTAGTTTGCCTGAGACACTATACACGTGTAGAAAGAATTCAATAAGACGGGCAGACATGACTGCAAATATTTGTATTTCAAAAGCAATAATTGTTTTTGTAAAGGTGCATTGTATAATAAATGGAAATGTGCCTTCCAAAAAAACATTCAATATCATATTGTATAAAGAAAATAAAAAGGACATGAGCAAATATAAGGATCACAAAGATGTGTTATAAGGAAATGAAAAATAATGTTTGTAAAATGAAGCATCACAAAGATGTTGTGTATAAGGAAAAAACAAAGAAAGTTTGTAAAATGAACTTCAACTGTCAGAAGGACAGCTCATGAAGAACCAATCATGTACAGAAAGGAATGTTCAAATTCAGAGGAACAGTTCAGAAGAAACGTTAATAATAAAGATTGAGAAGATTTGATCAGTTGTGTTCCTTTTTTGGATTACTTGAATACTTTTTTTTGTGGAATACTTGATGCGGCCCAGCCTGACCCAGACTCTACCTCCAGCGGCCCTCAGTTAAGTTGAGTTTGAGACCCCTGGTGTAATCCCTCCCCCTTGAAAGGTATAAACTCTACTGTGCCGAGCTATTTTGTTAGACTTGGATGACTACAGCCACACACAGCGAGTTCTCAATAAAAAGTAACTTCTGCTTGAAAAATATCCCAACGTCTCCTGGTCTCTGAAGAAAAAGTTTCCAACAACACGAGATATATGTTTATATAAATTAAAAAAGTTTACTGTATAACAGTAGATTAGTGTTAATGTCAGAGAATAAATCAGGAACTGAGCTCCGCTGAGGCCCCAGATGCACTAACGTGTGGAAAGGTTACAACAGTTAAAAAATAATTCAAGGGCAAACCATCTTAGACACAGGTCTCATAGGTCTCTAGAACGAGGTTCTTTAACATGGGGTTCATGACCCCTAGGGGATGGAATCTAAGATTTTTTCTGTTTAAATCTGTTATTTACACAGGCTTTTTTTAAATTTAGATTCTCATTTTTTATAACTGCTTTAGTTTAACTGTTTATCCTTTGTTTTATGTTTTAGAGATTCACTTGAGATGATTTTTAAAAGTGTAATATGTAGAACACTGTCTTATTGACTGCAGTAATTTATACCAATAATTACTCCCTATTACAGACAATACTTTTTGACCAAAAGTTGTTTGCCTATATGGCACCTCGCAGTCCTCTTTACTGATAGACCTAAGTACAAAGCCACAAACAAACATTTATATTAAAATTAGAAGCTATAGTAAAGGAATTCTTTACTAATTTTTTTTATTTTTTTAAGTTCAAAACTTTTATCCATGTTCTTTTGTCTTCCAACTAATTTATTAATAGATTGCAAATTTTTTTCCCCATCTCCATTTGACCCTTCGATAATATCCATAATAAAACTAGCTTTGGCGTTATATAAGTCTGTATTACTTTATTCCTCATAGAAGTAAATGTATAGCGATCAGTAATAAACCAAGAATTCAACCACTTTTAAGGAGCTGATCTCTATCCTCCAACAATTTCCTACATCCATTGTTCACCCAGGGCAAAATATTCTCTTTTCTGTTGGTTTGCCAACCCCTTCTAGTAAACAGCTTTAACACTTCTTTAATTTTTCCCAAAATGAAATAACATACAACCTCACCACCACCGGACTGCATGGAATGTAAATATCGCTTAACCAAATCTAAAACTGTAGCACTTCTGTGAACAAGAAAAAAAACAGGATAAAATCATATAAAAGGAATAAATAGCCTATCTATACACGAAATTTATTTCGGTTCATGGTGAAAATGATCGCTTTTGAGAAGCAAGTTCACGGAAAGGAAAGCTGTTTGTTTTCTTCATTATACAAGCAATGTTTTGTTTTTATAGTAAGTATACACAAAAAATAATAAAATAATTGTTTGTAATTACAACGGCGTAAAAAACGCGCGAAATACGGTTTAAAACACCGTATTTGACGGCGTTTGGCTGTAAACGCGATTAATCTATAGCGTAATTCTGACCCTCTTGGCTTGCCATAGTGTGTCACCGGCCTAATACACCAAAGCACAAACTAGGCTATCGGTTAAGGTACGGGCGTGACGTTTCCGGAGAACGTGCACTAGACGGTTAGCGAATCACAACACACTGGACCAGCTTACCAATCTGAGCCCATTGCGTAGTTTTGAGGGACTGGCTTCATAGAACCAGGAAACCATCAGACCGTTTTTACAAGGAGGGGCAGAGCAGTGTAGAATAAAGGTAAAATATATGAAAAATAATACAATTTTTAAAACAATGAAGCATGAACACATGTTACAGTGCACTCCACAAACACAATCAAGCCTTCGAAAAAATGCGTTTTACCACCCCTTTAAAGGAGGAAAGAGTCATAGGACACTTTTTCACTCACCTTAGGTGACGTGTGGTTAAAACGCAAAACATATTTTGGAACCTCTATGTCTAAGAACCTCTACAACACTGTGCCTCATCTTTTCTGCTTAAATGCATAATGAAAATCTACAATAAGTAAACTTCCTGATTTAATATAGTCATGGTCTGTACAATAACAGTTTGATTTGCATCCACCTTGAGTGGTATGTGGGTGAGGGGGTGGCTCTTAAAATTGAGTCGAAAGTTGATTGGCAGCCCCCATGTGTGAACTTCCCAATGTAATTTTTTAACTCAATTGACAAATAGATAAAGAGTAGCATTTGGCAAAATGACAAAGTAAGCAATTGGCAAAAGGACAAAAAAAATCAATTAAGATTTACCCCATGTTAAAACATGACTTCAAATGGCTTAAACTATTTGGGTGGATGATTTTATAGTTATCCTCCTTTAAATAACTATATTACCTGTTCTAGTTGCTTTTGAACCACACTTTGCTGTTCAGTCACATGTTTCAGCTGTTCTGCATCCTCCTCTGGGAACTCCCGTCCAGATTTTTTTGCAGTGCGCTGTTTTGCAGAGAGAGCCTTTTTAGATTTCCTATGGGCCCCAATCTGGTCCTCTAAAAACTTCTGCTGCATTTGAAGAAGCTGTTGAGTTTCCTGAAGCCACTCCTCATATTGTTTTCTCTGAGAATCATCTGAAAAATAAAAATACATATAGGATTTAAGGGATGTCCAGCCTCAATTGATTTACTTATACAGTGATTACAATGATAAAATAACACTTACTAATCAACTCCTTGGTAACTACTGACAAGAGAGAGAGAGAAAAAAAAAAAAACTTACTGACAAACCCTGGTCCAAAGTTAGGGGGATTGGGTCTTGCAATCTGTGGTGGCAACTTTCCATCCTAAAAGGAAATCATTGTATATGCCATTAGAATAGGTTTAATGCCGGTAAGAAAAGGAAATAAGACTAAAACCCATGGGCATACCAAAAAATGTTGTGAAAAACCGGCTGTATCTGGGGCATGTGATCCTGGAATCTGTTGCACTCTGCCACAAAGGAAAGCATGGAGAGTATTCAACACAAGGAAATGTATCACTGACCATTAAAAATAAACCACTAAAAACTGCATGTGGTCATTTTTAGTTACAAGTAAATAATTAGGCCAATCAAGTTAATAAAAAGCTTTTTGTAATACTGTAGTAATTGTTTAGAGGCGGCAATGTATATAGTAAAATGTTTACCTGTTCATAACTATGGGTGTCATACCCATACTGTTCTGTACCATCACTTTGTTGATCCCCTTTAGAGCTACCATCTTTGCCTTCATGATTGGATCAGTAATTGCATCAAAGTCTACAAAGTAATATAAATCACCACATAAATTACAGGATTGTGATTTGTATATCACAATTATATTCACATTTCAAGTATTCGAGTTACTGGAGTAAAAAATAACATTATACAAATAAGCCTACATTCTAAATATTTAACATTCAAGATAAGCTTATATTCAACAACTGTACAATAACTACACATATAGGACTGCAAGATAAGAGCGGCTGACAGTATAGAATCAAGACAAGATTAAACCACATTATTAACAATGTACAGGTACAACAGCCTCAATTAGTCTCTCAATTGATCTAAGTGGAGCATAGGCTTACCGATGTTAGGGAAAAAAGGATCATTTGACCGTTGCCGAATCATGGCCTGCATCTGCCTTTGCTGTTGTTGCTCCTGCCTCTCTTGATCCAGCAGATCTTGAAGAAGAAGGGGCTGCTCATCTAACAGTAGAGGTCTGTTCTGTTGACTTTGTTGGACTTGAGACCCCTGTTGCCCTGTGGCCCCTAGATTGAACATGCCCTGTTGAGTTTGTAGGTTTAAGGAATGGGGAACAGACTGCTGACCACTAACTATAGGCAGGTTCAGATCCACTTGCTGTCCTTGTGAAGCTTCAAACCCTTGAATTGGTGCCTGCTGGTTCCCAGACTGCATCAAATTTTGGTTACCTAATATTGGCCCTTGGGTTAGAGGTGGATCTACTCTGTGCCCCATTGTTACTCCAGGGTTTATCCCGTGATCTTCGGGTTGTCCTCGCAGCATCACCATACTCATGTTTGAGCCAAGATTCGTCTGGGCATCAGGGTCACCCGAGATGGGAGAAATTATGGATTCACTCCTAGTTTCACCTTGCTTTTCCTTGATCAACAGGCCTGACAACACTGGAGCAGACCCAGGATGTACATCTGCACAAGACTCCTCAAAAAGAACAGAGACATCGTCTTGACCACTTTTACTACTCATGGGCTGATGGTCATCCACTGAGGTTCCAAAACCTTGGCTCTCAGTTTTGATAGTTATTTCACACTGAGAATCCAGAAACTCTTTTGACAGACTTTTTTCTAGTTTGACATTACTAGGACCTTGTATGGCCTCTGATTTAGGTTGAGCTGAGGATATACTTTCACATCTGGAATTTCTTTTTTCAGACAAGGCCTTCTGAAGATCAGAGGTATCCCCATGGTCATCTTCTATGTGATCACTCAGATCAAGTTCTTCATTAAACATGTCCTTTTTGTCCCCAAGGTTCTCAGGATCTGCATAAGCAATAAGATCAAACTTTCCAGATTCCAGAAGATCATCAAGATGAAGGTCATTTGTTTCCAGGTCTAAATCTTTGCCATCATCTGCATCAAGGTTCAGGTTGTCCAGATCCTCATCGACCAAGTCTTTGACCTCCACATCATCAAGGTCCTTCACAGCAGAGTCATCCGTTTCTAGCTTCTCAACACCATCACTACATGGTAATGGGATTTCCTCTGTTGTTCCAGATGTTGTGACATGGAGTAGTGCAGATTCGCTGGGAGTAACTGAATCCCTACTGACCAAATGGCGAAGTGGTACTGCCAGTGTAGTCTGTTGTGGAACTGCATTTGTATGGTGATGTAGATTATTCATATTAGCTGAAGTCTGCATGTGACTGACTGATCCTTGACGTGAAAGGCCCAAGATCGGATCCATTATTCTGGGACCTTGATTTCCTGTAAAGGCCATATTGTGGCCTCCCATGAAGCCATGAGGAGGTCTCTGAGGATGATTAGGATGATCCAAAGCATTAGGTGGCCTAAACGGTAGTCTGACTCTGTTCTCTGGAGCCCTGTGACAAAGTTCAATAAATGGTTGACCCATTATATTATGTTGTTGCATTGAAAGGCCACGTGGTGGAAAATGCTGGGGAAGGCCCATCTGATGATTACTGCCTATTTGCCTAGCAATGTCAACAGAAAGAGGTCGTCTCATATGTGGTGGGATGTTGTCAACCATGGGTCCACCTTGTATCTGGTGAGGGGGCCTGATGAACTGTTCTTGGTTTGGAGCTCCAGGAGGAAATCCAAATCTGGAATGAATTAGGTTTCAAGATAACTTGAACATTAAATTAATTACTAGTTTGACAGCACAATTGATAGAAAAACAACACTTACCTTTGTCCTTGCAGTCTTATGCCCATGTTGTTCAGGTCTCTGGGTAATGGCGGCCGGGAGCACTGGGGTTCATCAGACATGGACCCATGTTGATCGGCAAGGAACGTTCCAGGAAATCTTTGCCCTGCATTAATTGGTGATGATCTCATAGTACCTGGATATGGAGGTGGGGGTCTACCAAAAATATCCTTCTGAGGTCCAGAATCGTTCTGTGACCAATGCCTTGGAGTCCCAGGTGCAGCAGTAACAGTTGCCTCCTGGAGTCCTTTTTCTAGTCTGATTGCACTTTTCTGGTGCTGCTGTTTGAGAATTAACTGCCGTAGTCTTTGGCGCTAAAAAAGAGAAATAACAGTATACAATCAATATTACATCATTAAAAAACAGAAAAAGGGATAGGGTAATATTCTCTAATGGAAAACATACTTAATATGTTTTCAGACCTGTTTAATTTTCTCTTCAGTCTCTCCAAGTGGTGGTTGCATTGTGTTCTGTGAATCTGATGGGTTGCCTGTGTTTACGGAAACATCATGTGACAATCTTTCCCCTGTTTGTGAACATAGGGTTAGTGAAGCTTGTTCAAAAGGATCATGAATAGGTGTCTGGTTAGGATTTGTCTGTTGTAGGGAGAGACTTTCATCTGAAATCACAGGATGTTTGGGGGTCTGAGAATCAAGGGCACAGGGACGAGCAAATGGGTCCTGCATCCTACTTTGTGCTTGATGGCCAAGTGGATCTGTTTGATGGGCCACAAAGTTTAATCTAGGATTTGGTCTGGAGAAGGCTTCTGGGCCAGCTCCTGGACGTGGGGTACCAGGAGGTTGAGAATATGGGTCAGGAAGAACTGGCCTTGGTGTTCCTGGTGATTGATCATAAGTTTCATTTTTGACTGGCCTAGGAGTTCCAGGAGGTTGTAAGAAGGGATCTGAGGATCTCTGACTACCTGGTGATTTAGGGTATCTCTCTCCCGGAAAAGGCCTTGGAGTACCTGGCATCTGAGCATATGGATCAATAGCATGAGACGGAGATTGTCTGCGACTATTAGGTTGTGGCTGAGAAAACGGATCAATTGTTACCTTTCTAGGTGTGGATGGTAGCAATGGATATGGATCAGAGTGTGGTCTTGGGGTACCAGGCATCTGGGCATATGGATCATGAGGTCTTGGAGTACCAGGAGGCTGAGCGTATGGATCAGACATTTGTTGAGGGTAGTCTGGTCTAGGTGTAGATGGTGCCTGTGAATATGGATCTCGTTGAGGGTGTCTGCTCATGGGCAATGGTTGGGCAAAAGGACCTCCTTGTCCTTGATGCATCATTCTGCCCTCATTACTGAAACCATCTCCCATTGATGGATGGGGTGTTAGAGGCTGATGTGAATAAGGGTCAGAGTGTTGAATTTGAGAGAAAGCGTCAGATGACCCCCTTCTCATGCCTTGCTGCCCTGTGCTGAATGGATCTTGCTGAAACTGGGAAGGAGGCATGGGTGTTTTGAACACTGGCACAGATCCAGACTCATTACTCCCTGGAATAGGTGTTAACAGTGGCCTAGAGTAGGGGTCAGAGAGAACCATGCGGCTATGGGTCATGCGCTGGTACACTTCCGATCTTTGGCCTGGCCTGGAAAAATTGTCTCCAGGTATGACATTACTAATGAAGTTTCGTCCTTGCTGCTCAGATAATGGTTCTGGTCTGGGTGGACACATAGGTTTCACAAACGGGTCTGATGGTCGAGGTGTGTCTGGAGGCTTTGCATATGGGTCTGTGCTGGTGGATGTTGGAGATCCAAAGGATTCATGAGCCGGTGAGGGCCTATTTCTTTCTTGAACATCAGACAAAGAACCTCTTCGAGGCGTGCTTGACCCAGATGGTGGTGGCCTGGGGGTTCCCACCATTTTACCATATGGATCCCATGGAGAAGAAGGACGGGATCCAGATGATTCTGGTGAAAACATTTGAGGAGACTGAGGCTGAGATGAGGGTCCCTGCATGTACTGAGTGTCCTGGGTAGGGGTCTTTGCTGTGGATGAAGGGGGTGGAGGTTGGGGACGTAGAAATACATCATCTGTTGATGTACCCGATGTTACAGTTTCAAGCATCTGGAAGCCATCTTTGGATGTCAATTCTTGCAAAGGAGAAGTGTTACCACTGCTGGTTTGAGTTGTCACTGGACTCTGACTACCAGACTCTGAGGTGTCTCCACTGAATTGCTGTTGTTGCTGCTGTTTCTGAAGTTGCTGCTGCTCATTTTTAACCTGTTCTAACTTTTGTGTGGCTTCAATTTTTGCCTGTTGCTTGCTCTTTTGTCTCATTTGCTGTCATGAAAACAAACAAAAAAGTACAAAAAAAGAAAAGAGAAAAAAGGTACCAGTTAATTAAGCCAATGCACTTAAAAGACTACATTATTGATTTTATATATTTTTTGCCAAACTGTGTGTGTGTGTATATATATATATATATATATATATATATATATAGAGTTAGTGCTGCCAACGTTCACGCATAAATTTTTTTAACGCAATTAACGCAGCATCCATTTTTTCTGTCATCCTTTGGCTAGCGTTACATTATATGATCACGCTTTTATCCATGCAAATGCTTTTAAATCATTCAAGTGTGACAAGGCAAGAAAGATCGTGACACACGACGCACAGAAAGGCGCGCCAGAATCGAGTTCTCCTTCGCATTTGAACGAACAATAACACTTAATTATGCCAAAATGTCGTTTTATCGAGTATTCTCTAAGCAATTAAGCAGTCTTAAGTTAAATAACGTCTTAAATGAACGTAAAGAGTGTGAGGGGTGTGATATCCATGTCATGCGCAGCAGGTCTTAAAGTGACAGCTTTAATAAAGAAGATTAATCTATATTTAATTTGTAATTTATGCAGTGCAGACTGTTTGATAACTTTATTCCAGCTACATATCCTACCTGTTAGACAGATAGGAAGGGCACAGGTAAATATGACATTTATTATGGGTTTATGTGAGGATTGTTTTAAGTTCACTTAAATTAAATTTATATTTTTTGAAGCCTAATAAATGTAAAAATTGTATAGCTTTCAATTACACTGTAAAGTTGAATGGATATAATGTTTAAAATGGGGAAAAAGAACATTTTCATCAGTAGCAGTATTAGTAATAGTGATACTGACCTTCATTCATAAAAATATGCCATTAAACGATTCAAGTATTTAAAACATACTGTCTTTATGTTGTATCTACATTAATTTGGAATTTAACTGTGAAATTATTACATTATAAAATACAGTAGTCAACATTTGAAGTGGATCCAAAAAAGTTAATCAAAGTTGTCCTAAGACAAAAACGGGTATTGTTCAAAATTAATGTATAACTTTGATGAAAGGTTTTGATCCACTTCAAATGTTGACTACTGTATATTAAAAACGTTTAAAAACACAAGTGCTTTTAATCGTAATTAATCACAGAGGTAAAATGTGTGATTAATCTAATTAATTATTTTAATCGATTGACAGTACTATGTTTTCTTGTCTTCCTTTTTTCTTTCTAGTAAACACTTTATCAGACCATATTTGTTACTGAGTATTGGCAGATGTATGCCAGAACTGTACCTCAACCTGGGATCCTAACAATGTTGAATGTAAATTCTAAAAAGGTCTAAAAAAACTTATATGAAGACTTAAGTTAACGGAAAATAATGCTACAATGACCACTGACATGCACATGCATAATAAAATATAAACATTATACTTATTTACATTTAACTTTTAAAGTAGCACTGACTAACACTGTTATTTCTTAAATGTCTTAAATCACTTAAAATGTCTCAAAGACTAAGATGCAAAGCTTTGTCATATGTCCAAACATACTGCTTTTCATTATGAGAAATGAGCAAAACTATAGTATTTGCTGATCACATCAAATTGATTTCACATCCTATAATATAGGCCTAGACTCAACTTAATTCAAAATGGCTATTAAACAACATTCTGATTAAATTGTACTGATCAGCCCAAGGTGAAAGCATTTATCAGAGGTTGAGACACCCTGTTTTGCAAAACTTAAAATCTAGAATTTACAATGAAACATCCGTTGGGATGTCAATCACCTGTCTAAACTTCCACTCTTGTTCATGCTCAGATTCTTTGTGCTTGAGCGGATCCTTGAAGAGCAGCTCTGTGTCCATGGGAATGCTGGGATCAAAGGGATCAACTGGCTGCTGCTGCTGCTGCTGTCTTTTCATTGTGTCATTAGACATCTGAACTTTGTTTATACGAAGGGCTGCTCGGTTGTCTCTCGCCTTTTGCTATTGGGGTAGATCCAAGTGAAAAAGTCAAAACTTTTGATATACATGCAAAACTATATAACATTAGGATTTATGAGGCTTAATAAAAGAGCATCTTACCACATAAGGTGCCCTTTCCTGAGAACTAGCTTTCCTCCATAACTTTGCAATTTGCTTCACTCTAGTCGCCCAATCTGTGAAAAAAGTCAGATGGTTGGTCTCTAACTTAACTCTTAAGTTTGCAATTCTACTTGAGGTGTATAAGGAAATTCCATTCACCTGGAAATTCATCTTGAAGGTTAGGGAAGTTCATATTGGTGTATAGAACAGGAGCCACAGTGGCCATTTCACCAAGGGTTTCCTCTTTCTCCCACTTTAACGTGCTCCTCTGAGCATTGGACATGGTGTCAGTCTCCACCTCTGGTGGAGGGACTGATCCAGGCACGGGACCAGGAGAAGCCCAGGGACCAATCACATCACCCCCTATTTGGCTGAATTTCTTCTCCCTGTGGTGACATATCAAGTGATTAAGTGTCTTTTGCATAAGCCACTGAAACTATATAGATTTTTAAACAGAAATGCCAGTACCAATCTGTGTTACTCAAAATCTGAATTCACTCACGTCACATTTTCTGGAAAAGGCATGCGGTGGATGGAAGAGAATGTGCCAGACACTCCAGCTTCAGCAATCATGGGGTTCGGAATAATGTGTGTGTTTGGCCCCATCATGCCATTCATCATAGGCATGCGTGGGAACATTCCACCAGCATCTCCTGCAAATGAGACCATGGAGAAACATGCACTCACATAATGAGCTGTGTAGTTTACATGTGATACTCAAGCCCAGTACAACATTACATCTGTGTGGTTTACTTGACTGTTCATATGAGGAGATAGACAACTTGATACCTGGGTTCTGGAGAGACATTGCTGTGGTTGAGGCATTGGGGGCAGTGTTGGGTGGATGAGTAAGTTGAGGTGGCTGGTTGGCGCTTGGACTGAGCACTGCTGTGAATAAGTCTTCCACATCCTTACCCTCCAGTTCTAAACAGAATGAATAGAATGTATAACATACATATTCATAACTGAAAGACTTTTTATTTGGTCTATTTTACCAACCTGAAAATAAGAGATTTGGCAAATAATACTTTGAATACTGTTAAAAAGTTTAAATTGATGCATTGAATTTTCCATTGTCAGAGCATGACGCATCATGAATCATCAATGCATTTTTACATCTCTAGTTAACACTGCATGAATACAAACTGGTGCAAGACATTTTACACAAATTCTAAATAGGAGAGATTTTCAGAAAATGAGTGAATAACATTTAAAACATATTTCTTTGCAGAATGTTGTCAAAATATTTCAGGAAGCAACAAACCTGGAATTTTGTAGAACTTACTCAGAATGGCCCCTGTAAACAAGGAAATATAATTACAAGTAGGCCAACAATACAAAACCCAACATCTAGTGAAATATAAAGATGACTCAATACATCACAGCATAAAAAGAGTTAAACCCATAAAGATGTAACCAAATACCATTTTTCATGCCAAAATCCATTTTTCAGTTATTACATTTCAGTTGGCAAACAACAATTACAATTGACAAGGGAGAAAAGCTGCTAGGAAAAACACTTGCTGGCTAAGGAAGGAACAATTGAAGGAAGGAATTGCCAGATACCAATATCAATTTGATGAGAAAATCAATCTGTGATAAAAAAAAAATGTTATGTAAATGTAACATGCTATGTTGTCATGTAAATGTTACAAATGTAACATAAAAGCAAGGATAACATGTAATTAATCATGTGTATTGTGAGAAAAGCAGCACAAAAAAGAGAAGAACTATTTTAAGAAAAAATGCAAGATTCTTACCATCAGAAACCATCTTGTCCAGCTCAGGACTTAGTATTACATCCAGAGGTTCCTCCTGTAGTGTCCTAGTACCCCGAGAAGAGCCAGGATGAGGGGAAGCTGACTGATCATCTGGTAGGGTGCCAATGTCCAAACCAGCTGGGAAGAAAGTTAAACAGCTAGTCTCAAACTTAGTTTCTTAGCTCTACTGAATACACAACTCAACACAACACAACTCAAAATCTGCCGAAAAACAGAGTTGTCATTCTGTAAGCGCCTAAATCAGAGTTGGTACGCAACCTATTTGCTACTGTGTCTGAGTCTTTGCTAAGATAAGAAAGTAAAAAAACAAAGGAAGACTGAGGACTGACATTTCATGTCATGGTAAAATGAGGAAAAGTTTTTCTCTCTCTCTTTCATCCTCTCAACTAACTAAATTTTCCAGGAAACAGTAACCTAATTAATGTTGCCTGCCCAACTGTGTGAAAAAGTCCCTTAAAAATTTACGTTTTCATCATTGCATATCATTTCCCATTAGAATAGAGCTTACTCAATGAAAAAGCAATTGCAATGATTAATCATAATAAATGTTGTCATCAACATCAAAGAGTCAGCCGTTGTGCTTTGGAAAGCTTGGCAGTGTTGCTGTATTTAGACATGTATTTAAACTTTAGGTTTCACTTAAAGTTCTTGTTCCAGGTTCAAAACAATTTAAGCTTCATCAACAGAATATGTGGCATCAGTTATGTTAATGTACACTACATTAATGCACTTACAATTCAAGTCTATAGGGGCAACGTTACAGGGTTTAAAGGCTGAGATGTACAGCTTGTATTTTTGTTTAATCACTTATATGAATTCTTCCATGCAAAAATGTGTTATGTGAAAGTTGTCTAAATCTTGCTGTTAGCAATGGGACAACTGTGCTAGGCAAATGAACTTGGTTATTAGGTACCATACAATAGGTGGATTTTGCTCAATGTAAACAGTAGTTTGAAGATAGTTGCGTCACGTCACCTAGTGGAATCCCTGCGAGTATCAAAAGCTACTGCATTTATATGGGTTGCATCAGGGCCATAACCACCACAGATATAGAGGGGGACAAGTCCCTCCCCCCAATATTTGATATTCTTAAAGCTGTTCTGCTTTACTCCATTACACACCGCTCTGTTTGTTGTTAGGATGACAAAAAGTTTTAAATGTTACATTTTTAGGTTGGTCTGCCTCAGCGGTCTAACAGTGTTCTTATTTACTTTTCTTTATTTCCTTAAATCCATTTTAATCATTTAATTCGTTTAAATAAACCAATAAGACCAATAACAATCACACTAAATAAAATTCAAAATAAAAAAAAGATTCTACAGATTTTAATATTTTGGAATCTACTTAACATATTTGAACTGAAATAACTAAAATGCATTAAGTTGTGATAAAATGAAGATAAATTAATTTTGTGAACCCACGTACAATATTTTCAGTGTATAATGTTTAATTCTAACAGCTATAATTATGAAATAGTCCAGGTTTTAACGTTTATTCTGATGCAATAATAAAATACATTTTTGAAGTTGAAGGATAAGTTGAAATTCAGCATGGAGTTAATAGAGCTTAAAGGGATAGTTCACCCAAAAATGAAAATTCTGTCAGTATTTACTCACCCTCATGTTGTTCCAACCCCGTAAGACCTTCGTTCATCTTCGGAACACGAATTAAGATATTTTTGATTAAATCTGAGAGCTGGATCACTCCTCCATAGGCTTCTTCAGGGATTGAACTTGCAGGCCCCGAAAAGTAATTACAGACATCGTTAAAATAGTCCAAGTGTATACAGTGGCTCAATCCTAAGTTTATCAAGTGACGAGAATACTTTTTGTGTGCAAAAAAACAAAAATAACGACTTTATTTCAACTATTCATTTCCTTCTCTGTGGGCCTCGAGTCAGTTCACTAGTGTAAAAGCGTAAGCCTCTGTTGTTGTACGTCACACGCATCACCCACATGACCAGCGTCGGCCAATAGTGAGCCCACGTGTGACGTAGCTCTACGCTATTACACTAAGTTAACTGACTAGAGGCCAACAGAGAAGGAAATGTATAGTTGAAATAAAGTCGTTATTTTTGTTTGTTTTTGCGCACAAAAAGTATTCTCGTCGCTTGATAAACTTAAGATTGAGCCACTGTAGTCACTTGGACTATTTTAACGATATCTTTAATAACTTTTCGAGGCTGGCAAGTTTCAATCCTTTTGAAGCCTATGGAGGAGTATGGAGGAGTGATCCAGCTCTCAGATTTCATCAAAAATATCTTAATTCGTGTTCCGAAGATGAACGAATGTCTTACGGCGTTGGAACAACATGAGGGTGAGTAAATACTGACAGAATTTTCATTTTTGGGTGAACTATCCCTTTAAGCTGTGTTGCACACAAAACATTCCTCTAAAAAGCACCTTGGTATTTACTACCAAGCAGGTAAGCAAAGCCTTATATATTTACATATATATTGCACACAGAGGTTACGCTACGAATAATAATTGTGTGTCACTGACAAATTGGGTTGTAAATTTTCTGTCATGTTCTGTTTATCCATCTGTAAAATATTGTAACATTTTGTATTTTAACCAAGAGACCACAAAAACTTCAGTGATAAGGGTAGTCCTATCAAGTGCTATGTTCAGTTTCTTTTTATTCTACTCTCAATTGCTTTGCTCAACACAAAAAATTAGCTGTCAATGTTACATTTTTTAAATTTTTTTTTAAATTAATACAACCTCTAATTATAGATTTATACATTATATGTTAAGGAAAATTAGAAGCAGTAAAAACTTTTTTTCAAACCCTTTAGAGCTGGCTTTAACACTGAAGAAGTTACATCACTCGCAAACCACTAATTTCACCACAGCAAGGCCATTCAACAGAGAGAAGGGAATGTGTCCTTGCCAACTAAAAAGCTGGCAATTGTGAAGAAATAAAATTATCAACTAAATTAGACCCTGGAGAAAAGAAATAGGACTAAACACAGCATTTTTTAAGCACATTTCAGTAAAATGTCACAGATTGCAAACAATCACAGTTGCCAAGTAAGGTACAGTAGCAGCCAAACCCAACGTCCATCTAAGGACAGTTTAGTTCTCACCTCAGTGTCTCAAAAGGGTCATGTGCAAGAAAACATGTGGTTTGTTTGTTTGTGGTTAGTAAAAAAATAGAAGCAGAAAGCTCAAATTAAATGCGTGTGTGTGTGTTTATCAGGAAAGGGATCATGCAGAAACTGTCACAACAAAAAAATTGAGGGCCTGTTTAGGGGCCGAGAGGCCAGGAGAGGGGGGCTGCTCTACTTCTACAGCCAGGAAGGCTGTGCCAACAGGGCTCTTACCGAATGGAGAGGGGGAACGGTCCACCTGGAAAGGGCATAAATCAAGACCTACAAGAACCCAAACCAGATAAAACCAAATAATTATAAAACAGAGAAACTGCAGAGAAAAAAAAAAAACGTAAAATAAAAAAGGAGTATGCTAAGACGACAACAAATAAAGACAAACAGAGCAAACCAGGTAAAATGTGAAATGCAAGTGTGAAATTGTGAAAGAAAAGAGGAAATGCAATTGTGAAGGCACACGATTACAGGTGATTTCTGGGATTATTAGAGCATCTGCAGAGTGAAGAAAGAAGAGAGACTATCCATCGGCCAGATCTCAGGACTCAATCTAACCTGATTCAGGGCCTGGCTTGACCAGGTCATCAGACAGCATTCCCAGGAGATCATCATCTGAATGTAGAACCAGCTCAGCTAAGGGATCCTCCACATTGGCTAGAGATCAAGAAGACAAGTGTTTCTGAGCACGAGAATCCATACTAAATCACCAAGTGTTCCTTGATTAAATGTTACCAAAGGCTGGGCGGTAAGACCAATATACTGTGGCGGATGGACTTCTTTATAATAGGGGTGTGAGTCTGTCAGTTGGACACGGTTTGGATTATAAAAACACAATGAACAAAACTATAAACGATGTCATGAGAAGCTCTGATCCAAAACCTAGTAAGCTGCCTACGAAACATTTTAAGTCAACATAACATCAGATTTTTTTATTATAAATTTACACTCACCTAAAGGATTATTAGGAACACCTGTTCAATTTCTCATTAATGCAATTATCTAATCAACCAATCACATGGCAGTTGCTTCGATGCATTTAGGGGTGTGGTCCTGGTCAAGACAATCTCCTGAACTCCAAACTGAATGTCAGAATGGGAAAGAAAGGTGATTTAAGCAATTTTGAGTGTGGCATGGTTGTTGGTGCCAGACGGGCCGGTCTGAGTAATTCACAATCTGCTCAGTTACTGGGATTTTCACGCACAACCATTTCTAGGGTTTACAAAGAATGGTGTGAAAAGGGAAAAACATACAGTATGCGGCAGTCCTGTGGGCGAAAATGCCTTATTGTTGCTAGAGGTCAGAGGATAATGGGCCGACTGATTCAAGCTGATAGAAGAGCAACTTTGACTGAAATAACCACTCGTTACAACCGAGGTATGCAGCAAAGCATTTGTGAAGCCACAACACGCACAACCTTGAGGCGGATGGGCTACAACAGCAGAAGACCCCACCGGGTACCACTCATCTCCACTACAAATAGGAAAAAGAGGCTACAATTTGCAAGAGCTCACCAAAATTGGACAGTTGAAGACCGGAAAAATTTTGCCTGGTCTGATGAGTCTCGATTTCTGTTGAGACATTCAGATGGTAGAGTCAGAATTTGGCGTAAACAGAATGAGAACATGGATCCATCATGCCTTGTTACCACTGTGCAGGCTGGTGGTGATGGTGTAATGGTGTGGGGGATGTTTTCTTGGCACACTTTAGGCCCCTTAGTGCCAATTGGGCATCGTTTAAATGCCACGGCCTACCTGAGCATTGTTTCTGACCATGTCCATCCCTTTATGGCCACCATGTACCCATCCTCTGATGGCTACTTCCAGCAGGATAATGCACCATGTCACAAAGCTCGAATCATTTCAAATTGGTTTCTTGAACATGACAATGAGTTCACTGTACTAAAATGGCCCCCACAGTCACCAGATCTCAACCCAATAGAGCATCTTTGGGATGTGGTGGAACGGGAGCTTCGTGCCCTGGATGTGCATCCCACAAATCTCCATCAACTGCAAGATGCTATCCTATCAATATGGGCCAACATTTCTAAAGAATGCTTTCAGCACCTTGTTGAATCAATGCCACGTAGAATTAAGGCAGTTCTGAAGGCGAAAGGGGGTCAAACACAGTATTAGTATGGTGTTCCTAATAATCCTTTAGGTGAGTGTATAATATTTATAATGCAGTTTATTATAAATAAATTTTCTGTGCACATAATAATTTTAAAAAACTTGTGCCCTCACTATCTTTAATCAAAAACCTTAACTTTTCCTCGCAACATCACTTCTCTGATGAAGTGTGCACCGACCCGAGAGCAGGACAACAACCTCTCCATTCCAGCAACCTGTCACTCACATGAGATCGCAGTTATTAGCAAATGACAACGATTCAATCAATTCCTCATGGACAAAATCAGGTTCTGCCCAAAAAAAATTTTCTCATTCGAGAATCCATTTAATTCAGATCTACATCTCAATATGCAAGACAAGTAAACTCTGTTTAATGCCAAATGTCAAATGCAAAAGGACAACTAATTTGGTCAACTCTTAAAGCAGAATTGCATGTGTGTTAAGGACAATGCGACACGCTCAGTAAAAAAAACAAAAAAAAAACAATCCAAGATGGCAAATGATGTGGAAGAAATAATGGCTATAAATATAATTATTTCCATTTAATATAAAATATTATCAATATAGAACAGTTTACCCAGTATTTGTGTGCGCTTTGCTATTTTAAACTAGACAAATGCGTTGATGGCTTAGCAACATGCCAAGTACAAACTCTATTGAAATCAATTTTGAGTTGAGCCTCCTTTATGTGTTCCAGTGCTATTTATGTAGAGCATTCAACCATATGAGGTTGCATTTCAGAAAAGAAGCTGACTTAGAGGTAGCTGTAAAACACGAGGCAGCTCACTCAATTTTGGAACAGAGCCACACTATTACATCTAAACAAAATTGCTCATGTTTCTGTATCGACCTTAAACATTGAGGGTGACATCCAACAAAATAAAAAGGGGTTTTCAATGACATTCGCATCCACCTGTTCCTCATCTTTAATATTTTTGTTATATCCTTGCAGTGGTACAAGATTTTGGTCTTACCGCCCACCCCTAATGTTAACTGAAATATTCTTTATAATTTTGCTAAAATCAAGGTTTCAGTTGCATTAAATGTATAAAGATGCATGCATAATAAGATTCCCAAATCAAACACTTGTTTCAAGATTAAAACTCCATGAAAGGGTTAAATATGAGAATCTGCAGAGCAGAGAAAGGGGCTTTGCTCTATGGGAGATGAAAATCTCTAAGGACAAGCAAGCAGCCCTGAAAGCCTTCAAATAGCTTTGTGACTGCTCTCCAAACGAATACGCACAAGCCTTCTAAACACAGAACTGTTACTGCCAGCTTTCTATCCTCCCAGAGAGCTACGACGGGGAATTCAGAAAAGTGCTGGCAAATTGGGTTTTAAAAACATTTTAGCTTGGCTGTGAGCAGAGGTCTGCTGGCTTGGGTGTAAATGAGGGTTGACAGAACTGAGGATAAGGAGAAATGGTGAAGAATGAGGCATTTGAACAAGCTCTTCAGCCTATAAGAGTATGCAAATAAGGGCTGAAGAGGACACAAAATGAGCACAAGGGGGTTAAAAAAAGTGCATGTGTACAGTGCATCTTCTTTAGGCCCTGTGGCAAAAAAATCAGCCGAGACTATAATGCAATCCACTGTAGGATTCTGCAGTGCTGCTGGGTTGTGTGATGCATTCATTGTGTGCAGAGGAGAAAGCGGGAGGTACGGTGATAATGTGCATTACTTCCCTACAGAATTCACTGCAGTCTAGAACAGTGAAATGTGACCCTGATGGGTCAAAGCAAAAAACAAACAAAAAAACTCTACACAAAACCAATTCACAGTAGAGAGAAGAACTTGTTTGGTGTTTGGGAAGCACTCTGTTTATATATATATATATATATACACACTTCAGCTCTATTTGTATTTTTAAATATGAAGACAGAGCTGAACATACGCAGTTGCCCTGCTTTAGATGAGACGGGAGTGGAAGTGGTACTGAGAAGTGGGTCAGATAAAGGGTCCAGGAAGCTTCTGCTTTGTGATTTGCTGTCTGCATGATCGGCTTCTTCCTCCACAAGCCCTGTTTCCAGAGTCACCTTGGTCTTCTTGCTTTTAACCAGAAGTTCTTTCCCAAAAAATGCCTCCTGTAACACATACATGTTCACAAGTTAATAAAACAGGCTCTGGTAATACACATCATGCACAAGCACACTAAATAATAACTCGATTACCACATTCTATGCAAAAACTGTATCAAAAAAGCTAAAATGCCCCGCACTTTAAAAATAATAATAATAATCTAAGTTGTAAATACAACAGATTATTAGATTAGGTTTACAACAAAATCCTTTTTTTTTTTCTTCTTCAAAATGTCATTTAATTTAATGTTTTACTTGCCATTTCTTTGTAATTATTTGTGAAATTTACAAGCAATTTTTTTTGAGTGAAAATTGTTTCTACAATTTCTTTCAGTATGGGTGGTTTCTAGTTTGCTAGGGTTTTCTGGGTAATTGCTAGTTGATTTCTAGGGTGATCTGAGAGGTAACTCCAAGACTCTACGATATTGTGCTGTCTGGTTATGGCATTTTTTCTGCTTATTTTGTCGTCCACCAGGTGAAAGTCGCAATTTTTTCTTTGCAGCACTAACTGTCATTTTTGGCTTGCAATGTCAAAAGGCTGCCACAAGTTTGTAGCAGTACAGAATATCTAACAGTACCAAAAGATCAATGTGATGATTCCCTGCTGTGTTAAAACATTAAAGGCCTAATGTGCTTCAATTTAAATCATTGATTCAAGACATCCCTCTGGTGACGACCTTTAAGTCTGATTTAAGGTTTGACAAACAGGAACGCCTCAAGTGACAGCTGTTACAGTTAATGCATCACTGCATCTCCATGCTGAGCATGATGGTCTTTTTTAAGAGCAGTGTGTCAACCCTACACATGCTCACAAAATCCCTGACCACTACATTCATTCTTCAGATCAACCACATTCAGCTTTGACATGGATACAGGGCTGCTTATGTTTACTGAGAGAACTAGTAATTAATTACAAGATACTTTTATCTAAAGTGACATATGTAGTACACTTACAGGTTTATTCCCCTGCAGTGGCTTGTGGTTTAAATAATGTTCCAGATTCAACACAAGTTAAGCTCTATTGACACCATCTGGGGTCTGTTCTCAATTACCAAAGAAAATAATGTAGAGTCCAGATTGCAAAAACAAGCAAAATATTTATTTTCCTAAAAACCTTTTCACATGAACCAGACTGCAACTTTTAGCTGACTGGGCCAACGGCTCGCTAGCTAAGAAGTTGGACTGAATACTCAAGTAAATTTTCACATAAATGTCTATTGTTTTTTTAATTGAGACTACAGAAACACTTTGACAATTCACACAATTATTTAATTAATTGTTGATTCATTAGTTGATTTGTTCTATGTTGGTGCTTTTTGTCAATTATAATTATTATAAGCAATTTTTTTGTTTAAATTCAGCTAAAGGACCCGTTGGATTTCTTCACTAACGACAAGTGATCGGTACAGTTTAAGAAACATTTTATATAAATATTTGTGGGTTTGACCTGTAGGTACGAGGGGAAGACCTCCTCGAGTTTGGTTTTCTTCTTCCTGTATCTCTTCTTGACTTTCTCCAGAGGCTCACTAACAATGGGAGTCCCACCCACCGGAGTATCTGGTTCATTCCAACCTGGTGAGAAGATAAACTTGATGCAACAACTAAGAGGACCGACCAAAATAAATAAGCATCAAAAACTGAGATGTCTATATCATACCTTGTTCCTTTCCTGGAAGGTTCTCTGTAAGCGAGCTTATAGAGTCTTTCTGACTGAGAGACCGCTTGCCTTTTCCCTGTCCTGCTTTGCTCCTCTGACGCACCATAAACCCACCAATACCTAAAGAGGGAAGATGGGGAACAAAAGTCTAATTTAACTTAAAACAGTCAGTAAAAAAAAGAGAGAAGCTGCTGGACCCCTAAAGTGGGTGACGGACGCAATCAGGAATTAATAACATGGGACCCTGAACAGTGATGTCTTGACATTCATCTCCATAATTCAGGAAGACGTATGAACTTTGGGCCAGAAGAGGGTGATTCATCTTGGCTACGCTCCTGGAGGAACCATTTCAGGTAAGTCTATTTCTGGTTGTGCCACATTGGCTGTTTCTGACCCCACAACCCCCACCTCAGCACAGTCCACGACACGGAGAGTCAGGACAGACTCTTGGATTGATTTATGTAGTGTAAATAGTGGAAACATTTCTATTGTAGGATACAGGGATGGAAACTAAATGTAATAAAATACAATACTAACAAATCAAAGAGCACTTAAACAAGGCTTCACTAATTAACATTTCTGAAGTCTTTATGTAATCACTTCTATCAAAAAAAAAAAAAGAAGAAAAAAAAAAAAGTATGGCACATGCAGGGTTGGGGGAACTTTGAAAAACAAAAACTAGATTTGTTCAGAACACTAAAGGCCCCGATGTACTTCAAGCGAAATCGAAGGATGAACTGGTGTGGTGTTCAAACAAAATCAGGCCAAAATGAAGCTAGTTTGGGGTTTGAAACTAACTTTCTGGAAAAGTGCTCTCTGGCTGGTAAACATCTTCAAACTTCCATTGGTCATTGGAAATTATGCAATAGGTAGGTGTGCTCTGGGGATCCTCCTTCTTTGACATAGAAATCTAAATTTATTCTGTTGAGTCTGTGGTCAAATGCGAGTAAAAACATGAACACACTGAAGAGATGGCTGAGTTTACAACTGGCATTAACATGCGACCTGTATCCGTATGTTGTCCACATACACATTGAAAAGACTAGTGTAAACGCGCTTCTGATCGGAATGTTATCTGATCGGTGTGTCCAGGTTCGGAGGTAGTCGAGGACGCATTGTGATCGGATCTTAGTGTAATGTAAACGCAATCCAGACATCATGTCTGCATTCACAGGTGGACGTCACACAAAACCTGCCTACTGTCATTATTCCCCCTCGTCTCTCTCCAGGAGTCGAGTGTGAAGTACATCGCAAATATACTGAAAAGTTAGCCTTCGCACCCGAAATTAGCAGAACCATTAATTTTCTGTAAAGAAAGTGCATTTTTCCCTGCACAGCTGGCAAAGTTCTCGGGACGTTTCTCTGTACCGTTTCCATTACAGCATCTATCCACATTATTAGTACTTGCAGCCTCTTCATCCTCCTCATTTTGCGAGATTTGTAAAATGTCCCCTGATTGAATTTTTTTTTCACCACTTCAGGTTGACTTTGCACCGGAGCCATCCTTTTGTTTTTTTTTTTGCGAGATCCGATCTGTTACCCAGATACAGAAACCACTTGATGTGGACAGGTGTAAACGCACCGTGTCCTAATTGGCTTAAAGCGGCACTATTCAGTTTTTTTTAGCTTAACTCAACAGCTTCGGAGTTATTGGAATGGTTATATGACTTTTTTTTTCGGGTTGAATGGTGGCCGTCTTGCTCCCCCCTGGTGCCTGTGAGTGGAAAAACCACCCTTGCAACTCTGGCCCGGCGGGCCGCCGGTCTCAGCTTCAGGAAGTATCGCGTGATATCAGCTCTCACGATGTAACGAATTGCTTTACGGCACTGCACACATACACCATCTCAACCATAGACTGATCTCAACATTTATATGCTAGCCTTCTGTGTCTCATACATACCTCAGTCAGTGGACATGGCTCCATGCGTTCAATGCGCTCCATTGTTAATGCCAAGTGTAAACGCAGCCGATGCTTTACAGTAGAAATTTAAGTTGTAATTGAAAGCGCCACCGACACTTTTTTCATGTTTAATACTGTAAAGCTGCTTGCTTTAAAGAAATGTACTGCGTAAAATGCTATATGACAGAGGTCTCCAACCCTGCTGGGGACCCACAGTCCTGCAGAGTTTAGCTCCAACCCTCACCAGCTAAACAAGCTCTTCAGGATTGCTTGAAAATCACAAGCTGAAGCAGGAGAGCAGGAGAAGGGTTGAAGACATCTGCTATATAAATAAACTTGCCTTAAATGACACCACTAAATAGTTATTGAGTATTTCAAAAAATAAACACTGAAGTCAGATGCAACTAGGGGTGACGTGAGGATAAAGCTGTGCAGATACACATGTCTATACAGGACGTTTTTTTGTTTTTTAAGAAAGAAAAAAAAAACGAAATGGAAGGCAGTGCTTAAATAGGACATTACTTTAAAGAGATTACTTCTTTAGTCAGAAGAAAAAAAAGCTCAGAGAGAACATTCTTTCCAGAGTTCTCCCCGGCTAGGAGCTTTAAAGAGCAAAGCACTGTGGGATGCTATTTAAGGTCCAGAATTTGCAGTCGCACTATTTCACAGTCCAGTGGAGCTGTCCTTTCCGATAAGTGCACCTTTCTCTCTCTCTCGCTCTCTCTCACCCGGTCTGTACGGCTTCCTTTTCCTCTTCTTGTTGCCGTCGGCCCCTTTCAGGTGGTCATCACAGGGCTCACGCTCAGGGCTGGAGTCAGATTTCCCATCACAGTCCATCGGATCGCCCTCTGCAATGCGGCCAAACAACACAGAGCACTGTAGATGCTGACAGAATAATCTCCAAACCATACAAAGATATACATAGACAGTGTGGTTCAGTGGTTGACATTAATAACCACCACTAATAAAAACAGAACACAAACATGAGTTCAATGCAATCTGATTTGTATAAAGACCACAAAAACAAAGGAAGGTGGAAAGACTGGTGCACTAAAATGACAGAATTACCCACAAATAGGGTACAAAATAGGGCTTGAAAAAGTATTCCCTTTCCTTTTTAACAATGGATGAAAAGAGGGAACTAATCATTTTTCTATTTCTTTTATATGAGGTTCATTCTGATTACCAATTAAAAACTTTCTTTACAAGATAATTACATTCTAGCAGTAAAACATTTTTTTCATAATAAAATAAAAATGATCTCCAGCATTCCCTAAATAGGACAAGCGGTTTAGAGAATGGATGGACAGCATCTGCAAAAAATAGAAACACTACAAACAATGGTACAATTTGTGCAATTATATCTTGTTATAATTTTTCTACATTTTATATATTAGGACCGGGTGTTACATTTTTATGCCATAATTTGTTTCATAGGGTGCAAATCATGTGGTAACAGAATCATGTGGTGAAGTCTTAACATAAAAAAAAAAACTCTTAACATGAACCCAGGAGATGGAGATATTATTTAAAGTTGTAAATTGCAATTTTATATAGTATGCTCTGGCAGTGAGGGGGTTAAACTGCTGGCCCAATTCCTCATCATTACCCCCCGCCTGTTCTCTCAGACTGGTGCTCTGATGGAGGGGTTGGCCATTAATTCAGTTAGAGCCGTCCAGCCTCTGATCACTGGAATGCAAAGGCAGGTATAATTTGCTGACTGCTGTTTTCAAAGCCTCTCTTCCCTCTCCAAGTCAAATTCATTACACGGCTAACCTTCCTGTCGATTTCTCTCTCGCTCTCTCCATTCGTTTTTTTTTACATTTTCAACAAATATTTTCTATTTTAAATCTATTTTCTAGATTATTCTGTCTTTCTCTGTTATGTTCAGCTGTGTGATGGCTGTCATCACCAATTCACAATCATCGTCAAAGTCAAGTGGCAGAATAACGTCAAAGCCAGGTATTTTATTATGATTTAAATTTTTTAGGAAAACTAAAACTAAAGCTATAAAAACACATTTTCTTTATTTGAAATAAAATAAATGAGATCTTAAGTTAGCTACATAAAATCAATCAATAAAATAAATCAATCAATCGATCAATCAATCATTTCAGCCAGTTGCCAAGGCAACATTTCTCATTCTCTTTTAGGTTTAACCCTTTAAGCCCTGAAGGCATTGTTGTTTTTTGAGACATACAAAAAAGTAAAGACTCATAACTACAAAACTAGCAAGGAGAATCAAAAGGTATGTATCGTTTGATAGAAAACTTTTTACATTTTCAGAAAAAAAAGAAAGAATTACATTTGGACATTCTCATGCTGAGAAACTGCTGATAAAAGACAAAAAAAAGTGTGCTCAAGGGAAATTTTACATATCTTTCTTATTTGACATAAAAAACCCAGGAAGGAAATAAGTTTTTGGTAAGTTAATAAGTTTTTCTGTTTTTGGTAACAGCATTTGGAACCAATGTAGCCTTTTTGTTTAGCACTTAAAAAACTATAAAGACATTTTATAGCTTTTAAAACTACTTCAAACTTTCTAGTTAGGCTTTTTCAAGAGAACTTAAAGTTTGTCTATTGCTCGATCATTTGCTCGATTGCTTTTGTCCGCCTCGCTGCCTGCTGTGAGCTGTGAGTTTGTTTGCGTCGTGGCTGTCTAAGCCTCGTATTAGCTTCGTATTTCCTTCTGTTTTTCCGTATTTCTCTCTTTACTCTGTTCTGAACCATCATTTAACTCATAATTACAACTCGGACTGTTGGCCAGACGCGTCTCAAGATATTATACGGCTGGAACCGCAAATACGGTTGGAACATTGGTTGTTGGTCGTAGAGCGAGACACCGCTTCACTGCTGTTCGCCCTGCGATCGACTGCTTTTGTCAGCCTCGTTGCCCGCTGTGAGTTTGTTTGTTTGCGTTTGTTTGTTTGCGCAAATACGGTTTGAACATTGGTTGTTGGTCGTAGAGCGAGACACCGCTTCACTGCTGTTCGCCCTGCGATCGACTGCTTTTGTCAGCCTCGTTGCCCGCTGTGAGTTTGTTTGTTTGCGTTTGTTTGTTTGTTTGCGCAAATACGGTTTGAACATTGGTTGTTGGTCGTAGAGCGAGACACCTCTTCACTGCTGTTCGCCCTGCGATCGACTGCTTTTGTCAGCCTCGTTGCCTGCTGTGAGTTTGTTTGTTTTCCCGTCTATCGTGCGTCTACATTACACCCATACCACGGTTTTTACCCAAGACTTGAGTCATAAATTAGTATAAATATTAATAGCATCACTGGTTGCATCATTGCTAACTTACTGTCCATCTGTTAAAATGGCGAATATGTCAGGTGTATGTTGTCTACCTTTGGGTGCAGATGAGAACAGATCTGAATTGCTCGCGGTGCAGTCTGAATTAGAAGCTGCAGAAAAGCAGATCCGTGACCTTCTAGAGAGACAAGCTAAGCTGAGAGACCGGCGTTTAGCTCTTGAAACATCATGCGCTGATGCACACGGATCAGTGATTAACGTTAGTAATCCGCTGCCGCTGACCTCGTCTACTTCGTGCGTTTCTCAGCATTGGTCCCGAGCGTCTAGGTCACGATCAGCCATGATTTCATTCACTCCGGCTCCAACACACCACCACGAAGCCTGGGTGGTTCCGCGGAAGCCGCGTGCCAGGACAAGAATCTTTTCGCCCCTCCCGGTTTTCGAGATCTCCACTCAGAACCGCTTCTCCCCTCTTCGCGAAACGGAACGCGATGCTGTGATCATCGGCGATTCCACCGTCCGACACGTCCACGCTACGTTAGGTAAAAGTAAGGTCACTGCGCGGGTAACTGAGATCTTGAACGGTGACGAGCGCGTCGGAGCTGTTGTGCTGCACGCGGGAGCTAACGACATTAGGCTGCGACAGACGGAGGTTCTGAAGAAAGACTTCAGGAGCCTTATCGATACGGTACGCAGAACATCGCCTGAAACATCGATTATTGTGTCTGGACCGCTTCCTACGTACCGACGAGGGCATGAAAAGTTCAGTAGATTATTCGCCCTAAATGAACAAAAACTATTTCTAAAGCTAGGTCTTCTAAACATTAGATCGCTCACACCTAAGGCGGTTATTGTAAATTAAATGGTTACAGATAATAATTTCGATGTTCTGTGCCTTACTGAAACCTGGCTTAAACCAAATGATTATTTCGGTCTAAATGAGTCTACTCCGCCAGGATACTGTTATAAGCATGAGCCCCGTCTGATCGGTCGTGGCGGCGGTGTTGCAACAATCTACAGAGATATCCTTAATGTTACTCAGAAAACTCGTCATAGGTTTAATTCGTTTGAAGTACTTATGCTAAATGTTACGCTCTTAGATGTAAGAAAAAAATCCCTATTATCTCTAGCATTGGCTACTGTATATAGACCTCCAGGGCCTTACGCCAATTTCTTAAAAGAGTTTGCTGACTTTCTATCAGATCTTTTGGTCAACGTCGATAAAGCATTAATTGTTGGAGATTTTAACATACACGTAGATAATTTAAATGATGCATTAGGCGCTGCGTTTACAGATTTATCAAACTCCTTCGGGGTCAAGCAAAACGTCACCGGACCAACTCATCGTCTTAATCATACACTCGATTTAATTATATCATATGGAACCGATCCAACCGATATAGATATCATTCCACAAAGTGATGATGTCACTGACCACTACTTGGTAACTTGCATATTACGCACTGCTGTAATATGTCATGCTGCGCCACGTTATCGACCAGGTAGAACAATTCGTCCATCCACCATAGATCATTTCTCAAATAGCTTATCTGATCTGTCTCAGCTGCTGCCTGAACCCAAAAAAACAGATGAATTAGATGAACTAACTAGCACTATGAGCACCATTCTCTCTAGAACATTGGATATTGTTGCACCCATTAGATTAAAAAAGGTCAGAGAAAAAAGTATAGCACCATGGTACAATAATACTACGTATGTTTTAAAGAGAGAAACCCGTAATTTAAAGCGTAAATGGAAAAAAACTAATTTAGAGGTCTTTAGAATCGCGTGGAAAGACAGTATGTCACTTTATAAAAAGGCACTTAAAACGGCCAGGGCTGAGCACCTCAGCAAATTAATAGAAAACAACCGAAATAATCCAAGGTTTTTATTTAATACCGTGGCTAGACTAACAAATAAACAGACGTCATCTGAACAAAATACCTCGTTACAGTTTAGTAGTAATGATTTCATGAACTTCTTCACCGAGAACATTGAAAGCATCAGAATCAAAATCATAAACGTTCGATCTTTGCTCGCGCCTTCGGCCGCAATTATCATCCCGCAAGAACAATTACAATGCTTTACAACCATAGAACAAAAAGAGTTAAATAAACTTATCACGTCATCTAAAGCAACAACATGTTTATTAGATCCTAAACCAACTGAACTACTGAAAGAAGTGTTACCTATAGTGGAAGAGCCTCTTCTCAATATTATTAACTCATCTTTTATCTTTAGGTCATGTTCCAAGAACGTTCAAGCTGGCAGTTATAAAACCTCTTATTAAGAAACCACAATTAGATCCAAATAACCTAGCAAATTACAGACCCATTTCGAATCTTCCATTTATGTCAAAAATATTAGAAAAAGTTGTGTCCGCTCAACTCGGCTCTTTCTTGCAAGAAAACGACATCTATGAAAAGTTTCAGTCTGGATTCAGGCCACATCATAGCACTGAAACTGCGCTTGTTAGAATCACAAATGATTTACTTTTAGCTTTGGACCAAGGCTGTATCTCAGTACTAGTTTTACTTGATCTTAGTGCTGCGTTCGATACTATAGATCACACAATACTCTTAGATCGACTACAAAATTACACTGGTGTTCAAGGACAAGCATTAAACAGGTTCAGGTCATACTTATCTGACCGCTTCCATTTCGTCTACTTAAATGGAGAAAAATCAATTATAACTTCGGCAAACTATGGAGTACCGCAGGGATCTGTGTTAGGCCCTTTATTATTCTCAATATATATGCTGCCACTTGGTAATATTCTAAGGAAACATGGAATTAGTTTCCATTGTTATGCTGATGACACTCAAATTTATATTTCATCACGGACAGATGAATACGCTAAATTATCCAAATTGACAGATTGTGTTAAAGATATAAAAGATTGGATGACGCGTAATTTTCTTTTATTAAATCCAGACAAGACAGAGGTAATACTTATCGGTTCTAAAAACCGTCCACAAAACCTTTCACAGCACGACTTTAACATAGTAGGATGCCCTGTTACTTTATCCGCTACAGTAAAAGACCTGGGTGTTACATTAGACTGCAACCTGTCTTTTGAAAAGCATATTTCATATGTTACAAAAACTGCCTTTTTCCACCTTAGAAACATTGCTAAGCTACGTAATATGCTATCAGTCTCTGATGCAGAAAAGTTAGTTCATGCATTCATGACCTCGAGACTAGATTACTGTAATGCTTTATTAGCTGATTGTCCTGCATCTTCAATAAACAAGCTACAGTTAGTCCAAAATGCAGCTTACTAGATCAAGAAAATATGATCATATAACACAGATTTTATCATCACTTCATTGGTTACCTATAAAGTTCCGTATTAAATACAAGGTATTGCTTTTGACTTATAAAGCTCTAAATGGTTTAGCTCCAGTCTATTTAACGGATCTTCTATCGCCTTACAATCCATCGCGCTCTTTAAGATCACTAGATTCGAGGCTTCTGGTCATTCCTAGGATATCCAGATCCACCAAAGGAGGCAGATCATTTTCACATTTAGCTCCGAAGCTCTGGAATAGCCTTCCTGATATTGTTCGTAGCTCAGACTCGCTCTCCCAATTTAAAACTAGACTGAAGACGCATCTATTTAGCCAGGCATTCATATAAATTTTTTATCTTACAGTTACTGTAAATTCGGCCTCTAGTTCATAAACGCCAGAGGAGAACTGGCCCCCGACTGAGCCTGGGTTCTCCCAAGGTTTTTTTTTTCTCCATTGGGTCATCTGATGGGGTGTTAGGACACCATTAGGTCACTGGATGGAGTTTTTCGGTTCCTTGCCACTGTTGCCTTTGGCTTGCTCAGTTGGGGATATTCAAATTAATTAACCAATCATACCATTGATCAGCTCTACCAAACTTGGATGTCTTTTTTCCAGTAATAAACAAACATTAAGTTGTTTTGATTGATACTGTGAAGCAGCTTTGATACAATCTGTATTGTGAAAAGCACTATATAAATATATTTGACTTGACTTGACATTTTAATAAAAATGACAAAACAATAAAATTACCAAAACTTTAACTACAATGAAAAATAAAAAGAGAAAATCTAATTTAAATTATTATCAAAAACTGTAATGGTATATTAATGATACTAAAATAACACTGGTTTGATTTGGGACTGGTCCCTGAAACCAAAATCTAGTGGTAAAGTAGTAATTGATCAAATATGATCACCTTTAAGCACAAACACATTCTTTACCTCTACTGTCATCCATGTCTCCGTCCCGGAAGAGTTCAGACTGAGGGTCAGGGGGCGTCTGCAGCACGGCAACACTGTTCTGATTGATGATCTTCAGCTTTAGTTCAGGTTTGGGCCGTCTGCGGCGGGCAGCTGGGACACATAAACTCTGGAGCTGGCACAAGCCTGACTCAGTCAGACACACGCCGTCCTTAGTATATGTCCGCTGGAATTCTGGCACAGAACAGAACACAGCAATAATGATTGCAACAGTGCTCCGAGAATGTCCCTTTGACAGCAATTTAAGCAACACACAGTAATTGTTACACAGCAAATCAGTTGAAGCAGAGTGCCATGATCAAAAAAGTATTTATAAATACCATTTTCCTTGACTTTTGTAAGAATCTGTGTCACTAAAGGAGGCTCGCTGATGTCCATGAGCTTTGCCACTGTGCCACCTGTAATAACATACAGTAAGAGGAAGATGGAAGCTTGACTTATTCCAGGGTTAACACTGCATACTCAGTCATTTGTTTAGTTATTTATTGATAAGGGGACAGTCTGGAGCCATTAAAGGCAGATTACATTAACTGCTGCTTCATTCACACGAACAGGTTGCAGCTTGATTTAACATTCAGGCCATCTGCTTTTTTTTAATGAACCACATTTTTCTAGAACAAAGTTTCATTGACCAAAACACTCTAGTTTCCATCTTTTAAAGAAGAATCAAGCATCAACGTCCACAATACAGAAATAACCCAGAGAGAATACCTGAAGCGTCTTCACCTGAGGTTACGGTTAGGGCATTTTTGTTCAGACATGCAGCAAAATAAGATTTTTAGGCATATCCAACTCAAATCCATTTAGTTTTTTGTAGTTTGAACAACCAAAACAAGCAATGAAATCAATTTAAAAACTCAATCCAAACTACAATCACATGCCGATTAAATGTGATATTCGGAAATGTGAAAACTCCAGGGGCAGGATTCACAGAAATCTTCTTAGAAAAAGAAAATTATTTAGATAAATTCCAATAACTTTGAAAGAATATTCCTAAATGCAATTCTTGAAAATTTCTTAAGAAGCTCTCAAACATCTTCTCAAGATAACATTTTCATTGTATTAAGATAAAAAAGAGACACATTTTCGGCATTATCTGAATTGTATGGCAGTTGCAGTTGCATGGGAGCATCCGGCGAATTGCAACAATGAGTAATTAAAGACCTTTTTAGAGCAAAATGGTAGAAAAAGGAATTATCATTTTTGACAATACAAAATACAAAGTTTGGTGTCAATATGCCGCAGCGTTGCAGAGTTACAACCTTAGAATCAGGTTGGCATCATGCCATTAAATTGTTAGGGCAAGGTGCCGATGACCCATTACAATACAATAATGCAAAATTCAAAATGGCTGACCCCCAAAAAAGGCTGAAATGGAAAAATTGCGTATCCTTCGACTCGGTATGCTGCATTAAATAAAAAGAGACCAATTTTATGGCAAACCGTTCAGAAGTTATAAGCTAAAAGAGCCATTTTCAAATAGCCATGCATCCATTTTGATGTGCTCTTCATCAATTTGTTTGCACGTTATTCAAGAACGGTTTAGTTTATCAAAAAGCTTTTAATAACTTTTTGCCAGGGCTGTCTGAAGATGATGAGAGCCAATTTTGGTAAAAATTGGACAAACTGCCCCAGATCAGAAAAATTAAAATGGCGGAAAAGTTTTCATGATGGAAAATGAAATCAAAGGGTGCAATCGAGGAATCAGTGGAATTTCTTTTTTTATTTCCAGCCCATACGGTTCAAATGTTATCAGCATAAACATGAGTGCAAATTTGGACAGTTGGTGGCGCTACAGGGATTGAGTTAGATTCTCCAAAATTGCCGTGTTTAATGTTGAGGATGTCCTCAATCTGTATGCCAAATTTCATAATTTTCCCGGAAGTGCTTCTATGGGCTGCCATACACTCAATGGTGGAAGAAGAAGAAACGGGAATATACATTCTTAAAAAATTTTCATATATCCGGCCCCAGAGATTTGTAGCTCTTACCAGATGTAGGCATGGTGTGCATTCTACATAGAGTGCAGTCAAAGCCCTCATCCGCGGCATTCTCCACCTCCTCATCAGAGTTCAGCCCTTGACATGAAGCATGAACCCACCTGAAGACCATACATCATGATTAGCCCACATTCATAATAACCAGTCAGCCATTAAGAAGAAGTCACAAAGGATGTAAATATCACAGGCTCAATGCAATGAATATTTTTCTTCATCAACACCTGCATTTATTCATATACTAATCTACTGCTGAGCCATTGACAATGATACTCTTTTATTCTGCCGTTATGACATTTGGCATGATAGAGTGCCACCCACCTGTCACATTGCCGGCACTGTAGGATGAGCTCTTCCTCCCTGTAGTTGTGCGCGCACACGGGACACACAGTGAGACTCGCACATGGGCCGCATTGCGTGTAGTTGTTCTGCCAGTCACACCGCAGGCCGGGGGACGTGGCTCCACACTGAGTACACAACACGCACCTGATGGAGAACAATGTAGTTACACACATATATAACATAGATTAGTGTGCAAAGACACGTTATCCCAGATACACACACTTTTAATCATAAACGTCTAAACCTATCCTTTCACGCTCATTTTGCAGCCTTTCTGTGAATGGACACACCTCTTGTTTGCACATGGCTTAGCATCGACTACGCTGCCCTAAAAATAAATATTTAAATGGCTTCAACCCAAGAAAAGCTCTGACCGAATGCTTCACAATGTAATGCAAACCCAGTCTGTTTGAACGAGGATTACACGTGACATTACAGCAAATATGTATGAAATCCCTTTCGATCTTGTTTGAAAACAGCTGCTAAAGATCAAGAGAGTGTTAGATGGGTAGAGAGAGAGAAAAAAAAAATAATAGAGGGGGGACACAAAGAGAGATTTGAGGCTAATAAAGAGATAAAGCTAAGTTTTGAGATCAGGAGAGCAATTTAAATCGAAGAAATTGAGAGAGAATGTCAAAGACTCGTGAATCCATGGACCCTTTAAAGAAAATGCATGGGTATTTAACCCCAAAATCAAAAGAAAGAAATAAGAAACTATATTTTAGAAAATTAAGCTTTTGGAATAGAAACTGAACCCCATTTTAGGATCATTAGGACTTTACATTTTGACATCAACTTGCAAGTAATGCATTTTATCGTTCACTTTCTGGTACTGTAATTTTGATAATTCTCACAATATTTGTGCAACTCTCTCCCTCTGCTCTGCAAGTCATATCTTTCCAGAGAGACCTTTCCTCATCTTCCATTAATAATACATTAATTTGGGGATTCAATGCGTCATTGTATTCATAATTACAAATTTTAATCTTAGGAGCTATTCGCAAATTATCACTGAAACCTGGGCCGATTAATTAGCTAAAAGTTTATATTGATTGTTTAAAATACAGACTATATAGAAAGAATATCACAGAGATTCGTGTCTCATATAGTGCACAAACACTGAATTGTGTTCTCTTTTGTGCATTCTTGCCCTCGAACGGACAAACACACACAACTGTGTCACACAAAATCACACACTTTGGTATTTTTGGTATTTATTTGTGCTATTGCTTGTAATTTGTCTTCAATAATGTTTGAACTTTATATTAGTTCGGCTAGTAGTTTTTGGTGTGGTATCAAAATCTTAATCAAAAGCTGTGAAATGGTACTGTTATGTAAAATTTTGGTGGCTTATATATTAAAATACATTGGACAAAAAAATGAAAAGAACAACTATTCTTATTTATTTTTGTGGCAGGGTAAGTAAAAATTTCAACTACTGGCATGACCGTGCCAGCAGAAAAAAATCTTTAGCGCTGAGCTCTGATATATATATATATATATATATATATATATAGCCTAAAGACTGACAGACAAAGATGAAGACAGCACTACTAAAAAGTACTAAACTGGGCTGTGATCCAAAGCTGCTTCTAATTTTAGAGAAGACTTCTCTCTCTCTCTCTCTCTCTGTGTGTGTGTGTGTGTGTGTGTGTACATACCACTTGCACTTCCAGCTGCCTTTGGGTACATTCTGCAGTGGTGGGTCCAGACAGTATGTGTGGTAGCTAATGTCACAGTCATCACAGAGCAGTAAGCGCCCGGGGTCACTGGCCTGCCCACATGCCTCACACACTGTGCACTCCAGACAGCGCCAGCCTTTACTCAACACCACTTTTGTGATCTAAAATGGGCACACACACACACACCTGAGGTCAGAGGTCACAGGTCAAGCACTAGTCTACAGGGCAATGGAGGGTTATATATTTAGCAGGCAATTATCTGGATGGATATAAAAAAACACACAAAGAACACAGCTGTGAGATGTCTCTAGGGTCAGAGTTATTTGTCAGAAGGATTTGCTGGTATTTACAGATCAATTTATGTGGGTGGTGATAATTCATTCCAACCACATCGTCCTGTACTAACAAGCATGTCCAGTCAGCCTGCTGTTCACCGGCACCTATGGGTTTGTATTCCGCTGGGGAAAGGGATCATTTTATCCATTTTAATAAAGGAACATGTACATATATAGGCTCAAAATGACAGCTATTTGGAGATGCAAACTTTCAGTTAACAGAATAGTTCAAATAAAGATTTTAATTATGTCATTTTCTCTGCCTCATGTCATTCCAAACCATATGACTTTGTTTTCCCCCATGAATCACAGAGTTGTTCATGCTACTCTTTTCCATACAGAATGACCATGGGCAGCCAAACTCCAAAAGAGCACCATAAAAAAAGTCCACATAATGAGGGCTCATTATAGAGTTATATACACACAAAAAATTGCCATCGTTTACTCTCACCCTCATTCCGGTCCTAACCAACAAGCTTTCCGTTCATCTTCGAAAGAGATGAAGATATATATTTTTTTAAATATTTTTTTTTTTTTTTTTTGCTGTTTTTGCCTTTATCATGACAGGACAGTTAGCAGACAGGAAGAGAAGTGGGCCAGGATTGGGAAAGGTCCGCGAGGCGGGACTTGAACTCGGGTCGCCGAAATGAAACGGCGCTATATGACGGTGCGCTGTCCACGAGGCTATCGGAGCAGAAACAAATGAAGATATTTTTACTGAAACCTGTTAGATTTCTGTCTCTCCAAAGTCCAGGCAACCAAAAACTCTGAGCTTCAAAAAGTTTGAACATAAACCATTGTAAAAGTACTCCATACGATTTAAGCTGTTTATTCCAAGTCTTCTAAGAGACACAGTCGCTTAATGCAATGAACAGGAAGCTCAACTGTACTTGCTTGACGTGCAAGAACAAAATGAAATGGTGCGTGCGTTGATCAATGTTTATATGTGCATAAAAGCCTAAATTAAATCTGTTCATCATATAAAGCAACTGTCTCTTCAGAAGACTTGGATAAAACCACTGGATTCATATGGATTACTTTTATGATGCCTTTATGAAAATTTGAAGCTTGACAATTTTGGTGTAATGTACATTCAATAAAGGGACAGACATCTCTCAGGTTTAATTAAAAAGATCTTTGGGTTTCGAAAATAAAAGTATCATGGGTTTGGAATGACATGAGACTGAGACCAATTATGACCAAATTTATATTTTTGGGTAAACCAGCCCTTTAAGTCATTATTTAATAAAATTTCCTCACTGCTGCAGCTCTCAAATTTCATTCAAACTTGTCCACATTCCATCATGGCACCTCAATATGTGTTTAACCTGTTTCGACACTAAAAAACAGATCAGTCATGACTCATGAAACACTAAGGACCAATGATGTTTGATGATTTACAATTCCAGTTTTTTTGTCATACAAATGTATGGTTTTAGAAGAATTTAGAAGGAATATAGCACACAATTTGTACAGACTACTTTTATAATATGGTGCTTTTTATATTTGACAGTATAAATCATTATCCACTTTCCATGTATGGAAAAGATTAGCTTGCATTTCTATTGCATTAACTAGCATTTCTCGTTTTTCAAATTTAAAAGGTTTAGAACAGCGTGAGGGTGAGTAAATAGCAGAATTTTCATCAATTATCTTAAAATAAATATCCTTGCAATTATTTTCAGCAGCTGTGATTAGTCAGCTGCTTGCACAGACCAATGGATAAATGAATGAGAGGTAGACTGCTCTTTCACAGAAGCTGGACTCGCTCAGAATAGAAGACACCTGACCATGATATCTGCCAATTAGATACTGAATTTGAAAAAAAACGTGTGTAGGTTGTGCACATTTATTGAATGGATAGTATCAAGTTCTACATTCTGATTGGGGTAAGCCATATTTGAAGCTTTGGTAAAATAGCTGATAAATGTTCACCTGCACACACCGATCAGCTGAATTCTATATTAATGTACTGATCTGCAACAAAAGGATGAAGTGTATGTTGCTTGGCAACCTTAATTAGCCTGCAGATAAGATAATGAATTACATTAGGGGTTCCCAACAAGGGGTATGTGTTCCCTCAGGTGGTCCTTAAGCAAATACCAGGGGGTAAAGATTAGCATTTTAAATTGCTTGAAAAACCCTGAAATTACAATTGATAATAAAATATCAGGGCTGCCAAAAATCACAATAGTTAATCGTTTAATCTTATTACTTTTCTGGTAGCAAACATCTTAAGTATAATATGAGATATAATAATACATTTTTGGTTTGGTGTTGTTGAAGGAGTACTTCAGTCATACTGATGGGGTTTGCAGGGGTACATATTAAGACAAAAAATGTTGGGACACACTACTCTATATTACTGTGGTTATTAGTAATAATACATTTACAACACTAGTGTTTTCATCATATTGCTGGTGCTGCCATTTTAAAAACTTAAGTCACCCTCCACCACCAACAATCTCTTTAAATGCACAGCCTCTTGAGATTTATTATTTTAATTGTTCTTAATCAGGTCCAGAATCCACACTGGGAAAGTGAAAAAATCTGCAGAATCCATCTGGGCCTCTTTTATTAAGTGAAGATCAGGAGGTTTCTCCACTTGGCATATCTCAAAGCGCTGAGAGATACTGAAAGCACCCTGATGTATTCTTCTGCTGTCTTCACATGATAAAGATCTCTGCTTTAGTCTATCAACATAAGACACGTCTTTATAGTGTGCTTCATAATCCTCTTAACATATTACGCATTACCCTCAGGCTGCTTTCATCCAGGTCCTCTCACACACTGACCTGTCACACTTATCTCACGCACCATTAACCTTCACTCCAGATAAAAGCAGCTCATAATTTAAACCATTACGTCTCATGAGCGGTGCACGTGAACGGGGTCAGTTGTGATTGATGGAGGTGTGGTACTTACCTTAATGTTGACGCAGAAGGGGTGGTAGCACTGGCCGCATTGGGAGCAGGCCAACATTCTCCCCTCAGCACCCTGACCAAAGCTCCCACACACCACACACATGTCCTGGAGACACAAGAGATCAGAGACCCAGCCGCGAATTAACTCTCATGCTCACTCTTAAATAAGATTATCTAAGGCTCGCATTTTTTAAGAGCATGTTGATGACATAACTTTGGTATTTTGTATTTTTATCTAATGCAATGTCATTCAGACATTAAGTGTGCAAATAACATTGTATGTGATAAATAAATACAACATGAAACCAGAGTGAGCACCACATTGGCTACGTTTGCATGCACAACTCAAATGAACGCTAAATATGTGATCGGGTTGATGTGCGCGCTTATAGGTCACAAGCTTCAAATCGGAATAGATTTTTTGACATGCGTTTTAAACAGCAGACTTAATATTTATCCATTTCTGGTCATAATTTGGACACAATGAGCACATGAACCGTTGTGCTGTGCTGCTCATATTTATCACACAGTAAAAATGCCTCTCCCAGTGCCCAAAACCAGTCGTCTGTGAATGAGAATCTGAAACAAGGACTTGTAGGACGTTGTCCTTCTCCACTTCACAAACGCTGAGTGAAAGGAGAATTTTAGAATGACGGTACTTATATATGTGACACTTTATTCAACAGGAAGAACAGCTCATTCCGAGCGTTATAAGCTATTTCAACGTCATTAAACATGCGCAGTTTTCAATCCGACCAAGTGTTTACATGTTCTCTCGTTTGGATTACAAAAGGAACAAACCACCCCTTTCAATCAGATCAAAATGTCATTCGAATCAAGCTTAATCGGATCGATTAAGGTGTTTACATGAAGGCTTTTCAGTCCGATTAAGCCGTTGATCTGATTACTAACGGATTATTTGGTTGCATGTAAACGTAGTCCTTCACTGCAAAAACGCTTCCTCAAATACTTACTTGTTTAAGTGTGAAGGAGTCAGAGGTAGAGAACATGACCACAGTGTTGTGCATGGAGTTCTCCTCCTCTTCTTTTACAACATATGGAGAATCCATAAAGCTCACCTGTAACAGGGCACATGACACCAGTTTAGACCCATCCACCGGTTTCTAAAATATTACTATACTGTGTCTACAATGCTATCATGGTTGTTTCTGAAATTTTTTTCACTGTAATCATGCAACTAAAAAGGTCAAATGTGGTCAATCTCACAATTTTTTATAGATAACCAAATACCATATGGTCTACTTTCACATTAAAATCAGCTATGGACAGTCCTAGATTTTGGCAGCTGTCAAAAACTAGTATTTTAAAGAGCTTTTGGGCTAGAAATAACAACCCAATCTGGCAACACTGCCACAGGAATGGATCGTTTTATATTTAAAGGCTTGTCATGGTAAAAAGTTACGTGACAATTTGGTGTGCCACTGGATTATAATGAGACTGGTTGAGAAAGTTAAGACAAGATGTTCATTATGTGTGTAAACTACAGAACGGCTGCTGAGAATAAAATTGCCTATTTTATCATATTGGCAGCCAAGTACATGCTGGCTCAATCTCCCCCATCACAAGTTGTTCGTGTTGGGGAAAATGTCAACATTTGCTATTTTGAAAAGGCCATTTGGGCTGGGAACTGCTGCTGAAGCTCTGCTGAGCGTGAGTGCATTTCTCAGGCTTTAATGTGAACATTAAGCACATCTGAGTGCTGTTTTATTTATGCTTGTAGAGGTGGGGGCTTCATACCCCAGGGGTCACCACGGGGCTGCTCTCCATCTTTAGCCTGGAGCGTCCCCTGCCACCTCTCCCAGACAGGTTAGTTCCCCTGGGTCGCCGCCTTCCAGGAAAGCCAGATCCACGACCCTAGAAGACAGAGACAGGGAGAGAAGATATTATTTAATTTCTTTGAAGGCACACTTTGGGAAAATTGAGTGTGAATATGTAATACAAAAGGGCAAATACTCATTGCTAACAGGGCTAGATGATATATCAAATATTGTTTTGTTGGTGATATAAAATAAACGAACATGAGAAAATCGTGTTGAATTTAATGTGCTTTATTAAGCCATTAAGTTCCCTAAATCCAATTGTCTCTGATCATTTTATTATAATAGCATCTCTGATTTAAACCTTAGAAGAAAAATATATAATTGAGTTGGGAAGTTCGATCCACTTCCACAATTGAGTTATTTTAAAATTTACCAGTATGTTGCAAACACGGATTTCAGTTTTGTATCATCACCATTTCCTGAAGAAAAATAATAATAATAAAATATCTCCCTACCATGCATTCATGTAAAATATTTAGTTATGATGGCTTGACAAAGCCAACATTCTTATCTACTATTTGAGACGCTGCGCTAGCTTTCAAGATATGACCATTAAACTCGGCACAGACCTTCAGGATGTTCTGACTTGGTATGCTATCTTTCTTTTCTTACTGATCAAACTTCAGGTTTTTGTAAAACAGATGTTCAAAACATAAAAAAAAAAACCTCATAGACTTTTATTGATGAGGTCCTAACTTTTATTGAATAACTCAAAGTATTTATGGTGTGTTCCATTTGTCCGTGGAAGTGAGAAATACTTCATTCCCAGTATGAACTTTTAACTGGAACGCCCACTCGTTAGGAAGCAGCTAGGAAACTCAGGGGAACCGCAACAACCCCGACTTCAGAATCCAATATGGCTGCTCAGAGCATCAACATAGTGAAACAGTAATAATATATTGTTTGTCTGTGTCTCAAACCCAGTGGTGCACGTTTATTTTGCATATGCCTTGAGTGGGAATTATTTAAATAAGGAATATTGTGACTTGTTCGTTCCCGGAAGAAAACTCAAGACTACAACCGAGGTGTTTCAGGGGTTTTAGAAACAGTGGACTTTGTAACTTTGCAGACCTTTTTCATGATCAAACTGCAACAATTTTGAAAATGTAAAGAAAAAAAAAAGAAGAAAAAAACAAAAACATAATAGGTCCTCTTTAACAGAATCCCAGAATTTAATAACACTTACTCTTGAACATTAAGAAATTTTGTACCAGTGTTTTATAACATTCTGCAAGAAGAAAAAAATGTCCCTTTTCATTGCACTTCATATAAATGCACACAAATGATCCTCTAACAGCATATGGCACTTTTGCTAGACTGATTTGGTTAAACAATGCTTTTGCTGTTTAGATGAAATAATTATCCACCTATAACCTAGCTTGACGTGGTGGAAATCTTTCAAGGCGGCACCAAACTAGTTGCATCTGTGTTTGTGATAGAAACTCATCCATCCATCCCAAGACCTGGCCCTCTGGGTTTCAGCTCAACTCCCTGAACACTGCACTGACTTACAGATCACATTTCAGGCCAGTCTTCCGCCAACTTGCCCTGCTTCTGAAGGTGTCACGTTGCGTTTGCATCGAGGCTGAAGCTCTGGCCCAATTCCCACTTCCTCCCAGGTAATTACCTCACTGTAGCCAAGAAGCACTACTCAGACAGGAGACGTCAACTTCATTTAGAGAGATTGCCTAAGGAAGCTTGGCGCACTCCATCGCCTTTACAGTCTGAGTCTAATTTGTGCAGAAATGAATTATGGAGTGGGAAAAAATAGACTAGGGTTAAGGAAGGCACTTCTTTAAATCTGCCTGAGTGCAGCCACACCGTAGAACAGCAATTCTGATGAGATACTGCTGCAATAGGAAGGGTGCAACTCTGGTGTTTCATGCACATGCTTTGGTAAAGATATGCAGAGTTTGTTATATGAACATGCTATCATAAAGCTTTTATTAAATTAATCTATATTGTGATCATGGAAAAGTTAAATGGAGAACAACATAACACAGCAAATCACATTGCATTTAACTTTTGTAATAAGAGTGAAAAATAATATTCAGTGAGAAATGATGAGTTCTGGATTTGTCTATCAGGACTTGGCTGAATCATGAGGGGATGAAACACTATGATATTACTGTTTTCCTGGTCACACGGCCTTGATTATGTCAGCATATGATTTATATGAAGAGTAACAGGTGCTGATGAATTGTGACCAGGGACATTTATGGTCAATAGGGGTATTTTTGATTTCATGTTGTGTTTAAAAAGCATGAGTAGAGATTGTACATTATGGCAACCCTCTTTCAATGTATCCCTGACAAATAGCAGCCTCTTGGTCCATGTGCATAATTTTCTGTTCACATATAATATGTATCAGATCGAAGCCTTTGTCTAGTGTGCTGTCTCTCATTGGTTTTTAGAATCTCACGTCACGAGCATTATGTTTTTAAGACAGCATCTCATGTTAAAATAGATACATTTTCGTTTTTTGAAAACAAGAATGTGTCCTGTATTAAAGCCCCGTTTAATGTTTTCACTGGATGTTTTCAAGTGGCTTCTACTGCTGGATGAACTAAATACTAAATGAACATTATATCATGAACAAGATGCATAATCTACTATCAGTGACTGAATATTGCACTTATAACAAACTCATGCAATAGACTCACATTGTTAAGCAATAAAATCTCATAGCCATCTAAGGTATGATAACTTTTCAGCACCTTTTTTGATCTTACCTTCTGAACTAAACCAGCCCACAACCACCTTAAAATCTCAGGCAAACCCTTCAACACCCTCCCCTCATTTACCAATCTCATGGTCCAGATGGGCAGCCCGTGCATCGGCCTGCTGGTCTTAGGGCTGTCCCAGGCGTCCAAGTGCTCTGGAGACCAGGAAGGAGAACTCATTGCGCTACGGTTACTCCATGCACCCTGAGGTAAAGCGGCGGAGAAGAGACGGGGGAAGGGGGGGGGGGGTGTATATTGGTGATGAGGGGAAGATGAGGGATGACAAAATGCAGCAACATAAATGTGAAAGCCAGCAACCAGAACACGTCAAATGAATGCAATACTTTTACACAAATGCATTACACCAAGCTAATAAAGTGAGATATTAAGTTTGGGGCAAATTCCTGAAACATGACAGTGATGTTCTGTAAAATGCTTCTGTCCTAAGAGAAGCAAATGTGAGTATTTGCTTTGAGCGAGTTTTACTTCGTAGGGGAAGTCTGCTAAGTCATTTATTATAACGTGTCAGCCTCCATGGAAACAATATTGTTTATTTGTTTGTACAAAACAAGCGTGATCATATCAGCATGACAACAAGCAGCTCTTTGAGAATTTTGTAAAGCGCAAAGTGTCATGGGGAGCATTTAGCCTGTTTAACGAGCTAATGAGGGTTAGTCTTTGTAATTACAATGCATTACCACAAACACCACAAGGCCTGTTTTGTTTTACAAAATGAAAATGATTTCGGAATTATACATCATAAATAACAGCCGTTGGTTGGTTAACTCTTTTTTCTTTTTTGCTGTCATGTATCGTTTTGTCCCAAACTTTAAAGAAATGTCTGAGCTTCAATACAACTTAATGTCTCAGGACAACTTTTTTATTAATTATACAAAAAAATAAACTGGCCACAAGGGCACCGTTTATCATTTCCATTGAAATTGTGTCTTTATTTAACATTATTTTCTTTGGTAACCAACAAATGCTTGATGTGGATTGGACGTAACTTGTATTGAACCCAGAACATTGCTTCCTAATAAAACAAAAGTACTTAATGACACAAATTACCATTCCTTAAGCACAGAACCCAAGAATTGTTATCATGGAATAAAAAGAAAGAAAGAAAAAGAAAAGAATAGCTCTCCTCTAACACAAGTTAAAGAGTGAGTGAAGGGGAAAACTGAGAAACAAACAAATATCATCATGCCAACATGCCTGTGAATAAAGACATCAAAATAAAATGAATACAACAATAATACTATAATTTGATTAAGATAAAAAAATAAAATAATAATAATGTTGTTGATATTGGTGATGCCTTAAATTGCTAATTGATGACCATGCTATGTCAGTTCGGTGAGAGTATGTTGATGAAGTAGGCTATGACTTTGTATGCATTTAATTTCCTGCCCTTAGGCTTTTCAAAAGGGACAAATATGGTACAAATGTAAAATAAATGGAGAGGTGAAAACTTTAAGCTTATTGAGTAGGCACCCAATAGACACTTTAACAAGATATACGTGGCAATATGAAAACTCTATCAACCAGCAGATACATATTGCCAAAAGATAAACTCAAGCTAATCCCAATACTACTCTGAAACTTCTACAAAATTCAGACCACAAAGCACGCCTGATCGTCGCTGAAGAGAGTCAGCGGGAGTTACTTCAAGAAAGCGATGAAACGCTAGAAGCTCATTTGCACAACAAAACGAAATCCCTCTCTTACGCACACACATGATAACACAGGGGTGTTCATATACTCATGAACGCACTTATACACACCAAACCGGAAATCTCAGTTGGAGCCAATGACAGCTGCCCACCCTTCAAATTACACTGTGACCAGATGGCACATACTCCAGAGGAAAATGCAACCAGAACCATATAAACTAACATGAATAATACAGACACATATACTCTTCTAGTGATTCAATTTCACGTCATATAGTTCCAAAAATACAGTGTCCAAATACAAGCACTAAGTGCTTAGCCGTTGGTTACATTTTATTAAACTGTCAACATGTTTATAGAAAAATGACATCTAGTTTAAATGGTACGTACAAATGTAACTCTACTGCTCCTTTGAGTAATACGGTTTGTTACCACCAAAGTAACAATGCTCTTTATCATAAGCTATTCATTTGGACTTCCACGCATAAAAAAAATCATACCTAAATAATACCTAACAGATATCAGTAAAACAGATGTCTTGACATACCACATTATTCTCTGTGTTAAACCTATACTTTGTAAAGAGGAAAAAGAGAAATCAGTTTCAGAATGATCAGTTTCCTATCCGAGAAATTTTTTGCCAATCAGAAAACTAGATAATCAGAAATGCTCCCAACTTGTGAATCATTTTGTTGGGTTTGCTGACATCAAGTTTATGGACATGTTTTGGAGGGCTGAGTTTTGGAGACAGGATGTGTAAGAGAGGTTAGCAAAATGACGGAAATTAGCAAAACAGCTGACCTTTTAAAGGGATAGTTCACCCAAAAGTGAACATTTGGTCATCATTTATTCACCCTTATGTCATTCCAAACCCATATGACTTTCATTCATCTTCAAAACAAAATGAAAGGGCAAAAAAGTGTGACGGCCAGGGCCGCTTTTTTCTGTGGGGCAACCATGTTTGAGTTTCCGCAAAAACCACTGAGGTTTATTCTAGGTTTATTTAGGTAGAGCATTCTAACCATATTTGAGCTCTCTGTATATGTACTGATCAATGTTGTTTATATATAAGCATAAATTAAACCTGTTTATCAAGAGATTGAATCTCTTCCGAAAACTTGGATTAAACCACTTGATTCTTATGGATATTAAAAATATCTTCATGAGAATTTCAAGAACATGAGTGAAAGTCTGTGGGTTTGGAACCACAATTATAATTTTTGGGTGAACCTCAAGTATGTACAATGGCTTGGCATTGCCAAGCATTCATACCTGCATTAACACACTTGCATAGACTGGACCTGGGCCTGAGCCTTGCTGGGAGCTGTGGTATGCTCTGCCAATCAGATCAAAGATGCTGAAAGCATTCCCAAAATGAGATGCTAAGGTGACCACCAGAGAAACGGGAAAGAACTCACTCTAATCTTTGTTTCGAAGAATGCGTGAATTAATTGTAGTTTGAAGTTTACTCTCTTGGACACAAAGACACAGCAATACCATGTTTAATTTAGATTTATGACAACTTAGGAGGAGTTCTCAGCATCCTCCCTGCTCCAGAGCTCAAAGGGGAAATGGGTTTGTGCTGTGCTTTCCAGCTCAGTGAGCATTTATCCGAATTACACACCTCCAAAAAGACTCCTTTATGTTTCACTAGCATAAACCCTGGCTCTGGAGCCAACTCCCAGCCCTCTCTCTCCTGGGATAATGTGAGTGATGTATTTGAGAAGGGCAGTGGGGGGATTGGGGGGACTGGAAGGCATGAGAGAAAAAATTAGTGAGCGAGGCAGAGACTGAGCCAGAGAGAGCATAGTAAGAGCCTTTACATGTTAATTAATACACGCAACGCTCTGGCACTAATCAATGTGACGACGGAACATAGAGAGCAAAGGAATAATTACTGTGTAGCTAAAAATATGGATCACAGACAGAATCACTGTCCTAAAGAGACCAAGGCAAACCAGGAGCCTTCACCAAACAGCAAGAAAGACAGGTCAAAAACCAGGAGTTTTACCTGCTTTACCCTTGGCCTTCCAGGAGAGAACTTCCTCTTGGATATGGCTGGCTTTCCCATACCTATCTTGGGCGTAAGAGGGAAGAAGGTGGTGTTGAAAACACTGGGGCTGTATCCAGCTGGATTCAGGCTGTGGGTTGGTGTCTGGCTTTGAGATATCTCCCTGGGCGAGGCTTCAGTGGAAAACGGGGATTGGGTCAACTTGGTCGAGCCCTCAGATGACATTCCCGGGGAATGCTTTAAAATGAGGCTCTTATCCTCAATGGGAGAGCTAAAACTGGAGAAACCGTGCTCGCTGACAGGTGTAGTGTCCATTTCCACTGTAGGACTGCACTCTGCAACCAGTGGGACACTATCAGGCTCCGGTAAAATACAAGTGACCTCGGGATCTAACACCTCCTCTTCATTTTCTGGTTGGTCCTGTTTCTGTCCCTGCTCAATTTCCTCCACAAGACTCTGGGCTTCTGGGACATTTGTCATCCTTTTATCCTTCACATTGGATGTGTCTGAGGGACAGACTAACATAGGCTCTTCCTCTTGGGCTCGAGAGAGTTTGGGGGATGTTTCTTTGGTTGGCAAAGCAGGAAGAGCTTTTGAAACATCTGCTTCAGGTTTATCTTCTGTAGCTTCAGGCAGTTTATCCTCCGTTTCCTTCCCCATTTCCAAAGCACCAATGAGACTCTGTTCCTGGTTTTGGTCTTCAGAAGTGGTAGAGGCCTGAAAGGAGAGGGAGGGTACGCCCACTAAAGTAGAGGAGCATGGAGGAGGTTCGGGACCCTCTGTCAAAGTGACTGTAACCTGGATCTCCTGGGGAGGTCCAGCAGCTGCAAAAAACACAAACCTAAGAACTCTGTGGCTAGAAAACACAATAATACAGAACACTATGCATGTTTATGGACAAGACTTAAAAAAAGAAAAGTCACCACACAAAAGCTCCCAAAAAATTATAGTGGACATACACACAGGTTACGTTTCGAGCACGCAGTCTCTTCGTCAGACAGTTAAACGTTTTTACCAAACAAGCCTTTATACTCACAGTGGACGGTGACCCTATTCTCAAAAAATGCTTTGAAAAACCACCACGTGTAGTATATAAGAGAACACCTAGTTTTCACAATATCTTGGTTCGAGCAGATTTAACCCCTCCCTCACATTTTTTAAATGACGTGCCTTTTGGCAATTATAGATGCAGCAACTGTCAACAATGTAAATTTACTTATAAATTTCAAATCTCAAACTTTTAAATATCCTCATACTGCTAATTTAAAAAAAAAAATAAGAGGCACTATTTTTGTGCAAATCTGCCAATGTGATCTACATGTTGTGTTTCCCCTGCAGTCTTTGCTATGTGGGTAAAACTATCAGATCTAAAAAAAACACGCATTTCTGAACATCATTGCGCTACCATCAGATACCAAGATTCTAAAAGTCTGGTAGCTCAGCACTTAGACACTCAGTCTCGACCTTACAATAAGTAGGAATAGAATTAGTCAAAAATCCACAGCGGAGGGGACATTAGTCATTCGCTTTTGAAACGTGAGACCTTTTGGATTTACACATTAGATAGTATAGCACCTAGGGGATTAAACGAAGAATTTGCTATTCGTCCATTTCTTTAAGATTTTTTTTCTCTTGGTTTCCATGCGTTTATGCAGGCTCCATGTTTTTCTTTATTATTAATTTTGCAAGTTTAAAATTTGTATTTTTCTTTTGCCTTTGTGTTCCATGACTTTATTATTATTTACTTATTTATTTTTCGTGTCTTTCTTCTTTTTCTTCTCTCTCTTTTTTTTTTTGCATGTGTCATGTGATTCTTGATTAATCACCTGTGAGTATAAAGGCTTGTTTGGTTAAAACTTCTAACTGTCTGACGAAGAGCTTGCGTGCTTGAAATGTAACCTGTGTGTGAGTCCACTATTCAAATTTTTGCATATTTTGGAGCTTTAGTGTGCCGAATGTTTTCTGTTTTTTATTATTTCTTTTGTCGACCCAACCCTGAGCATAGTTTTGCCAGTGATGTGCTTTAGTCTTGTTTATGCTGAGAAAGAAAAACTTACATGACAGAAACTCTTCTGGCAGAGTAGGAAGAGGACTAGTACTGAGCTCTGTCTCCAAAGTCCCTTCTTCCTCAGCCTCATTAACTTCTTCAACAGCCATGAAGACATCTAGATAGGAAAGAGAAGTGTTAAGTTGCACAAGGAAACAACTGTGGGACAAAGTAGTTTCTGATCTATTCTGAACAGGCACAAGGGCCAATGAAATGACATTCATTTTTTGTTCAATTTAATTTACTGGAAAATACAAGCCTTTTTTGCCTTTGGCTTTTGGCTTGCTTAGTTGGGGACACTTAATATTCAACAATATTATTGACCTGCCTGCATTGACACCATTGTATGACAACTGAACTGAGCTGGACGATTACATCACTGTTTTCTCCAGAGCAGCTGTACAGATAAACTAACTAAATGAATAACTTTATTTACAACTTATCACTGAACTTACTTAAGCTGGACTATGACACTATTTTGCTGTGCTAAAAAGCGCTATACAAATAAAGGTGACTTGACTTGATTTGTCTACAAATGCAATTCATACCAGCCGAAGCTTGAATATACCCTGTATTGTAAGGTGTAAGGAAAACATCATGACTTTTTACTTGGTGGTTACAACAATGACATTTTTTAAAGCATTAAGTTAAACTTTTGTTGAAAATTGTCTTTATCTTGGACATTCTTGTCATTAACTCCCAATTGTTTTCCAGAATTAAAATAAATTGGTTTGGTCATCAGATCCTTGCCCAAACTACATCATAACATGCACAAAAGAATCTGACACACAGAGCACTGCATAAACAACAGTTGATAAAACAGCAGGTAGCCTAGAATCTTATTGCCACACAACTATGGTCAGTGCAGTGGAATTTGTACAGAGATTTTTACATGAGTTAAACCACAGAATGGCACCACAAACTTCAATCTCAGGTTCAATCTCCCTGTAGCTACTTGAGGTTTAGTGCATAACTCGACAAAGGACACAACAATAATTGCTTATGTCCTGCTCCTTAAAGAGATCAAACCAGCAAACATTTAGAAACCATTCGCTATCTTCAAAAACTGTACCACAACAAAATCTGGCATCTTTGAACAGTAATATTACAACTATATTTAAAGTGACCACTCACACCATCAATCAGATGCGATGCAAATGAGATTTGCTTTGACAGAACCATTTTTTAAACCTAAATCGCAAATAAATGCATAATTCATTCAATTGCATCTTATTTTCTACTATTATTTAAATCAACATTTTATATATCTATCTTATATATTAATTAAACGGCCCCCTCCTCCACCATACTGTTGCGCTTCCTTCACTCTGAACAACGGACAGGAATACTCAAGCTGCCACTGTGGTCCATTGTGCCAAGCATCACCATGACAACACATTCACGAGCCCTGCTCTTGTTAGACACTGCTGAGATGGTCTCATACAGGGCACACAAAAATGAATAAACAAACACAAGCAATGCTCTCCGCTCATACGCAAGATTCAGAATAACTGCTACACCAAAAACAAACAGTGTTCTAATGCTAAGCCTTACAAATGCAGGATTCCAAACTTTTAAGGACACATTTGTGCAACACCAAACTAAATAGATGGGCTGTAGACTGAATGAATAAGAAAACCCACTAAGAAAAAAAAATACGAATAGGTGTTTGTGTGTAAATTAGGGGTGTCATATGTAAATGTGTAGTTTAGTTTTAACAAATGGTTTGGGGAGGAGCTTAAAGTGAATACAGTATTGTATTAAATTGTACATTAAACTACTTTTTTTTTCAAAGATCAAGAAAAATTCTATTTTGCATGACCCCCTTTAATAATATGGCAATGTAAAATCTGTATAACACCAGTAAAACATCTTGGATCTGAATGTAACCTGGGTGTAAGATAACCATCAGAGACTCAGGATAGAACTGCCATCATTTAGAGTGCTAAAGAGAAGTGAGGTTGACTGTGATGTCCTCACTTGAACGTCTTCATACTTACAATTGACCAGCAGCACAGGGAAGATGAAAGCCTCACTGGTTTGGAGCTGCTTGCTATTTTTAACCAGACAAGTCAGAGACTAGAGAATATCTTACCCTCCCCCAGACAAAGAACACAACAACAAACCTACGTAGAACACCGTAATATGCTTACCTACACACAACTACATATTTTTTAAAAATGAAGCTTGTCAGATATGTTAATTAAATTCTGACTCAAAATGACTTTACTTTGCAAGGTCTGTCTGGTCTTTGTTCATCATTTAATGACAAACTAGTCCACTAAGGAACTGTAGTATGTGTATTGAACATGGACACTTATGTTACACATTATCAGTAGAAAATGTGCAAGGTAGTTTGGCATGCAAAACTTAAACTGTCGTACTGTTGAATTACATAAATGTATTAAGTGAATTAATAAATCTTAATGACATTAGACAAATTAATATCAATTTAATGCACAAAAATGCAAAAATATTTCTACTACAAGTTTACTGCTGCCAAAATAATTCACAATAATTATATTAAGCGCAATATTCATAGAAATTGAATTAATAAAATAAACAATGCTAAAGGTAAATTCATCTTTAACTTTATTTTGCGGTTTCTCTATTTTGGCCACATAATCAAAATTCAAATACGTGTGTGGGGAGGGAGGGGGGAGAACGAGGTTGTAACCATAACTATTCAAATACGTACATTAAGAACTAGCAGCACTTCAAATAGACTGGGGTGTCTAACACCCCATCTTTTTTACGGAATCCAAAAAAACCTAATTACACTGCACTGTGGTCATCTTTTTTGCATTTTATGATGGGTGGTGACCAGCGCTAAGGTGCAATACAATTACTGGCACGTTATTAAAATCCCGATATTATCAGTATACATTAGCCTGATAATTGATATTTCATTTTTCAATATCACATCAATAAGGGTATTTTGTGTCACCCCCAAAAAAACAACACATAAAAGCAATAATGTATCAGAGGAAGTTCTAAAATGTGCAGTGTGCCACCAAGGAAAGAAAAGAGGTTCAAGATTAGCCAAGCTTCCCATGAGCGGCAGCATGTAAACATGCCTCAGGATACCTCAGTGAACATGTAGAGTTCAAACAAGAGTGAAGGCCACTGAGGTCATGAGGCAGTGATGCACAATGACTGCAGTACGGCTGAACAGACAAGGGAGAAGAGGAGCTTATAACAGGATACTGACACAATCCCGCTCCAGAGAGCAGAGAGGTCCTGCTGGCTGATTCTGCACACTGGCGCTGTTTTTCAAACACCTATTATTCCTGATCGGGTGCGCCTCAGGGTCCGCAAACTCCCATAAGCCCTCACACTGACTTCACTCGTCAATACTCACCTGATAGTGTCACCCCGCAGCGTTGCACACCGCCTGAGAGCAAAGCAGATGAACTTAAAGGATTTATCAGTCCCAGTGTGTATATGACATCAGACGGTCACAGGCTCCGGCCTCCAGCCAGACAGATTAACACTTCATACAGTAGCTTCCTGAAAGAAGATGATCTCAAAGCAGCTATAGTACCATCAGTCAGCTGTGCACGAGCACAGGTGATTGTGTTGTTTGTGAACTGGGTCATGTGAGTAAGCGTGACTATGGTTCTTTTGCAGTGTCAGGATGAATCACTGATGGCATCACGCGTCCATGGCAACAAAAACCTTCAGATGGGTGGTGGAGTCGTTTTACCACACCCTTGGTAAAATACCCCCTCAAACATGTGACATGTAACACATAATGAGGTTCTATAATTACCTGCCAATGAATGTACTAAGGATACTCAAAATGAACAAAAAAATACTGGTCCTTCAATGTCAAAACAAGATGAGGAACTAAAAGACTATTGATTTTTACTAGTCGACCAGTCATCCAGAAAAGTACCCAAATAGTTGATGAGTCAATGTTTACCTTATGTAAATGGCTCACGACACAGCGTGAAGCATTGCTGACCTTAGTGCCTGACTTGCCAGAAACTGCAAGTCCAGACACTCTCTGTGATGAGGAAAAGAACTGAAAGTATGCATATTTCCATTGCCACATGCTTGTTGCATTGTAATAAATGACCCAATGACCGCTTCTGGGCAACACTGAATTATTTTCAGGATGGTTCACAAGAAGTTTGGTTTGTATGTGAACACTCTGAATGAACTTCATCTCAGACACCCGCAGCACATGCAATGAAGTTTACCAACAACTCGCTATGCAAATTAGAATTCAAGACCAACTCCTATGGGCAATATCTCACATCAATGGGGAATGCCTCAATTTCTTAAAGTTTCATGAAACCCCCCATTTTAGCCTGGTCGTTCACAACTCAGTTGAAAAAGTCTCAAGAAATGGGCTTGTAAAGGTGGGAAGAGGGGAGAAAACAACCAATAAAAACCCTAAAATACACGGCACTGGTTCACTAGAGTATATAAAATATATCCAGAAACCTGGAAACACGCTTGCTCCGGTCTGTATATGAACTATATGATTAACGTTGCAAGCGCCAGGTGCTCTTACATTGTTACAGTCATATTTCCCATGTTGTCATAGTCAAACTTCAGCACTGACAGCATCGTGGGAAAATACAAACAACACTTTTGTGCTACTGTCCTGAAGAAACATACACTTACGACACATGTGCCCAAAAAGTCAACAGGCAGGAGAACAAAACAGCTCTAAACCGGTCTTTCGTGACAATTTTCAGCTGTAATGCAATCTCTTGCATAATACAAGATTGCACAGTGAAGTGATTGGATTAAACAAGCTCTTTCTCATTAATAATGCTCTCATTAATAATGCTCAGAAACTGCTGACGTACATTCTTACTGTTCAAGCCACTGCAGCCAATCACCACTCCGAATTAACGCATATACCTCTTTTTTCATGACCTTGGTTCAACTTTGCTTTTTTAACCTGAAGAACGAAATAGCTCAGAAAAATAAAAAAATAACCACTTTTCCCTTATAATAAACACGAGTGCTATTGTTGTTTTCAGTGACGTGCAACCTGTATATATCTTTTAACACCTTAAAAAATGAGTTTTAGTATTTCATGACCCTTTAAAGGTATGTTCACACTAAAATTAATATTCGTTGCGAAAACTGAGTGCGATAAACATTTTTATCAATGATTCTGTTTAGACTGACACAAACATTTGCATGCCATCAATGCAACAGATTATATACAGTATAAATATTTTTACATAAAGGGTTCTTACAATGTTTCCATTGTGCGGTGAAGAAAACTGGCCAACCATTAAGAATTTTGCTCACATGCCTAGAGCCGCTGCTTTTACATAAAACTACAACTTGGTGGTGCTCATGAACATACTATTTCTAAATGATAGTGAATAGCATATGAAGAAACCAGAACCGACTCTCTTCTCTATTTGCTGGGGTTTGATAACATACACCAGTGAATAAAAATCTAAACGGCTGTTTTAAAACATGGAAACACTGAGTTACTTGCAAAAGTCTCTGACAAGAAAGTTGCAGCTTTGGTATGTACCATAATAATTAGTGTAACCACTGTTTTACTGCTTTTCTACAAGTGCCACCTACTGTCAGATAGATTTTATTCAACCCATTTGCCATTTCTTTCCCCCACTAAGGCCTGAACAGACAAGAAACATCACATAAGAAAATCAGACCTAATATTTGTGCTGAACATTAGTGTTAGTGTCAACAGAACTTTATGCTCAAATAACAATAAAAATATAAATTTTAGGTTGGTAAAGCCAATGCGTATGTTTAAGCGCGCAATTGTTTCTATGGGAACCAGAGCTTCAAAAAGCAGCTGTAGTGACGCGATTGCCAATTGCTTCTTTTATTTAGAAAGCAGGACTTTTTCCATTGCAGTTTTTCCCCATTCGTAGTAACTGAGTGAATCATACTGCTATACAGTATATACAGTCTTCGACTTGTTTTATATACAGCAGTGGTCTCCAATATGGTGCCCGTGGGCACCTGGTAGCCCGCATGGAGTCTCTGAGTCGCTCGCCGAGCACGTTCTATAAATAGCCTGAATTGTAATCTTTCATTTAGTTTTTTTTTATTATTTATGATGATGGCATAAAATGAGAAAATAACTAATGGTAACATTTCATATACCATTAAAACATAATAAAATAATTTAAAATATTTTGAATCTGCACATCGAGCAGGTTTAAAAAAAACAAAAACGTAACGTAACTTCTGTGAGTTGAGGCGGTCGCGGGCAGACGGTACATACATAAGATAAATTGAACTATAAAAAATAAAAAAAAGATTAATTATGGCTGATAGGAGAATAAGAAGAATACTTATTATTTTAACGAGGAGTGGGAGACAGAATTCCTCTTCACTAAATGTTAAAGATAAAGCTGTATGCCTCATCTGTGGAGCTAGCATTGCGGTTTCCAATGGTCTATGACAGGGGTCTCCAACACGTCGCTCGCGAGCTACCAGTAGCTCTTGGCCTGATTGGAGGTAGCTCACCAAGGGGGCGTTCACATATCGCGTCTTTTGCGCGCTCAAGTTCGTTATTTCAAATGTAGGAAGCTCATAATTGAAGCGACGCGCTCATTTTTTCCAGGCGCAGCGAGATGAAAAATCCATTAGCTACTAAAACTTCTTTGTCATTGTGGAGAGCGCAGTGCATGGTTGCATAGCAACGACAGACGCCACGGGAAAATCGGATCAAATTTTACTATTAATAATGAAAGATAAGCTAATGTGCATTGTGAACGTCAGTAATTCATCTTATTTGACTCATTCTTTTTATAAAAATGATTTAAAGGCTGAAATATGCGAGCTTTTTATAAATCTTTTTTTGTCAAAACTTTATTTGAACTTGTAGGCTACATGTTAGTAGATAACATGTCGCAAGACACTCCTTTAAAATCTGGCCATCATTTTTAATGTTGTTATTTTGTTTATGTAAACAAAAAGTACAAATGAATTCTAATTATATTTGGTATTTGCTGGTTTTCGACATAAACCTTGGTGAATTTATTTTATTGTGTAGTATTAGTACTTTTTGAACAGGATTCTGTGATAACCGTGATCATTTTGGTGACTTTAATCATAAAATGAAATTTTCATGCCATTTCATCTCTAGTTAAGATGCACTATAAAATCAACTATAATTATGTGTTTTTACAGTATAATATGCAAAGTACAATTTTCTTTAAAAGAATTAATCTCTGATTCTGTTCTTTTCTCTGACATTTAAGGGTGACATATATAGGCCTACAAAACTCTTTTAGGTCTAAAACAGTTTAGATAGTTGTTAATATGAGAGTTATGAGACATTATTTAAGAGATTTAAGTATTGTATTAGCCTACATGAGTAGCTCTCGGCCACTATCTTTTTTAAAAAGTAGCTCTCAAATTAAAAAAGGTTGGAGACCCCTGATATACAATATACAACTCATCAACTAGTGACAAAACCAATCAACTACTTGGTGGAGTCCTTAGCTGATACAGAAAATAAGGGTGGAAAAACAAACCAAAAATAAAACGGTTCTACATAAATCAATCTGGTATTTGAGTTCTGTCTCAGTGGTTAAGCCAGATGGTTAGAAAATGTACAGTCAGGCCAGCAGAGATACAAATATTAGCATGTCCATATTATGAAAATAATTGTAATCTCAAGGAACAGCACAAAGAATATTTGTTTTCTTGTTGTTTCTTAATTAAGTTGTCCACTGAGTCTATTAGTCTATGAACCACTTTTGTCCATTTTCTCTCTTTTTCATGCTTTATTTAATTACTGACGGTTTAAATAAATGATTACCTCATTTATTTTGTTACACCAACGTTTACTTCACTGAGAGGTACTTCGTACATTAAAGCTAATATTTTAAATTCAGTTTTTTAATAACCTTTAAAGTCAACATGAAGTGATCTATTTTCTGTAATGTGATGTTTAATGAGAAAATGTGAAATGACAAAAAACAGGGATGGACGGTCGTTTCAGAAATTACAAAGACAAATGCTTTTTCCCCTTAGAATTAATATGTAAAAAGTAAACGGCCATTTTCATTTCATGCCGACTTCACATTGTATTAGGGAAGGACGAAAGAGAAATGAGGTCCAAATTTGTCCCTCTTTCAAAACACATGACACTGAAAAATTAAGTTGTCCAGTGACTCTATTAGTCTATTGACTGTAAATTGTTTTTCATTTCCTGACTTTATCACACTCTTTGTTTTTGTTCATTTTAATTACTCTTTGCGTCAATAATTACCTCTTTTTTAGTCTATCAGTCTATTGACTATATATTGTTTTTAATAATCTGACTTTATCACACTCTTTGTTTTTGTTCATTTTAATTACTCTTTGCGTCAATAATTACCTCTTTTTTATTGTTACACCAATGTTTACTTCACGGAGAAGTACTTTGTACTTGACAGCTAATGTTTTAAATTATTATTATTTTTAATTGAATAAACTTTTTAACATTAGCATGTGAGTTTTTGTTGTGGTATTAATATTGGCAATGAGAACGGTGATATTTCAGCTGTGAAAGTTCAGCTACTAAAATGCTTGTGTCGTGACAACCCTAGTATGTACGTGTGCATGTGTGCACTCAGAGTGTGTTTATCAGGAAGTGGGGGTGTGGTAGGGTTGGTTAACAGGTGGGCGTCTCTGTCTTGATTAGAGCCGTCTCTCTTGGGGGCCCAACAATGGGATGATTGCTTCCTCTAGCTGCTGGCAGTGGCCCAGTGCATTGCTGCTGGCATGACTGGCTTTACAAAGAGCCCTTACAACCGGGTCTGATTGTATCCTTTTCTGCCAACCACATGCCAACATATATCAACTCCCCACCACAGGCCCACAGGAAGAAAATAAAATCATTGGTAATAAGGTGCAGTTGGGGGATGTAACAACCGCAAAAGGCTCACTGCAAATTCATCTCTTTGCCATCAGGCTACAGGAAGAGACCATTCTCATTACAACTCCTAATAATGGGCCCAAAAAAAAAAAAAAGATTTGCTTTTAGCTTCCAGGGTCTGGATGATAGTTCACCAGCTGGGACCACAAGCACAGGAAGCAGATTCATTTTCTTTCTTCAACAGTATTTTTAGAGAGCTTTGTAGTGTGCAACAAAAAGAAAAAGTATAAAATCTCTAACCCAATTCTCCTTGGTGAACTCAAAAATTAACCATGAAGTCAACATGAAATGGCATCTGCAAACCATTTTACTTCAGTAACATGATGTATTGCCACGTGAAATTGGATGTTAAATGAGAAAACGTGAAGTGACGTGATTTGAATAACAGGGATTGGTGGACAGTCATTTCAGAGATTACAAAGACAAACACTTCTTTCCCCTTTGATTATGTAAAAAGTAAACAGGGCCACATTCATTGCATGCTGATTTCACATTGTACTAGAGAGTGAGTATGCAGTCCCCATGTGTCCCTCCACCAAAACACATGACACTGAAAAATGCAAATGCTCATTTAGGGCAGATTATGAATAATGTATTAAGATATGGCAGCGGTGTTTCTCAACCTGCTCAAACGCTCAAGTCTCTGGCTGAACTGACAAACACTGTAATTACAATCAGTGACAGCACAGAGGCCCACACTTTACATCTCTGACACATTAAATGCTGCAGCCTCAACAGAGCCTCTGTGACTAATGAAGAGTGCTTAACATCACAAAAAGCCAGCCTACAGCAATTTACAGTTGATCAACATCACACATAGAACAGCAGTTGACAAAGTCAACAGGAAAACAATACCTCAACATAAGATAATAGAAGCAGCTATAAAAAAAAAAAAAAAAACTCACATGGAGAGTTGATAGAACTGGTTAAACATACAGACTTATTCCATGGAAGAACCATGGGAATAAATGGAAATTGTCTGAAAATAAAGAGACCAACTTAATATTGTAAATCTATAATTGTATGTATTTACATTAATGTAAATGGCACAAAAGGCAAGTTTTGATTTTAATTATATACCTTTTATGCAATCATGTCAATAAAAATAAGGAAATTATAATACATAATTTAAGAAAAAAAAAGAAGGAAAATAAATTCTAGGTTATTCCTGAATTCTATACCAAACACACAGCATAACAAAATTAAATACAAAAAGGAAACTAAACCAACACACCTTTTCTTAACATTTTTAGATACACTGCATCTGTAGTATAAACCCTGTAATTTGCTAGGGATAAACGCTTTAGTTTTTAAAAAATATTTTTTGTGCTATATCAACACTGATGTAGCAAGTAAGTCAAATCTGATCAAAAATGATAACAGGAAATTAATTCAATATGCGGGTTCATGCCAGGTGTAAACTGCAATCCGTCTAAGCCGACCGGACACAGATGTTAAAGGGCCCCTATTATGCTATTTTAAAGTTTCCTAATGTTGTTGTGGAGTCTCCTACAACATGTTTACGTGCATCAAAGGTAAAAAAAACCTGTTTAATTTCCTCATAATATACATTTGCATATCATTACATTTTCAATGATTCTCAAACGACTCGTTCCCTCTAAATCCGTCCTTTCCGCGAGCTACTCTGTTCTGATTGGCCAGACAGCTCAGTCTGTTGTGATTGGTTTACCGTGTACAGCGCGTCGAAAACAAAAACGCCCATTGCCATAACAACGTCAGCTCTGCTTGTGCTGAGGCTTCCTACACTGTAAACTAAACACAGTAACGAACAATGACGTCGATTTGACCATATTAATAATAAACATTGGAAGAACTAGTTATTCAACCCGACCTCGATCGCAAGGACGACTCGAGAAGGACGTTTCACAGTGATACACTACTTAGTTTGAAGCACATTATGAGATGTTGCAACTGTAATTCCTCACCATCAGCATTAACAAGTGCATGTCCATCAACAAACCGATTATTTTACTTGTACTCATTTATTTACAGAATATTTTTCTAATATATTGCGGTGAATAGGTGGAAACTGTATCAATAACAGTGCATGTATGCAATGTACATTAGCCGAGCTCTAGAGTGAATGATCTGATGTAACATAAACATTGGTAAAACAAATATTTCCTCAAAGTAGTGAGAATGACAGACAATCTGCATTAATAGACACAGTTTTAGGTAATAGTGGCCCACAGCTGATCAGCAGAAGTATTTCAGTAAGACAGTAATAATGTGAGTTAGCCAGTTAGCAGGAGACCTACACAATATAAAACTCAAAACTAAGTATTTTGAACACCATCTTTCAAGAGGAAGCGGTTTGCGAATCCTGCATTGAACTCCGAGATTTGAGAAGCAGTCGTCAGTAAAATAAAGGGAACACAGCAACAGTTTAGGATTATACTGCTGTGGTATCGTGGTAAAGATGGATTTTAACCACTGATTCTTCACATGCTCGTCCTTGGGCAGTGAAAAAAAAAAAAAAACTGAAGGCTTTACCTTCACATTATAGAGCACAGCGCCGTCTTCTCGACATGATGCTATCCAGTATCCACACAGGAATCAACTGAAGTGTTTGAGGTTCAAGTTTTCCCTGATGTCTGCGTGTGCAATACGTGGGCGGGCAATATACTAATGTTTCGTCTTGACGTCACAACGAAACGGCTTATGACTCGTTTGAAAAACGATTCATTTAATTGACTCAGAGTCGACTCTTACTTTTGAAAGACAATAACTTAATATACGGTGCACTTTCAGATTTAAAACTTTGCAGGATGTTTTCATTCACTTAGAGCTACAGTATGTTACACACTACATGAAAAGTCATTTTCAAAAATCCATAATAGGGGCCCTTTAAAAGCTGGTGTAAACAGGTCTTTGCATAGAGCAGTTTGTCCCAACACTTAGATTTCCCAACCTCAAAAATACATTCTAGGATAGTATTTGCTCTAAAGTAATACAAAATAAATGACATTTTCATACAACAGCACTCTAGTACTCTATAATACAGCCAACAGCAAGGCTAACAAAAACATCAGAAGTGTGTGGAGTGCTGAGAGACATGTACTCACCCTCGATTGGCTCTGGGTCAGCGAGTGAAGGCTCCTGGCTGCTGATGGTCTGATTGTGCCCGCTCTCCTCCTGAACCTGCTTACACACTCTGCAGGTGTACCTATCCTGCACCTGACTGTTAGGGTCAGCACCCTCCTGCCTCTCACAGTCCACGTGAACCCATCTGATAGACAATTACAATAAACAACCATCTGTGAAAACCATCAATGACCTAATCGAGATGATGGCGTAATTACATTGTTTTGTATTTATTTGTTTATTTTTGGTAAACTGACATTATTTGTTAACCTTTACATTACAGGAATTTCTAGTGTTAATACAAGCTAAAGTTCTAAGAACAGCACCTAAAGCAGGAATGTAGAGCATGTGGTTTTGGTAAAGTTGAAATTTGTTATTTGAGCTAAAAAGTTCTTGCGTCCATCATATTGTCCATAGACATTGTTTACTATGATGATCTGTAACTGTTTTTATAAGTGCCATACGCCATGAGCACTGTGTAGATGTTTACTACAATATTCTCTGAGCTATTTAAATACAATGACATTTGAACAAATTATGTCAGTCACGTTTTGCAACTCTCAAAACATTTGCACATACATGACACATAACGTGACATACATGATCACATGTCTGATCCCTAGTTAGTTGTTAAAGCAAGAGAAACAAATCCATCTGCCAAACAAATTATATGAGCATTTTCTCCATTCACAAAGACATCATTGAGCCATTTTAAAAAGCTGGCGGTTCAATTACAACGTTCTATAGAGACCTTTAGCAAGATAATTTCTCTATTAGTTAATCATATTATTTGAAGCCTGCAGAGAAGTAATCAGCTAATATTCATCAATACCAGTCTTCACACCTGTAATGGACAGTAAACGACGCATCAATGTAATCGATTACGTTCATAACAGACTCTTTGTGTTCCTAATCCCCAAAGGAAAACTCTAGAGCAGGTGCTAGTATGGCAGCGCGGTTTAATATGTACCCAAACAGCCCAAATTGGGTTTTTAACCCAGTTTTTTTTTAGAGTGTAGTAATAATAACCTAAAAAAATTATGTCATGGTAGATGCTAGTCAAATTTGGCAGATGCCAACATTCTTGAAAACCAATAAAAAACTAAAGAAGTAAAAGAATGTGAGTTTTCTTTTTAAATACAACCTAGACTATATTACACATGAGTTCACTTGCAATGAGTCTGAACATGGTTTGTGTCAACCACAATGCGTTTAGAGTGGTGAATTACCGCCTGCCGAGAGCAGGAAACCATTGAAATTAAACTGACATTTAGAAACCAAACATTTAAACGCTGAAGGATGACACTTAATATGTTTTCTTAATAAAATAACATTTTAATGAAAATTTGCGTCCTATTGTTTTTATGCAGAAACTGATTTATTAAAGCAATAGGTCACTCGAAACTGTGTGATATTGTCGTAGCTGAAGGGGTCTCATTTCCTACCTCTTACATGTGCAGCATGAGTGTTTGTCTGTAGGACTGCCAGAGTCCTGATTCTGCCCACAGATGAAGCAGAGCTGTGCTGAATCATGCTGCTGTTGACATCCTTCACACATTACACCATTAGATGACCACTGACCGTTAGGCCTCATGCCGCACTGAGCACACGCCCGGCAGTTCTGCAAAAAACAACGTTCAATTCACTCTGGCATCATTTCATATCATGACAGCCATTTCAAAACCATTTAAAGTGAACATGAAATCAAATTGAACCATTTCCTATTCCTGTTCTTATTGAGCATGAGATAAATGCATATTACAATATTAATAACAAATTATATTACAACCTAACTTTTATGGCCCAATTAAATCCCAATTGATTAAATTAAGGTTTTAGGCATTGCAAATGCTCTTTCATAAAGATGGACGACATGATCAAAATCTTATGGTATGAGTAATTTTAGTAAATACAATGGAATGGGCAATTTTTATTCTCATTAAAACTTTTCTGGAAATACAAACCCATAAAAAAAAAAAAAAAACATTTATATAGTTTATACCATTCAAAGTTATTTAAAATAACTGTTTTCTATTTTAATATGCAATTTAGTACATTAACACTGAGGTAATGATGCTGAAAATCAGCTTTACCAAAATGCAATGTCACATGATTCTTCATAAATCATTCTAAAGTGCTGATCTGGTGCTCAAGAAATCTTTATTATTATCATCAATGTAGAAACATTTTGTGGAAACTTTTTTTTTTTTTTTGCAAGATTCTTTGATGAACAAAGTTCAAAAGAACAGTATTTATACATTGTAAATGTCTTTACTGTTACTTTTGATCCATTTAATGCATTACTTTCAGTCAAAGAAAAAAATCTTACTGACTCCAAACTTTGGAACAGTAGTGTATATTAAATAACCATATGGAACTGCCTTCCTCACCTTGGATTATTTCAGACATGTCTCAATCTATTTTCGCACTATTCCATGTTTAAATAAACTGTACATAATGTAAAGCAGTCCTGCCAAGTGATGGCAAATATACATATACCTAGTGTGGTATACAGTATAGCAAATTATACTATTGCAATACTATTGCTTCATCCCTATTGCTTCATGTACTGCAGAGACCAACTTAAATGATCAAAACATATGATTTAAAAAAAGCAAAAATCACAACTAGTATCTGAACAATGACACTTGAACTGAACAACAATTGCAAACTGAAAACTTTATGAGTTCCAGCATAATTACGGCTCTATAAATCCTCAAAATCATGTTCATAAGTCTGCATCAGCACTCAATAGGAGCAAAGCTCAAGAAAACTCCATGTCAATTTAAAAAAAAAACATAAATAAAAGGCACTTCAAGCTCATCAAAAGCAGCTTTTCAGACAGCTGAAGAGGGGCAAGTATCATCTCTAATAACCACCCACAGACCCTTAGCAGGAAATCCAAGCCCTGTCAAGCCTCTGATGATGGGCAGACTCCTTTACCGAGTCCTGGATGACAGTTGGGGCTTCTTAGCCGCCTCCACAGAGTAATGAAGCAGTCTGAGTGGGATCTGTGTGGGATTTGGTTCAGCTTTTATATTCTTTCAGATATGCAAGATATTTAGGGGTCTACTAGCAATCTAACTCAATTTAGAAAAGTGTTGTGTGGTCTCAGCCTCAGATGGCATACTCGCAGATCATGGACCATCCGTTGCATACCACACAGAAAGCAAAAAGATCTTTCTTAAAAATGTAAGTTCCAACTTGAGGGTATGTTTCAATGGCCCAATAGTGCTCTGTTAAGTGTATTACATAGGGCATTTGACCATTTTGAGGTTGGCTTTGCTACAGTCCCAAACAACCTGAATATTATTGGCAGTATTACTTAAAATGCATAAACTTTTTCCTTTTTACATTTATCAATGGCATCTAGTCAATAGGTTTGTATTATACATTCTGATTCAATTACAACATGTCAAATATTTTTTTGGGTTAAATCAAAGGGCTTTTTTATATTCTGATTCATCTGGAGGCTAATTGGTTTGATTTTGATTTATTATTTATTAAAAATCCGTAAGGAGAAAATAACCAGGGAACAATATAAGGCTTTTATAGTGGAGATGAACATCTACCCCACAAATCACTCACACAGCTCTTCAAAGTCGTCCGATACCATAAAGTGAGGGTACAAGAGAAGTGCATCAAAACCATCTAGCACAGCATTGCACATTAGGAATAATTACACCCAGGTAATGAATTCATCATGGTGATTAAATCTAGCTCCAGCATCATTCCATAGGGAATATACAGTATGCTGATGAGATGAAAAACCAATGCACTCTTCAATCCCACAGTCCATAAACACCCACGGGTTGCGTGTTACAGGCTCAAAATGGAAATGAAAGCACAGTGTCTCTCTTCTCAAAGCAGGCCAGCATCACTGTCACACTGCTGTTTGTAGTCCATACACATACACAAACACAAGCTTACCTTGCACCTCCAGCCATTGGTGGGTATTGTGTCCACGATGGGCTGCAGACAGAATGTGTGATACCCTTTATCGCACATGTCACACACCAGCATCTTGCTGTCTTCCCCTGGGTTCCTACAGACCAGAAAGAGGATACTGTAGTTTAGAACAGAGGGGGATTTCAAACCTATTACACTGTAAACTGTTTGTTTGCAGCTAGTGGCCAGGTAGGCAAGTTTCAATGACAAGAAATCTGCCTATCCTGGGTGAAAGTGCTTTTAGCCAATCAGAAGAGAACTAATGTTTAATGTATAGTTATGTAGAGCAAAATGGACTATAGGCAGTGACTGAAAAAATGACCTGTTGTCTGCTGCAATCTAGCCCTTTGTTTTATAGTTCAGCCTTTTTCATTTAGCATTTTCTTTTTTGTGTAATTTCGGCTACCGAAAATTTTCAGCATAAACAACTATTTTCGGTTTCGGGGCAAAATCATTGACCCGAAACACATTTAATTAGCACTTCTCCAATGGCACGTTTCGACTGTGTTCAACATCTCTTTTGTGCACACAATGTGGATAAGCTACAACAGTTAAACATGTCAGCTGTGTGCTTATACAGCTTGTAGGCTATACAATGTCACTTAACGTTACATTTACCTTAAAAAATCTATTTAATGTCCAGTTAGAAAAAAATAACTCTAGAGAAAAGCATTTTGTGTTACATATTCATTATATTTTTACTTAACCTGTTTGTGGTCTTTAATGTATGTTTTAATAAATCTGTCATGAAAACAAGTTATTACAGTTGTAATATATTTCACACACAAACTGGAGTAGAAATAATTCTGTTATTAAAAAGTTGATATAAAAACTGCCTTATGTGCAATTTAAATGTTTGTACAACCCATGTTTAGCATTTTGTGTGTTTGATTAATTAATAGATTATTAATTTATTATTTATTTTTGGTTTCTGTTTTTGGCCTAGAATTTTGATTTCAGTGCACTCATACTTTATCGTAAAATATTTAGTAGAACTTGTTTTTTTTTTACTCAATTAAGTGATAAATCTAAAAAAAATTTTTTTTGGATTTCTCTATTTCTGTCATTTACATTTTCTACAATAATATTAATTATAATACATTTTATTTTATATAGCCCCTTTAAAAGGAGCTTCTTAAAGCTATTTACAGTAAAACAATGCAAACATAAAAACTCGTAAAAATAGAGTGTAGACATGTTTGATGAACTAACGGAAGACCATGCTGAGAGGAGCGAAGATTATCGTGATTCCAGTGTAAACACATGTATGCCAAATATGAACCAAGATGATCGTTTACATTTACATGTTACTCCTGTTGTTATGCTACAATAATTCAGCGAGAAATATCAGAAACAGTCATTTAATTAATGAATTATTTTTCCATTTCGATCTACTGTTATTAAGGTGATTCAAGTTTGTAATTGGGCCGTGTGCTTAATCAAATTAACTGTCATGATCCATTTAGAGACTACCATCTGCTAATCGATTAAACAGCTGATTAACAGAAGGGGTTGTTCTCCATTCTGTCAGTTTCAAAAAGTCTGCTCCAAACACAATGCATATTTTCTATTTTTCAATATTGTTTGTGAATTTTAGTGAAGTGTTCTTTTAATTTCCACTTTTTGGCAACAAATTTAAAATCAATATTAGTCAAACACCATGTAACACTATATCAACTGATCAACTCTCAAGACATCAGCCATTAAAAAGGCACTGTTAACTGCAGCCACCCCTCCTCAGCCCAATACAACCTTATTTTACATATACACAAGCAAAAAAACACCCCATTACATTCTCCCCATGACCAATAACACTTTTACTGTGGCTTTAAAGAGCCAAAATGTGTCCAAGTGGTAAATCAGAGGAGAAAGTCAGATGTGTAGGGCTACGAGGAGGATATGGTGAAGTTCCGGAGATTTATCCATACATTTCCAGTCCTACATTTTCAGCCAATGCAAATCCACGTCATCTGATATTTACAGCCGTGCTGAGCCATTACATTCATTTTCACCCAGATCAAGACAGATGCACCTTTTGCCTTTCCCAGCCGTGCTGTATCTGATTCCCAGTCCAGCAGCACATCACAGTGGAGAATACAGAGCTTAAACACAATACAATCTACTTAAACTACACTGCAATTGAAGCCTTAAAAGAATAAACATGCACTGCAAACTCCACTGTAAAAGATTTAGATTTTCTCTGCCTCCTCAAAACAATATACACATATAGAAAGGCTTGTAAACAACATTAGACGTGTCTGACATCAGACGAAATGGATCTCCCAGCGGTCACAGTCAGTGTGTGGCTGGGATGAAAAAAAAAAGGCAACAAAAAATTCTCTAAGGGTTGCCATGTTTTCATCCATGACATAGATACAGCATGCACTGTATATATACACACAATTGCCATACTATTCAAAAAGCAATATGAAGTTAGTAAAAGCAAAAACAACTTTGGCTTGACAAAGGTAACATGAAAGAGAGGAAGATGTCTAATGAGATCATGCAGTATACCAATGACTAACAATATACTGTAAATATATACTACATACATATATATATAGCTGAAAGCATTCTCAAATCCACCACAAATCTAAAGGTAAAGAGTACAACTATCTGAACGATGAGTGATTAAATTCTCCATAAGTCTGAATCTGCAATGAGAAATAATGTCCAGGTGAGCTGGATACTCACTTGCATGCCAGGCAGACTTTGCACTCAGGACACTGCCAGCCGGCTCTCTTCAGCGGGGTCACAGTGATGTCCAGACAGGCCCCGTGGTAATGCTGGCCACATGTGCAGCAAAACAGCTGATCGAGTAAGTCTCCAGAACTGTCACACACCAGACAGGTCACCTCATCTTTTGCTGAAAAGAGAAAATATGCATAATGGGTCTCAAACTCCACACGGTATGTTTTAAATGCAATAATATATCTGTCTTTACATTATCTGTTATATCTTAAATAAACGTTTGGTTAACTGGGAAAATCATCTGATGTGTAACATTATATTACATCCGGCGGTACAGTAGGTCTGAATATATAGGATGTCTGTAAAAAAAAAAAAAGAATAAATAAATAATAATCAAACAATTGTGGTATCATGGGAAAAAAAAGTTCAATATATATTTTCCCTATAGATATTTGGTTTTGACCTGGGGTGTGCCAAATTTGGTGTTATTACCAGGGATTTTAAGGTAATAACACCAAAAACTTACAACTTAAAGCACTGTTTATTTCTTTTGCATCTTTGTTTTATTGTATTTGTCCTATTGTTTGTAATTTGCCTCTTTGTTCTTATTTTTAATAGCAAAGAAAATTCCAATAATTTACCCCTAGTTTCAGGTGTTTTTGTTTACCTGGATGCTCTTGAGTTTTCAGGTTAATGTAACTATATATATATATAAACAAGCTGAGCAAAGAGTTGTTGGTTATTAAATCGTTTTTTTGTTGCTGTTTGTTTACATTGATGTAAAAATGACAGTCAGATTTGTGACATTACTTTTTATGTAATGATAAAAAAAACAGCTGTTCACTTTCAGAAGTTGTAGTGATGAGAAAGAATGTGAAACTGGTTATAGAATTAACTGGTTAATTGGTTATAGAATTTTCAGTTTTAACATTAAAAAAAATATATATATCATTTACATTGATTTTACACACTTAAAGCAATATCATAAGTTATAGCATACATGCAGGGAATTCGTGCAGCCCTAACTAAAACACAAAAAGCCTTAAGATTTTGACAATGAATCAGCAGAGGGGAACGTGTGCACCAGAGAAACTCACATCGGATGAGGGCTTGTTGGATGTGATCCGGGCAGAGGAGGGTGTATGTCTTTATGTTCTGGAAGGTTCCGGCAGCAGCTGCACAGGGGTAATGAAAGGAGCGCCCACAGCTCTCCTCACAGCACTTTATGGATGCTCCAAGGCGCTTACAGTATGCACAGCACTACAAAAGTTAATACAGATACATAAATATTGGTGGTGTAGTTTCAGTTCAGTACTCTGTACATCACAATTAGACATGCACAGTTCAGTTTCATTTAGATTAGATTCATTTCAGGCCAATATGAACTGCTATTTTTACACAGCTCCAAAACTGCTCTAGGTGAATAATATTTTGCATTTATAATTTGATTACCCTCTTTATGATTTTCTTTAGATTAAGTAGAACAGGTCCCTAAAACTGAATCATTTGCTAGAGTGTTTTTTTCACCATTGTTATTATCGTTATTGTTATGAATATATCTCTGGTGAGCACCTGTACGCATCCATGGACCGCCATCAACAGAATACACAAGCTTTTATGCAGGCTACAAATGCAAACTTCATTAGAAGCAATAGCTCGATTCACCTAAGTTGCAAGATTCATGTAATTACATGTTTATTCGATTTTCAAAGACTTTTTTAATGTTTAAATGCTAAAGATGTGTACTTGCTGAATGCCAATGGTACAACAGAAAGTATTACAGTGTTTTCCTTTCTATTACCACTAACAGAAAGGCAAATGCTATAATACTTTTTCATATACCATTTGCTTTCTTTGTTAAACAGTTCTTTGAAAATGTATTTGTAAAACAATGAAGACGGAGAATGGGAGGTCCTGTACGTCTGCAATGGTGTTCTTGGCACAATCAAATTAAAAGCCCCTCTTAATCTGACCCTGCATCAAGGGCACTCAGATTAGTTTGTTGTTTAATTCATGTAATGCATCCATTTGTGGTTTATTTTCTGTACAGCGATTCAGTGATACTTATTATACTTACATTATCAGTGTTGGGATGGTTACTTTGGAAATGTAATGGTTACCCTATATAAAATGTAATACGTAGTGTAACAATATAAAATACTTTATTAAAAGTAATGTAAATGATTACATTTGATTTTGATTATTTTTTCTAAATTTCTAACAAATGTTTTCAACTGGTAATCATTTTCAAACATTTAAACCAGGCAAGGTTAACTACCTTACAGTAGTACTCAACACTGATTACTGTCAGACTTTCAAAATCCGTCATCACTTGAATTAAGATTATTAAAAATATATATTTTAAAGCACAGCCACCACAAAATCAGACTTTAGCTCTTCTTTTTACTTTGAGATCGTTCTGAGGTTAAATACAGATTTCTGGATGAAACTATTTTGAAATTTCCAGTACTGGAACACATTTTATCAGTCGCCATGGCAGCTCTTAGACATGTTGTGGTTTAAAGCTTTCAGTGGCAATATGGATTGATGTAATTGGCAGGCGTGGTGCGAAAACCAATCAAAATGATCAGAACAGCATCGCTTTACTAAACAGCCTTTAAAATGGCAGAAGGCATCGTGCACCACAAAAAACAGGCAAAGCAACAAATTAATATTATTCAACATATCCTAGCCTTTTACAGAAAATATTCAGATGTAACCCCTTTGTAATCATTAAAATTTTCATAAGTAACTAATTTAATTACACATTTTTTCTCAGTAACTGTAATGGATTACAGTTACATTTATTTTGTAATTAAATAAAATAACGCCATTAAACGTAACTAGTTACTCCCCAACACAATATATTACTATACTTCCAGACACATGAGATGAACCATGACACAAACAAGTACTGCATTGCAAACAGTACACTTTGTTTTTCTAAAAAAGAAACCAAATCTCATTTAAGGTGTATTGACACACATTTGGTGTGACCTTTAAAAGTAAAAATAAAACAACACAACCCTTTAAAACACCTTAACACAGTATGTGAACATTCCAACTGTGCTGAAACACTTTCTTTCTTTTTTTTATCCCAGTGTAGGTCAATGACCAATAATACATAAGCTGTTGGACTCAAAGGAACATAAAAAGCCACACCGACAAGTAGCAAGAAAGAAATGATGTGGCAAGCAATTTTATTTATTTATTTGGGTAATATAAAGTATGTGACTGCAGACATTATTATCTACATTCTGTTTCTTTATTTGCATTCTCTGTGAAGATTACACGTGGTACCTGCACTTCTTCGTTTACAGATTTTTTTTTTTCAATAATTTGTTGTTACTTACTGTAATAAGTAGTTTACTTAATAGAAAAACACATGCTACGTTTAAATTAAATTTGTTTTATATTAACATCAGACTTTTTAAATAATCTTTTCAAATAAAACATACATTTCTTTTTGATGTAGTATCAAAAATGCAGTGGCAAATGGCAAAAGCGTCCATCTGTTAATTGTGTCGTTCTTATAGTAGCCTTTTGCTGTAAGAGTGGTACAAAACCATAACCCTGAACAGCAAGGTTGTCACAACACGCTGTTCCTCTCACAGGTCCATTTGATCGTTACATACTTCCCCCTTTTTCAGCGTGTATTTTTTCAGCCTTTCAGATATATCCAGCAAAGCATTCAGGATCAAGGCAAATGCCTCATTCAAAATAAGGACTAGGATGAAAACTGGCCAGACATTTAAATCACCACCATGGAAAAAGCACTCACACTTTGAATAATAGAGAAAGCAAGGGCCTGAGAAAACGGCCCTAAACTAAAAATGTCTCTAGTCAGCACTCTCTCTAGCTCTCTCATGCTTTAGAAACCCTTGGCCTAAGGCCCAAATGCAACAATCTGCAAATACCTTTTAACACCGAGCTTTAAGCAATTATCGCCCAGGCGGTGAGTCCACTGAGGCTGACAGCAGCCTATACCCACAATGCTCTTTTCTGAACCGCTCTGAAGGACAGACATATAGAGCTCTATGGCCATACTGTCCACTCTCAGGGCTGGCTGGGTGTTGAGTATCTCATCTCTATTCCATGACTCAAATAATTGAAACCATCCCCTCAGACATCTCCTTCATAGGGTGAAAAAGCTACAGCTGATCCATTATTGCTGCCAAAACTCCAAGGACACTATAAAGTAGAACAGCATTCCCTCCTTGAAATCCTATATGCAAAGAGGCATAATGGCAGCATTCCAAACGGAGCAGGCCAGTGATGAAAGATGCAGTAAAGTGTTGGATGAGTGTGCCGTACTATGCACAATGTCAGCTGGTTTGTGTCTCGGTCAGTCAGTGTGTGTACAGTGTTATGCAGCGATTCTGTTTATAGCATGTGAAACGCTTTATAGACATAACCCGAATCCAGCGATTGGAAGTTGTCCGTGCATATTTGCAACTCATTTCTACCCGTTCCGACTTCTCTCGTCTAAAAGTCAAGAATACATTACAAAACTGACCTGAAATACTTTGTGAAAGCATGTTCTTGGTTTTATGCACGATTTATTTGTAACCTTTAGTGTTATTTTCAACTAAATCTATGATGAAAATTGTTTGACGACGACCCTTTTTCCCCCTGTGACTACAATGAGACAATGGCGAAAACGACACCAACATCTTTATACAATAACTGTGACTATATCAACATGGAATATCATTGATGAAAAAAGACGAGACTAAACTGCAGTTAAAAAGTAAAAAAAAATTACCAAAACCTCTACTTATTTTTGACAAATAAAAAGAGACAAACTATTACAGTTTTAAACAAGCCTCTACAAGCTTTCATGTTTGCGGTTGCCAGATGTCAAGAGTTTAAATTCCCCAATCAGAGTTTTTCGGTAAAAGGATACAAACAGATTAAGTCATAGGAAGATGATCTGAGGTAAGGGACTGTGTGAAGTTCAGGTCATCCTCAGCTCTCTGAACTTTACTATTTCACAGCTCTACGAGTCTCACTGCCAGGACAAACCTACATTAAAGTCCTTATTGGAGCAAGTCAGTTCATTCAGCAGCCATCCTGGCAATACCCCCCGGTAGCTGGCACTTTCCATGAATAGGGTACAAATTGGTTACTTTTTTTCTCTCTTAAGAATTAGAGGAATAAAAAAAACATGGACTTTGTTTTGAGAACAATTGTCGCTGTCGGGCGGAAACTCCAAAAACACATATTTTCAGGAAATGGAAAAAAACACTCTCTCTCTCTCTCTCTCTCTCTCTCTCTCTCTCTATCTATCTATCTATCCATCCATCTATATATCCATCTATATATCCATCCATATATCCATCTATCTATCTATCTATCTATCTATCTATCTATCTATCTATCTATACATTTATTTATTTTTTAACACCATGTTGTCAAAGTTGATATTGTGGCTTTAAATATATATATATATATATATATATATATATATATATATATATATATATATATATATATATATATATATATATATATATATATATAGATAAAAGCTAAAGAAAACACTGTACTTATTCAAAGAACCAGTTATTTACTTAACCCTGCATTGCAAACAAGCAGAGAGAGTCCAAACTGTGTGTGGTACTTCATTCACACGAGAGGCGTGGTGGAGTTATGAGCTTTTACTGACAGTTTGTGGATCCAATGGAGTTAAAAGGTTTAGTCACATGTTCTTTTTAATATTTTTCATTGGTTGGATATTTGCAAAATCCACAGACAGACATAAAGGGTGGACAATAATGATTTAGTAATAAATGGAAAAAATTGAAATATGGGGATATGAGGTTTCCACCCAACAGCGACAATCTTATGTAAACTATTCTTTAACATGAGATTAAACTAGAAGTAGTTAGTTTTTAAATACTTCAAACATATATTTTCCCCTTAAAAAAGAATCATTTTGGTGTATGTTCCACCCAGAGGTCTTGACTGTTTCTAACAATTATAATTGTACATCAAAACTGTGACAATCTGTTTTATTCTTTTAATATTCAACTGATTGTAGTAAAAACTTCATTTATTTGTTACCATTTTTATGTGGCCAAAAAAATACTGTATGCTTAAACAGTTACCACAGTTTATTTACAATTAAAAAAAAAAAATCTTAAAAATTGTGACTACGGAAGTGACATCATTTGGATCCTTTCTACATCATTACAGGAAGAAAAATAAACATTTAAATTTGTCAATTGCTAGATAAACGGTAGTGTTGACAATTGTCAAGCTCAACCATTCAACCTGTTGCCTGAGTTTGTTTTTTTTTTAATTATGGAACAATTATCATTATTTTTTACACAAAATGGCATGCATATTCCAACAAAACAAGGCCAAGCACTGCTAATCACATACTGGCTGGCCTTGAGCTCCTAAACATACGGTAAATCAACTGGGCTCAGTGTTAGAAGACCAGGTCTACCTTAAAAAAGGCCCCAGTCACCCCGGTCATAAACTGTTCTCCCCTCTGCTGTCTGGCAAACAGTAACAAAACCTTCAATCAAAGTCCACTGGATTACTGAACAGCTTCTACATGGAGGCAATAAAGCTGCTAAATGGGTAAGCTGCAGAGCAACAGCTCTAATGGTCACTGTGGCACTCTCGTATAGAGAAAGTGTGGAAAACCTAGCATGATGTAAAGTTAAGGCATCATCTGAATCATTTATACTTTGTGAACAACGGTTCCCACTGACTCATTATCAGTTTCTGCTGTAGCAGAAAAGCAGAGAAGAGTGTACCAGAGGAAGATACACCAAAACAAAAGGAAAGTCTTCTGAACAGCATTTTCACTGACCATAATCTTGACATCGATACCATGGGGAAAAACTTACAGATATTTTTAATATGATCTTATATTAGGCCATCTCATTTTAATATTATCTGCTGTCACTTTAAAGGTCCCATCTTGTACACCTTTTTGGAGTTTTATTTTAGGTTTTGATGTCCTTAAGAATATATATTTGCAGTATAAGTACCAAAAACCATCCCAATATATTTTCACAGCTCCTTTCTCAGGAGTTCTGCTAAGAACAGGTTGATATTTGGCCTTTCTAATTAATATTCATGAGCCTCTCTTCTGATTGGCCTGTTGTTTTCTGAGTGACGCACGGCAAGGCCAAGCACAGGTAACCAGGGTCATGTATGCTGTAGCCTGCTGTGGCTTGGTGTTGCTCACAAGTAAGGTAAATAAAACACCTGCAATGATGGACATTGCTGAGGGAAATGTTCTCCGGCCATGTATGTTCGAGCCAGACTCAGACCCCGAATCGGCGACGACAGGACAAACAACCACCTCCTTACTTTTGGCGTTATTGTAAGAGTATTATAATTACCATTACATCAATCCTGCACATAGATTTAACGTTAACGCTAATTTAAAATGTCTGTAAACAAACTCATTTTCAAACAGACTTTTTTTTGTCAAATTTGATTTAAATCTCCAAAATATGTACGTTAATAGCTAGTTATACACTGATTTTGAAACACTTAACTGCTTTATAATTTAACGTTAGCAGACAGACACCGAATGCAGTAAGCTATGTTACTATTGCTTTCCTACTGATACAGTAAGTTGACGTGCTACAATTTATTTTCCAATGTTACTTTTTTCTGTAAAAGGTGTACTTGTGGTAAATGTGCAAAGATGCCCACAGAACGCGAGAAGATGTGCTGCAATTGACGCCCAAGGTAAATTTGTAAAACTATGAACTGTAGGGACTGCAGCATCTTTGAGGAGAAGCTTCTTTGAAAAACCGGCATTGAACTGTGGCTGATTGACGAAGCAGTCACTTGTGAAATATGCAGAACAGACGGTTAAGGTCGAACTAAATTGCTGTGGCGTTTCTGAATACATAAACCTTAGCCACTGTTCTCTTATATTCATGTTGTTCGGAAGCCTGTGCAATGATGTAGTTTCGTGACGGTGGACAGTGTTTGGGACTGAAGGTGGTGAAGGAGTAGTTCTGACGTCACATTTATACGCAAGTCACAGCGGCTCGTGAAAAGGCACAGCTATTTTATGCAGGCTGTGTGCATTTGTCTGTGGATTGACTGTTTTGAAACTTACAGGTATATGGTAGTTTCATAGCCCCTAGACCTCTGTCATCATGAAAAAAGCCAGGAAATTTCAGTTTTGACAATATGGGACCTTTAAGGTCTGACACATGGATCCATTATACTGTTACACATGCGTTTTCTTTCTCAACTGTTAATGTTTACATAAAACAAAACCGACTGTGTTTACGTACATACTCGCCAAGACCGGCATTTTGACTTTACTTTTTGTGTGTCTTTGACTGTTTAAGCGCATATAAGCAGCGAAAAAGAACTCACTTTAGTACTGAGAGGCGACTTTAACAAAATCTGTGGGAATAAGTAAAATTATGCATAACCCCATGCTGAAATTCAAGCCCTGTAAAACCAAAATTATTCATCCGAGGCAAATTAAAAAGAAAGGAGTGAGGAGAGGCGAGTTTGTGTCAACTCGCTGTCAGAGAGATGAGTGAGCGAGAACGTGCAGCTGATATCGTGTATCAGCGGAATGTGTGTATTGGAAGTAGGGTTGGGTATCGGTTGGGTTTTATCCGATACCAGTACCTACTCTGTATTTTTTAAACGGTTCCGGTGCTTAAACGGTTCTTGAAACGGTACTTTAAGGGATAGTTCACCCAAAAATGAAAATTCTGTCAGTTATTACTCTCCCTCATGTTGTTCAACCCCGTAAGACCTTCGTTCATCTTCGGAACACGAATTAGGATACGAAGGTCTTACGGGGTTGAACAACATGAGGGTGAGTAATTACTGACAGAATTTTCATTTTTGGGTGAACTATCCCTTTAAGAAAACGAAACCGCACACACTTTGTCAAAAACTAATACCCTTTTATTTACAGGGCCAAACTGGACACAATATTAACTTAAATCTTTAAACAATATAAATACAAGTAACATATATGGTAATAATAAATAAACCAATATAAAATAAAAATTCACATTTACATAATATCAAATAAAACAATATTGTATCAAACAATGTAATAATACTGGAGATTAATAGAGATTACTACCAGGGTAATCTAATCTCGACATGGCTACAGGTTCCCATGTTTTGTCTGCTTGAACCAGTCATGTAAGTTATCTGGTCGTTGCACTAGAACGGCAGCGCTTGGCGAGTTTGGTATTTCATTCTCACTGCGTCTTAGCTACGCAGCGTTGAGTGAACCTATGAAAGAGAACGTCTCTGGTTACTGGTGTAACCTATGTTCTCTGAATAGGGAACGAGACGCTGCGTTCGCTGCCAAACTCCTCGCGCTGCCGACAAGCTTCCTTTTTCGGCAGAGAAATCTGAGGAGCAGATGATGCGCGTGCCAATATAATAAGACGACGTGAGCGTTGAGGAGGCGCCCACGCCATCAACCAATGGATTGGCGTGATTCTATATGGCTTCAGACAATCGGCACACCCAGAGGGCATTCTGACGCGTAATTTTACAAGTGAAATGCAGCCAAACCTTGGAGCGTTTTGTCTTCGGCATCTTCATTAATCCCCTCGCAATCAGCAGACGTTCCGGGAGTCTCCCGCATATTGATAACGGCTCCCTGATGCCCGCAAATTAGTTAAAATCTCCTGGAATCTAGAGCGAGCGAGCAAGAGCTCGCATGCGAGACAGAACAGACTGTGCTTCAAACAGTATTGTGCGCGCACGGCGGAGAGAGAGAGAGAGCGCGCGAGACCTTGCGTGTGTGCACCTCATGACACAGAGAGTCAGGCACCGAAATCAGGCACCGAAATTTTCGTTCTTATTCGGTCTGGTTACTACCGTTTACGTCAGAACCGGTTCCCTATTGGCACCGCGTTTCGGTACCCAAACCTAATTGGAAGCGTTTCAGAATTTCAGTATCAATATGAATTGAAAAATCTATATTTTTGACAAAACTACATTGCACAGTTTATTATTTCAGATGCTTTTTTCTATAAGACTACAACTGAAAATTAATATATTATATATAAAATTCAACCCGCCAAAGTGGTTAGTAGGAGTGACTGCGTTACACGCCACTGCTGAAATCAAATTTGGCGGTTTGGCGGGTGTTAATGTCAAGCCCTGCCAATGAAATATTGCTCATCTCACAGAAAACAAGGACCACAATTACACTAAAAGAGTAAGTTTCTATTTGAATTGTTGAAGTTTTGAGAGATCTGTTCTGTATTTTGTATATCCACACACTCAGATAGCTGCTATGCGCTTTTCCACAAAAATCTGATCCCAGGTGAAGAGAACAAGCTGATATAAAAATTAATTACTCCTAATATGCTTTCCCTGCCCGGGTTCCTCGCGCCCCTGCGTCTGCCACATTGCATTGTGTTAATTAGTAGAGTTGCACAAGAGAGACGGCTGTGGCAGTTCTGAACTGCTCCACTCCTAATTAGAAAATATTTAAAAGACCAAGGGACCGACACAACCTCTCCAGTCTCTTCCACTGCCAATAATAACCCCATTCATGATTAACTCTGAATACTTTATCAACAGTGAGCGCATTTGTCATTCCTCCACAGAAATTACTCTCAGGGAAAGATATAGCTCAAGTTTGCGACTGCATTCAAAAATACAAACTGGCGCAAACACGGGCCCACTCAACTCTACTATTAGCCCTTTGCCACAAAAAAGTATGCTGGATCGAGGGATCAGTAAAGCTCTGACAAATTCAGCCCACATGTCCACAGAGATAAACAATGGCGTCACTAACTATGTTACTATGAAACCCTCTCATAAAAACCAATATAGTGCAGTTTTTATTTACTTGCATATTTACTACTAAGAGAGTTTTGAGAACATAGTTTTAACTTTCATAATCAGAATAGGACTGCATGATTAATTGAAATGTGCTGTGCTTCCAGTGTCTTAGAGCAGCTCGATTGGCAGTAAATTGCTGCTCTACACAAACTCATCTTTGCATGTGATCTGATCGCCCCCCCCCCCCAAAAAAAAAATTAAAATGTTTATGTTTTTTTTTTTGTTTTTTTTTTCACAAAATCATGCAGCCCTACATCATAAGTCAATTACATATATCAAGTAAAAACAATACTTTTAGGGATACACAATATATTCACTTTTTCCCCACCATCATTTTCTAAAAAATTATTTTAATCATTTTTGATCATTTTCACAAAACATTCATGGCTCTTTCTGGTTTACGCATTTCATCATCTTCACTTGATTTTGGTTTCAGATCTGCTGTACTCTTTCAGAATATGCGCAACAGCGGGGAAGTAAAGGGAAGGAGTTAATACCACATTGGTCATCATCCCCCAATTTTTACATTTAGATCATCAACTACATCTATCATAGCATCATTTAATGCTCACCTAAAGTTTATCCTTAAACATTAATAAATGAACACTGGTAAATGTCATCTTTAGCAGATCTAAAAAAAAAAACTATAAAAAAGTCTATTTATCATTCGATTTGTTGATTGTAATTAGAGAGCTCTAGTTTTCAAGTTGCTCTTTTGAAAAGAATACTTAGTGAGGAAATTATCTCACCTCTCCACCTCCAATGTACTGATGGAGACCAGCAAGTGTACAAAACAGAATTACTTTTTCATTGGTATATGCACATGGAACAGGGCCAGATTGGGTGCTGGTATGTCAGTTAAAAAAGGGTACAAGTTGATGGAACAGCCATTTTAAAGAAGGCGCAAACAAATCCACAGAAACATTCAAACACACTGTTGCAGGTTTCACTCACCTCTGTGCTCCCTGAGTCAATTGCTTTGTCCACATACAGCAGCGACTGTCCCTCCCCACGGCATACACCTTCTGACCAGGCAGCACAGCGCAGGTGAGCGCAACACTGGCCTGCAGGTGCAAAATAATCATAAACACCATCAGCCAATGAAAGACACAAACAGTCAATGTGACGCTAGTGTAGGGTTACCTACCAGTGGGGTCGAATAAAGACGAAACGTTAATGTCATCGGGAAGGCCTATTTGGCCCAGTTCATCCCAGAATTTGCGGCTGGGCTCCTCAGCAGCGGGGTCTGTACTCCCAGGAGCAGAGGTTGAGTGCAGGCCACTGTCTGGAGAGCTGACCCTGAGGAAGGAAGCGAACCGGCACATTAGCTTCATCTGAAAAGAGACTGAACAAGTTCCGAAAGAACATTTCAAGGTGACGGCTATGTTGCCTGCTCTTTTGTCAGATTCCAAACACATGGCATTTTATTTCTAGACGTCAGCATCCTAATGATGTTTCAAGAAGGCCTTCATTGCAAATTGCAACATCCTATGAAGCCCCGTCTGCAACAGCGAGGTATGGGGTTATCATACTTGGCTTCAACACAAGGACTGGCTGTTCAGTGACAAAGTATGAAAGAGACGGAGAAAGAGAGAGGACGAAAGAGAACCGGAAAGGGGGTGGGGGTGGGGGGCAGGAATGACTGGCTTATTGGATGTGGCGCTGAGAGAGTGAGCCACAGAGACTCAGAGAAGCGGAAAAAAGGAATTAACATTTAAAAAGAGAGCCGGTTTGAAGAGGGCCAGCCAGAAGTGGGCTGCAGCAGGGACAGGATGAAAGACTACTGTATGTGATCCCTCTTCTGTCCAGAACATCTGCATAAATATAAATAAACCGTTTGGTGTGCAACATCCTCTTTAAAAAGGCTTACATCAGAGGAGCGACATTAGGGATGGGTATCCTGAAGAACTCATTATACACAATATTATTCTGTTTACGATTCTGATTCCTAGAAACGATTCCATACTCAGTTCATATTGTTGACAGGATTTGTGCGGTTTGGATTTTGTTTTTCACAAAATGAGATAAACATTGATTAAACATCTTTTATTTAATACTAAAAGAAAGTTATTAGTTTAGCAAGATGCCAATGTCAAACTGTACTGCAATCAATTTTAGCTGAGTATACTGCACACTTCACTTGAGGAGCTCCATTTGGCAATAAAGTAGCTGCCGTAGTAGACCATTCCAAATCAGTCACTTATGAGGTTCTTTTTGAATTAGTATGCAGCCTTAAAGTCAATTCACACTGCACCAACAGACTCTGACCAACGGCAACAGACAGGTTTGTCGGGTTACCTCTCCAGTCACTCCCCTCCCCCACATCCCACCTCTTCTATAACTGATGATGACTTCGACAGCTATTTCACAGATAAGGTGGCAACCATCAGCAACCAATTCTCTGCACCACTTAGCCACAGCCAACCTCCACCCACACACATTCCACTCTTCTCTTCTTTCTCTATCTTCACAGAGAAACAGGTCTCCAAATTCTCTGTGCCAGCCATCCAACAACCTGTCCCAAAGTAGATCCACACCCATCTACTACAGGAGATCTCACCAACATTGCCACCCACTCTGACTCACATCAACAGCACATTCCTCACAATTGGCAAATTTCCCACCACATTCAAGCAAGCTGGGGTAACACCACTGCTTAGTGTAAAAAAAATAAAAAAATAAATAAATTTAAGGAATTACAAAAATACCACTTAAATCTTATAGCAGTTGAAACCTGCAGACCTGTTTCCCTGCTTTTCTCTGAAAAACTCTTGAAAGGGTTCATCTCTCTGCTTTTCTCATAAAGAATGACCTAATTGACAACAACCAGTCTGGATTCAAAAGCAGACACTCCACAGAGACCATCCTGCAGACCACTACTGAAACTCTTCAGCTGGCAAGAGAGAACTCCAACTTATCTGTCCTTATTCCACTGGAACTGTCTGCTGCCTTTGATACTGTAAACCACCGGATCCTCTTGTCCCCACTCTTTGACTTGGGAATCACAGGTACAGTACTTCGTTGGCTTCAGTTTTTCACGTCTGGTCTTCAATCAGTCAAAGAAAACCCACGTCATCTCACGCCACTGGCAGTCACGGCCAGAATCAAATTCAAGGTTGACACTGGCTTTCAGGACTGCCACTGGAACTGCAACCTCCTTAATTCACTCATACAAGTTTAGTCATACAAGACCTTCCCATCAGCTATGGTCACTGAAGGAGCGATGCCTTTTTTCTTCATAACGAGGCACAAAATCTTCACTCGCTCTGCTCCTCTCTGGTGGAATTAGATGCCAACCTCCACCCTAACTGTTGAAACCATCACAACTTTCAGGAAGCAGCTGAAATAACATCTTATACAAGCACCCCTCATCCTTAAACCAGTACGATATCTATAATATATATTCAGACACCCTTAGAATGCATTGCGACAAACTTATCAGACTGTCACATTGTTAACCAAGCAACATGCTAACACCAAACTCCACTTAGCTTTCAAAACAGTTTTCAAAACAGCTTATGTATTTAAAATCTTATATTTGGAGTCTGTGTGAGTAATTTTTAATGTCAGTCATGTCTCATAGTAAAAAAAGGGGAAAAAAACGGTTAAACTATTTTAATGTGTCCCCGTAAAAGTGTAATTATACATTTAAGGACTAAGTAATAGTAATTAACTACATGTACTTATTATAGGGTTAGGGTACGATTATGATTTGGTTTGGTTTAGGGTTAATTACATGTAATTATGCCTCATTTAAAGTTATTACTATAGTAAATACATGTAACAAGGACACATTAAAATAAAGTGTTACAAAAAAAAAACAGCAATGTCTGGTCCACCTTAACAGTCTCTACCTTAAATGATATGCAGTGGTCCTCCTTCACTCTTTTGAGCTGTTATGGTTTTCACTCCCCTGTCAATAACTGGCACAGTTCCAGCTCAGACCACCCAATCAGATGCCTCCAACACAACAATCCATCGCCAGTTGGCAGCCTGCCATTGACTGCACAGAGAGCATTACATCATCATTCCTCAGGGAGGCGTCTGATTGGTTGAGAGAAGCTGAGCAAATTAGGCACTCGTCCAATGAGCCCAAGGGTGGCTATGGACAGGAACTTTTGACAACAACAGGTCACGTGGAGCTCTGTGAAAGGCTGCTGGTGGAGTTCTCTCTAATGGATTTCTCCTTTAACCCTCCATCTAGTAACTAATCATCAGGCAATTTTGGCACCAAATTAATTGACCCAAATTGAATTGTGGTGTTGGATTCATTAGCAATTCCCAGAGTATTTGGGTCAAAGCACTCCATTCCTCTCCATCAGAAAGCACAATGGAAGAGACAAGTTCTGTTTGACCCAGAACTTCAATCATCAAATTCCATCCAGCAAAGCTAGAGTCTTTTATTTGTAAAATAATTTGTATTTGTGAAATACAACTATGTTTTCCATTTTCCAAGCCTGCAACAAGGAAGTTTTGTCCTAATTTAAGGAAAATTATACCCAAAAAAATGGAAATTTAACCCCTCCCATGTCATTCTAAAACCAAATGACTTGCTCGCTCCCCCCCAAGGTTGATCTTTTCCATACAATGAAAGTGAACGGATATTGGTGCAGTCGTATATAAAAAATAATGACAAAAGTTTAAATGGCTCTATATTATGGTGCTTTTTTTGAGCCATTCATTTTCATTGTATGGAAAAGAGCCACATATTATATGGATATTGTGCAAAATATTTTAGCTTGATGGAAGAAAAGGTCTGAAACAACATCAGGGTGAGTAGACAACAATTTTCATGTTTTTCTTCAAGTTTCCTAATTAATTATTGTACATTAAAAATTTCCAAGCTTTTACTTTGAAGCACTATTTTTGTGTGTGAGCATTAATGCATTAAGAATATTATGCTTAATTAATGTGAAAATAAATGTTAAGATTGTGGGAAAAAAAAAATAAAGAAAAAAATAAATAACTCACACCGCACCATTATAAAGATGAACATAGTTTACAGCCACATTTGTGTTTGATTACTACAAGTAATTTACACAATCTGATGAGATGGTGCCTAGCACAGCACCCAGTATTGTTTCAGCTCTACAGTGGTCACGGGGGTCATTGCTTTTTAAACAGGGGGCTTTTAGTCCCAGCAAACCCTTCTTAACTCTAACCTCTACATAACCTCATTACACATCACAGCTTAAAGCCACACCAATCTAACACTTCAGAACCGCACAGAAACCACGTCCAAAAAGACTGCCACATACTGTACTTTCTCATTCACCATTCCTCTTATGCGCACGCACACACACACACAAACACAAGCCAAAAATGCAGTAAGCTGTAACGAATGGGGATTTTAATTAGAGCCCGACCGATATGGATTTTTTGGGGCCGATACCGATATTAGGGAGTAAAAAAAGCCCGATACCGATATATCGGCCGATAGTATTTATGTGTATATTATAATACAGTAGCAATATTATTTATGTGTATTATAGTACAGTATACCAGTCAAAAGTTTGGACACTTTCCTATTGGTGTGTACAAACTTTTGATGGGTACTTTACACAGTAGCTATAAACAGAATCAATATATTTTATAAACACGTTTTGCAATGATCACTCAAATGTGGTGTTCAAACACTTGTGTGACATAGATATGTAATGGAGGCAGGGTGAATGATAGAATGAGAATTATACAGTTGAGCTGTAACCAAACTAGTTTGCATTGCATGTTATATTATATTATATTATATTCTATTCTAAATACTGTTGCATAATCTTCACTAACGACTTTGTCTTTTAATTTAGTCATAACTTGTATCAATAAATATATAAAAAGTGTCACTGACAAAACCTTATTATCTTCTATTTTTACTCTTAATTCCTCTAATCTCTACCAGTGGAGGAAGAACTCAGATCTTTTTACTAAAGTAAAATTAATAATATTTTAATCAATGTTTCATCAACCAATTGCCTTAATAAATAAGAAGTAAATATAGCAGACAATATAATAAGGACTTCTCAGCTGTGCGCTTGCAATAGTCACAAGCTCACACAATACGTGACAGAGGCTTGTAGCAGAGAAATCAATTCTGTGAATTACACTGCGCAAATCAAAAGTAGGCTACTACCAACTGGATGAAGAAGGGTTGGCTCTCAGTCTCCACAGGCTACATAAAATATTCATTTTATTTTATTTTATTTTTCGTGTTCGCATTTATGAGGAAAAAACAATGTTACAGACTCGACAGTTCAGCACTACGGATGTGAGCGCTCTGAAAGCGGCACTAAAATATGCTTTGAAACTTTCACATAGACATCAAACAGAAAGCACAAAACCTTTCGTTTCAAAGTGAATTTCGTTTTGTATTAATTGTATCTTAATTTTAATCAATGTTTCATCAACCAATTGCCTGGATTTAATATATAAGAAGTAGATAGCAGACGATAGATAATCTCGACACGGAGGCGCCTGCGGGTGAACTGGAGCTCGTCTCATGAACCGAAACTCAGCGTATAGACCTGAGAATTGAAATATATCTATATTGAAATGTCTACTTTTAAACAGACCAATTCAAAACGAAAGACAGACAGACTCATGTAATCGTATGAAATGTGCATTTCTCTCTGGCACGCGTTCACTGAAGATCGCGAGTCAGCATCGTCAACTTCATCTTTGGCTGACACTGACTGAAAACACTTGTTTGTTAATAAACAATTAAAATGTCTCCTTGCTATATTTGTTGTATTCATAATCATTACTTTTGCCAGTTCTTGTGACAGCTTTTAGGTGCTTTATTGGCAGCGCCACCCTTACATGAATCACCGCACCCGCATTTTTTTAAATATTCATTTATCGGCCATTATAAATGCCGATACCGATAGTTAGGAAAATGCCTAAAATCGGCCGATAATATCGGCCGGCCGATAATAACTGGCTTAGGGACGTGTTCTTGTGATTATAAAACATGCTTAAAATTTTAGCATTCATGGCATGATGCACTGGGGGAAAAAAACAAAATTCCATTCATGTGTACATTTTGCATCTTTATTGCATTCCTTTTTTCCATTTCCTTTTAAAATGTGTTAGCAGAACCAAACATTCACCTAAAGCACCTTCACCTGACAACAGCAGTAATAACTTACTTTTTCAGGCCGCTCCCACGATGCCCTGGGCTGCGGTTGTCATTGTCATCAAAATCATTGTCGTCATCATGGTAATCGTCATCCTTCTCGGAGCTGCCGCGGCGGTTCCGGATGTGCAATGGGACATAACCAGGCGTGGGTCCAAACAGTTTCAACTCACCCTGACCTAAGAGACTCTTTTCTCCACAGTAGCAGAAGGCACAGAGCTTTTCTCTGAGAGGGAAAAAAATGTAGAAAAGAATTTTCAGACTTTCAACTATTCAATCAGAAACATAATATAAGTAAACATTCCTTAATACACACACAAACATAGCCGTAAATGCTGGGCCAACATTTTAAGTGCATTGTTCTGTTTTGCATACTTAAAGTGTAATATTGAGAATGCAATATCCAACTCGCAGTTATGAATTACGTTCTGTTTGCCAAAGAAAAGTGACCTTTCATAGCCAAAAGAGGTTGCATTCAAGTAGATTGTTCTGCCCCAAGTCATTAAGCATTTGCGCATCCAATCCTCACTGCTCTATCTGTGCAACAATCTGACTAGTCAGGGGTTCATAGTCCATGCCTCATGCCCTAGTGCCCTGCTAAGGTGCTGGAACTGTTCTGACTGGGTGACCTAACTCAAAAACAATTACTTGAGAAGATATGACATCCTTGGATGGCTCTGACAGTGAAATCACACTCTAAATCAGCCAAAAGAAAAGAGCTCCTAATCAACCCACAACTAGGAATGTGCACAAAGTACATGTATGTGACACTGATGATCAGTCATGAAAGCTATGATCGCCATGACTTAAAAAAATGAAAATCTGATTGGTTATTGCAGCATTTTGGGCTGTACCTGAGGTCTGATTGGTTAGAGTTAGCAAAACGAGTAGAGTAGAGTACAGCATGCCGTCCATACCGGCAAAATAAAGTGAACATTGACTATGAATGGCTTATCTCTAAAATATTTTTTCCTCGTCATATTTTTTCAAAGTAGGCATACGTTTTAATTAAAATCATTTGTCATCATTGCTTCAAAAACACACAGTAATGTCTGGAATTGGAATCACTTGATAAAGTAGATGAAAATATAGTTAAGTGCAAGATGTGCAGCGCCAATCTGCCATAAACATAACATTATAAATGAAAACACTATAGAATGTTGTGAATTCTTTGTGCTTTATTTTCACATGTTTAAGCACGTTGTTAAAGGGGTCCTATTATGCTTTTTCACTTTTTCAACTTTAGTTAGTCTGTAATGTTGCTGTTTGAACATAAAAAAGATCTGCAAGGTTACAAAGCTCAAAGTCCACTCCAAAGGGAGATATTTTATTTAACACAATCCACTTTTCAAGAACTACAACGAATGGCGCGTTTGGACTACAACACACTTTTTCCGGATTTTATGAATTCATAATGTTCCTCATTTAAATATCCCCCACCCACAGGATCCGCAAAAAAGCTGGCGAGGCCTGCGCTAGAAAAGATAAAGAGAGCGTTGTCTTTTTTTCCACCCCGAAAAAAGTTTGTCCTGAAGCTGACGAACTGAGAGAGGTTAAAATGTATTTTTAACACTGTTCCTGAAGATTCTAACCACAACTAGGGTTGTGCGATGTCTACCAATTTGGCATCAGACGATGTGTACAGTGAAACATCGCGATGGACGATGATATTGGGAGGAGGGGCGGGGCTAACATTCAAATTTTTTAATTAAGCAATAAGCCCCGCAAAGCCGTGTTTTACAGTGGATTTAGAACAGCTAAGGGGCGTAGGCACAACGCGGAGATATTTTCCTCTACATCTCATCAGCAATTTTGATTTCGGGCACGCTCTTTTTGTCTGTCAGCCATCACGATGGACGATGATATCGTCTATCGGCACAACCCTAACCACAAGGTTTGTCTGTGTGCAGCAAATTTTACGGAAAACAGCAAACAGACCGAGTACAATGCACACTATACGCACAAAAGCTTCGCCTGAAAGACGTAGCCATACACATTTTGTAGGGACAATCTGTTGTTTATGGATCACAACTAAGTACGTCTTATTATTAGTAGTTGGGTTTTCCATTAACAGTTTAAATTATAAGTTTTATGTTGTTGCTATGATAGCTATGATGTAAACGAAGGACAAAGCTTTGCCTCCTCTAGCCTGCTAACTAACATTACAGTATTGATGTAGTGTTTACTTTAGCTTTTGTAAGCTCTTGCTTTTATAAGACTGTTCACCGCCCCTTCGGAAAATTATCCATGATTTTGTGATCGCTTGCTGTTCGTATTACCATAGTTTCCGACAAATATGATTAAATGGTGGATAACATAGTATCTATAAGAAAATTACCATAAAAAACACATACACTCATATAAAAACACATATAAAAAACACTCTGAAACGTCCTGTGAAATTTGTGCTTGAATCGGGCTCTAAATGGTTTGAAATAGACGCCATCGTTAACATTTACATCTGAGTAGAGATCGCGGTTTCCTGAACACACGCTAAGCGCTGCCAATCACAACACACTAGGCCAGCTAACCAATCATACCACATTTCGTTTTTCAGAAGGAGGGGCTTCATCGAAAATGACGAGCTCAACCAGACTGGGGAGAGTGGAGGTGTAATAAAGTAAAATGTGTGAAAAATAATGTGTTTTTTGAACAATCAAACATGAAAACATATTCTAGTGCACCCCAAAAACAAAATCAAGACTTTGTAAAAGGGCATAATAGGACCATTTTAAGGGAAGAGCATGCATTTATTTATATATATATATATATATATATTATATATATATATATATATATATACAAACAGTGTGTATTTTTTTTAATAAGTTATTTTTGGTCTTTGGCCCAAATTTTTCAGGTTTGGTGAATTACTAACAAAACTAAGCAACACAAAATAACATAACTGCCTCATTCTCTAGTAAATGAATGGCTTGTCTGGATGCAAAAGCTGTTACAAAGTGGAGCCATGCATGTTCTTGTACAGAAGTCACCCTAAAAAACGGTTTGCATCCAAACTGTCCTGAAATTTAACTTGACCTTTTTTGTAGTTTAACAGTCACCAGTCTAAACAGTCATGATTTATTAGTCGCGTTTCCTGTCATTTGGCTCTTGGGTATGTGCATTTACTTGTATTTGCCAACAACATTTTGCTCATAAACATTGTGATTGTTGTGAAATGTCATAATTGTCAGCACATTCTCATTAGTTTTCATTTACTTTCTCTGTCAGCTGTGCAGCCCATGAGAGCTGCTGTCAGCAGAAGATGTGATGCGCATGCAGTACTGAAGGGGGTCTCCTCTCCTCTCACACACTGCAAATGGTGCTGCACATTAGCAAGTGCACAATCTGTGCTAATTGGGAAACTAAAAGAGAGCACTCTCTCACCCCCTCCCTTTACTAATGACAGCAGCAGGGTTTCAGCGGTCCCCTCCCCCCACACTCCCCCGCTTTCACTCAAAGTGTGCCAAAAAAGCACACAAGCTGCAGCCATGCGTACCAGTGTTTGCAAAATCCTGAAACTGGTATTTTTAGCATTGTTTTGCGTATGTTTTTTTTTTTTTAAAGTAACATTTGCTGACTGAACTGCAGGTTATGATGTCTTACACAACAGAGAACTAAAGCCCAAACTATACTTCGTTTTATTACGTGTACATTAGCGTATGTGTACATTCGAACGCATAACCTTTAAAAGTACTCCATTTGATATCATGCGTGAACGCATGCGGTCAAAACACGCTCTAGAAAGTTTCTTTGTCCATTTTATTTTTCTCCAGAAGTTCTGACCGATAAAAATTACTTTTTACTCTTTTACCTTAAAAAAAAGGTGTGGCTATCTAATTTCTAGGGCTGCCCCCGACTAAAGATATTCCTAGTCGACTAACACTCCTGCATTTTAGCGATTAGTCGAATAATCGTTCATTTATGATATTAATATAAAAACTTGCGTATATACAAGCAAAGGTATAGTCCAAGTTGAAGTTTAACACTTCCATATGACAGAAAATGCTAAAGCATGATATTAGCGCGTTGAAAATGAAAATTAAGCGCTTAAAACAGAATAGTAAAGCGTTTAAAGTATACAGCGCTTACGACACGTTATAGGCTAATTATAACATAAAAACAGCAATCAGACTGCCTGTGCATTTTAATAATTTATTATCAAAAATACAAACTGTAACAGTTACATGTAAAAAAAAAAACAGTTTTGAATAAAATAAAATAAAATTCGTTCTTTACAATAAATTAAATAAACTTATTAGTAACTTAGGCCTAGTACAAAACAAGGGGAAAAAAACAAACAAATAAATACTGTAGCAAAAACGCTGTTTGGTATAAAAATACAGTGGAAAATTAAATTAATATAATTTTGATATTGTTCAAAAGGAAAATTAACAAAACGAACAATTTAATAAATGCACATGGCACATCGCACAACGCCAAAACTTAGAATAAAAAAGAAGGCGGCAAACAAATCAACAGCCTAAGTATTGGATTAAATTGTTTAGAACAACTAGGCTATATTTAAGACAAAATGTGGAACAAATAGGCTAATTTAAAGAACACTAATACAAATCAAAAATATCAGAGCAAAGCCGCAAACTGCCAATAAGACGTTGAAACAAGACCTTGACCTGAAACAACAAATTGCAAACATCAGACTAATTTCTTACAGAATAAAAAACAACTTCTGCATTATATAAAAACAATATTTATTTATTTGTATAGCCTACCCGTTATAAAAATACCCGTTTTTTTTATATAGCCTAACGGATAGCAAACAGAAACACTACAAAAAGGAAATTAAGCATTCTTACCTAAGCTTTCAATTCGATTTTATTTTTTCCATATTATGTGAGAGGAACACCAGCTTGTCCACATTGTTGGGAAGAAGGGAGCTTCTGGACTTGTTCACAATGAAGCCGGCCTTTGAAAAGATGCGCTCTGACGTTACTACTTACATGTTTTAAATGATAAGACATATTCGATGTTGACGAGTGATAGGCAAATGTTTGCCTGCAGAGTTTGCAAACAGCCTTTTTAGGGTCGTCCTTCGACTTTTCAAAATGATCCCACACTTTGGACTTTTTTCCTGACATAATTATTAGCATCAGCCAGACACCTCTCCCACAAGTGCGCTTTGGTATACCGCGAGGCACGAGATCTCGTTGATCTCTCGTTGCTTTGATGTCATGTCATACACTGACTGCGCAGCCACTGATTGCGTAATTTTTTCATGTGATTTTTTTTTTTGCGACTAACCGACTAATGAAAATGCATTCGACCAAGCCCTCCTCATATCGACTAACATTTAGTCGACTATTTGGGGGCAGCCCTACTAATTTCCCCACCTAACAACTATTTTTGTAGTTGTTGCTCTTTAGTTTTGTTATCTGCTGTGAAACAACAGCACAGGTCAGTATTGCTACCTTGTGGAACAACTGATTTGTGCAAATCAAAATTGAATGTGCATGTGCAACCTTGTGCCTACAAAAAAACGGTCAGCACACGTACCATTCTGGTGGGGTTGGGCGATATACCGGCAGACACTATTAACTGGTAAAATTTGTCAACCAGTAAAGATTTTGGACTATCGTCTCGATCGCGGTTACGCTAATGTGATGTACCGCCACGAAAGCTTATTGTTTGAATGTTTGGTTTAAAAACAAGTAATTTTAAATCGTTCAAGCGCAATAAGGAGTGAAAGAGGACTTGTTTCAGTATATCTGTCTGAGAGACTGTTTATGAGCCCTGTGAGAGACATGCGCACACGAAGCCACTGCTCATACAGGGTGTGAGTTGTTTTTGCTGCCTTATTGGACTTGAAAGGTGTCAAAATGGCTGTCTTTGCGAGTATCCTTCTTAACACAGTCGTATATGTGGTAATGTATTTCGCCATGACAACTCTTGTGTAGGATTCAAACCGATTATCCAATCATTTTAACTGATTCTTCAAAAAGAACTGCCTCAGTAAGTGATTCCTTCACAATTTGGACATCACATCTTTCTCTTCGTCACATACAATTCATCACAAACACACATGCAACTTACTACTTGTTTTGTAAGACCCTATTGACCCCCTTGAACTCCCTTGTACACTTTCTTCTGTCCAAATATTGTTCATCAGTACACTGTGTTTGTGTGAACTCTCTCACCCTCTTCAGGGCAACATTAAAGCTTAATAAAAGCTTGCCGCTCAACCTTTAAACGCACACATACACACAGCTTTGAGTCAGTCGAGTGTGTGTGTTTGTGTGTGTACTAACCTAGTTTTGGCTTTTCTAGAGGTGGAGGCAGACGAGCCAGCAGAGTCTTCTGACACGGAACGCTGGAAGAGCGGGGACAAAGGCCTCTCGTCTCTGGGGCTGAGATCCAGTGGCTCAGGGAAATCATCATCATCCGTATCTGGCTCAAGCATATCTATGAATTCAAACAGGACAGGGACGATTTTAATATACTTTCTCTTTTCACAACTTTTTCTTGAACAACAAAAATTAAAATTAATCAAAAGTCTTTTGGTTTCTAAAACAATTGATTTTACTAGCATAACCAAGGTCATTTGGGCGGGCCACAAACTCCAAGCTCAGGAATTAACACATAACCAGATGTTCATTCAACAAAAATTGCAAACATGTTTGTATGTTCATAAAATTTGGGGGGGGGACACTCCCCAGGCTCACCTTGATAAGATGTTTAAAATGAACCCCAGTACTGAAGGATAGAAAGAAGCTACAATCTAAGACATAAGACCTGATTTAATAAATTGCAGATTGTACAAACACACCATGACTCATTTAAAACTATTAAATGACTAATTTAAAACTATACAAACAATAATTATCGATCAAGTGTTCCTACATAACCAGAAACACAAGCTTGTTTGCCTGGAAACATTTCATACGCCCACTGGATTAATGGAAACGGTCGTATGAGTGAAGAATGTTGTCTTGCAGCAAAGTGACATTCATTTTTGTGAACATGTCATCTGCTGATGCTACAATAAAGCAGTACAAGAAGAAGAGCCGCCAGATGGCAGTTACAATGACCAATGAGGAAGACGAGGAAATGTATAAAAACAGAAGTTCTCAACTGGGTTTGCTTGAGGATGCATTGGATTTTAGATTGGTTTTATTACCCAACATATAACTGTACAAAACAAAATAATCATAGTAGTGCTATTTCTTTATACTTTAATAATGTAAGTTTTAAAGTAATGTAAAAGTTTGAAAGCTTCAAGCCCTAATGTAATTGTATGGAAAAAAGAGGCCAGTACAGCCTATTAACAGAACAGTACAGAAAGTTACATGGATTTTCAATGAGATGAGCATGAGTAAATCACAAGATATTCTGTTTTATGGTGAATTATTCCTTTAATTTAGTAGAAAGTTTTTAAAAGACATCTACAAAACTCAGCACTGTGGCATGAATCTTACCTTCCATGGATAATATCACAATCAAGAGTATAAGATTCAAGATTTTATATATATATATATATATATATATATATATATATATATATATATATATATATATATATATATATTTTATAACGTTTTGAAAGAGGTCTCTTATGCTCGCCAATCTCTTATGCTCGCCAAGGCTACAAAGCAGTAATTGCAAAATATTATTCCAATTTAAATAATTGTTTTCTATTGTAACATTTTAAAATGCAATTTTAATTATTTTTCAAAGACCAATACTCAAATGATCCTTCAGAAATCATTATAATATGCTGATTTTGCTGCACAAGAAACATTTATTATTGCTATCAATGTTGAAAACAGTTGTGTTGCTTCATATGATTCTGAACACATATTATAAGTATAAGTATTAATTTCTGTCAAAAACAACCAAACTTTACTGCCTTAAATTCCCCCATGGATATTGACACTTTGTTCCTCTGGAGAACAATGCAAAAAACAAAAAAAACAAAAAAACAATCACAAATACGATGCATCACAAAAAGCCACTACAATGGGAGCCATGACCTTTAGATTAACCTTTAAAGGGAGGAAAATGGCTCATCTCATGGCAGACTTGCCCACACAGCACTTGTAAAAATAGTGTTTGAAAAGGCAGAACATTGTTTTCCCGTTGTTCAAAAGAGCATTCATGTCAGTAGACATAAGAACAGAAGAAGAAAAAAGTTTGATACTGAAGATGATGAAAACGTATCAGTGTGACATGAAGACTGACAGTAACTCTTATGTAGAGTCTTTTTCCCACCATTTACAACCTAAAACAGACATCTGAGCTTCTGAGTTTTTGAGACATTTACTGTGCCAATACACAAAATACAAATACACAGCTGTATTTGTAAAAACATTTTAGTGTAAAATGAAGAACGGACTGGTGTGACGTCATATAGAATAAAATCAGACCAAAACCAAGTTCACTTGGAGTTTGATTTTGGGGACTTCAAAACTGTGTGCCAAAGTGAATATTTCAGAAAAGTTTGCTCCAGCTCGAAAACACCTTCGAACTACCATTGGTTCATGGCAATGACATAAGTGTGTTCTAAGGATCCGCCACCTTTGATGTGGAAATCATCTCCGGTTCATTTCTTTTGTCCAGGCTGTGGAGATCAAACAATAATTCAAATTTTAGCAATGGTTTAGTGAACATATATCATTATTTCTCAGTCTCTTTATTAGAATTCAACAAATAATTCAGAAGAAAACAGGAAACTTATTGAAAAAAAACAAAAAAAAAACAGCTTCTAGCCTATAGGGACGTCCCGCGTGACGTCACGCCATTTGGAGCAGCCATCTTGACAGAATAGAAAATGCTATACCGCTGGTGATAATACAGCTCGTCGCGAAATATTTCTATCATGCCCGAGCGATGCTGTGCAGTTGGATGCGATCAGATACGTGATCATACAAAAGGAATATCTTTATACCGCATCCCAAAAGAAACAAAACGGAGAAACAAGTGGTTGGCGGCAATAAACAGGCAAAACGCTGATGACGGTGTTACTGTTTGGCTTCCAACTCAACACAGCTTTGCAGTCTTAATTTTGGATCCGGTAAGTTGTCCCCTCGAAGGCTAATGAATGATTTCTCGGAGTTCGGGATCAAATGTTATAAATCCACTGTTGCCATAGAAATCCGCAATGTTTGTGTGCACTACCATTCAGCATAACATAAGCTTGTCTTAGCCGGACACATCAGGCTCCCACTTTTTCGATTATATATATATTTATTTATTTATTTTTTGCTTTAAACAGAAAATCATTTGTTAATCAAACGTTTAGCTGTCGCCCTTTATGATAGAACTATTGTGCATTTTTTTCATGGTTCTTCTAACGGTGTATGGGTTGACTTCATTTTTCTACGTTTTTTTTTGTAGCAGTAAAAAAAAAACTTACCAACATTAGCTAGAAACAGTATTAAAGTAGCAGTAGAGAAGAGAGCCGTGGAACTGCTCAGTTAGCTTCAGAGTCAGTAACGTTACTGGTAAATGCATTTACCTAACACACTGTAGCCCAATGTCAAAACGTTTTTATGTAATTATATTATTAGTATAATAATATACTAATAATATATATTACCCACTGCAATGGATCTATTATTAGGGGTGGTCCATCCCTAATAATAGATCCATTGCCACTGAGTAGCTGACGGATGTATTCCGTCAAAATGGCTGACACGCGGCTAGGGGTCACGTGACTGGGAGATACCTATAGGCTAAAGTGGCAAGTATTTAGTGTAACCTCCCCTTACACTTGAGCAATAGCAGGAAACGGGCTCTCTTAAACCTAAATGGAATGGAACCCTAATTAATGCCATTGCTAACACCTGTATTTGTCCTGATATTTCAAAATTACTGCTTTGTAAAAGTTATTACACCGGGGCTGAAAACTAAAAAAAGAAGGCATCGAAGCATGTCCGAAGCATGTCCGACTTCCTATCAACTTCCTATCAACTGAGATACCTTTATCTGATCGATTTTTGAAGGCAGCATAGAAATATCCATCGCTGCCTTTGATATCCCACAATCCTGGGCTTTCCACTCAGTGACACTTAAAGTCCCTGTAAAGTCAAAATTAAAGTACGTGTTTGAGTTTGTCACACCACAGAAAAATGTGTTATTAGCCACTCAGCCAAATTTGAATGATAAAAAAGCCACCAAGTAAATGAAATAAGCTATCATAATCATAAAAAAAATTAGCAGTTCTCTGCTCTCAAATGCTCGGGGCGTGTCCGCTGGCTGCGCTGAAACCACCGGAGAACGAAGGTCGAGGCGGGAGATCGTCGGTTCGGCCCCATTCACAGCAGATTATCAGTGAATCCCAGTTGTCTCCGACGAAAGTTTATAAAACTATCCCGTGTAAAATGATCACTACAGAGGCGGGTGTTGGTGGTGATCCTCAGTTCCCCATCAAGATGGCTCTTCACAAAATTAATCCACCTCTTCTTGATATGATCGTTTTTCGGAGAAGGACACCGATCTGTTTTGTAAGTGATGGCATCCAGGTACTACTCATTTCCGTGACGAAGGCATAGCTAGCTAGCAAACAGTAGGCTGTAGTAAATAGTACTGAAAGTAACTCGCGATTGAGCGGTGAACTGATGCGAATGTGCTCTAGTTATATTGTTAGGGGAGGGGCCAGCCTCAGTGGCTCCAGTGTGTCATCGAGCCACCGTTTTAGCCCCACCCAAAAAATCCTGAACACAGCAATGGTGAAAACTGTTTAACGGTCTAACTCCACAATTCAGTACTTCAGTTCACAGTCTTCGTAATGTTTTAGCAATACATTTCTAACATTTATAATGCGTTTAGATTTTTTTTTTTTGAATTTCCTTTACAGGGACTTTAAGGTAAAAAATAAAGATGGTATCTGAAAGTTGGGTTGGTGGTCAGTTTGTGTGTAATGTACGTTTTTGACCAACGTTTTCCACTTTTGATGTAATTTCTAGTGAGAAATTACTAGTAATTAAATATTTGCTTAGTTATTAGCAAAGCTCGCTCCATTTTTCTGTAAATCATTAAACCATTACGCTGCCTCAGAAGTCTGCCCATAATCAGTTTCATGAGGTGTCTTCGTACACAAACGCTGCCTGCAAAGTCACTGCCTGATAGGGCAGCGAGGCAACAAGTCATCTGCCTACTAGAGCCCGACCGATATATCGGCGGGCCGATATTATCGGCCGATTTTAGGCATTTTCCTAACTATCGGTATCGGCATTTATAATGGCCGATAAATGAATATTTAAAAAAATGCGGGTGCGGTGATTCATGTAAGGGTGGCGCTGCCAATAAAGCACCTAAAAGCTGTCACAAGAACTGGCAAAAGTAATGATTATGAATACAACAAATATAGCAAGGAGACATTTTAATTGTTTATTAACAAACAAGTGTTTTCAGTCAGTGTCAGCCAAAGATGAAGTTGACGATGCTGACTCGCGATCTTCAGTGAACGCGTGCCAGAGAGAAATGCACATTTCATACGATTACATGAGTCTGTCTGTATTTCGTTTTGAATTGTTCTGTTTAAAAGTAGACATTTCAATATAGATATATTTCAATTCTCAGGTCTATACGCTGAGTTTCGGTTCATGAGACGAGCTCCAGTTCACCCGCAGGCGCCTCCGTGTCGAGATTATCTATCGTCTGCTATCTACTTCTTATATATTAAATCCAGGCAATGGGTTGATGAAACATTGATTAAAATTAAGATACAATTAATACAAAACGAAATTCATTTTGAAACGAAAGGTTTTGTGCTTTCTGTTTGATGTCTATGTGAAAGTTTCAAAGCATATTTTAGTGCCACTTTCAGAGCGCTCACGTCCGTAGTGCTGAACTGTCGAGTCTGTAACATTGTTTTTTCCTCATAAATGCGAACACGAAAAAATAAAATAAAATGAATATTTTATGTAGCCTGTGGAGACTGAGAGCCAACCCTTCTTCATCCAGTTGGTAGTAGCCTACTTTTGATTTGCGCAGTGTAATTCACAGAATTGATTTCTCTGCTACAAGCCTCTGTCACGTATTGTGTGAGCTTGTGACTATTGCAAGCGCACAGCTGAGAAGTCCTTATTATATTGTCTATTATATTTACTTCTTATTTATTAAGGCAATTGGTTGATGAAACATTGATTAAAATGCGTGGCGCGAGCGATCTCCGACAGTAAACCGATTCTGCTTTGTCTAGGGTAAACGGCTGTTGTGACGCGAGCAGTAACGGCCGCGTCAGGTGTAGACACAGTGTTAAAGCTCATTCTGCCTGATAACGCTACGTTACAACATCAAGCAATATTCCAAAAAATTATATAATTATAACACTTTATATAGGGCCATTTTGCATTAAGAGTAGCCTAGTTTCACGTTTAGTACATTTTGCTTACTAATTATTTAAAATAGTATAAAAGTACTGTACATATGTAATTAAAAACGTTTTCATTATGATATTATTAATTTTACTTTAGTAAAAATATCTGAGTTCTTCCTCCACTGGTAGAGATTAGAGGAATTAAAAGTAAAAATAGAAGATAATAAGGTTTTGTCAGTGACACTTATATATTTATTGATACAAGTTATGACTAAATTAAAAGACAAAGTCGTCAGTGAAGATTATGCAACAGTATTTAGAATATAATATAATATAATATAATATAACATGCAATGCAAACTAGTTTGGTTACAGCTCAACTGTATAATTCTCATTCTATCATTCCCCTGCCTCCATTACATATCTGTGTCACACAAGTGTTTGATCACCACATTTGAGTGATCATTGCAAAACGTGTTTATAAAATATATTTATTCTGTTCATAGCTACTGTGTAAAGTACCCATCAAAAGTTTGTACACACCAATAGGAAAGTGTCCAAACTTTTGACTGGTATACTGTACTATAATACACATAAATAATATTGCTACTGTATTATAATATACATATAAATAATATTGGCCGATATATCGGTATCGGGCTTTTTTTTACTCCCTAATATCGGTATCGGCTCCCAAAAATCCATATCGGTCGGGCTCTACTGCCTACGTTCGGATGCAGCCCAGTTTTGTGCAAGAAATACTTGAGCATTACACACAAACGTTGTTAGACCTCGACCGATAGTGGTTTTTACCGATAACGATAACTAGGTTGGACCGCGCTGGCCGATAACCGTTTAATCAACCGATAGTTTTTCAAATGGATCCTGAATGAAAACAAAAATAACAAATGCTGAAATATTATATAAATTGAAAAACAGTACTGAACCATGAAAATGTACTGTACTTTTTAAACATAAAAAATATTAATATGTTGATTATACCTTGATCATTTATGTTAGTTCATAGTGCATTAACTAATGCTGAGATACAACAGATACTTAAAATGTATTAGTAAATGTTGTAATTAACAATGAACAATACTTTTATTAACCTCAGTTAATGTTAAAGATGGACTCTTATTGTAGTGTTCCATTTTATGTAGATCCGAACAGCCATGCTTACAGATGGCCATCTTTGAATATCTACACAAAGGCCATTGCATTGGAATTAGATACATGCATATTGTATGTGTACTCCCACACTTTATTCTTCCATTTTAGAACGCTCGATGTTATCTAATGAAAATAACAAAATATGTATTAGTGACAGTAAAAAAATTAAATCGGATGCGGTTCGGATTTGTTGATGTGTTTCTGCCAGCTGCTTGCTTTCTCATGTCACTAGATTTAAATAAGCAACTTTGCTGCATAACAAATGCATAAAAGCAACCAGCTGGATATACATTAAACTAACGCAAATAGACGATAACAATCATGACATTAAACATTTGGTTCGGGCCTGCGTGTGTTTTTGTCACATTATTTTAACCACTTGAGGTACTACTAATGTTAGCGTCCTTAGGCTCGACAGCAAACACATTCTCAACTAATGCAGAGTCTAGTCAACAAAATTACTTTATAATGTTATGAAAACATGTACAGTGATGCACTGTATACCATTTTATTGTGCGTTTTAAATCCGTATCTGAAGTGTCCCGCTCTCACATCAAAACAAACAACAATACGTCAGTGATAGTTTTTATTTCGCCTCTAGAGGACGCTCTCATGCTGTGTAATGACAGTGGACTCTTCTCAGGCGCTCCAGCAACGGAAAAATTATCAGCTTGAATTTGCCGATAACCGATTGTTCCGATCAATCGTTAGACCTCTACGTGTTGTATGAGTTTAATTCATTGGAAGCTTGCAAATAAGAGCAACTTTTAATCGCATTTCATTCAATGTGCCAAAGATCATGAATTTGACAGACATAATCAAAATTTTGTATCAGCAAGGCCACTTTCAAAGGGAAATCAGCAAACAAACTGGATACTCAAGATTCGGTATACAAGCTGTTATAAAAACTTTTGAAGAATCAGGAGAGGTCAAGGACAAAAAAGAACTGGAAGGCCAAGAAAACTTTCAAAATCTGATGTGAAGTTTCTCAGGGTTTGTTCTTTAAGAGACCGGAAGTCGTCCAACAAGGACCTGGCTCAGTATCTGGCAGCTTCACTGGGATGCCAAGTTGACCCTTCTATAGTCCGAAGAACCTTGATCAGGAATGGTCTTTATGGAAGGATAGCAGCCAAGAAATGGGGGCTTAGATATGCTAAAACTCACAAAGATCAGAATTAAATGACCAGTGAAAAAAGGAGTATTATGTAGTGACACATCAAAGTTTGAAATTTACAATCGTCAACAATATGTGAAAAGAAGAGTTGGAGAGAGATGGAAGAATGAGTGCATGCGGACTTCAGTGAAACATGGTGGAGGGTCTGTCCTGTTTGAGGCTGTATTTCTGCCAGTAGTGTTGGAGATATTGTCCGAATTGATGGGATCATGAATGATGAAATGTACAGACAGGTTTTAATTCATCATGCCATTCCTTCTAGAAAGCACCTGATTGGTAATGTTTTTATTTTTTTAGCATGATAACAATCTCAAGAACACTACTAATGCAGTGAAATCATATTTGGAGAGAAAAACAGCTGATCACAGCTGATAAAACACTAGTGGCTTTTGCTTTTTCACGGAGGAACCTTTTCATAGTTCCTAGAACTATAGACGGAATTACCCAGATTTTGGCGTGTTTGCACCGCAGGAACTAGGAACAATTTTAGTTCTAGAAACTCCCTTTGGGGGAACTAATTTTGCTCCTACTTCAGAGAAGGGTCTAACCCAGCACAATAGGAACTATCCATGACGTTAGTGTACGCTGATTGGCTGAAAGCACGTGCAACACTGGGACCCGCCGTTTTAAAAAAGACGTTTTTTTATACATTTACTCCAGAAACTAACTCTATGAACATGGAAAACAGTGATAGATAGGCCTCATAACCTTTACGCTGAGGAGAAAATCCAACGCAACTTTGAGGGGACCAAGCAAAACATGATTATGCATTTCTGCTCAGCTAGCAACACTGGACATCAACCACACAGCATACGCTAAGAACTTTTCATTACTCCTTTTTTTTGTCTTTTTTTTTTTTCTACTTTTGTTATGTATAACAGTTCTATCTAATAACGTATTAAACAGGACTGTTAGACAGATCGTAAACCAATGAACACGGAGAATGCAAGAACTGTGTGCTCAGGCTCTGGCATTCTCAGCGCCGTCAAAATAAAAATCACAACAACAAGTGAGGGTTACGTCACTTCAGAGTTCCTACTGGCGGTGTGTAATGCAACCAGGAAAACGTTCCTAGGGGAACCATTAGTTCTCAGGGAACCACCCTGGTGGCTATTTCCCAGAACTAAGTTCCTAGAACTACACGGTGCTAAATCCCCTACTGACAGCCTCCACAGAGTTCAGACCTGAATATTATAGAAGCAGTATGGGACCACCTGGACAGAGAAATTAAATAAAAGACAGCCTAAATTTAAAGAAGAACTCTGGGAAGTGCTGAAAGAAGCCCGGTATAATATACCAGAAGATTACTTTAGAAAACTTCAGGCTTTGGAATTAGAAAGGTTTCGGAAGGCTTTTAAAAGGCTTTGGAATTAGAAAAAAAAATTCAAATACATTTAGTAAGAAGAATGTGAAGAACAGTTTTGGTATAAGAGACTAAGGGTTATTCCAACTCTGTTTTATCCCCTTTGGACTGTTTTTGGGTTGTAGTGACTCAGTGACCCAGAAGTTATTTTCTGTTGTCATTAAGGAACTTTTAGTGCTGATAAATGGAGAAAATAAATATCTTGCAGCCGCTGTCACTGAAGCGTAAGCAGCATCTTTATTTTAGTGCTGCTTCATACTGCCTAGACACAAAACTACATCTCTACAGTTGAATCAAAACAAGCCTGCAAATATATTTATAATTCAACCATGTTCACCCAATCTCCCACAGAAAATCCAACTGCCCAGAGCAGAGACACTTGCAGTGTAATGACTAGCAGGAAATTAATGTTCTCAAGAAGGTTTCGTAGAAAAAAAGCTGGCATGATCATGATAGAGTCCTCTGAGGTTGTTAAGGGTTAAGACCACCCTCATATTAGAGCAGGAAGACCAGCAAACACTAATGTGATGTCACACATGATTGAACTGAAGAAAATCAAGAACAATCAAGATGATAGATACTGCAAAAACAGCAGCCTTAGAAAACGCAAAGATGTAGGCTATCATTCACAGACTGCCTAAAGCACATTGCAAATAAAACTGACCAGAGCTTTCTCCAAATGGCAAGATCCAATCTGAAGCCAATAAACTCAAATAAATTTACAACATGTTAAAAAAAAAGTAAAATAAAATAAGGAAACTTGATGAAAACTCTACATAATGCAACTAATTTTGGGAATATATTTATCATGTGGACCAAAATAAAGTTAAAGTTATTTTTGTACTTTTTTGTTTTTAATGACTATAAAATGTACAGAAAAAAAATTAACTGTGATTGGGCAATTTACATGTCAGTCAGTGGACCAGACTTTATGTCAATAGTTAAAAGTCCAGCTTGCAAGACTAAGTAGTTACTACAAGTTTGGACACACTGACACCCAGAAAAGAAATATCATGTCCCATAATGCCTTTAGCCCTGGGTGGGATAACAACTCTCTCAGCATGAAAGTCTACAGCAGTCTTCCAGGATGTGGGTAAGATCAGAAGATAAGACGCCATTACTGGTTACCAGAACACATTTCTGAAAAACTGCACCAGTGACAACTGAAGTGCCAAGAATAAAAGGTTCCAGTGTACTAAATGAAATGAAGATGTTAACAGCATTTTTGTAAATGAGTAAATCATCTGATATATCACTGACTAACACCTCAGAATATAACTGAAAAGTGCAAAAAGGCAGGAGGGGGATGGGATGTGCCTAATTACACATCTATAAAGTTACACACAATCCACCTCACACCAAAACACACAACTGTGAATTTACACAAAACATTGTTTATGAAGTATAGTGAACACTTACTATACTAACTACAGTATACTATATTGTAGAGTTTTCAAGAGGTACCGACTTCGGTACCAAGCATTTCCCTCTAGCATTTTAAGCGCTGTTGAACGGCTTTTTAAACACCTCTGATTGGCTATTGTGTTGACGCGTCAACATATATGTCTGTGATAGGCCATTGTGTTGACGCGCTCAACATATATTTCTGTGATTGGCTAAGTTGATCAACAATGTCATCTTTGACGCTCTTCATCGAGCGCTTACTACATAGACATGGGAGCATTTAAAAGCAGGTGTCTATCAGCAGATCCCTAATATATCGCTGACAGACACCGCTTTCAAACGCTCCCGTGTGTATCTGTGTAAGCGCTCGATGAAGAGTGTCAAAGACAACATGTTTTTGAAGGGTTGATCACAGATCAGCCAATCACAGACATATATGCGTCAACACAACGGCCAATCAGAGGTGTTTTAAGGGGTGGTTGATTGCGATTTCACTTTTTTCATTTTTCAAATAGTGTGTAATGTTGCTGTTGGTGCATGAACAGTATCTGCAAAGTTGCAGCGCTTAAAGTTCAATGTAAGCAGAGATATCGTCTTTTAAAAATCAGGAAGTGTAAATGCCTACAAAAACGACTCGATTGGGACTACAGCTGGGTTTTAGACGTCACTAACCCATACATTTGCATCAACCCTCCCTCCGGAATACGCAAAAAAGGGCATGGCCATATTTCTGCGGCTTTGCCGAAGTGGAAGAGTTACAGGGGAGAGCTAGCCATGCCGTCGAAAGTGTGTTATTTTCATCCAGCTGTTAGGTCCTCTGTGTTCGGGCTTCCTACGGACACTGTAGTTCGTCAACAATGGCTACAATTTATGTTTGATAATGTTTCTGACAATTACAACCGTAATTTAGCTCTTTGTGCGGCACATTTCACTGAAGACAGCTTTCATAATCTCCACCAATTCAATGCCGGATTACACAAGAAACTGTTGCTAAAACCTGAAGCTGTTCCAACGTTAAAACCAGATGCAGCAATTGTTGGGCCACAACCTGTAAGTAAGACTTAATAATTTTAAATGTATTTGTATAATTTTAGACGTAATGGTTTCTTTTTATCAAGGACGTAAACAAATGCCAGCGCTGGCTTTATAGCCACTTAGTTATGCTATTTCGTGTTTCTATGGCAAACGCGTACAAACATTTTGGACCTGAATTTGTAATCATATAGATTTTGTAAATGTATTTGCCATACATAGATACTTTATGACATAATTTTTCGATTTGATCATGAACGTGATCAATGTCAACAGTGTTTGTTTATAGTAGCCAGTTATATCGATGCTATTTTGTGTGTAAGACAAAGGAAATGGTTTTAACACAGTTGTCACATGTACACCTAAAGAAAACGATACACAGAGTAAACTAAGTTTTGTTAATAACTAAACGGTTGTTAATTATATCGATAAAACAATAACTTTAAAAAACTGTATTACTCATGTAATTATTTGTATTAAATGTTTAATCAAGATAAAAACGTATCTCAAAAAGCTAACAAGCAGCAGTAGCATTTTCAAGTATAACAGGGTATCAAACTTCTTATGTAATAATAGAAGAATAGAATAATAATAATAATAATTCAAAAACGTACCATTCAGAAACGTTTTGTAAGAGCCGTGTTTGGGGAGGTTCTGTTTGACTCTATTCATTGCCGCTTTCTGGGTCTGATTCGGGCTCAAACTGATACGGCAGTATCTACACCATTATTTACATTAACCAGAGCACATGAAACTCACGCCCGTAAAGGAAATGGGCGTGACGGTTCCGAACAACGTGCGCTACGCAGTTTAGCCAATTACAACACACCGGCCCAAACTAACCAATCTGAGCCCACTGCCTGTTTCTGAGGGAGTGGTTTCATAGAATCAGGAAGTCAACCGGTCGTTCAAATGACAGAGGAGAAAGAGGCTTACAATAAAGGTGAAATTTATGAAAAATAAGACTTTTTAAAAAAGAAAAACCACAAATACATGTTACATTGCACCCCATAAACACAATCATGCAAAGAAAAAAAGCAGTAAACCACCCCTTTAAGAATCCGTTCAACAGCGCTCAAAATGCTAGAGGGAAATGCTGGTATCGTCACATTTTTACAATTTTAGTACCGACTTGGTACCGAAGTTGATACTTTTGACAACACTACTATATTGTATACTATATGACTTAAGTCTCACAAAAGCTTGATTTACACAAACTGATAACTCATGATTTCAAGACCGATTTGTACGTTTTTTAGAACGTCATTTGTTTGCAAACTGGAGAACACTGGTCATGCAGCGAAGAAAATAGGACAATGTGCTTCCTATGTTTTCTTTGTATTATCATTTTATCTCATTCAGGGCTCAACAGTAAAGATAGCCCAGGAATAATGTGAGGGGTTCAAACAAGTTAACAGGGCTGTTACTCTCTCTTATCAGAAAAAAAATTAGCATGGTCAATTAATTTTTATGGCTTGTGAACTTAAACAATTGATTTAGGTAAAATAATAATAATAAAAACGATACAAAACTTTCTTTAAAAAAAAACCCTTACCCATCTCTGATGTGATGTCAATGTCTGGAGTTGGTGTGACATCAGAGGCGTCCATGCTGTCCTCATCATCGGCCTGTGCACAACCTCGACCATGAAACCTGCAATAAAAATAATATTGTGAATATTCCACAACAGCAGGGCCACAGTGTTCTACAAACACACACAAAGTGCTCAATACAGTATTTATCGTCCTATTGTGTACTAACGATCTTAACCATATCCACCATTAACAAACCACTGAACTGTTTTTTACATCACGGTGCAGGGCAGAAACCAAAAGCATGGCAGACATGGCAAGTCATCATTTGCATGCTTTTTATGTAAACGTGCAGCATTTGGCAGTGAGTTTAAGCAGCGTTTCCTTTTTCAATTACATAATTTTCAAACAAACGCTTCTATTTCAAAAAGTCAGAGGCTGCCTCGCACTGGGTGCCACGAAAACTATTTTACTCACAGGATGAGTGCTGTTATATTGGCTAGAGATCTTCATGACAGTGTGGGTCAATGTGTGAGTCTCCACCCTTCCCCCACCCGCAACCAACATGTCAACACGCGTGTAACAGCCAATGGAGGCTCAGTATGGCCTGCAGCAAATGCTCGGCTGCTCATCACTATGGTTACAAAATCTAGTTCCCTACAACAGACACGATCAAGAGGTGAGCAAAAACAAAACTCTACACACAGCACACTAAACATACAAGCTCTTTGAGAAGACCTTTTAGACAGGTTTTGAGCCGATACATTATTTATTTGGTTTTAAAGTAAACTGACGTCTGTTCAATGTGTGCAGCCTACTTTTTACAGTAGATGTCAAATTCACTTCACGTTTAATGAAATACATATAGGCTAGCAGAATCTGTGATCATGTTTTGTATACTATAACAAATATTCCATAGATTTATATTCTATAGATTTGCATTTCCAGAAGAAAAAAACAGCACTTGCAAGTTTTACACACCAGAGCCATGTTGCTGTCATCATGACACTCTTATCACTGTGTCTGTTTAAGCGAATCAACTTATAACGCATTTTAAAATGAGTTCCTTGAATTGACTACGACTATACCCATTGCAAGGCAAGTTTATTTATATAGCACATTTCATACACAATGGTATTTCAAAGTGCTTTACATAGAAGAAATTAAACTAATCAAAAGAATTAAGAATAATTAAAACAGTTTAGAATAAAAAACCCAGCCCAGCACAGTAGGAACCCCAGCACAAAAAAAAAAAAACTACAAAATTCGACTGCTTTACGGCATACGTCACTTCCCCCACCACCCCCAACTTCCTCAAATTCTGACGTGAGAGCCCAACTAGCGTTTGATACCCATGTTGTTGTCATGGCCGAAGCAACAACTAAAAGGAAGAAGGCAAAGGTTTTGTCAGAGGAGACTAAAAAAGAAAAAGGGAGAGAGACAAATTAAAAGGCCGAACGAGAATACATATTGGAGGGAGACCAAGACAGTTTGAAGACGGTGAGAGTGCGCGCGCATGCGCGCAACCAGTGCTCTGACGATTCATACTACCCATCGAGATGTGCTACTTACTGGTTATGCGCATGTGCAGACTCATTTTTCTTCTGCTTACCACGCACATAAATCTATGCATCCTTGCTATGGAGACTTGTAGGAAACTTTGACAGGTCAAAGATGAATATTTGATGATAATTTTTACTTTTCACACCGTTTTAAAAATAAAAAACAGTACAGTATACTGTACTCATAACTTCGAATTTTATTACGGTATAATTGTATTTCATATAATAATGTCATTTTTACTTGTTATATCAAATGTGATAATTGTTAGTTCATTTAAAATATCAAAATATGCTCCCCATACACTTACCCTGATTTAAATGAAATAACGATGTCATAATATTGTGAGATTTACACCATTATGGAAACAATAGAGAATGAATCAATTCTCTGTGATCGATTCGCGCTTGGGTTGCATTTTTTGAGAAGGCAGCACAAATCGACAGACTCTGCTATCGATTCGCGCTACAGTTAGCATTTTTCGACAAGGCAGCACAAATCGTCAGAACACCGGCTCTCTCTCTATGCTCGTTCTTTCAGTAACATGCACCCTCTCACAAGCGCAGCAGTCAGTCATCAATAAAGTGTTTATAAATTTATAAATAAATCAAGGAGTCAGGGAGCTGACTACCGCACGAAATGTAAAAGGCTGAATAACATGGCCTGGCCATGTTACGGAATCTATCTGGTCCTCCATTTATCTTTATGAATTGAATCAAGTAATGCTAGTAGAGTAGCGAATTATCAATCTGGTAGCTAGTAACGTTAAACACTAACATGCTATTTTACGATGGTTATAATAAATAATCTTTCAGGATAACTATCCTAATATCTGCAGGCTGGTAGTCATGTTTGTTTATTTATTTTTCTGGTGAAAGTGTCTTGCCTCAGGCTATAATGCAAATCGATTTTCAAATTTGCAGATTCATCTATGGTAGCTTGATATTATAATATTGACGATATATGGCTATTACCTACCACACAAACATTGAATTCAATTGAATTAGCATATCCATTATGTAAAACAGTAGCCAATAGGCTACTATAATGACGCTGTCTTGTAAACATGAGCTACGCGATCTTTTGACGTTTGAAAAAAAAAAAATAAAACCCATGAAATTATATTCATATGACATGCTGAAATATATGGCAATGTACCTGGGATGAAGACATTTCACACGCAACGCTGGCAGTCTGCCCAAGACGTGAGAACTCGCGAGAACTCAAGACGGTATCGGCTTGTCAACAAATGCACGTGTATCCCCTGATGTAACCATGACAGATTTCACGACAGTAGTAGAAGACAATACTGTTTCCCAACTGTAGGGGACCCCGAGAGCAAAAACGACATAGTGTTGCTTTAACAACCGCCAAATACGGTTGGATTTTAGCAGTGGCGTGTAACGCAGTCACTCCTACTACCCACTTAGGCGGGTTGAATTTTATATATACATTTTTCAATTGTAGTCTGAAAGCATCTGAAATAATAAACTAAGTGCAATGTAGTGTTGTAAAAAATATAGATACATTTTTCGATACATAGATACTGAAATATCTGAAACTCTTCTAATAGCCTACTATTTTCCCGCAGAACACGATACCAGCTGCACTTTCTCGCTCTCTCATCTCTCCGACAGCAAGTTGACACACAAACCCGACTCCTATCACTCACTAGTTTCATTTGCTCAGGATGAATATTGTTGGTGTTACAGGCCTTGAATTTTGGCGAACCCAAAGTTTAATTATGAGATATTAAAAATATATATATATGACAGTTTTCCCCCATGATATCAATGTCAAAATTGTGGCCAGGCCAGTGAAAATGCAAAACTTTTTTGTGTGTGTGGGGGCGGGCTGCATATTATATTCTTTATGTAGATTACACATCTAAACTAGTTCTTAAACAGTGCTTTTTAAAAGTAGCTAAATTGCCAAACACCATACATCTTTCGTCACTAGTATTACTTCGGTCAAAAAAAAAAGTAATGTGATGATGAGATGTGTGTAGCCAATTATGGTGTCCCATACTCGGAATTTGTGCTCTACATTTCACCCATACACACACAGCAGTGAGTAGAAAAGACACACACCATGAACACACACCCGGAGCACTGGGCAGCCATGTTTGCTGCTCGCCCGGGGAGCGATTGGGGGTTAGGTGCACCTCAGTTGTGGGTAATGAGAGTGGAAGAGATTGCTGTTTATTCACTCCCCCCACCTACATTTCCTGCCAGTACTGAGACTCAAACCTGCGACCTTCGGGTTACAAGTCCAAATCTCTAACCATTAGGCCACAACTGCCTCTGAGTGAACACCAAATGGGTGAAAACCAAAAAGTGAACAATAAATGGGATAAACTGTTGCATCCATGTCTCTTGTTTATAGCCACAAGATGCAAAAATGTTTCTATGGCTATAACTATGTCAATCATTGCAATTTCATCAGTGACTTACACAGGGCATTATAATTTATTCACAACCACATTTAAATGCAAACTTTGGACCTGAAAAATGAAAAAAATATTATTTTTGTCAAATTGTGAATGCATACAGAAAGTAAGCAGAAAACTCTGCCTTTATAATCAGTGAAGCCGTCAATCACTACATTTTAGCACAAGCTCAAACTGCAAACTACACTGCACAATGGATCTGTTGTCTACACTATCTCTACACATGAGAGGATTCATGAACGTTATTCTTTTATTCACATATAAACATCAACGCACATACAGCTGATAAAATATGGGAAGCTTAAACGTGCTTGCTTCAAGTGAGGGTTTTTCTTGTGAGTCAAGCAAGTACGTTTTAGCTATTTATCATATTTAATCAGATCTATCTATGTGCACTGAACAATGTTTATAGTCTAATAAAATCTAAATTAAATCTGTTCATGAAATAAAGCAAATGTTTATTCTCAGAAGACTTGGATTAAAAAGCTTGATTCATATGGATTACTTTACAATGTATTTATGAACTTTTAGGCTGGAAATTGTAATGGATGGACACAAAATGATTGGAGAATAAAAAAATCTTCATTTGTGTTTTGAACTCTCAAGTCTTATGGGTTTGGAACAACATGAGCGTGGGTAAAACAGAATTTTCATGAGGTTCCTGAGGTTTGAAGCTTAAGCACCTCTTTTCAATTGACCATTTGTTGAAACAGACAATATCATTAGTTCACCCAAAAATGAAAATTCTGTCATAATTTACTCACCCTCAATCTGTTCCAAACCTGTATGAATTTCTTTCTTCTGCTGAACAAAAAAGAAGATAGGATGTTGAAGGATGTTGGTAACCAAACAGTTGATGTCAATAAACACTGACTTCCATGGTATTTTTTTGCCCCCATACCATGAAAGTCAATATTAATATTTATCCATTTCGGGTCCTAATTTTGGAAACGACTAGAACGTGAAGCTTTGTGCCGTGCTTATATTTATCGTGCAGTAAAATTGTCCCTTCCCGTGCCTAAAACAAGGCGTCTGTTGATAAGAGTCTGAAACAAGGACGGGTAGGACATTATCCTGCTCCACTTCACATACGATGAGTGGAAGGAGAATTTTAGAATGACACAACAGTCATTTATGACTCTTTATTCAACAACAACAGCTCGTTCCATGCGCCATGTCATTACCACATTTCTACATCATTGCACATGCACAGTACTTTCCAGTTTTGGGTTACAATCCGATCAAGTGTTTACATCTCCTCTCGATCAGATTAGAAAAGGTTTATATCACCCCTTATAAATTATTAGGATCCATGTAAATGTCTTTCAAATTTACAATTATATGTTACAAATAAAAAAGACCTTTCAAATGTTTTTGAGTTTGTTGTTTGTGGATAATTTAAAGTCCATGCAAGGGCAAACATGCGCTGGTTAGCATCTGGAAAACTTAAATTATCCAGTGATACTCAAAGCACTAAGCTTCTTACACACAACTTTCAACATATAGAAGACAAGTCAACAAACTTTACATTGAATGTGGCCGTCTAAAAAAACATTAAATGCGAAACGAGTTTACTACATATAGCTATAAAAAAACAACAGTCCAAAGATCTTAAAACACTGGATGAAACCCAAATAACTGGGACTTGCAAACTACTGATCTCCCCAAGCACAATGCAGCATGGGTAGAATAATAGGCATCACATTTCCAGGCTAAGGTTTCTGGATTGAGACAGATACTGCTGCTGCCTGCTAGCCTGGCGCCCAGCGCTCTGATCAATGACCTACATCATTGAAAATGCAGGCTATTGTGCTGTGCTTAAGACAGGTTTAATCCAGGTCAACAACCCCCTCCTCTATAATGTGTTTCTCAAAAGATTCACATTACATGCGATATCTTGCCCAGCGACACAACAACTGAAGGCTAGCCAACTTCCCCAATGCCATTTAGCCTTTAACACCAGAGCGAAATGCTGATTAACCGGTGAATGCCAGGTTTTGATGCAAAAAAAATAAGTATATTTTAAAATATTATGTTATGTAGCCTACGTAAAAAGCCCAATAGAAATTTGCATACAAGATGATGCAGAACAAACCTAAGAGTGTATTACAAACAAAGTCAACGCATATTTCCGAATCGCTTTGGTTTCTGTAAAGCGAACTGACATTTTCTGTGTGAATGTTTTTTTTTTTCTTCTGCTAGTCAGACAGTGAACGTGATTCCCCCAAGTACAACATGTTCCTGGCTGGGTCAACATCTTTGACAGAATCAGATTTGAGGGACACATTTACAGTTTATTTCAAGTGTAGGCTTACAGCCAGGGTTAGGTGCTTCTACATCAGTGTTATTAACCATTCCATAATTTCCCTTTGATTTTAGGCAAGTTATTGGTACGGCTAGTTTTAAGGGTAGGGATAGGGTTAGGACTAAATTTTCTGACAGGAATGTTGTTCCAGAATCAACTAAATATGTTGATCCAGAAACATGTCTTACTTGGAAAAATCACGGTGACCCTAATCAATTGAATTTATAGAATATCTACTTTTGGAACAGCCACTATCCAGTGTTTTAATCTTTAACATAAATTGATGGCAAACTTCTACAGATGTGTGAACATCTATGGGCATACAGAAAAACAGCTTCAGCTCCACAGTGAGAAATTTATAGCAAAGCTGCAATAATTGCAAATCCAATTGCTTATCGAAAATAGATGTTTTATTTTAGCTTTAATTACTTTAAAGCTAAATATTACTTTGCATGTACACATGGAAAGGGCGTACGCAGTGTATTGTGTAACCAGCGTAGGGCAAGTGAATGCTAAAGATCACGTATCCTTTGCTGCTGAGTAGGCCTACATTTAAAACCATCAAAGGGTCTGATCTCTTTTTCCTTTACATATATGTCTTTTAATAAAATAATCAGCCCTCATGAAATCAAAGCAAGAATAAGAAGTTAACATCACTCACATTAAGAAAGAACTGCATAATACATCAAATGAAGGCCTTTGGAGATTTGAGAGCAGGGTCATACTAAATGGATTTTACGTGTACTTTACCATCAGGGGTAACAAGGTAAACAAGTGATGGGATTTGGGGTAATGAGTAACCTGAAGATAAATAAACAGCCGTTAAGCATTGCTGAGGTGCACAGAGGGTCAGGACGCTCCCAGAGGGATCGTGCTCAGGGCATTTATAGAGCTCTGCAATATATAAAACACGGGACCCAAAAACAGATTGTCAGGAATTGAAAGGAATACAGTTTGAGTAAACTATGTTCAAACTTAATATCAAATAAAACACATAAATCGTTGAAATGAAAGTTAATGAAATCAGTTCAAAGATTTGGGATCTATAAGGGTTTTTTAAAGCTTTTGAAAGTCTCTTATGCTCAAACAGGCTACATGTATTTATTGTGAAATAATATTACACTTTGAAATAACTATTTTCTATATAAATATATTTTAAAATGTAATGTATTCCTGTGATGCCAAGTTGAATTTCCAGCATCATTACTCCAGTCTTCAGTGTCTGATGATCCTTCATATCATTCTAATACGCTGATTTGAAAAGCTTAAGAAACATTACATATTTCTTTACTGTCATGTTTGTTAAATTTAACTGCCCTTGCAGAATAAAAATATTAATTTAGTAATAATGTCAACAGTTAGTGTATACTGGGGATCAAAAACATATTATTTTTTTATTATTTCATTTAAAGTTTTAGGACTGAAAACAAAATACAACAAATAAAACGGACATAAAATAAAGAAGTCCTTTAGATTCAGCATTTCTAGGTCACCAGTCAAAGGTAAGCAAATTTGAACATTGACCATGTGAACTCCTTTGAACAAAAGGTCAGATTACGTTGCTACCAGAGAAGCACACACGTTTCCAACTACTAGCAAATTCTCAAACAGACTTTTTTCAAATAAACTTTTCGCTCAAATTATGCTGATAATAATAAAAATAATAATAATAATAATAATAATAAATATTAAGCTAGAAAACTGCAAAATAGAAGTGTTCATTCTATTGGTTCAGACTTTTGGACCCCACTGATTCAGATTTCAATAATACACAAATGCAATGCAACAACATGTACATTTGATGTATATTAATTGAAAGTCAAAATTGTGCGATTATCAATTTAGATGTTCCTTCCCCCAACAACTCCTGGCCACAGTCACGGCACACTGGTAGACAGCAGGAGAAAGCACGAGAGAGTGTACGAGAAAGAGTGAGAGAGTGCCAGAAAGAGAGAGCAAAAGGGAAGCAGAGAGGGGAAAAAAGCTTACAGTGCAAGTAGTTCCAGCTTAGGAAGGCGGAGCCTAAAACCCGGGCCGGACTGACTGGCTGAAACGCGGCACACCCCCTGCATAACAGCGCTACTCTCTCTCTCCACTGACACTTTAACCATTTCCTCACCCAGCACTCATGCTTACACAGTGCATATTTATTGACTTAAGTGTCTAGCATTAAAAAAAAAAATTCCTGAGGAGTCTGAGAAGGTAACAAAAACCTACTAAATGTTTGGTGCTGGTTTGAAAATGTTTCGAAATAATCGTGTTAAAAGCTTGGAGGAAAAAAACAATTCTTAATCCTTACATTCACGGTATAACAGTCAACACCCGGGTAATCATGCAGGAAGTGATGTCAGCAACAGGCTAAAGTCACTTTAAGTAGGCCCACACAGAATCTGTGCCCAGAGAAATCCCCAGAAAGAATCCCCCAGAATTTAAACCCCCATCATTCTAAACTTCCACACATCCTTGTTTTGTTTTTTTTATCAAATATGTTGAACACTTTGTATCATTTTAAAAACATTCCACAGAATCCCCTACAGTTTTAATCCAAATCAGTGCAGAAAATGCAAAGGAAGTCTGCCGACTCTGCCTGGACCCGAATTAGAAATAAATCGGAGGCAAGTGTTTTTAATTGAAAGACAAGAACAAATCCAAAATCAAATCTTAGATGTCAACAGCTTTTAAAACGTTAACAGGGTCTACAATCATATCCTGCTATAAACTGGATTTAATATGGCTGGAGACATTGTCATAATAACAGAAGTCAGTTCCACAAAAAAGAAGTTGAAATATTATGAAAAACATGCCTAAAAAGTAAATCAACCGTATTCTTAATTTTCAATCATGAAAAATGCCTGACAAACAAAAATAAAATGTATATTTTTTTAAATACAGGAAGCCAGGCATTTCATCTATCATTTCAATAGCAACTCCATAAATCAACCAACCAACTTCTATCCATGTATATTCATCTTTTTATTTGATACATCAAAACACAAATATAACATTCAGAATAGCCTTACGTTTGACATTCTGGCAAAGAACCACTTAAACATGTGAGTGAACAGACTGTGGTGGTCAGACAAGCTCTTAGTGGTAAACCAATGAGTCACAGACTCAATCAAGCATCCAACTGCAAGTTCAGCTATCAAGTCTAAATATATACATACACACTGAGTTGTTGTGTTTACATATTTCTCAGGAATCAACCTTCAAATGAAAATATGAAGTAGGGACAACTCAAGTAGTATTTTAACACAGATTGCTCACATGACCTTTATATATACCCATCTGCCAGACAGGGAAAGTGTTTTAGGGAAACTTGTATAAAAGCAGTTAATTTTGAAACCAGTCATGTTGCTATGCTGCCGAATACAGACACTTCCCCTTTAACTGAAAGCCTTTCTTTTCAGCCAGTTCAGACCATTGTACTATCACTTTGAAACCGAGATCTCAATTGAGTGAGGTTTGTGCATTGAGACACAACATTCATGGTGTGAACACGGCATGTAGGTCCACAGAGGACTGTACCTGCAGTATCAGGTACCTCAGTAATCTGCCCTATATCTGCACTGTTTATTTGACGGCCAACACTTGATCTCATAGTGGAGGCCCCGTATTCCCATCACAGGCTTGAAACTCACCAAACACCAGCTAAATGACTCCTAAAGCAATGAAAGCTTTATGTATTTTAAGATTATAAGAGAATTATAATGCTCATGGCATTATTAGCAGCACGTAATAAACAGCATTCGCCTGGTTCAGCAACATGCTGTGTGAACCTGCGCTTCATGAGAGGTTGTTAAAGAATGAACTACTTTGATGATAGTCATCTCCACGGTGTCAGCATGACCATGTACTGTACAACCTCAATAGAACTCCATAGAAAAAAACTCTACAAAGTAAACACAAGGGTTTTAAATTCAATATAAATCACAAAAATGTAACTCCTATGGAGTCCTATGTTTCTCACAAAAAGCTATTATATGGCTTCAGAAGACTTGGGCTCACAGCACTTTTATGACATGTCGCTTTTGTGTCCTTTTTGTAACTGCATGGAAAACGGCCTTCGAATTTTCTCCTTTTGTGCTGCGCAGAAGCAAGAAATTCAGATGTTTTTTTGCAGTGATGAATTTGGGTGAACTATTGAGTTTTTAGAGAAAACCAGGGAAAATAAAATGGCAGATTAGCTGTGCTGAACATCAGAAAAAGAACAGGGCGTCCATGAACTAATGATGCACCACGTCGGCCCCTTTCAGTGTAGACTGAAACGCCTCTGTTGATTATAATGACAAAACAGTAGTTTTTTAATCATCGCTCACGTCCGTTGTAGATGGTGTCATTCAGAATTACAGCCAGTCTAATATTTTCCCTTTCGTACGCCCCATGCTTTGAAAGAGCAGATATACGTTGGAGCCAAAATCAACTTGGCAAAAAGAAAATGTCGTCCTTCTGAGCAGCATCTCCTCGTGTGCCTCACAGAGCTCTTCCACACTAATGCACATCGACATACTTGAAAGCCTCTTCCAGGTGCAGCAGAATACAGAATACCAGAGCACAGAGCTCTTAAAACACACACAGACACACACACATACTGGTAGGGCACGATTAATCGAAATAAAACCAAAATCACGATATGGCTAAATTGTGACTATCAGTTGCAAAGGCTGTGATTTAATTAAATGTTTTTGCAGCATCTCAGCCCGGCTCGGTTCATAGTAAACAATGCTCCTCATGAACTCATCTCTGCGTCTGCTCCGAGTTTGAGTCGCTTTGCATTTGGGAACGCAACATGCACCAACCATCTTTCCATTCTAGAAATGAGGGAGAACCTTTAAGGGCGTCCTGCGGTTTTCTATCAAAATAAAGGTTTGGTGATTTAAAGTTTGAAAATAAAAATAAATACAACCATAAATATTAGTATTGTAATCTTACAGTTGCAATGTAAATTCATTATAACATTTTTATTGAATACTGTATATTGACTAGTACAATATATACTATATTTTAATTAAAATAGCAATTCATTTTGTGTTTAATAATTCTCATTTTATTTTATAATAATAATAGCTATTATTATTGCTATTATGGCCATAATGATTTAACATGTTGGCCATATTTTACAGCCGTACAAACAAGCACAGCAATTCTAAATCGCAAATGCCATTTTTATCAGAATTATTTTTCTCCAAATTGTACATTGTTAACAAACACATTCCACGAGCCTTAACATACATCTGACCCTAATCACATGATTTATCCAGAAGGTTTCTTAATAGAAAGCGATTCAATAATTCAAAGTAATAATGCATAGTTTAAATAAGGCATAAGGGAGTTTAGGTGATAAGCTGGAAAACTGGCTAATACTTTAATACTAAAAAGGGGGAGGGTGGAGGGCAGGGGGCAGGAAAAATAATCAGGCCATCATAATCACATGACAGAATTAACTAGCCTCATAAATCCCCATAAATATCATGATCGTTCCTGGTGTTAGACTTATTGATTCGATCTAATTTCTGGGCAAATGATAACCTTCAGTTCTGCCAATCAGTGGAATATCAATATGACAAAGTAACAAATAACATATGACTAATAAACCAGAAAATTGTCTAAGTGCTAATGGTTTCATTCATCAATCCCTTCAATATAATAAACTTGTCAGCGATTTGTCAAGTTATAATATTCTCATTTCCTGCTTTAAACAACACAGAGGAAAATGCAAAGCCGACACAAAGTCAGCTCCATGGGTGTCATCATATGCAGACACCTTCGCATGGGAACAGGACATGCTCTTACTTTCTTTTGGACTTGGGTGTGGGTGTGACAGAGTTAGCATCCTTGCGTGGCCGGCCCCGTGGGCGTCTATCTGAGGGGGCCGGGCTCCCTGAGGGCGTGGCCCCAGCACTGCTCAGGGGAGGAGATGGTCCTTGCTCAGAGGGATCCAGACTCTTATCCTCTGATGACATTCTGTACAAAGACAAAAACACATCCATACATTACATGTGTTAGTATGACTTGGGTGTGACCTGCATAAGATAAATAAGTAAATAAAAAATTAAGTAAGTAAACCTGGTCATTTCTTAAACATTTGTAAACTACTGTTTACCGTCAGCAAACTCCAACAAAAGGAATTATATCAGTAATTTGTCGCCAGTGGGCCTTTACACTTTAAAATTACAAAAAATTTTTTTTTTACAAAAGAATAATACTACAAATATAACACTAAAAAAAATACAAGATTGACATTTCTGCTTTTAATTCCTGAGACAGACATGCCCCATTGGAAGTGCTTTACATTAAACAAGACTTTTGCATGTTTTTCAAACTGAGGATCAAGTTGACATTATTGTGTGCAGTAAATAGCAGCAAGTCACAGATGCTTTTTAGAAAGCTTAGTTTTTTTTATTAAAAAAGGTAGATTCCATTTAAAAGAATTTCATTATTTTAGACAAAGTAAACAACATTATACATTTTACACAGCTTTGTGATGATAAAAATCAAACTTCAGAAAAAAAAAAAAAAGAGGAATGATTTTTATAGATGAGACCCACACAGCATCCTGGGTAATAAGATGCACTGGGCTGCTGCATCAAGCAATACAGACAGCTCTGAGATTAAACAGCAAAAAAATGTGTTTTTTTAACTGTTCACGATCTACTCCATTCATTAAATTTCGCCAGTAGTTGAACAGACAAATAGAACTGGGATTCATGGAAATAAGCAAATATACCTGGTCAATGAAAGTTGGCCCTCATTAATATTCAATGGACATGTAAATGAACCAAAGAGCCTGCATCATAGTTACAGTACCTATCCTTATATTGACAATGATGTGATCCCGCACAGAACGGACCGAAGGGGACACCCCAGTTCTGAACGCGCTGAATGGGGCACTGCACAATGTGCGCCTGCGTTTAAGTTTTGTTTCGAATACATCTAATATACATCTAATGAATATGTGAAAAAGTGCAAAAGTGCTACAATAATGACTGTTTTCAAACAAGTTTCCCAAAACCTCCACCATCTCCCATTGGTTGTCACTGTTTAAGTCAAAGTTGACATGTCAGGCTGGACAGAAAGCTCAAACAATGTTTTATAGCTCTGAAAAGTTTAATTTTTTATAACTTTTTGGGGAAATCAACCATACAAATCACTTATTTACAGTTGTCTCTGCATATGAAACGGATAGATGACAGATGTGTGAATTGTTTTTGGACGTTAAAATACTAAGCTTTCTTTAAAAAAAAAAAAAAAAAGTTCTTGATTTGTTTCCTCACGTTATAACAGCATTGATGTATCTACTCCGGTATAAATGATACAGCAAAATCGTTACCGGCTGACACATTTCTACCACTGAATGTTATATCCTGGCATGACTCCCAGCTCTGTGCCTCAGTGCACTGTTCACTCCAGCGCTGAGAGGTGAATGTGAGGAGAAGAGAGCAGTGCTGTTGACTCATAGTTGATGAGCATGAGCACAGCTGTGTGTGGATGAACACTGGGGAGATCTGCTACTCAGTGTGGCGCCGCCGCTCTCTGTGGAGAACAGCTCAAATTAATTTAGAGATTTTATTCAGCAGTCATGCTGAGGACAGTGGAGGAAATGGAGAGAGGAAAACCCCTGCGCGCAGCAGAGAGGCCTGTCCCGCTGCTTATTTGAATGCTGCTTTTACTGCCAGCATCACAGGGTCACTTCTTTACCTGACTGCAACAGCCAGGCGGCAAACCCAAAGAACAGAACTTATTCAACGGTTTATGTGTCGGCATTTGCCAGAGAAATATTTCAACTTAAAGCTACATTGCAGGGCTACACAATTCATTTATTAAAAAAAAAATATGGCCTTGTGCGAAATATATAGTCTGCATGTGATACACTATGCTGCCTGTGTACATGCACTCATGATATAGCGTTTCAGTGTCTCAGATCTATTCAATTTAAATTTGTCATGCAAAGCACTCCAGCACCCCTTTATTTTCACATACTGAACATTAAGGGCGTCACGATTTCGATTTTAAATCGAAATCGATCGAAATTAATTCACAATCTCAAAAATCGAAATAAAAAATGGAATCGTCGATGCTGCCACGCCCCCATGTCGCGTCCGTGATGGAAAGTTCGGATCGTTTTACTGACTCTATTGTTCAATCTCGTTCATCAAAATTAACTAATCTTTTTTCTAGTCATTTCAGGGGCCTCCTACTTTTAACAGGCAAATTCCCCGAACACATCCACCAACGCAATCTTGATCATATTCTGAATTAAGAAATCACTATAATGCAGTCAAAAATAATTTACAGGGAACATACCGGTAAATAATTACTTTACCTTCCGAGTCTTTTGTTCATTTGTCGCGTGACAGAGGCAATGAACGGATCGTTCATGAACGACTTGAAAGGCTGTGAGTCCTCTAACTGAGTCCTCTAAATTAGCTTAGAGCTTAGATTCTCTGCCCGAGCCCAAACTTGACCTGATATTTCCCGTCACTATCCTCGGGCCGGGCCCTTGATCTAGAGACGTGCACTCCCAACGCAATAGAGTGCGGCGCGGGACTAGATTTGATGGCCGGGCGCGGGCGGTAATGCACTCACTCTGTGTGTGCGGGAGAATAAAACAATTCGCGGGACTCCCGCAAACTAGAAATATCTATGAATAAAACATAAAAACGAATACATTTTTATTCATCTGTTGCAGAAAAGCAACAAGAACAACTAAAACAAAATAGAAACGATTTACAGGCCAGAGTTTCTATTTATAACATGTTTGCAGCGTTGAGCGACATAGACATATAGACACATAACAGACATACGTGTTGATTTCTTGAACGCAATGGCCAATCAAAAGCATTTAAGATAGACTCCCCTCACCGCTCAAAACTGACTTTTTGTTCAGTGCTGAATTCTGTATGCTGGCAAATCCTCTAATTATAACAAACAAAGTGTATATATTATGAAAGATTCATTGTGCAGTCAGCTTCATTGATAATAACAGAGATGTGTGAGATGCCCCCAGCAACAACAACCTGTGGTAAAAAAAAAAAAAAAAAAGTAAAAATCGAGAATCGAATCGAACCGTGACCTTAGAATCGAAAATTTAATCGAATCAAGGATTTGGAGAATCGTGACACCCCTACTGAACATTTCTAACCACTTTTACAAATCTAATGCTACACCATTCAGAGAAAAGAGACATTTTAAACACATTTATTCAGTTTTCCACCAAACGAACGCTTGAGAGTTGTTGATGCTCATTTAATTCGATGGGTAACACCCTGTAGTCTCATTCTAATTAAATGCATTAAAATGTGAGAATTTCACATAAAAGATGATACATCTAGTAAGGTTAGAACAAAAATGCTCTTGCAAAGGTAAATAATGCCTCTGGGAATCAATTTAGGAGCGCAAATGTCACTCCTTAATTCATTTCTGTCACTTCTGTGAACTAACCACTGCTCAGGATTTGAAGAATATGAAAAGCTTTGAGAGTCAGCTGTCCACGACAGGCCTAAACTAGCCAAGGGACCAGCACTGAAACACACACAGCAAAAACACCTGTCAGAGAAATGAGACACTAAAACATTTATTCAGTTTTCCACTAAATGAAGGCTTGAGAGTTGAAAGAAAAAATTGCACACTTGTATAATACGAATATTGAATAATGTTCAAGGGATGGTTCACCCTAAAATTTGAATTCTGTCATCATTTACTCGCCCTCAAGTTGTTCCAAACATGTATGAATGTCTTTCTTCTGCTGAACACAAAAGAAGATATCTTGAAGAATTTCGCAACCAAACCGTTGATGGGCCCCATATTTTTTTTTCCATACTACGGAAGACAATGGGGCCCATTAACTGTTTGTTACCCACATTCTTCAAGATATCTTCTTTTGTAACTTGATAACTTGAGTGTGAGTAAATGATGACAGAGTTTAAATTTTTGTGTGAACTATCCCGTTAAGAAGTCAAGAAGAAGCTATTATATAACAATAAACTTGACTGGCTACCAATCAAGTGTGTGTGATTAAAAACTGGGACTAAAAAAGACCCTACTACAACTACAGTGAACAAAAAATACATATTCACACTCAAGAAAAAAAAAAGACCAATCAGAAGTGGGAATTTTTTGACTCCATTCACTTTTGGGTCACTGAAAAAGTTCTGATCTCTGGTTCTTTTAAAGAAAACACTTAACTGTGAAAATAAAAATAACTGTGTCCAGGGGCAGCAGATCATAGGCAAAACATGACTTACTTAACTTTGGTCAGGCTGCAGTGGAACAAAACATTACTTAAAACGCTGCATGTGTTAATCAGGAAAACTCAGCCACACAGGTAAAATACGTGTAAATGAGTGGCGCTTGGCCATGCAAAACTCGCTGTCACGCTGCTAGGGTGTTATCCAGGTACTACAGTGTATGTTAGGGAGCTGCTAGATGAGAGTGATTTTTCCAGTGTAGGAAGCAGGACATGTATTTCAAAAGCACGGAGAAAACCAAAGTCTCCATTCATTTATTGTCTCTGTTTAACAGTTGTCTAAAAAAAATGTTAAACAAACAAAACAAAAAACGGTTAGTAATAGAAAGGCAAGTGCTATAATACTTTCTCATCTTCCCTAAACATTCATTAAATACACATTTATATCATTTCATATTTAATTTCACGAACCTACGAAACTTTAGCAAATCCAAACAGATCTTGTGAAGTGTGCATCTGTAGCCTATACAAAACAAAAACCTGTGTTCGTTGTGTTTAATGGATTATTAACACACAAAAAAATGTTTTTCAGCTAATTGAAAACTTTAACTAAATTAATTTGGTGCATCACTACCTGAAATATGAGCAGTAATAAGAGTAACACTTGCCTTACAAAACAGAAAATATTATTAAATAGTGTTTGGTATCAGCACAGCAATGTTATCAAGTATGAGATGGAAATGCAAACAGTGTTGTTTATGCTCTCGATCGCTTGGGAATCTAAGAGGCTCTGGTCAGGAACAGGCCTTCTCTCGCTGTGGCTGTTTAGAGAACTCCAGCCAATCAGATGAGAGATGGCTTGCTATGATTCAGTCCTGTCTTGCGCTCTTATCTGAGCTGGTATTGGCTTGGCAGTAAAAAAACAAGAGAAGGCGAGCGACATCGGTTCTGCAGCGGGTGACTTCAGTATTCTGCAGGCTTAGAGGAAACAATGCTGTTAATCTACACAAGAAAGAACGAATGACAACAACAAATGCTCTCAAAGTCTTTCTGAACAGGGCCTTTCTAACTCAGGAGGCCTAGACTGCCTCTTCACTGCCATATTGGAAATGGAGATTTGGAGTCAAATTTACAGCAAAAACTGACCTTGTTAATGATATAAATTATATATAATTTCAATTATATGCCAATCTGAGCACAACGCAAACCAGGACTAAAGGTTTTTTTTTTTTTTTTGCTCCAGACCAAACGAACCAAACTATAAATGTGAAAGCACCCTTAGATGTAGTTTGATGTTTACGCTTTATAAAGTGCCTTCAGCACTGACTGAACACAGCAGTATATTAAAATCTCTAACTCTCTAAACATTGTAAAGCAGCATTATCTATTGTGAACGGTCATATACATCTGCAGTCACGCAGAGCCAAAGCACAAACAAAACAACAAGTAGCCTAAACATTATTGTTATTAATGGCATGACATGTGCTTGTGACGTTGTGAGTCATGTGACGTCAAAACGCTGGCGCCCACGAAGGGGCGAACAGCTCCATGTAGAATACTTTTTTCTAGAAGACAGAGTGCATCTAGAGTCAAATCTCAAGTAAGATGAGTGTCATCATTTTACTCATATTCCTCTAAAATTGTATTTATTTCTTTGTGTTAAAACTAAGAGAAAACATTCGGACTGTTCGTATAATGCTCACTGTTCTATGGGACACTCACAGTGTTATGATCCACAGTCGGCATAAGTCAATTTACAGAGGAAGAACAGTCATGGGAAACAAAGTATGACATGCTCAAATACTGATTATTAATTTGTGGACCAAATACATGATGCATGCCAACTGACAGACGACAGCAAAGATGCTGTAGTACGAGATGCAGACTTTGCCAGTCCAACTCCTGTGCAGTGATGAAGAAAACTCCTAAGATAGAAGCTCGATTCGCATCACAAACTTCCATCAATTACATTTGTGTCATGCTTAAATTTACTGATTGGTTAAGATTTTAATTGTCCAGCTCTGTCTTCATTATCAGTAGACTTGGTGTAGCCTTACCAGATTTTTCTTTCTAAAATGTTAAACTTCTTGGAACCAAAAAAAAAAAAGCATAAAATAAAACTAAAACATCACTATGTTATTTCAATAACATACAGTAGAGGGTGAAGGAAAAAAGTTACACATATGAATTGTGATTCTACATTGTATTGATCAAATGTATTCACACGTTTCAAAAACAAATTTTCTAAATGTCCGTTAATTACGTGATGTTGTTGGAACAAAATAGTGCAGCACCCAGACAGTTTAGAGAGCGCACACAAGTGCAGCAGCAGCAGAGTGCATGTGAGTTAAGAGTATTGCAATATACAAGCTTTGTAAAGCAAAAGTGAAGTATGTTGGAAACACTATAGCAATTTAAAAACAAAACAATTAGTGGGCTTTTACACTGCATCTTTGCTAGCCTAGAAATCTAGATGCACCCTAGCGGCAGCAAAAATGATTTTGCAGCCAGTGTGGTCTAGCAACTCTCCGTTGGCTTTCGAGCTGGAAAAAACAAACTCTGGTCAGGCCAATCACATCGTGTATAGAGTTGGTGGGCGGGCTTAACATAATGACGGCAGAGTTGTGACGGTTCCGCGTGATTTCCATAGGTGATTTCCCTGCTACTTGAAAACAAAGATGATGCTGCTGGCGAACAGCGGTCTTTCGAATCGGCTTTGGCCGCGACTCTGGATGATTTGGAGTTAAGAGAATTTCACTTAAGTCATTCTTAAAAAAAAGGAAGATGTGTTCGGAGTTTTGACGACCGGATACGGCAAAAGTTTAATATAGGCTATCAACTAGCTCCGCTGGTGGGAAAACGCATGGGACTCACTCAGCCACAGCCGTTCGTTGCTCTGGTTGGTTGTAGCGCTGTCCTATTGCGTGCAGAGGGATATTGAAAGACAACCGTTTATCCCGCCCCTTGGATTGAGCTATGCCAATTGTGAGTTCCCAGACCTAACATCTTGATAGGTCTGGCTTGCCAGGCTACATGTTTGCTGCAGTCCACAGTAGGGGTGGTTAATCTGTCTGATTTCCCGATTCGATTACGATTATTGAAGTCCCGATTCGATTACAGTCGATTTTCGATTATTAACGATTCTCGATTAGCGATTATTGATTTTCCATTTCACAACAGTAAACGAAAATACACTACAAAGTGATTGCAGTATTAAAAAAAGTCAGCTGCTGAATTACTTAACTCTTTTATTGAGTAACAACAACTCAAAGCACTTTCGGTGTCGTGTAGTTATAACTTCAGAATTATTTGTATGTAGCTTATGTTCTGTAGAACACAGAAATGAATACATCACATTGTGTTGTGACTCATCAAGTTGAACTAAACAATAACAAATAAATGAAAGGCTTATTTCCTTTAGGAAGTAGATCAGAACCAACATACTGTAGAAATTGGACAATTTTCTTCTAGAAAGACAAGGTGTTGTTCAGGTGGAGGAAGACTGCAGGTTGCAGTCGAAACATGTCAAGGTAAAGAAAAAGTTTATAATGCAAAAAAAGTTTGCATTATATGCGGTAAGAACAGCTGTCAGCAGCGCGTCCTCATCCATATCAAGCGCCTCGTCCCCTGAGGCGGCGGCAGCGTGGGCGGGAGCCGGCGGCTGCGCGTCCGGGAGGGGGGGCGGAGAAGGCGAGAGCGAGGCTCGAGGGAGGGAGTCCGGCGAGCGTGTTGCGGTGGCCACCGGCTCCGGCGGCCTTTAAGAACGGCGCTTCTTTGCGCGGTCCTGCAAAGGGCAGAGTGACAGCTTGAGGGTTGAATACTTCGAGCCGAGCCCGCAGAGTCGACACCGGAAGTGCGTCGCTGAGCTCACAAACCCCCTGAGGGCAAGAGCTGCGTGTTCCTGGCCCAGGCAGAGAGCGCAGATCACATGGCGGTCTCCGTCGCTGAGCTGGGCTCTGCACGAGCCGCAGGAAGTGCAAGGCATCTTGAAAAAGACGCTCGCAGCTCTTTTAGACAGTAAGTTTTGCAAGAAAGGATACGTCGCCGGGATAGCGTAGCTCGCACGGATGGCTGAAGGTGGCGAAGACGGCCGGCTTCTTCAGGCGCTGTCCTAAGCTGGCTTGTCGCTTCCTCGACGGCGGCTTCTCTCTAGATCCAGCGATGCGGCAATAATAATAATGCAATTTTTTTTTTTTTTTAAATAAAAAATCGATTTTTGAAAATTTAATAATCGATTCATGCTCGTCCATAACATACTCCCGATTAATCAATAATCGATTTTTCTCACCACCCCTAGTCCACAGTCTGGTTTCACACTTAATTCAATCAAACCCTGGTTCATTTGCAATAACCTTGCATCACAAACATGCACGGTACATGATAGAAAACAGGACGCAGGTCAATATATATTGTGTTTTTGTTAAATTTGAACAACACTTTACTCTATGTGCGTCGCACGAAGCCGTCTTTCTGCTGCTTGAAAAACACACATTGCACACACACAGCATTGTCACTCTCGTTCGTATCCAAGTTAAACAATAACCACTGTCATCCCCGACATGCGTTTTGTTGAATTAGCTAAATCGCATGCGCAGGTTACTTTACTCAGATATTCACAGGTAAAACCATTGGTGAACCTTTGTGGATTCTGTGGTATTGGTTATGAAAAACCATAGCCTAAACACATTTAGTACAAATACAAATGCACAAAAACTAATAACAAAAGAGGTTACACTTTTTTTCCATAGTCCACATAGTCTACTAACTATAAGTAACTTTGCAACTACATATCAACATTGCAACTACATGTAAACTACCTCTCATTAGAGCATTAGAATGATAGGGTTCGAGTTAGTAGATCAGTTGACATACTTGCCAAGTTACTTATAGCCAGTAGATTGACCATCAAAAATAAGTGTTAGCAGATATTAAGCAAACAGTTTACTAGTACTCTAATGACTGGTACTTGACGTAGGTTTTCAACGTCAGTGTTGTTGAGAATGCCATCGGCGTTTCACCTGGCTTTAAACTAGTTTAACTCCCAGAGGGCCAAACATGCCACAGGTGCTGCTAAACTGATATTAACATCTGTCTCAGGTGATCGCATCACAATTAGTCAACCAAGACAGGTTGACATTTATAGTAAGAGGAGGACATCAGTCACTTAATGTGTTAATGTGTTGTGGGGGGGATGCGAGGAAAGGAAACAAGCATGCACAAATAAGAAATGAGAAGAACCCAATGCGTGTTGATGTCAAGCATACTGAATATCCAGGAATTCGTCTTCCAAGGGTTCTTCAATTTACTCTTCCCAGATTTTACAACTGTATGGTTGTATTCGTTTAAATCAGTACCGTACTAGATAGCAAAGAATAATGACATGCTATCACAACGTGCATTGGACCATTTTAAACTTATTTTAGAACTGACTACTTGTTAGTAGCACACACAAGACAAATGACAATTCCATGTTTACAAGTCAATACACACAACAGCCAGTTGTAGAATATGTCCTTACTAGGGATGCACCGATACCACTTTTTTCAGAATCGATCCGATACCAACAATTCTGAGTATCGACCGATACCGATCCGATACCAACACAGTTTTTTTTTAAATTAAGTAGAATTTATATAACTCTCTGTGTGTTGAACTGATAATCACTCTTTTGTGTGTTAAACACAATCTACTTAATACAGACAACTTCGTTATAAAGAAAAACAAATCCAAAAAATATATGATCATAATCTATGACAAAAATGCTATCAAACTAGATTAGTGGATAATTCAGCAGTAAAATTTAGTCTAGAAAAATCGTAAGTCCACAATAATTGTAAAAATCTGAACATTTAGTGAAAAAAACAAATAAGAGACAATAAGTGTAACACTAAATCTGGTAAAAACGTTACACATTGCTCTTTGTATTGTAAAATACATTCATGAAAAAAAAAGATAACAAAAATCAAAAAGATAAATTATTTTATATAGGCTACAATTGAGACATGTCTTAAATGTAGGCTATAGCACACCTGTTTAATGAGGCAGCAACATATGATAGATAGGAAAGAACAAGAAAGGCGCAGAATGATGCGCTTGAAGCAACACGGAGTCACAGCGCGCAGCGCATCGAGTCCTCATTGAAAGTTCAAAGCACAAACGGAAGACATATTGATGCGTGGTGTATTATACAGTATATATCTATGCAATAGTTTATTGAGCCTTTTCTTTTAACAGTTTTAAATTTTAGTTACTGTGCGCTTGAAGAACAAGTGGACTCTACTCTAGTGTTGTGATCTAACAGACACCCGGTAGAAACATGAGTCCAACAAGATAAAGTTGTTTTATGCGAAACCATAGACCTTTATCTACAGATCGAGTATAATAATAGTAACATTGAATCGTCTTGGAGAGGGTTTCATCATGTTGACTGTCGTAACCAAGCGCGACGCTGAATACTGAATGAAGAATGACTGACAGCCGCAGCAGAGGGAAAAGTTTACGTGATCTTGAATTTAATGACTTAAATGTTAATTTCTATCTCACATTAGGGGTGGGAATCTCTAGGCACCTCACGATTCGATTCGATTACGATTCAGAGGGCTGCGATTCGATGCTAAAGCGATTATCGATTATCTGAATCTTTTTGTGTGTGTGTGTGTGAATATAAATACTTTGCTTTAAAAGTACAAAGTAATGACCCATAAAGAATTAACGTACAATATATTTTAACATTGCAAAGAACCAACAGGAAAATAAATGTGTGCCTGAACCAGCAGCATACTTGTAGTAAATTAATAATATAACAACGACCAGTGTTCTGACGATTCATGCTACCCATCGAGATGTGCTACTTACTGGTTATGCGTATGTGCAGACTCATTTTTCTTCTGCTTACCACGCCCATAAATCTATGCATCCTTGCTGTGGAGACTTGTAGGAAACTTTGACAGGTCAAAGATGAATATTTGATGATAATTTTTACTTTTCACACCGTTTTAAAAATGAAAACAGTACAGTATACTGTACACTTAACTTTTTATTATAAAAAGAAAAAAAGAATTTTATTATAATTGTATTTCATATAATAATGTCATTTTTACTTGTTATATCAAATGTGATAATTGCTAGTTCATTTAAAATATCAAAATATGCTCCTCATACACTTACCCTAATTTAAATGAAATAACTATGTCATAATATTGTGAGATTTACACCATTATGGAAACAATAGAGAATGAATCAACATTCTCTGTGATCGATTCGTGCTTGGGTAGCATTTTTCGACAAGGCAGCACAAAACCGAGTGTTTTTCCTCCTCTGGGTGGAAACGTGTCATATGGCTTCACATATTTGTCGTGTTTCCGAAATATTTTAGTTTTATTCTACAAAGCTTACAACTAGTGTGGCTCTTGTCCAGCTCCTTTCCCCCTTCAACTTCATAGAAGCCAAAATATTTCCACACGTCAGCTTTTAACGAGGAGGGTGTTTGGATTTCGCGCTCAGCCTTCGCGTCTCTGTTATGTGCACACGCCACAGACGGTCCGGGCACTGCACTTCCGCGCTTCAGAGTTCCGTCTTTTGCGTTCCGTCAATATTACGTTATTATAAATATATATCTAAAAAAAAAATTTTTTTGAAAAATTTTGACATTTGTGAATCGATTCAGAATCGTCCACGTCCGCATCGCGATGCATCTAAGAATCGATTTTTTCCCCCACCCCTATCTCACATTATGCTAACTTATAATGGCTTCAAAACACTTGTAATATAGTGCATGAAAACTTTATGGTGCTTTATAATGTTTTTGGTGCTTTTGTGGGGCTTAACAATAACACAGAATAGTATACAGACAATATCGGATTTGGATCGGCCTTGTCTGATCGATACCCGATCCGGCAAAAATGGCAGGATCGGAGCCGATACCGATGCTGAGTATCGGATCGGTGCATCCCTAGTCCTTACACTCTAAAAAATTCTGGGTTATTTGTTCAATCCAAACACTGGGTTGAGCCTGTGGAGTAGGCCTGGGCGATAAAACAGTATCCGTATTTATCAACGGTAGCTACACCTCCATCGATAATAAAAATCCACATTGGAATTTTAGGTGTGCGTCAGGCAGCCTTATCAGTGGCAGAAGAATGCTATGATGATGTAAAGTCATTGTTGCATTTTAATGGATTTGTTAGCCAATCCAGTTGAACCCACAAGATGCAGTGCTGCTGCGTTGTTTATTAAAATCATTGCAGAAATAAAGAAGCTTAACGCGGAAACGATCTTGGTTACGTAAAGTTGTAAAAGGCATGTAAAGTTCAGTTCAACTTGTTTTTTGGTGCAAAAAAGTTTTATTTTCGCCTTTAGTTAGAGATCGACCAATATATCGTTTTCCCAATATTTAAGCATTTTCCCATTATCGTGTATCGGTTTTGTAATATCTTATGCATTTTATGCTTATATTTATGGGGTGTTGATAGTCTCCCCTATCATTCATGTTCTCCATTTGAAAACATTAGACTTTTTAATAATAATGCTGTTATAAATAAAAAGGTGTTATTTTTTAATTTAGGTGGTTTAGAATGATTTATGCTTTTTTAAATTCATTATAATTATTTTTACATGATATATTCATCTGTTTTTTTTACCTCATCAAATATTTTATTTAAAAAAAAAGACACTTCAATGACAGTGCAATATATGTATATATATATATTAGGGATGTCCCGATCCGATCCACAGCATCGGTATCGTGCCGATACTGGCCCAGAACGCGAGATCGGAGATCGGAGGAGAGAAAAAATATGATCCAATACCTATCCAACAATGCTTGAATATAGCATTTCCCTTGCTGCGACATCCAATTAAGCGGCGCATATTGGGCGGTTTTGCAATCTATTTTGCGGGCAAAAAATGAGTTTGGGCGGGTGGATAAAAATTGGGCTGGTTTCGGATCAGTTCGGCGGGTTTTTGTAGCCGAAACACCGGCACTTCAGATCCCTCTTTCGGCGACCCTCTGTTCAGTAGGCAGTAGTCTGTCTCACTCACTCACACACACACACACACACACACACACTCACACACACACATATCTCTGGCTGACGTGCCCCCTAAACTCACAACAGACACTCCACCCCACTACCTTCGGTGTACTATAAACACGGTTTTGCAATCTGTCTCCTCAGTTTATAAACCGTAGGCTGTAAACTGTATGCTACACAGGATTTTGACGCATATCCAAGCAAGGGCTTGTGCAGAGTGTGGAGCGCGCACTGCATGGCACGGAGCGCGGGCGCGAACACTTCCGTTTTCCTTTCAACAGTGGAAACAACTTAAAATACTCTATCATTTCTGGTCATACAGAAAATAACTTATTTATATATAACTTACGTCAATATTTATTTTTTTGCGCAGCTTTTGGTGTGCATACAGTTCAAATTAAAATTTTGGTGTTCAACTTTGCGTTTTAAAAATACAACAACCGTTATTTTTTCATTTTACGGGTTAAAAAGGAAAAACAAATGGACGCAAAAGTACACGGATCAATGGGTAGTTTTAAAGCTGGTTAATGATTAACTTTAAACCTGTTGGTAGCTTTTAAGTAGCCTACTGAAGTAGCCTGCCTGCCTGTATTTTGTCCTGTTTGAATAAAGGGTGGCAGTCTTTCATAATCAACTGTTGTTGTGGACTATATACTGGAGAAGTATTTGTTCTCCATTTGAGTGAGATGTTTTTAGGTTGCTAATTGAGCAAAGTGCTTCCATATATTTTATTAGGCCTAGTATTAGTTCAAGAATAAAATAGAATAAAATAAAAATATAGGATTAATATCGGTATCACAAATAGCCAAAGCTGCAGCATCGTTATCGGAAGTGAAAAAGTGGTATCGGGACATCCCTAATATATATATATATATATATATATATATATATATATATATATATATATATATATATATATATATATATATACACACATGTCCTTCTAAAAAAATTAGCATATTGTGATAAAGTTCATTATTTTCCATAATGTAATGATAAAAATTAAACTTTCATATATTTTTGATTCATTGCACACCAACTTAAATATTTCAGGTCTTTTATTGTTTTAATACTGATGATTTTGGCATACAGCTCATGAAAACCCAAAATTCCTGTCTCAAAAAATTAGCATATCATGAAAAGGTTCTCTAAACGAGCTATTAACCTAATCATCTGAATCAACTAATTAACTCTAAACACCTGCAAAAGGTTCCTGAGGCTTTAAAAAACTCCCAGCCTGTTTCATTACTCAAAACCGCAATCATGGGTAAGACTGACGACCTGACTGCTGTCCAGAAGGCCATCATTGACACCCTCAAGCAAGAGGGTAAGAAATTTCTGAACAAATAGGCTGTTCCCAGAGTGCTTTATCAAGGCACCTCAGTGGGAAGTCTGTGGGAAGGAAAAAGTGTGGCAAAAAACGCTGCACAACGAGAAGAGGTGACCGGACCCTGAGGAAGATTGTGGAGAAGGACCGATTCCAGACCTTGGGGGACCTGCGGAAGCAGTGGACTGAGTCTGGAGTAGAAACATCCAGAGCCACCGTGCACAGGCGTGTGCAGGAAATGGGCTACAGGTGCCGCATTCCCCAGGCCAAGCCACTTTTGAACCAGAAACAGCGGCAGAAGCGCCTGACCTGGGCTACAGAGAAGCAGCACTGGACTGTTGCTCAGTTTTGCATGTCATTCGGAAATCAAGGTGCCAGAGTCTGGAGGAAGACTGGGGAGAAGAAAATGCCAAAATGCCTGAAGTCCAGTGTCAAGTACCCACAGTCAGTGATGGTCTGGGGTGCCATGTCAGCTGCTGGTGTTGGTCCAATGTGTTTTATCAAGGGCAGGGTCAATGCAGCTAGCTATCAGGAGATTTTGGAGCACTTCATGCTTCCATCTGCTGAAAAGCTTTATGGAGATGAAGATTTCATTTTTCAGCACGACCTGGCACCTGCTCACAGTGCCAAAACCACTGGTAAATGTTTTACTGACCATGGTATTACTGTGCTCAATTGGCCTGCCAACTCTCCTGACCTGAACCCCATAGAGAATCTGTGGGATATTGTGAAGAGAAAGTTGAGAGACGCAAGACCCAACACTCTGGATGAGCTTAAGGCCGCTATCGAAGCATCCTGGGCCTCCATAACACCTCAGCAGTGCCACAGGCTGATTGCCTCCATGCCACGCCGCATTGAAGCAGTCATTTCTGCAAAAGGATTCCCGACCAAGTATTGACTATTGAGTGCATAACTGAACATAATTATTTGAAGGTTGACTTTTTTTTTTTTGTATTAAAAACACTTCTTTTATTGGTCGGATGAAATATGCTAATTTTCTGAGACAGGAATTTTGGGTTTTCATGAGCTGTATGCCAAAATCATTAGTATTAAAACAATAAAAGACCTGAAATATTTCAGTTGGTGTGCAATGAATCTAAAATATATGAAAGTTTAATTTTTATCATTACATTATGGAAAATAATGAACTTTATCACAATATGCAAATTTTTTGAGAAGGACCTGTATGTATATATATAATATTTTTTTTTTTTAGACTATTTATTGATGTAGAAGTGGGTTTTGTTTTTTATGGAAGGAGGGAGTGATATTGCAAAGAAATTACAGTATTTAAGTGTTAAATAAATCAGTTTGTTCAGTTCAGATCAGATCAGTGCTGTTGTTATAATTTTCAAAAACAGAAATAAAAAAATTAATATTGGTTCTATCAGTTATCGGGCACATAATAATTGGTATCGGGTAACAAAAAAAATCAATGTCGGTCGATCTCTACTTTTTATAATAAACTATGCATAAATACATTGCATTTGTTTTGCAGGCCTCAACACTAAGGATTTTATTTGTTTTTGATCCATGTAACCTTAATAAAAAGGTCAAGACAACAAAAACTACTACTCATATACATTTTAAATATTGTTAGACAGTCAGTAATAAAATAAGAACAAAATCAAATTCAACAAAAACAAATTAAATAAACAGTTCTTTTTAGGTTTTTCAAGTAGGAAAACTAGATTTTCAGGTACATAAATAGAACTGTAAAATATCACTGCTTGGTCTTCACTGTATAGAGATTTTTAAGATTAACTCTTATTAAAGTTTTTTGTTTGATTAACAAAAACAGAGCAATGGGAATGTTAGGCTGCTGTCACTTTAAGAGCGGCACGGATCCAATGTACTTTCGTAATGTTCATTTAAGACATAACCGACTATATTTATGATGATCCTCAACAAGACGGGAAATTTTACAATTTTATGTGAATATGTCCGTGCAAGCTCAAGAAGACGTGAAAGAGTAATTCCCAATCTGTGAGACGTGGCGTTCTGGGTGCGTGCTTTAGATGTGTATTCCTGCGCACACAAAACTTATCACACAACGCACCAGAACCAAACTGACAGACGCAGGTACTTTTGCGTCTACGAAAATTGCCAAGGCTCAAAAATGCGCAAATAATCAACTTCTGTAAAGATGCAGCACTGGCCCGATCGGCATATGACAGTTCCGTCAACTGGCCCGAGTGTTTCACGCTGGACCCGGGCCATCCTTATTGTTGAGCCCTGTTTTATACATCGGTTTGTCCTATGCCTTAATAAATTGGGTAAAACAAAAATACAGTGGTTAAATTCAAACCACTTTTGTTTAAAAAAGGTTATTTAAAATGTTTCAATAATTAATGATACCGAATGATATGATTTTTTTAGCCCTACTGCAAAATATCTCCAAACCACTGAAGTTGAGTGACCTTTCTTGTCAACGATGTCTGTGTCCTCCGAGCTGGTCGTGGGGTGCTGCATTTTCTTCACTATCGCTCAATTTTCTTGCTCCACTCCACTCCTCCAAGCCTGTCAGCCTGTCGGCCACTGTGTGACGGTCAATAACACCTCGTGCGGCCCCCATAAGCAAAACGCATGCGCAACATTACGCATAGTGCATAAGCATTATATCTAGCATTTATCGAACTGTTGTTATCGTTTTATCGAGGAAAATTATATCACGATAATTATCGTTAACGTTTTATCGCCCAGCCCTACGAGTGAATTTTTCTTTTTCTTTTTCTAGTGATCAGGTAGTTTTTCTGTTATCCAGCTCTTGGGTCAGAAGCAACAACTCAGCAGTTATTTATTTATTAAATTAATATTTATTGTTATTTATTGTGGCTTTTTGCACCCTCTTCAGGAGAGAGCAGTTCTTAGTGCCACCAAATTAGTGCGTTTCTTCTTTAAAATATAGATTTGTGAATGTTTTATTTCATCTACAAAATTGTTACTGTGCTGCATCAACATACAGTGAGTCACCTAAACCAGTGTCGCATCTGCCTTTTACGTGATGGAAACGCCTCATGCCTTGCATAAAATAATGATTTTATTCTTAAAGATTCGAAGTATAAATGCTTTGGATGTAATAATGTTCTAACTGTGCACTTTGTTTATGGAGTCAGTCATATTTCAGCCAGTGTTGTGGAAGTTACTCTAAAAATGTAATTAGATTACTGTACTAATTAATTACTCTCTCTAAATAATGCACTTCTTAATGCATTTCCTGTTAATCTGTTACTATTAATCATAAATATTAATGTTAATTATGTTACATGAAGAATTTTAAACCTACAACTTAATTTCTAACAAAAAAATGTTTAAGCAAAATGTGTATTTTAGTCAGAATTATTGTGCTCCTGTTCTACTGCGCTTCGTCTTGTTTGACGTGCATGCACCCACTGGCATTGAACACTGAAGTTTAACAAGACATTTGTCAGAATATATTAAATGGAAATACTCGTGGGAGTTTCTAACATTTACAGGTAAGGATATAACCATGAAATATAAGTTATGCGCTGAGGAAAACATGTGTCAAAGGCATTAAACAGCACACGCATCTGTCAAAGCAAGACAGGGCAAGACGCGGTAAATGCTTAAGCTTTTGTTTGAAGTGCTTATAAATATAAAGCATTCTCATGTTTCAGACGAATTGGATCATATACTTTTCCCGCAGCAGCTCACTCTGTGTCCTTCGCTATTTTCCATGTGTCTTTAGAAATGGGTTGTTCACAGTGGCGTCATGCCCATTCAAAGCACTTGCCCCCTCAGATTTTTCCTCCCTGATAATTTTTTTGACACAACTTTATTCCTATTATGCTCCATAATTACCAGAGCCTATAACGACTCAAATCTATTCTTCTGGATGTGTAATAAATCGGTCAGCATCAGCCCGCCCCTTTTTCCAAATATGGTGTCTGTGTATATCAAATCTAGAGCGCTACGCGCGTAGTCTAGAATCTTTGCTGTGTATGTTCAAGCAACTCACTCGTCTCGCACGTTGAGCTGGCAATGTCTTGAAGTGGTAAGTGGGCAAAGCAACAAATCGGCATTGAATTAGTTATCGGATGATATTAAAAGGTAGTGGGATTATTTGTGGTTGACCTGGAAATTTTAACTTGATCAAAAAGTTATGGATTTGATATTAGCTGCGAATTCAGAGCATAACTTTAGTTGTGTCAGTGTAACGTTATCGATAACTAGCCTAGTCTAACCGTAAACTAGTTGGCTAACGTTACTGCCTGCCATACAAAGCCAATAAGCCATAGTAACGTTATCTGATCGGTTTTGAAACATCTGTTCTGTTTTGTCTTGTGTCAAAGTCTCCAGCTGGTTCAATTGTTTTCAGTTTCATAGAAACGAGGGTGTTAAATGTGTTGTAGGCTAACTGCAAAATCCAACCTAACGTTATCAAGGCATCGACTTGATGTTTCTCCCATAGACTGTTATTCACGGTTCTTCACGGATCAGGCAGCTAATTCAAATGCAGTGAAAAAAGATAGGCTAGGCTACCCATTCGAAAGCTACAGCATAGTTGTTATACAGATCGCTATGCCCGTGATGTAGGCTTAGAGACCGTGTAACTACAGTATTTCAATGATTTTACTAAAGTAATGATACATATTACATTTGATTTGATTACTTTTTTACATTTCTGTCAAATATTAACCATTTTCAAATAAACAGGGTAGTGTTAACCTTATTCAGCACTGAAATCTGTCAAACTTCTTTCAAAGTCCTTCATCACATATTAATATTAAAATAACTTAATTTCAGAGCACCACAAAGTCAGACCTCAGCACCTTTATGTACCTTTAATGTAAGCTCGTTCTTAGGTCACATACCAATTTAAAATCATAACATAAAAACTGCAATGGTAGCCTACTGTTTTTAAAATCATGTGTAGTAGGCCTAAGTGTACAGTAAGTGTGTGTGTAAACATGCTTTAATGAAGTAGACTTCAAAAGCTTTTGAATTTGAGCTTACAGTTCTTTCATCAACCTGTCTTTTACATAAACTTACAAAATAGATACTTTAACTTAGTCCTCAGATAGAGGAGGGTTGCTGCTGGCTCCGTTAAGGTATTTTCGTCCCTCCCAAACTGCATTGAAATGGTATGTTTAGCAGCCAGAATTGAAAAATTTTCAGGGGGAGAAACCCCCTGACCCCTCCTAACATGATCCATATCACCCGTCAGAAAACAATTGCAACGTCTCAGCTTGTGCCCCCCCAGAATATTGGCTTGCATGACGCCCCTGGTTGTTCACTATTGTAAAGATGCGTGACTGACAAAATCATTAATCAAATTCGTTGTGGATTATTTTCCATTGTCGATAATCGATTTTATCGATTAGTTGTTGCAGCCCTAAAAACATAAATTTTCAATCATTTTGATGTTAAACCCACTATTGGCTGGGACGATACACCTATATCCCGATTTGATACTATCACAATACTTGGGTGTCGATACGATATGTATTGCGATTTTTTTTAAGAATTGCAATTCTACAAGTATTGCGATTCGATATTGCAATTTTCTTAACTAGACCATGGGGAAAAGTTAAATCATACACTTATACAGACTGTACATGATGTATAAGAGGAGTCATATTTACAAAAACAAATCATCACATCTTTCTGACTTATTTCAGAAGCATCATACAATACTACATTCTCTTGAATAAATGATTCAATAACAAATACATTTAACAGTCACTTGTCGCCACTTAATGGCGAAACAATGTAATCGATAAATGTGTTATTTCAAGCAGCAAGTTTTCTAACAAAAGCTGATTTTGATTGCTACCGTAGACATCAGTGTTCATACTTGAACTTTAAACTTTTATCCAAGTACTTCTATGATAATTTTAACTACTGCATCACAGAAATCAGTATTATCAGTATCAGTAAACAGCGAGGGCTTTTCAGTCTCACGTCTCTTCCACGCGTCCACTTGGGAATCTGGCAAAATTCTGTCAAGCTCATCTACAAGCAAGGACAAAAATAAAGCAAATGGATTTGAATTAATATCGATTCTGGAATAAAAAAAAATCGATTTTAGAATCGAAAAAACAAAAAGAAAATTGCGAATCGATTTTTTCTCCCAGCCTTATTTTTATATAGGCTAGAATTGTTCTATAGTCTAAACAGTATTTGGTGCAATTACATCAGAAGTAACTGTAATTCAATTACAGAAAAATTAAGAGTAATCCCTAACTTTACTTTTTCAAGGAAAACTATTTAAATTACAGTAATTAAAACTTAAGTCATTTACACCCAACACTGATTTGAAAGGCAGGGCGAACCCAAGCCCAACTCCGGCACAAGAACCAGGAGGAAACAGGACAAAAGAGAATGGTTGACTTTAATTACTTTTAAACGTTTATTTTTTATTTATAATCTTAAACAAACTTAAATGTAGGCAATATTGTACATGTTAAAAATAGTATAAAATATGCTACTGTAAAATTAAAATTTGAGACTCGAAAATAAAGGAAGTTATCATGTAAGCCCTGAGTATTTTACAAAAGTTCAGAGGATGTAAGTTAATCTGTAATTCATGTAAGAATAAATAAAAATAAAAAAGCTAGTATTATAGTAAAAATGTATTTTCTAAAATGTTTTACAAGGTTGCAACTTGGAACAACTAATCGATAAAATCGATTATTTTCGACAATGGAAAATAATTAACAACAAATTTGATTAAGGATTAGTCCACCAATCAGTCATAACGCTTTACAGAAGTGAACAACTCATTTCTAAAGTCAAAACGTATATGGAAAATAGCTGGGTTAAATAAACCAATGGGTTAAATAAACCAATTTCCTGGGTAAAATTAGCTCAACATCTGATTTGTCCTACACAACCGTTGGGCTACAAACAACTTGAATTTGTTAACTTAAATAAGAGTGTACCCAACCTCCCAAATTGAAGTCTGCAACATTTACATAGGATACATGTCCATGTGGTAACTGCAACATTCATGAGTTTATTACGTGGCTTATGCAATACACTGACGATAACACAGGTGCAAACACTAGGGATGAAGTTGCTAAATATAGCATGCCGCATTGCACACAAAAGAGAACCAGAAAGCCAGCATCTATTTGCCAGTTTACGCCAATCTGTTATTAGCAACTTCACAGCTTTGGACTGTGTAGTCTGGTGGAGTCCCAGAATGTCCAACAACATCCATGTGAGTGTAGGGCTGTGACGGTGGCTTTTCTTTTTTTTTTCCGGGGGATGTGGTTAAGGTGATGCACATAAACTTAGCAAAGCTATATTTATTAATAAAATAGTTTTAATAACATACTGAAAAGCTAAAAAGCTACCACAAAGTGTTAATGTATCTGTATTTGATATTATTAAACTTGCAGCTTTATCAGGGTGTCTACAGATATAAACAAGTTAAATTTAAGACTTTTTAAGACCTTTTTAATGCCACTTTGAATGAAATTTAAGACCAAACCTGTGATGGAAATACACATTATATTACAAACGTATATGTAATATTTAATGTTTAACCTAAGTAAATTTAATATTAACTACTTGTTTATTGAACTAAAATCAAATGTAACATTTGCAATCGTGAGAATATTCAGCAAAATAGCTCCCGTCATGTTATGTTACTTAACTAGGCTATATCATATGTTTTAAATAAAAAACATGTTTTTATGTGTGCAGGGCTCCAGACTAACTTTTTTTACTAGGAGCGCTGTAGCCCCTGACTGAAATTTTTAGGAGCGCAAGCAGAATATTTAGGGGCACACCTTAAATCAGCTTGCATTATTCAAATTTCCCCCAAAATAACTGTAATACTGACAAATTCTTTAATAATAGACTTAACGTACAGATATTACAATGTGCAGTTTTATTTTAAGTTCACAGGCTCCAGACTAACATCTGAGGGCCGCAGCACCGAGACACAGAGCTCTACAACACAGATCTGGCAGCACTGGGGTGGACAATAAAGCACTGAGCTTAATTTAAGGTGTAGATGAAATAAACTTTAATTATTATCATTCATAATGTCTTAATATAAATTAAAAAGCAAAACAAGAAAAAAATTTATATTAGGGAGTGAAAATATCCAATAAGCATCCTACTGTTTACAATGGCAATTTATTGTAATTTTAAATAAGTGTTTAAATAACAGTTTTCCTACATCTTAACATTTTTAGTTTTTAGGACAATCTTTAAAGGATGAACAAAAATGTGTTGGCCATCACATTAAAAATAACATTTATGTTATAGTTATGTTATATATTATAGTTTTGAAGTGCTGAAAAAAGATAGTAGTAGTACTTGTAAGCGTTTCACTATTTCTGTCACAATACCATAGTAATGTGTAGAGTTACTACATTAGCATAAATCCATGGTGAATGTAGCTGATTTGTGAACTGAAAGCCTTCTATAAGTGTTTCTCCTGGTTTCCACGTCAGCGCTGTGTTGATCTGATATCGATGGTTTATAACAGAAAACTGAATCACTCCGAATCGGAGTGTTTCTTACTGGATCTCGCTGCGATGTTATTAATTCTGAGGCGAAGTCAATGGATTTCTTCACTGGATCTCCTAGTAACAGTGTCCCGTGATCGAGATCGGCCCGCAACTGGCAAGTGCAAGTTCGGGGCGCTGCGCTCTCTATTATTGGTCCGTGAAGCATAAATAAGTAGCGCATTTTCGTTCCGCTTTCATTTTGTTTGCATTCGCTGCTCGGCAACGTTGTAGGCGCGCCAGTGCGACCTAAATAAATATTTGGTCGCACCGGCAGGAAAAATGGTCGCAAAATTTCTGGAGTCTGGAGCCCTGGCTGTTATGCTCATTTGTTTTGATTTCCTACTATAAAATCTCTCACAGAGACAGGCAGTGCGAGTCTCAACAGCGCTACCAGAAGTCATTATCATTATCAATCGCTGTTTATGTAATAAAATCAGAATCATTCTCGCGATTCGATGCTTCACTGGTTATTTGACTGGAGAAATTTTAGCGGTAATGTGACCATAAATTTTTAAGACCCATCGAGTCTGAATTTAAGACATTTTAATACTTTTTAAGGCCTTTTATTAGGAAAACTTTATTTAAGACATTTTAAGACTTTTTAAGGACCCGCGGCCACCCTGTTTATTATTATTAGAGGGATGCTCGCACACTCTCTCTTTCTGTTTTTAAAAATGTTAGCATTCCAAATTGATCTCTGTGTCTGATTTTAAGCGTGCAGAATATCAAAAGTTTTGTTGGAGGACTGTTGTATCATCATTCAATCTGTATAAATGCGCTGCATTTTTGGAAGCACACACACACCAAGGCTCAATGCTAAGGATTTTTTTCTACTGGCTCTGTTGGGCCCCACCACAAAAGTTATAAATATATCAAATAAAATAGGCCTAGTTATTGTTATCTGTGTTTTTTACCCATATAACCTTAATAAACTAGCCTAACTTATATGACGTTTAAAATATTGTTAAAGTACCCTAAACAGTCAGTAATACAATTAGAACAAATAGTCAAATTACGAGCATTAGCACAAACAAATTCAATAGAACAAACATATAAAAAAAAAAAAGTGCTTTTCAGGTTGGTCTAACGGTATTTTTCAGGTACAGAAATTGAATAAAGTACAGGGCCTGAATTTCGTTTTGGAAAATAGGGGGGAAATCCCCCTTTAGGTCATTCTTATGGGGGGGATTTTTTAATTTGAGGGGGGAGTTTTTTTAGACAATTTAAAAAAAAATACGTTTAGCTAAATGTTTGCTCACTCATTGTATTTGTGTTTTTACAATGGGGTCATTTTTTTTAGTTTACACAACAAAAGGAAGCTTGATTTCAATCTTTGAATTAAATTGAAAAAAGTAGCACAAATAAATACATGAAATAAAGAGAAAAGTTTAGGTCTAACACTAGTATTCAGAAATGCTAGAAACGGAAAAAATAACACGGAATAGTCTTTTAGTCCTGTATAATTTGAATACATAGGCTATTAATCCTGATTCCTTACAATTAATGCTATCTTTTGTTGCTTTATATACAATAACGACAGACACATTTTAGGCTACTCTCACTTTAAGAGCTAGTGCACGGATCCATTAAGGGTCCGTTCACATGTTGCGTGTAAAGCGCAGTCCGCGCCACTTTCTTTGCTAAGCAATCATGAGCCATGTTCTCCATGAAGACGAAGACGTTTCAGCATAGGATGAACGCGCAAAAGACGTAACGTGAACGGCCCATACTGTTTTCATTATAGTGTCACATGCATTTTATTTTTGTATTATTTTTTGAAGACATATTGTGTTTGAGTATACTCCCCAAGACCGGAATTTAGACAATGTTGTGTGCTTTTGACCGTTAAAGCGCTATAATTCGCGAAAAAGAACTCAGTTTCTCATGCTGTTTGTGAAATTGCGTCTTGCAGAATGTTTTAAAATGACTGATTTGATCTTATAATCTGTTAGGTTAAATTTACCCATAGGCCTACATGCTAGATTGAATGAATGTTTGCGGGAATTTCCCGCATTATAAACGCAAGACCTGCGGGAATGATTAAAATGATGCGCAATACCCGCAATCCCGCAACGAAATTCGAGCCCTGAAGTAATCAAAATGTAAAATAACACTGGATGATCTTCACTGTATAAATCAAAAGTTTCAAATTTAATTAAACCTGGCAAAAGTTATTCAATCACGAGCCGTGAGCGATTTTTGTTCTTTGTCTTGTTGTTTGATTAACATTAAAAACCACAAGACCTAGGCTAATTCATGGATCCAATATAATGTTATTCCATTCCACTGTGCTACTGTTTCATTGTTTATCAACAATGCTACACGGATGTCTTTAACCGTTGCGCTCGCGTCCAACGTCTCTCGTCTTATGCAGTGTCTAACGCATGACACGACATTCTAAAAACGTGGCACGTTGAGTAAAAAGTAAAAAGAACTTTGAAGTAAAAGATGTTTCTCCCGATATTCCAAAGCAACTGACATTGATAGAACAAGTTCAGAAGAGTGATTTTATCTTTTGCAAGAGCAAGACATTTATATTGTTGCATTGTTGATGTTGCATTGCCCGGGAATGTGAAACTGAATTACTGGTTAATGTGTGAAAAACACTATACAAATACAAAAAATAAACAAGAAGCGAAAGTAAAATGCGCACGGCAGCACAGGCATTCCTATGATTAGTAATGAACTGAAAACGATACTCGGTTACTAACGTAACCTCGGTTCTCTCTAGAAGAGGGAACGAGTATTGCGTAAGTTTAGCTTACGCTACGGGAAAGATTCATCTTCTCGAGATACTGAAGCCAAAAAATTATCCTTAATTTTTGTATACCTTGTCAACGCAGTGCAGCAGCTAGCACACCTAGAGCAGGCTATCTTGCGTGCTCATTGGCTGCTCTGCAGGCAACTGCTGCAGCCTACCAGTGAGCAGGGCGTGACATCACGCCCAATGAAGGGCGCCCGCGCCTTCATGGCGTCACAGCCCGCCAGAATGGGCGTGGCTTCAGCCTATAAAGGAATGGGCTGTAGGCTGCTTCCCTGGTTTTTGTCGACTGAAGCGAAGTCGCTCGTGGCGCGAGCACGGCCGGTTACGCAATACTCGTTCCCTCTTCTAGAGAGAACCGAGGTTACGTTAGTAACCGAGTATCGTTCTCTTACGAGAGGTTCTCTCGTATTGCGTAAGTTTAGCTTACGCTACGGGAACACTTTGTCAACGCCGTGCGCGCCAAGCATCCACATGAGACCCCGAACTTAGGGGGGAACCCCATAAGTGGAAAAATAAGGTGGCCGGCCGTTTCGCGGGGCATCACTTGTACATAAGCACACATAGGGAATACAGAGCAGCGCGGGCGCGGGTCTGTATAGGCACATGGCATAACCCCTTTAGTGCAGCTCAACCAGGAGAGCTAAGTCATGTGAGAGTGATCTGAGCAGGGGATCTGGGCAGAATACATCTCTCGTTTAGACTGACAGTAGTTTAGCCTGCAAGGCGGGAACTTCTAGGTTATAGAACCTGACAAAGGTAGACGGGGAGCTCCAGCCCGCCGCTACACATATGTCGTGGATAGAAACCCCGCTGGACCATGCCCACGAAGAGGCGACGCCTCTCGTGGAATGAGCCCTGATGCCCAGAGGGCATTGCAGATCCTTTGACGCATAAGCGGTCGCTATAGCGTCTACTATCCATCTGGACAGGCTCTGTTTCGAGGAGGCGAAACCCTTGGTGCGCCCTCCAAACGAAACAAAAAGCTGTTCCGAGCGCCTGAAGGAGGCGGTGCGCGTAATGTAGCTCCTCAGCGCTCTGACGGGGCAGAGGAGGTTTACATCGCTTTCACTGTCAGACACTGCGAGAGCAGATAGTGAAATAACTTGCGCTCTAAATGGAGTGCCCATCACTTTAGGGACATAGCCGTGTCTAGGTCTGAGAATAACTTTAGAGTCATTTGGTCCAAACTCAAGACACGACGCGCTGACAGACAGCGCGTGTAGATCCCCTACGCGTTTTACTGATGACAGCGCAGTCAGAAAAAACGTTTTCAGTGATAGATATTTCAACCCCACGGAGTCCAGTGGTTCGAAGGGAAAAGCTTTCAGGGCCTCGAGGACCAGTGAAAGATCCCACATAGGAACCGACGGGGGGCGCGGCGGATTCATCCTTCTAGCTCCTCTAAGGAAGCGGATGACCAACTCATGTTTCCCCAGCGGCTGGCCGTGCGTTGGTTCTGCAAACGCTGCTACGGCCGCCACGTACACTTTGAGCGTGGAAGGGGACCTTCCCTTATCCAACAGCTCTTGTAGGAAAGTGAGCAGACGCGCCACCCCGCATGTCCGCGGGTCCAGACCTCTGTCGGTGCACCAGCCAGAGAACACCGACCATTTAGACGCGTAGAGCCTTCTCGTGGAAGGGGCTCTAGACTGTGTGATCGTGTTCATCACTCCTTCTGGCAGGGTAACGAGTACCCGTTGATCAGCCATGCATGCAGCGACCAGCGCTCTGGATGGGGATGCCAGATCGTGCCGCGAGCTTGAGAGAGGAGATCTGCCCTCACCGGGATCGGCCACAGAGCTGTAAGCGACAGCTGTGCTAGTTCCGGGAACCAAATCTGATTCTCCCAACGCGGGGCTATGAGGAGCACCGAGTGGCGCGTTTCCCTGATTCTCTTGATCACCTGTGGTAACAGAGAGACCGGAGGGAAAGCATATAGCGGGAGGCTGGGCCAAACTTGGGCCAGCGCGTCCTCGTCCTTCGAGAAGAACATCGGGCATTGAGCGTTGTCTTTTGACGCAAATAGGTCGACTTCCGCTCTGCCGAATAGGCGCCACAGTTTCTGGACCGTTTGGGGGTGTAAGGACCACTCCCCTGGGGGAACATTGTCTCTGGAGAGTCTGTCTGGGCCGTCGTTCAGATGGCCAGGCACATGCGTCGCCCTCAGCGAGCGCAGGTGTGTCTGAGACCAAATAAGGAGGCGTTCCGTCAGATTGCAGAGTTTTCTGGATCTGACACCGCCCTGACGGTTTATATAGGAAACCACAGATGTGTTGTCCGAACGGACAAGAACATGCTGGCCCTGTATGAACGGGAGGAAGCACTGCAGTGCGTTCTCGACCGCCATCATTTCCAGACAGTTTATGTGAAACTCCTTCTCCCGGTCTGACCACTGGCCAAAGGCCAGTCTGCCCTCGAATAGCGCTCCCCAACCTGAGTTGGACGCGTCTGTTGAGATGACTTTCCGGTAAGAGACGGTTCCCATTGTTGCTCCCTGCTGGAACCAGCTGGCCACTAACCAGGGGTGCAGAGCTGCTATGCAGGTCTGAGTCACTCTGATTTTCCGACCGCCAGATACCCAGGCTCGGGGGGGCACACGAGCATTCAGCCAGCGTTGGAGTGGGCGCATGCGCAGTAGGCCCAGCTGGAGCACCGCTGCAGCTGATGCCATACAGCCCAACATCCTCTGAAAAATTTTCAAAGGGAGGAAGCTGCCCTTCTGGAAAGAAGCGGCTAAGTGGCGAACATGGCGCGCGCTGTGTCGACAAACGAGCCGTCATGGTTACCGAGTCCAGTTCTATTCCTAAGAAGGAAATTGACTGGCTGGGCAGTAGTGAGCTCTTGGTCCAGTTGACCGTGAGACCCAAGCTTTCCAGATGACTGAGTAGCACTGTTCTGTGAGATAGAAGTTCTGTCTCTGATTGTGCCAATATCAGCCAATCGTCCAGATAGTTCATTATACGCAGCCCCTGACTTCTCAGGGGGGCGAGCGCCGCGTCCATGCACTTTGTAAATGTACGGGGTGCCAGGGACAGGCCGAACGGCAGGACGGTGTATTGATATACCTGACCGTCGAAGGCGAATCTAAAAAATTGCCTGTGACGGGGTACTATCTGAATCTGAAAATATGCATCCTTCAGATCTAGAGAGATAAACCAGTCCCTCGGGCGAACGTGCGCGAGGATTTTCCTGGTCATAAGCATTTTGAACGGTCTTTTCGCAAGCACTTTGTTCAAATGTCTCAGATCTAGGATGGGTCTGAAGGCTCCGTCCTTCTTGGGCACGAGAAAATAACGGCTGTAAAAGCCTGACTCGCTTAGAGAAGGCGGTACCATTTCTATAGCCCCTTTGCACAGCAGCTTTGCTATTTCTGCGTGAAGTAGGTGTGCTACTTCCGCATTCACTATTGTCGCGGTCCGGGCTCGAAAGCACGGGGGACGGCGAATGAATTGTAGTGTATAGCCCTGCTTTATTGTGCTCAGCACCCATTCTGAAATCCCTGGGATTTTTTCCCACGCGGCTATGCGAGCCGCTAGGGGGCGAATGGCCTCCGTGTTCAGACCGCCATTTGCTGGCTTGTGAAACTGAACCGGAGCCGAGAGCGCGGATTCTGGCCAATGGCGGCTCGCTGACAGCCGAAACCGGCTGATTTATGTGAGATGTCCCGATCATAGGGGATGGGGAACACACTTTTACCACATTTTGATGCGCGAACCGTGCTCTGGGTGACAGAGCTCTCTGTAAGCGTGAGCGCGTGCACGAGACTTACAACTGTATCTAACGCCCCGGTCATAATAGACGGGGAGCGTTTTATTAACGCTCTGCGTTTCGTGATAATGCTTAAGCGCGCGGGCGGGGCCCGGGGAAAGGTTTGTGTTAGTAAGCGTGAGCGCTCTCCGGCGGGCACGAGACTTACGTTTATAACCTGTTTGTTTGACCGTGTAACAGAGCGGGCAGATAGTGGGCACAGACTTGTGGACACATTTCTTACATGCAACACTCGAGCGGCTTTTCTGCGCTTTATGAGAGTGTGCTCTGTGAGTGACACAGGATTTTGAGTGCTTATGTGTAGGGGTGAGCACTGGGACGTGGGCACTTTCACTACACTTAAAACATTGACGGCATGAGCCGGACCAGACATTACACTCTTTTTGAGATTTCTCTGGGTCGCCGTGAAAACGGCGTTTGTGTGCAGGCGAGAGGGTGAATAAACCGGCTCGTTGGCTGCTAAATGGACCGCTGCAGTAGCCTGTTTGAAGGGGACTGACAGGGAAATGAATTTTGACGGCGGTCCGGCCGCAGCGGGACACGCGCGTCTTTTCCCTCTTACTGTTAGGAGGGCTTCGCGTGCTCAGACTTCAGCGTGATTCTCTGCCGAGGCCCTCTGGGAGGCGGCGGTCTATGACGGCTGTCTGAGCGCGACCTAGGGCGGCCGCCCTGACGTCGCTGCGAAGGCTGAGGCTGGGGCTGTGCTGGACGCTGGGTGCTGGTTCGCACAGGAGGCTGGCTTTGTCTCTCGCGAGAGCGGCCTGTGGCGGAACTCGAGCGTCGCGGCAGGAAGAGGTTCATGGCCTGCGTGGTCTTCTGTACCTCAGAAAAACGATCAACGATCCCGTTAACCGCTGGGCCGAAGAGACCAGAGGGGGTAAGCGGCGCGTTGAGAAATGTGGCTCGCTCAGACTCCCTTATATCCGCGAGCGTTAACCAAAGTTGCCTCTCCGTAACGGTTAACGCGGCCATAGCTCGTCCGATAGCCTGGGCTGCTGCTTTGGTAGCGCGGAGAGAAAGATCCGTTGCGCTTCTCAAATCTGTAACAGCAGCTGGATCCCGGCCCTTCTCATCCCATTCACGGAGGAGGTCGGCTTGCAGGATCTTAAGCACAGCCATGGAATGTAAAGCAGACGCGGCCTGGCCGGAGGCAGCATAAGCGCGGCCGACCAAGGCGGACGTGGCTCTACAGGCTTTAGACGGGAGCGCTGACCGTGACCGCCATCTCGCGGAGGGCGGGCAAAGGTGCGCTGCAACCATTTCTTCCACCGATGGAATAACCGTGTATCCTTTCTCGGCGGCGCCGTCCACTCGGGAGAGCGACGCGGAGGCTGGTGACTGTAGTCGCGACGAAAAAGGAGAATTCCACGACTTAGTCAACTCCACGTGAAGTTCCGGCAGGAATGGAGCGGGCCTCGTTGCTGAAGCTGCGCGGCGGCGGCTTTGAAGGAAGCAGCCGTCGAGCCTGTTCAGTGCGGGTTCCTCAGGCGGCGACCACTCGAGCCCGAGGCGGTCCACGGCCTGGGTTAGAAAACGCATTAGCTCAGCGTCAGCTCCAGCGCGGGTACGGGTGGATTCCTGGATCGACGAGGCGTCGGAATGAAGCGACCATTCCTCGCTGTCCGATGCCAGGATAGAGCAGCAGTCAAATAATTTCAGATTTCAGAACTTATGCCTCATACGAGTCAATCGGAGTGCATGGTTTTAATGACATATCTTCTCTTTTTTTTTCTTTTTTTAGACAGGTTACAGTAAGGCAGTTAGAAGCATTCTTAGAGCAGCGGTCAGGAACCTAAGGTTCACCAGGTCTCAACTGCAAACTGCTTACGTTCCTATGCTAATCTAGAGCGTTCCTGCACTCAGCTTAGTAGCTTGTTTGTGGTAATGGTGAAAACAAATTTTAGGAGTGAACAGCAGCAGAAATGTACAAAAATATAAAAAAAGTGACTGGACAAACAAACTTTAAACTGGTGTTTTGAGAAATTTCTCCGGATACTTACGCTTTTGCCGTGGAGACATTTTATGTCTTATAAATTAGGGCTGAACGATTATGGAAAATAATCTAATTGCGATTTTTTTAACCAATATTGCGATTGCGATTTAATATGCGATTACTTTAAGTTCTTTACCTTCTGTATTAGTCGACAAAGACAAGCAATAAATCATTGTACAGTAGGGATGGGAATCTTTAGGCAGCTCATGATCCGATCTAATTTTTTTCCTATTAATTAATCTTAATAACACTTAAAATATGTATATAATTAGATGTGTAAATGTACATACTTTAAATATATATATATATATATATATATATATATATATATATATATATATATATATATATATAATATATAAGCACATTTAATTAAACCAATTACATGTTAAGAATTTTAAATGGACTATAAACTAATATAGCTTCAAAATATAAAAGCTAGTAAATAAAGAGGAACAAAAAAAAACAAACATTACAAGCAATAAACAAAGAGTGCTTTCAGTATTTAAAAGTAGGCTGTCTGAACGTTTTCCATTCAAGAGCTGGAGTGATTTCCCCCTATACGATAAGCTGCATTCACACTAATGCACATATCTCTTTTGAAATTGTAAATGTGGTTTGTCCTGTTGGTTTAAGATATAACTGACCGTGTTTACATTCATTTCGCGTCAAAAGCATTTAGAGATGCAAGTACTTTTAACCAATGAGTCGCTCACAGCCGCATGCACGAGCACTCTTCACAAAGCGCGCGTAAGTATTTTAAAATGAAAGCAGCTTTCTCAGTGATTTTCATATTTTTAATATATAAGCCAACTGCATTCCAAAAGACATAAATAATGCCTTTGTGGAGCATTTGTAAGGAAAATTCCGGCGGCCAAGACCGCGCACTGCAAGAGTAACATCAAAGCGGCAAAACCTGTGCAATGAAGCCCGCGACTGTCCTTGTAATTCGCTTAAACCCCGAACTTTATGAAAGCTTATTTTTCGGAAGGTTCGAGCGGTGTCGTGTGTGTGTGTGTGTGTGTGAGAGAGAGAGAGAGCGCGAAATTAGAAGCAAGCAGAATACGGTTGTTTCTAAAGCATGCGCAGCGTCATCACGCATCTGTGTTTAAAAACTAAGCTCAGACTGGATTCCGAAATTCTCTGAATCGATTCAGAATTGTTGGAGAGAGAATAAAAAACACAATATCACATACATAAAAAATAAACGGTTCTTTCCTGTATGCCAGACCTATGCATAGCGTGCCAAGTTGATGCTTGATCTGCAGACTGCTTTTCTCTCGCGTGTCACGTCCAGTGTAATCGCAGCTTTTGCGGTTACAAAATCGCATTTCATCATATCGCGATATTATCGCAAATGCAATTAATCGTTCAGCCCTATTATAAATGTGTCGTATTTATGGTCCATGCAGCTTTCAGTTGATGATACTGATTGAAGTTATTAATAACGAAATATGAATGAATGAGAAAGAAAAGAGAGGGATGTGCTTGATATTAAAAATAAATATTTAAAGTGCAATAAGCCACGAAACTGAATCCGCTACTGACAGGACGCTTTGTGTGCGCGCGCTCCGAGTGGAACAAGTACAAGCATTAGCCTTTGTCTTCAATTGCGTGCATAAACGGCCAGATACACACAGGAATATGTCAAAATGCCAATATGTCGAGTTTCCACGAAAACAGTAGATGTAGCCTAAGCACTGTGTGCGTTTTTTAAAATGTGGTCAATTCGATATCGATTCTCAAAAGACACAAATTGATCTTTTTTCCGTAATTATTTCCGCTAACATTGAACATAATATCTGATTGATGTTAATCTTCTCCATAAAATGTCATCATCTTGTTTACCTTGCGCGAGATTGCGGACCCTGTCATTCACAGCTCAACTGTCGTTGTGAAGTGAGTTTGGAGTAAAAACATTTTTATTAAATGTTGTCTTTTGTTGGACAAGAGGTTTATAAATGCTTCTCATGTTTGGAAAGATGTTTGAAGCACGTTATAAGCGACTCAAACTCGCAGTGCTGTCAGATGGAGCAGCATTTACTACTGATCACAGAGCCGCTCTTCACTGAACAAGCTGCAATGCGCATAAAAAAAATAATCGCAGCCTTAGAGATTTCATAATTCAAATAAGCCGAAACGGTTTAAGTGAGATTGTTGATTGTGATAATCGTGAAAGTTGTAAACAACAATAACCGTGCAGCCCTAATCAGCGTGCAAATAATAAATGTAATTCTCTTTCACGTCTCCCTGCATTTAATGGACAAATTCACACAAATTTATCTCAAAATGCCAGCCTTTGCAAGTAAACATAGTCAGTTATGGCTTAAGCAGTAGAGAAAGAACGTATCATGATGGATCAGTGCATTATGTCTTAAAGTGACAGCAGCCTAATATTTCTGCTCCTGATCAAACTGCAAAAGACAAATAAATAATTCCCTGCTCTTCACTGAATAACGTTTTTGTTTGGATTAATCGTTATTTAATTTGTACAGTGAAGATTATTTGCAGTGTTATTTTACATTTGATTACTTAATTAAATTTCTGAGAACTAGGCCTACTGTTAGATCTCTCTCTCTCTCTCTAACGTGAAAAGTGAAACCCCATAGGCCTACCTTCATTTTGTTAAGCCTTTCTCTGCAATCATGTCAAAAACTAAACCAATCAGATTTCGCTCTCCTTCTGACGTAGGAAGGGGATCTTATTACTTATATTAGGGGATTTATATTACATCTTGTGAAAATAATATATCACCTTTAAAAAAAGCTTAATTTTTTTTTTTTTTTGGGGGGGGGGGGGGGTTGGGGGCACTTAAATGAACTCCTCTCTTAAAACTAAAAATATATATATATTATTTGACCTGCAAAATTGTTTAGAACTGTGTTTAACAGCGTTACAGGGATTACGGTGTTACAGTGTCATGGTAAAAAGTAAATATAACTGTACACACAAAAGGTAAGTAAGTGATCCTTTCACACTAAAAGCATTGTAACATGAATGTCCATATCTTGCAGCTATAATATTGAAGATGACTACAGTGTTAATGATATGACATGCTCTTGCTGTTTTAGTCACAAAAGTGGACAAAACTTCTAACACACGCACGCATGTTAATACATTCACAATCAGATTATGGACTTTATCTTATCAGAACTTACGGAAGACTGTGGCAGTGAGCAGTCAGTATACAAACACCCACAAATAAAGCCATAAATTATACTGAAAACAGTTGTGTCAAAAAACTTTTTTTGTCAATATGTATAGCAAACCAGCTACATTAAAGACTTTATACTTAAAGTAATGCGTGACTATTGCAAAGACCCACATGGTTGGAATACACTATGAAGATTTATATGAATCAGTGACAGAATTCCTGCCACATCAAACACTGCTCTACTGAACTCAGACTTCGTGTTCAGGTATCACTGGTAGATGACAGTAAACTGAGCACGCTAGGGCAAGTCAATCCTTCACCAGATACTAGTCTCGGTAACTTCTCACTGAGACGAATGTGACGAAATGGCAACTTGAAACTCAACAGCACTGGCCCAAGCGAGAGACTGGACATTAAGTAGCCCAAACCAGAGGGCTTTTGGTGTCAATGATCACTGAACGCATGTAACACCAGACAACATCCAGGTACCGTGGGACTGGTTTATGAAAACAACACTGGCTGTATCACTGCAGAAAATGTGACCGTCATTCCCGCTGTGACGTGTCATTGAATTTAAACAAACACCTTTTTATTAAATTTTTGGTTTAGCAGTAACTTAAGAACAAAAACTGGGTGATTGTTTACGACTTTTGCTTTCCAGTCCGTTTCTTGAGCAGATTCTGTGCAAGGTCAAGCAGCTTCGCTGTGGTGAATTGTGATGAAAAGGTCTGATCTGAACTCCTCTGGAGAGGCTGCCATTGATGCAACTGAACACAACCAATTCTCATGTGTCTCATTAAACCACTTAAAGTGAAAATTGGTCTCCTACTATTATGAGAATCATTCAGCAGATCTGCAGAAGCAGCGGAAAGGCAATGTTCAGAATTGAGAAGCTTACTAAATACTGTGCGTACTATCCATACTGACTAATATATTTTCTATTATTTTATATTTCAATATATTATATTTCAATAATCAGTTTGCATATGGTAGCAAGTAATGCCCATTTATCATTTTTAAAAATAAAAAAGTGGCTAGTTTGTAATGTTGTGTGTAAATAGGTCTTAACTGTCAGCAGTCTAGTCAAATAATGAGTGAATTAAATCACACTGGGAATGAAATGTGCATTCTGTCATACAGTGTGTGCATATTGTGCCCTGCCAAAATGTGTAGGCTAGTCCTTTCATACAGAAAATGTGAAAACTGTGCACAGTATATACTGCAGAAAACAATAGTACACTGTAAAAAAAAAAAAAAAAAAAAAAAAAAAAAAAAAAAAAAAAAAAAAACAAGTTCCCTTACTAGGCTATATAATGGGAAACTGTAATATATAACCTTAAACTTCATGTAATTGCTCATTTGAAATACTGTTAAATGTAATGGTTTTGGAAGTTGTATTATTTTTATAATGAACTGACATCCCCAGAATTCCCTGTGACACCTCACACTTGATGTTTCTTCTTAGATTATTGTCTATCAGTGTTGTTAAATTGATATTTATTGCATTATTATTATTATGTTATCATGATGGTGGTTTTTATGTGTGCACCTTCTATATATTAGTATTTACCTCAGCATGTGGAACGGCTACTTTTGATGAACTACATGTGCTTTCTCTTTACCCCGTTTTGTTATGGTGGCTTTTATGTTAGTTACAAGTTAGTTCCTTTTTTAAATTATTTTTTTATTACAATTTTAAATAGTAAAATATTTGTACACTGTATTTTTTACGGTAACCACAGCTGTGATTTTTTTTTTTTTTTTTTTTCACAGTGTATGCTATTCCAAACATAGCCTAAAGGCACCCACACACTACAACATAATCAATCAGGGTGATTTTGGGCCCGATTCTCCCCTTCCAAAAATCCTAGGTGAAGTCCCGATTATCTTGATGGCTCTACAGATTATCTTATCAGTTTTCCTGTGGTGCGATGTGTTAAAAGTGATTGAATCTGCTCGGAAGAACGTTTTTCTTTATTTTCAGCTAATTTTCTGTTAAAAGCAGTCCAAACACTATTATGGCATTTCTTCTTGCCCATCTGTTTGTTTACTCTAAAGTTATGTTTCAACATGATAGATTTTGCAAAATTTCCCGTGTTCACAGTCGGGACTCTACGTAGCCCCTAAAGGGACGACATGGTGAAGAAGAAACTAATGAGATAGAAGGAAAAATTAACTGGCTATGCTTTTGCGTTCTCTTCGCAAATGTTTTGCGTTCCTCCTAGAAACTTTGCGTTCACTCACGTCTCTCAAAGAACAAAAGATTTGCGAGCGAAAACAAAAGTTTTTGCGAGTTTCTCTGGGAAACGTAAAACATTTACGAGAGAACGCAAAAGCACTGACTTGTTGTTTTTCCTTCCATCTCAAATTTTCTTTCCACCACCATGTCCCCTAAGTGTTCCATAGAACTCTGGTTGTTTGTGAATGGAATATGTTAGTGTGTGGTGTGCTGTCCTGGTCACATCACGGCACTCCGAACACTTTAGGAACAAAACATGTTTACTCACCCTCATATGGAAGCATATGCAATATTCAATTTGAAATGTAATATGCAAAATGATAATGCAATATGTAAAATGACAATGCAATATGTAAAATGGCAATGGATTTCTGTATTTAAAAGTACATTTTCTATTACATTTGTGCAACGTTTGGTGCAAAATGAAAATGATAATTCAATTATATAATTAACATTTTCCATTTCATACACTAGTTTTAATATGTAAATTGAATACATATTTTAAAGCTTTATAAGTTGCAAAATTAAAATGTATTAAAGAAATTATAAGATCTGTTTAACATGTTCAAACAAAAACTGTAGCAAAATTATCATTTAAAATGTTATTTTTCCTAATTGCATTTACACTCACAGTTAAGACACTAGCGATTGCATTTTCATTAAATGTCCCGCAATGAATGTAGCAAAATTCAATGTGCAAAATGAAAATGCATTCCGATCCAATCCGATCACATCCCCACCCACCCTGTCAATCACTACGTGAAGTTGGCCCCGCCCCCACCCAATGCAAAACGTCGGCAAAATAATCATATTACATTTCAAATTGAATATTGCTACTCCTATGCTTCTATACCCTCAAGCCATCCTAGGTGAATATGACTTTCTTCTTTCAGACGAATACAATCGGACTTATATTAAAAAATGTCCTGGTTCTTCCGAGCTTTATAAATGCAGTGAATGGAGGACGACATTTTGAAGCCCAATAAAGTGCATCCATCCGTCATAAAAGAACTCCACACGGCTCCAGGGGGTTAATAAAGGCCTTCTGAAGCAAAGCGATGCATTTGAGTAAGAAAGAATATACATATTTAAAACTTCATTAGATATGATAACTAGCTTCCGACAGACGGCTGTACGCATCGATTTATGGCGAAAGAGTAACCCCTGACCTGACGCACGACGTATTGACGAATGTGGAAGGCAGAAGAAAGAGCGAAACAAAACACCAGTCACGAATTAGCCTAGATGTCAAAAATGAGAAATTTTAAAGAGAAATGTCTGAGGATTTCGATATAAGAGATGAGGAGCATGAGTGTGTTTTCCAGCCTTATTTATTTGAACTGGGAGACGCATCAGAGCTTACGTTACTCCTACATCGCATCAGGGGTTACTCTTTTGGCCTAAGACGACATGCGTAGGCCGTCTGCCGGAAGCTAGTTATTTTAGTTTTTAAAGTTTTAAATATGGATATTTTTCTTACAAAACAGCATCGCTTTGCTTCAGAAGGCCTTTAATAACCTCCTGGAGTCGTATGGATTACTTTTATGACGGATGGATGGACTTCAAAATCAGAACTGCCATTCATTACCATTATAAAGCTTGGAAAATATTTTTTTTATATATATATACAATTCCAATTGTGTTAATCTGAAAGAAGATATACACATAGGGAGTAAATCATGGGATAATTTTAATTTTTGGGTGAACTATCCCTTTAAGTGTCTTTGGGTGGATGACAATACAACGTTATTTACAATGCAATGCAATACATTAACTATATGAACATATATATATGTTCTCTCTCTCTCTATATATATATATATATATATATATATATATATAGAGAGAGAGAGAGAGAGAGAGAGAGAGAGAGAGAGAGAGAGAGAGAGAGAGAGAGAGAGGGAGGGAGAAGTGTATTTTAAATGCTAACTTTTAACAATACTTTAAAATTTTTCCTATTTGATTTATAATAATTTAGCTGTTCACTTAAATAGTCCTGAATAGTGAGACAAACCAGATTTAAAAGAAAGATAGAAAAATATCCCATGTAGTCCCTTAACTAATACAAGCTCATAAAAACTATTTACAAGAATTGTACACGAATTAGAAAATAATGGTTGTAGACGCCGTATAACACGTCACACTGCTGTCACTGCGTGACATGTCATGTCAACTAACCCCGTACAGCTGGAAAAGCATAGTTCTTCGTACTAACTTGATAAAAGCTGGCACAACTAATGAAGTTAGAATCCCCAGTTATACAATCAACATGTTAAAGCAGCAGGTTACCCCTGTGGATAAATTAGCCTGGATTGAAGGAAACTAGTTAGTTTAGCAGCTCTTATCTTGACTCGAGTAAGATGGCTGGACCCATGTGAAAACAAAACAACTTTCTGCCACCAAACGTCGGTGTGACGTTTACTAAACAACGTCGTCCACATTTTTCTCAACTGAAACTAACATCGACATACAAACTTATTTTATAACCAATATAGATATTTTTCACGTTACTTCCTCGTTGTCCTTTAAGGTCCCGTATGAAATGTAATACTTTCGTTTATTCTAATGGTGAGGGAGTTATGTCATTAGTTAAAGACCTCAATCAAATTAAAGACGTAAAGCCGCGGATTGATATATGCGCGCTCAGACTTTATAACAATCTGTCATTAGAATGTTTCAATGTTACTCTTCTCACAGTTTATACTCACACAGGCTGCAACTATCGCCACTTTCAAATGCAAACCAAAACAACACTTGTTTTTCACTTCAAACATCAAAATAGCGCGCATTTTACCCAAACACAACTATAAACATTAACATATAAACAAATAATCACGGCAGAAAGCGTATGTAATGATGAAAGAGTAGCGAATGCTTACGGAATTGATGCAATTCTCTTTTCCTTTCCAGCTTCCAGCCAACTTAATTCAGAATGTAATCCAAAAAGAAACTTTTCCCAAAGCTCTCATGTGGATTACGCGTTTGGTACGATATTTCAGGTCGAAACATTCCTCATTTGGGTGAAAGAAACATAGTTTTCCTCGATGATATGAATTTTAAAGTTGTAGCGTTTACTCCATCATGGTGGCCATGTTTAAGAGAGACCGAAACACTGCCTGTCACGGCAACGGACAAATAGATCCACTTTAACGTTTAAGACAGTGTTACCGTTTTAAACTGCACACAACTCGTACAGAACATTTATAAACCGAATATATGAGGTGTGATGTGCCAAAGATGTAAGTCATTTCTTTTAAAAACTGCATGGAGGTATTTTTAAAAAGTCTCACTGACCCTGCGGAATGATACACTAGGACATACTCAAGGTAAAAAGTCTTCTCAGTCGTCAGCGGTGGGCGGTAAAACGCGGAAGTAGATTCTGGAAATTGAGCTGGATCGAGTCCATGTCGCCTATCAGCATAGAAAATGCAGTATTACTTCACTCAGACCCTTTGATCATTTCCTATCGCAAAAACAAATATTTTCAGTTCTGAATTAACATTTCTTAAATGCTTGAAAATTTAGAACATCACAAAATACCAAATTTTAGAACTAATGTGTAATCTAATGTTTTTTGTTTGTTTCAAAGTAAACCGTGTACTTTCTCTTTGTTTATAGGCTACATATATCGTGTAAATTGCTTTAAATTACAGTTGCTTTCTTGACTTTGACATAGAGGCTGTATTTTTCTAATTTCCTTTACTCTGTATCACCCACTATTACACTACTTGTGCTATACACTATTCTAAAAGCATACTGTAAGTAAATAATAACAAACAAAAAATATAAATAAAATTAAATAATATTAAAGGGGAAAGGGAAAAACAAAACATTTAAATGGAGATTCCACATATTTATTTTTGACTTGGTAATGTAAATGCAGTAAAAATCATAATCAGCAATTTTTTCTTGTTTATAATGAACATAAACTAATCCATGCATGCTGGCATTTTTTTCTATTTATACTTTCATTATAATTAAAGAATATTCTTAGCAGCAATGCAGACAAATTCAACAGATAAATTCACAGTATTCCATTTACAAATCAGATGATAATTTGTACTCAAAGTTTAAACGTTCGGTGAACTACAGAAAATAAAACCCAAGATAAAGGAATTAAATACATAAAAGCAGTGTTTTATAAGTACATCAGTAATTCTCTGTTCTTTTCTCCTAATAAAAAAAGAGGCTCATTAAAGGTCAAGGATTCTAGGGAAGATGTCCAAAGCAGTGCAGGTGCGAGAGGAAATGAGCTCCTTTGCCTGAAAGAAGCACCAGTGTTTGAAAGACAGTGTCTCACTGATGCTTTCATCACTCTGCTTCAACACGTTTCCTCTTTCCCGCTCACTGAATGATCCATGCTGTGTGTGTGAGAGACCTAGCGCATGGGACTGGTTTAACAAGTAATACAATTTATTTTCAGTTACAAACACTTCAGGGATTTTTTAAGCGGTACATTTACGACACTGAATCTTTATAGATGAACATTTTCTGCCCCTAAAATGTCATTTAAAAAAGTCAAAAATAAAGTAAAAGAACGATAACTACACTATCTATATATAGAAGTCATTAAAAACTTCACAACATTTTCAATAACTACACAAATGATAACAAGAACTTTATTTTGCGCATTTGGGCTGTAGACTGGGGGAAAAAAAAACTTTAAAAAAACACGTACCACTATTTAGGATAAATAATGACATTGAGGGTTGCTGCCTAATATAAATGGAAACATATGGAATATGGCAAAATGTGGAAATGAATAGCAATAGCCAAAGACAATAATCCAATAAATTCTTGAGGTACAAAATCAAGTCTCGCCCCACATTTTTCTTGTTCAAAAAGCTGTTTCACTTTGGATGTCACAATAGGAAAGAAAAGACGATCATAATTTGTTTCATGCAGACTTTAATTACACTTAACTTAAGTTAGCAAAAACTGCAGAAAAAAACAGCAATCAGGCCCTTTGCTTTTGCACACTATTAAAAAATTACAAAAACATTTTTGTAATGTCAACCTATTCTCCATTTCTGTCAATTTAAGCTAATGTGATGCTGAATAAAGTGTTTCTCCTCAGTTTTTTCTAAGTGAAACGACAACCCATTTCTGGCCTAATTATTCTTTTTTTGTTAGCTGATGAAGTGCTAAAGCTAAATGTAAATTGTGTGCTATTCGCTCGGTTCAGAGACTTCTTTTTAATGCACTGGTTAATGAGAGGATGTACATGGCCTCAGTTAAATGAGATACTTGTCTCATAATTGGTAGGAAAGTATGTGAAGGGGAAAATAAACAGTTTAGGAGAGAACTATTTTTGAATCTACAACCAAGATCATTGAATGACATGAAATGAATAGTTGAATAAATCACTATTTTTGTTGTTTGTTTGCGCATAAAAAGTATTCTCGTCGCTTGATAAACTTACGGTTGAGCCACTGTAGTCACTTGGACTATTTTAACAATGTTTTTACTAACTTTTCTGGGCCGGCAGATGAAATCGCCTATGAAGGAGTGAGACAGCTCTCAGATTTCATCAAAAATATCTTAATTTGACGAACGAAAGTCTTAGAGGTATGAACAACATGAGGGTGAGTAATTACTGACAGAATTTTCATTTTTGGGTGAACTTTTTGGTCAATCGGATCACAAGTAGACAAGGGAGACACATTCCCATTTACGCCTCTTTTGTCCACTTTCAACCACTTCTGTCCTGATTTATTTGTGGGGAGGGTCTACTTCGAATGCTGTGAGTACGTGTTAGAAATCAGGAATGATATGAAAATTGAAACACTGCACCGTGCAAAACATAATGGAGGATTAGCGCTTTCCGAATTTCGAACTGTATCATGGGGCCTCTCAAATAAAATTCATTAAGGATTGGCTCGACCTGCACTCTTGGGTTCCTTGGAGAGAAATAGACGAGAGCTTAGCAGGCAAACACATGTTACAACATATACTGTTCTCTGGGCTAAACAACAAGCAATGCATGCAAGCTTTTGGTCCAATCACGGCCAACACAATAGTCAATTTTAAACTTATGGAAAAATGTATTCATTATTCGCATATTTGGCACACCCATTTGGTATAATAATAATATCCGTTCAGGAGGTACACAATTTTTCTCTAGAGACTGGATGCAGAAGGGCATTTATACACTGAGAGATATTGCTGGTCCTAAACGCATGTTAAGCTTTCAAGAACTGTGTGAGCGGTATGGAACAGAACCCTCTCCTCTGTTTTTATATTTGCGCCTGAGGTCGGCCATGAAGGCCTACGGGGTGCCATGCGGTGAAACACTTCTCACACACCCGATCATTGCTTGGTTTGAGTTGTCCTCTTCTAGTCAGTTCACTTCATGGATGTATGGGAAGGCTTTAGAGGCTACAGCAAATCGCCTAGCTATACAGCACGCACGGGAAATAGACTGTGAACAAGAGGAGGATGTCACGGACTGTATGGTGTATGGCAGAACATTTTTACTTCATAGGAATCCTAATCACCAACCGATTCATTATAACTTCTGTCACAGAACTTATTGGACCCCACATTTAAAATACATCGTATTGACTCCTCCTTCAGTCCCTTTTGTGATAAATGTATTTGCTATCTTATCGAAAATCATTGAATATCTGATACCGGTGATCCCCTCTGTATTATTCCTGAATGATGATTCTCAGCTTGATTTCTCTAAACTGCATAAAATTGTCTGGCTGGCCGGTTTAACATCTGCAAAAAAAAAAAAAAAACCCTGATAGCTCAACACTGGCTCGTACCCCATACCCTGAATATATTCAAGTGGTTGATTCAACTTCGGGACCTTATAATGTTAGAAATATCCACAGCTCGGGTTGACTCGGCACAAATCTCAACATTAAAAATCTGGATAGCTTCTGAGAAAGTCTCCAAGTATATTGTGCAAAGCAATGACCAAGACTTTTATCCCACGTGTTTTTTTTTATTTTTTTTATGTTTTATCATTCCTGTGGCTGTTTTTCGGTTGACTTATCTATCCATTATGTACCCCATTGTAAAGAGACCACGGGGTGGGGCTGGGAGGGATTGGTAGGTGGGTAGTTAATTTCATCCGTGTTTTCATGTTCTCATTCTGGGTTAGGGTTAGTTAGGAAAGGAAAGTCGGAGGTCTTAGGAAAGTAGGTCTTTTGTGGCTGTTCGAATGCATTCGACAACATGAGCGTCTACATTACGCCAGGACGGATGCGCCAAATGTGTATTTGAATACCTCTGGAAGTGGTCGAAAATGGACAAGCTTAAAACGTTTTAGACCCTGCTTACACCTGTATTTAGTATCGTCCACTTGTGATCCGATCAACCAAAACGTATCTTAATACCAGGTTGTAAACCAGGGTGTTGCTATGTAGCACTTTGTAACTAAATTGGGTTGCTAGGGTGGTTTCTGAATGGCTGCTTGGAAGCTGCATGATTTGAGATATTAATAGAAAAGGCCCACAAAGTTTAACACTTAAAGTCACCATGAAATCAAAATTGACAATTCTTCTTCTTAATGGAATATTGCAGTATTTATTATAAATTGTTTATCTGTGCAAATCATTATTTGTATTCATATTTATTTACATTCATGTGTTCTCATAGTCTTTAATAAAATAACTTCCCCTCCCCTTGCAGCTTCATCTGTTCTTTTCTCTCATGATATGTTTACTGGCTCAAGGGTGGGAAAATAACATCCAGCAAACTGTCACTCACATGAGACAGCAATACCAAACCACGATTCAACAATCCAATTAATTCTAATGAACAAAATCCAGTCCCACCCTACATTTTTTTAGAAGAAGCTGTTTCACTTGTCCAAGAAGCTGTCAATAGAGAAGAAAAGACTATTGCAACTTAAATTGTCTGCCGACTTTAAGAATTAGGGGTTTGTTCAAATCCATAACAGTATAAGAACATTAATGCATCTAATGCATACACTTACAATTAGTACACTAGTGATGATTTACTTCGCAAACACTAGCAAATTTAAATTAAGGTCATCCATAAAATAAAATTCCTTAATGAATGGCAAAAATGTATGTTTTATTTTTTTTCCAGGAAAGGAACAGTAAGGTCTTCATTAGCCATTAATCGTCCAACTAAACCATACATCAAAGTAGTTTTCTGTATTAACGGTCCATAGATATCATGTCTTTAATCGTAGTTTAGGAAGGAAAATAGAAAAAGTATTGCACTGATAATTAAACACACTGACAGACAATAAGTGGACATTTTTAGGACAATTTTCTTTCGCCAAGTAGCCCTCATAATTGTGACAACCCAAAAGTGCAAGTGTCCTGTGCTGAGAGGTTCAGTACATGCTCACTTGTCACATACAAATGTAATACCGTCTTCCATGACATGAAATGAGCATCTTTTGACACCTTTGGTCATTATGCTGGTGCATGCTGTGGAGAAAACCTGTTTGTGGTCATTTGACACAGGACTTTTAGTGAACAGCATCCTGTGAGTTACTATTCTCTGCCATGCTCTGCACAAGTAGGGCTTGTCAAAGTCTGTAGTGCTTTCAGCTGACTTCCACCTGTGAGATGATGATAATGATGATGATGATGAGCAGGGCACATATGACACCCCTGGATCAGATCCATAGTTCCTCATGATGGCATGAGTGGTGGCGAAAACCACGATGCCGTAGTTTCTGCGGAGTCTGTCCAGCAACTCGGTACACTTTCTTAGGTTAGCCTCCTGACAAACAGTGCTCTCGCCGCCACTGAATCTGTCCACCCAGTAGAACGCAGAGATGCTGTCGATGACCAGCAGGCTGACGGAGGGCTGGCTGGAGAAAGTGTTTTCGAGGTAATGCAGGGTTAAGAGGAGCTGTACTGAGCTGTTGCAGTGCACTACAGACAGCCTACGCAGACATGAACGTACCCTCTCCTCTGGTTCATTTTCAGAGCCTTCACTCTCCTTTAAGTCTTCGGCCAAACGTCCCTCCAGAGCGCTCACAAAGCGCAGCATGTCAAAGTGGTAGTCCGTGTCAATGAAGACCACCCCGACCTCCAGACCTCCATTCTGCACTGGCATGATGCAGCGGATGATCAGGTGGTACAGGGTTTCTGTCTTACCGGCACCCTCCGTGCCATGAAACTCCACAACGTCACCTGTACGGATGCAGAAATGAACTGATATTTAAAGACCACATAATTATGCTTTTTTTCATTTTACATTCTTTTAATATAGCTGTTTGTGCATGTAAATGTTTTGCAAAGTTACAAAGCAGTCTTAAGATATTAAGATAGTTAATCTCTTCAACAGAAAACACTTGCCTGAAAACACCTCGTTTGCAGTCCATCTATTATTTTCGTGACTATTTCAACATGTTACATATTTGCATAATGAGAACACTGTTTACAGCTGTTCATGAAGCCTCGGAAGCTAAAACACCATTATGGTAAGGCCGTTAAATTTCCGATATACACTACAGGTCCTTCTCAAAAAATTAGCATATTGTGATAAAGTTCATTATTTTCCATAATGTAATGATAAAAATTAAACTTTCATATATTTTAGATTCATTGCACACCAACTGAAATATTTCAGGTCTTTTATTGTTTTAATACTGATGATTTTGGCATACAGCTCATGAAAACCCAAAATTCCTATCTAAAAAAATTAGCATATTATGAAAAGGTTCTCTAAACGAGCTATTAACCTAATCATCTGAATCAACTAATTAAATCTAAACACCTGCAAAAGGTTCCTGAGGCTTTTAAAAACTACCAGCCTGTTTCATTACTCAAAACAGCAATCATGGGTAAGACTGCCGACCTGACTGCTGTCCAGAAGGCCATCATTGACACCGTCAAGCAAGAGGGTAAGACACAGAAAGAAATTTCTGAACAAATAGGCTGTTCCCAGAGTGCTGTATCAAGGCACCTCAGTGGGAAGTCTGTGGGAAGGAAAAAGTGTAGCAAAAAACGCTGCACAACGAGAAGAGGTGACCGGACCCTGAGGAAGATTGTGGAGAAGGACCGATTCCAGACCTTGGGGGACCTGCGGAAGCAGTGGACTGAGTCTGGAGTAGAAACATCCAGAGCCACCGTGCACAGGCGTGTGCAGGAAATGGGCTACAGGTGCCGCATTCCCCAGGCCAAGCCACTTTTGAACCAGAAACAGCAGCAGAAGCGCCTGACCTGGGCTACAGAGAAGCAGCACTGGACTGTTGCTCAGTGGTCCAAAGTACTTTTTTCGGATGAAAGCAAATTTTGCATGTCATTCGGAAATCAAGGTGCCAGAGTCTGGAGGAAGACTGGGGAGAAGGAAATGCCAAAATGCCTGAAGTCCAGTGTCAAGTACCCACAGTCAGTGATGGTCTGGGGTGCCATGTCAGCTGCTGGTGTTGGTGCACTGTGTTTTATCAAGGGCAGGATCAATGCAGCTAGCTATCAGGAGATTTTGGAGCACTTCATGCTTCCATCTGATTTCATTTTTCAGCACGATCTGGCACCTGCTCACAGTGCCAAAACCACTGGTAAATGGTTTACTGACCATGGTATTACTGTGCTCAATTGGCCTGCCAACTCGCCTGACCTGAACCCCATAGAGAATCTGTGGGATATTGTGAAGAGAAAGTTGAGAGACGCAAGACCCAACACTCTGGATGAGCTTAAGGCCGCTATCGAAGCATCCTGGGCCTCCATAACACCTCAGCAGTGCCACAGACTGATTGCCTCCATGCCACGCCGCATTGAAGCAGTCATTTCTGCAAAAGGATTCCCGACCAAGTATTGAGTGCATAACTGAACATAATTATTTGAAGGTTGACACTTTTTGTATTAAAAACACTTCTTTTATTGGTCGGATGAAATATGCTAATTTTTTGAGATAGGAATTTTGGGTTTTCATGAGCTGTATGCCAAAATCATCAGTATTAAAACAATAAAAGACCTGAAATATTTCAGTTGGTGTGCAATGAATCTAAAATATATGAAAGTTTAATTTTTATCATTACATTATGGAAAATAATTAACTTTATCACAATATGCTAATTTTTTGAGAAGGACCTGTATGTGGTTGACCAATCACAACAGACTGGGCCAGCTGATCAATTGATGAGTGGAATGGGGAAAAAGCAAAGTTATTAGAAGTGAGTTGAACAATTTTTTAACTGGAGTGCCACATTTTTAGAATGCCGTTTCATGGGTGAGAAGCTGCAAAAGACATAAGACACGGAACAGTCAAACACGTCCTCCAAACAGAAACCATAGGAAAAATAGCGCAATGGAATGCAAAAACTTGTAAAGAACTACTACTGTATGTTTGATATTTCATCTTGCATGATGGTGACAGGCTGAAAGGTGCTGTTATTTTCTGTTTTTACAGAGAATTTGCTGTTAATAATAGCCTATTACGGGTGTTATTGATTGCTTTTACTTGTTGGCAAAGAAGTATTAAGCAATTTTTATTTTATATTATTTCTGAGTATATAGAATATGTTTAAGATACGTTTGTACAATGTTTGCCTTTATATTTCAAGCATATTTTCTGCAAAGATATAACAAGTCATTTGTTTTACATTTACACCATGTTGATCACTTCAGGTGTGGTGCACTTGGAATATAACTTTTAACTAGATGGTTAATAAAAAGAATGTTACTTGAATCATATTGTAGTTGTTTTTAAGTTGACTAGCTAAACATAAAAAAAATCAAAATTTCAATTGTTCTGAAAAAAAAAACAGCACTTCTTGGTGAAAAAAAAGCTCCCCATGCCACAAATCTAGCTATCTGTGCCACAATGCACGCGACCAGTGCATCGCCCGTTCTATGGTTGCCATCGGAGGGGCTTCTGTGACAAGGAGAAAGGGACAATTTTTTCCTCAAAGCTTTGATCTCACAGACTGACCTCTTCTGTCTTCCTGACAAGGCAGTCGTAGAGAAGTTTACAGAGCTGAGGTCTCAGTCAGCAGCTTTCAGGAGATATATCCCTCTCTGGGGCCTGTGAGGGCTGAAGGTTATCCCCTTAGGGCTGAAGAGTTATGTAGGGCAGTATAGATTCCCTCTACTTCATTTACCTCTCTCCCCAACTTCTGTTGGGTTCTGAATAGAGATGTATGCACCCCTTTGGATGGGTGCACTACTATAGCCTTGGTTCGACAATGTTGATAAAATGTAGAGTAAGCTCGCCTCTGTGCGTCCCTCCTTGTTATCTGTTGCATTCTATGTTCTAGTGCTAAAAGAAAGCTCCTGTTTACACCTGGTATTAAGATGCATTTTGGTTGATTGGATTACAAGACGACGGGGGAGACACATGCCAGTTTACACCTGGTGTTTTAATCTGTCTCTTTTGTCCACTTTCAACCACTTCTGTTCCTGATTTTTTCGACGGGAGGGTCTATGGGTGGGTAATTTTTTTTTTTTTTTCAGATCTTTCGATCTAGTGGACAAAAGAAGCTTGCACATATTACATATGAACATGACCGGAGACGATAGAAAAACATACAGAGAGCAGCAGCTTTTGTATCTGCTCTGAAAGCCTCAAGACCACATTTAACACTGTGAGTTTGTGTTAGAAATGGTGAGAGAACATTGTGCTTGGTACGTTTTTCATCTTCAAACCTTGGGTCTTTAACCGGCAGAATTTAAATCCCGTCTGGCTAGCACGCTTCCCATAATGTTTACGCAATAAGTCAGGAGGCAGATAGTAGGCTGTTCGAACACATTCGACCACATGAGCATTTACACTACAACCGCAATCCAGTCGAATGCGTTTTCGACTACCCCTGGAAATGGTTGAAAGTGGACAAGCTCAAAACGTTTTAGACCCCGTTTACACCTGTACTTAGCATCGTCCACTTGTGATCAAATCGACCAAAACGCATCTCACTACCAGGTGTAAACATGGCCAAAAAAGATGAAGCTATAGCAGGTCTTAGGTAGAGTGCCTTGACACAAGGCAAGGCTTGAGTTGCTTGCCCCCAGTTAAATTGAGGTCTTTAAGTAGGCCCTAGGCTCCCCTGCGGCTTCCTTGTGGTTTAAAGCCTTGGTGATGAGAGTTATTGGCCAAACTGCATTATGTCCCACTCTCTTTTGCCTCCCTTTGCCCCTTTAAAGGGTCAGAATGTATGCTCCCCCTTTAATGAGTGGCAAATACGAAGGGAGGAGTTAGTCACTGAGGTTTTTAGCAGCTTGCATGCTCCTTTTGTTAGACTGCTCAAGTACACCTTAAGGTAGAGCAGGGTGAATGGAACAATAGCTGCGTTTACATGGACCCTTATAATCGGATTGGCGGCTCAATCAGACTAAAAAACTTTCATGTAAACACCTTAATCGATCTGATTGAGCTCGATACGATTGGAATTTCGATCGGATTGCAAGGGGTGGTTTATTCCTTTTGTAATCCGATCGAGAGAACATGTAAACACTTGATCGGATTGAAAACCGTAACTGAAAGGATTGCGCATGTGCAATGACGTTGAAATAGCGTAATGACATATGAGGCACGGAACGAGCTGTTCTTCCTGTTGAATAAAGTGTCATCTAAATGAGTGTCCCGTTATTCTAAAATTCTCATTTCACTCAGCGTCTGTGAAGTGGAGCAGGACAACGTCCCACCAGTCCTTGTTTCAGACTCTCATCCACAGACGATTGGTTTTGGGCGTGGGGTTTTACTGCGTGATAAATATAAGCAGAACGGCAAAACGGTTCATATGCTAATTGTCTCCAAATCATGACCAGAGACGGATAAATATTAAGTCTGCTGTTTAAAGCAAATAAAGAACCAATAGAGGAGAATAGTTATGCGCAAACAGCGGCAGTATATTCGTGCAGTGTGCGCATGTCAAAAAATCAATTCCGATTTGAAACTTGTGACATATAAACGCGCACATCAACCTGATTACTTTATTTATCTTTCATGTAAACACCATGTTCGGATTCATCAATCGTATTGATTTCATTCCGATTGAACCAAAAGGTGTCCATGTAAACGTAGCTAATGATGGGCAATTCACAAGAGTCTATCTGTTTTGTTTAACTCCCTCCCCATATGTTGTTGGGTCTTAAAGAAGGGATATATGCTCCCCTTTGGTAGGGTGCTTCTATAGGGATAATCAGTGTTACGAACTGATGAGTGGAGGTGGATTGCAGATGGCATCCCTCGTCATTATATAGTTTAGTCATTAACTAAAGTTAATCCTGGATAAGTGCTTCTACTCAAGTTATGGTATGAGCTAATCTCCCCTAATCACTCTAGGGTTGTTAAAATTGAGTAAAAGCTCCCCTGCAGTAGGTGCTCCCTAACAGCCTTGTCAAATACTGGTGTGATATGCCTGACATAGCTGAAGCTCTGCTCTTGGGGCTGTTTAAGGCATAGGGCTGTTCTGCAAAGGAGGGAGGACGGTGGAACAGCCATGACTTCCCTTGCTGTAAAGCACAGAAGCTTGGGGATCTTTCCTAGAATTAGGGACTATTGGCTTAGGGAGTAGCACCACTACATGAATCACATGGTATGCACCCATGGGATTGACACGCTTCTGATTCCGGCTGAGTAATCCGTAGAGTCAATTTATTCTTTGCCTACTACATTTTTGCATGTTCACAGCCAAATGAAGAAGGCATTCCCTTAGCTTGGAATAGTGGGTATTGGTTCCCCATGGCTTAAAAAAAATGCAGCATCAAAGTTCCACTTCAAAAGGTAATGTCTCAGGTTACGTCTGTAACCCTGGTTCCCTGAAAAGGGGAACGAGACGCTGCATCTCAATGTCATACTTCTGGTTTGCCAGCGTCTCTACTACAGACACAAGAGTTAATGAAGTGTAATTTAGGCACTTTTATACTCATGGGTGCTCCGTGAGTGACGTCATGGACTGCCATCAGCGAATGATTATTAGCATTTGTTTACACATGCCTCAGACACCGGTCATGCTCATGGCGTTCCCCATAGCTTCAATACCAAGTAGGGCTATCAATTTAAAATTTGAATTTCAAAAAGCCTTTGGCTTAAAATGTATGTTAACATAAGAACAACTGCTAATAAGTTCACAAGGGGTGGAGCGAGAGGGGACTGTATTATTCCCCTCAGAAAGTGTACATTTATTCAGTCTGTATTTTATGTTAAAGCTGCATGAGAATCCCATCAACAATTAGAGAACTGAATACATATGGTTATTTTAAGTTGCATCTTAAAAATGGTTAATTAGCACTCAGCACTGTCAACATTAGAATTTTGTTTTATTTGATTTTAGCCTTCCTGTAATAATGGCTCATGGTTATTTTTTATTCTCCTGTCGCTATCTCTCTGACCTTTTAAATAGCACAAAATTAGTTTAAATACAATTTTCTATTAATATAATGTATTTATTAGGATTGACTGTGCGTGGAAACAATCATGTGCTTGTATCTAGGGATGCACCGATCCGATACTCAGCATCTGTATCGGCTCAGATACTGCCATTTTTGCCGGATCGGGTATCGATCAGATCATTATACTTGATCTGTAGATAAAGGTCTATGGTTTCGCATAAAACAACTTTATCTTGTTAGACTTTATTGCTGTAACGTTAACTTAATCATGTTTCTACCGGGTGTCTGTTAGATCACAACACTTGAGTAGAGTCCACTATAATTGTTCTTCACGCGCACAGTAACTAAAATTTAAAACTGTTAAAATAAAAGGCTCAATAAACTATTGCATAGATAGATACTGTTTAATACACTACGCATCAAATATGTCTTTCGTTTGTGCTCTGAACTTTTCAATGCGGACTCGACGCGCTGTGACTCCGTGTTGATTCAAGCGCATCATTCTGCGCTCGGGATGCGCATAAGCGCTTTGTGCCGCACTGTATTGCAGCCTTTCATATCATAATACAGTGACGCAATGAAAGATTATTAATGGCCTTTCTTGTTCTTTCCTCTCTATCATATGTTGCTGCCTCATTAAACAGGTGTGCTATACATTTAAGACATGTCTCAATTGTATAGTAGCCTATAGCTAGGCTATATATAAAATAATTTATCTTTTTGATTCTTATCTTGTTTTTCATGAATGTATTTTACAATCCAAAGAGCAATGTGTAACGTTTTACCAGATTTAGTGTTACACTTATTGTCTCTTATTTGTTTTTTTCACTAAATGTTCGGATTTTATACAATTATTGTGGACTTATGATTCTTCTAGACCAGTGTTTCCCAAACTTTTTTCAGTCGAGGCACCCTTTGAAAATTTAAAAAAATTTGTGGCACCCTACACTAGTGTTGTCACGATACTAATTTGATACTATACCTTGAAATGTATTGATTTTCAATACCACAGGGAATAACTGCCGTATATAGGCCTACTGTCATATAGATATTTTTTAATATTATACATTTTTTTGTCCATCCATTTAAAGTCTAGGAAATCATTAATTTCTTCTGCAGAGATCACTTTACATGATGACATATTTAATTAAGGCTTTTATTCATAATTCAGCAAAACATTGCTCAATTACCATTGCAAATCTCACCTAAATGTTTGGTCACTCAGTGTAGGCCTATTTGTGTTTTTATATTGGGATAATTTTGTTATAATTGCACAAGATAGCTTGTTTTTAATATATTTTATAATGTAATAATTTCGCAGTTAATCTCCAAATTAATGTATAAACAACATAAAGACAGTATATTTTAAATAATTGTTTAATGGCATCTTTTTTATGAATGAAGCCCAGTATCACTAATACCAATACTGCTACTGATGTCAGGAAATAGGCATACACAGAAATTGAATAAAGTTATCAAACACTTTACAGTCTTCACTACATAAATAATAGATTAAATATAGATGAATCCTTATTAAAGCTACAAGCGTTCTTTAGTCAAGAGCAGTGAGTAATTTTCTCTGTTACCTGTTCTTTGATTCAGTTGTCACTGCTGCACTTGTTTATCTCACACGCGTCCCATCTTCTCACAACTCTAATTTAAGACTAACTAATTTAAGACTGCTCTCATGAGGATACTCAACAAAACGGACATTTTGGCATAACTGTGTGTTATTATTCGTTCAAGCACGAAAGAGAAGTCGATTCTGGCACGCGATGCGCGTCGTCCTGTGTCAGCAGGACATTCACAGACAGCGCGTTCTCTTTTGTCTTTTCGCGGTTGCATGGTTTAAAAGCATTTGCATGAATAAGAACGTGATTATATAATGTAACGCTAGCCAAAGGATGACAGAAAAAAACGGATGCTGCGTTAATTGTGTCTGAATATTTTTTAACGCGTTAAACTGAAAAACATTAATCGCACCCGTTACCGTTGACAGCAGCACGGACATAACCGATGTGTTTGTGAATATGCGGCAAGACGGACGTTGTGACAATGTTTCGTGTGTATTTGACCGTAAGCGCAACAAGCCATGAAAAAGAGGCAGCTTTATGTGTGGACGCTGGGAATGAAGCACGAGAATGAAATCATGCGGAACCCCCGCAATTCAACGAACGCAAAAAATTATGATTTGCATTTTTTATTATAAATTTGTGTGCATTATTTGTTGTTATTAGACGCTTCCGACGATGCGAGATTTATGATACATTTATTAATATTTTTTTTACACATTTTAGCAATTTTAAAATGTTTAATGGAGTTTTTACACGGCACCCCTGCTCTCACCAGAAGGCACCCCAGAGTGCCGCGGCACCCCCTTTGGGAAACGCTGTTCTAGACTAAATTTTACTGCTGAATTATCCACTAATCTAGTTTATAAAAGCATTTTTGTCATAGATTATGATCATATATTTTTTGGATTTGTTTTTCTTTATAATGAAGTTGTCTGTATTAAGTAAATTGTGTTTAACACACAACAGAGTGATTATCAGTTCAACACACAGAGAGTTATATAAATTCTACTTCATTTAAAAAAAACTGTGTTGGTATCGGATCGGCATCGGTATCGGTCGATACTCAGAATTTTTGGTATCGGATCAGATCGATTCTGAAAAAAGTGGTATCGGTGCATCCCTTGTATCTTTTAATTAGTATTTGATAATGTAGTAAATGTTTATGTGTGTGTGTTTTTTGTTATTGTATTAATATAAGATGCATTGTTTTTTTAGGGTGCCTTTTTAACATTTAGTCAAGGATCTACAGATGGCAAATAGCCATTTGGCTAATTCTGGCACATTTACAGTCATGTTCATTAATGTGTACTCTCCCTGTAAACACATACAAATAAATAAAAAAAATATTCATCGAATCTAAAATACAAATCCACATTTGAATGCAAAAATGGGGCATTCGGATTTTAGGTGTGATCAGGCAGCCTTATTGGTGGCACATGAGATTGTGATGATGATAGTTGCGTTTTAATATTTAGTTAGCCTTTCCAGTTGAACCCACGAGATGTGGCGCTACTGCGTTGTTCATTCAGAACATTGCAGAAATAGAGAAGCTCAGAGTCAAAAAATGTCAAAACCATATCCAGACAGAATGCATTTTCTTTGCTGTTTTTCCATTGTTTTCTATGTAAACTTGCGCTAGACAGACATCCTAGACTGTACCACTCGTAACTCGTATAAGAGAGCCCATTTAGAAAGCCATCTAAATTTAAAAGTTCAACTTTTAAAAAAACATTACTTTGTGGGGTTTTTCCCATTCCACTGCATCTCATGTATTTAAACGCATAAATACTCTCTCAGCGCTTCGACTATTTGTATTAAACCATGCATAAATACATGATGTTGTTTTGTTCATAATTGTTTATCGAATTTACCAAATTATATTTGATTTATAAACATTAGTTTAAACATGATGCACTTTTTTTTACAGACAGTTATGTCATTGCTTTGAATAAACAATTTAATGCAGTGCACTAATATTTTGCTCATTGCGCTCTATTGTGGCATCAGGAGACAAGCCAAAAGCTTTTTTCCCCCTAATTGACAGAATGCCTTTTAAATTAAAATATAATTTGAATATTAGTAATATTTAATTCAAATTTAGTTTTTCAGACATTTTGACAGCCATAATACCAAGACGCAGCATCTTGTTACCCTTCTCAGTGGACCAGGGATATTCATAACCTATTCTACAACATAAAATACACGAGTAATAATGTTTTTAATTGTCTTGAAAAGTGGATAAATGGGACTACAGAGTTTGTCGGGAACATAAAACGTCATTGTGAGTTTAAAGCATGCAACCATGGTGTAGTTCCTTTTTTAACTTCTGATTCAAAATTCAAAAAGTTGAATTCACTGAAAAGCTGAAAAAGCTATGCTCGTCTGTGAAGATTATCATGATGAACAAAATGTGTAAAAATCATAAACTTTTGTTGTTCACAAAGCTTATTTTCTGCAATAATTTTTGTTGTTTTTTTCATTGAGGGAACCAGGGTGATGCTAACTTCCAGGTTGCCTGACAAAAATACGTCATCACTGCAGCATTCTATTAAATTGCTGAATTCGAATTGACAGGATGATACAGGATGATAAATGTGAACTTGAAGGTGAAATGTGTTATGTCATCACTAGTGGCACCAAATGGTACTGCAAAAATTATTATTTACAAAAAGGTTTCTGGAACACTCCCTGTATACCATTGGTTGGCCAAACAGGTGTAGTTTTTTTTTTATTTTATGTAATAAATGATAATTAATGTATGTTTGTTTCATTTAACTAGTGTTGTACTAGTGAAATTCCAATAACTTGTGCGTTACGGATAATTCAATTCAAATTCACATTCAATACATGAAGGGTCAGTTTGATTTCACTGCACCTTGACGTGGACCGCTGTCGACAGGAAATATATTGGGTTCAATGTCCCTCAATGACGGTCGCCCCTCAAGTCTGCTTACCAACTAGAAAAAACACAAACATTGGTGTTTACAGCAAGAAAGGCACAGCTAGTGGCTTTCCAGTACTGTCTATTGTACGACCCCATTCATACATAGTGCATGAACATGTCTGAACCTTTGTAACGTTACTTCCACTCCAACAAAGATTTAGTTGACAACTGTCATGATGATCGTTTGATTGAACCTATTGTAATGTATCTACAGGAATAGCTTATGTTTCTATACCTTTAGCCGGTTTTAAACTTAAACATGCGTTAAAATGTATTATTTAATTGTAAGTTTACTTAAAGCTTTAATGTGAACTGATTTGTCAGATGTACCTGTGCGCCATTCTCTGCCATTCTGACTCGCGCTGTCATTTCGTTGCTAGTTTTCGCGCAATTATTTCAGGATTCCATTTCCTGATACATAAGCGTTCGACTACATTTCAAAACAAGAGTCCTCCAATATTTTTCAGACAACCTAATATTGAAACCACACAATAACATGTATTTGTATTTATCTTTCTTTTTAATTTTATATTTTGCATATTTTATAGAATATGAGATCATTTATTCAGAAATTGTGCAGAATCCTTGGGTGTGCACAGTTTGATCTGGTAGCTTTCACTTTTCAGTTTTCTTCTGGACTTTCATGTTAATAGATTACCTATTATTATAATTATTTTATCTACTTCTCATAAAACGAGAGTAGGCTATAGTATGAAAATGTGTGATTACTTCAATTACTTCCTTTAGACGTCAGATATAACGTCTCAGAGGGTATAAAGATTGTTGTTTTTCTAACAGATCTTTTTAGTAGTAGCTATGCTATTATGAAATACGTATTTAACTAAAATAAATTTGAAGAATGACACATCGATATTTAATAAAAACGTTAATTCTTGACCATCTCCATACTGTGGACATACAATAGAAACGTTTTGAAAGTGTGAAACTTTGAATTATGTACAAATAATACACCATACATTTATATTTATACATCACTTACTACATTGGAACAAAAAATGTGTACAACACAGTATAAATGATTAATAATTATATCCTAATTTAAAATTAGGACAGACTGCCATCTAGAGTTTACCCTTCAGATCTCTATTCTAGATGATAGGCCTACTCAAGATATGTCACCAGTCAGTTTTATTCAGTTTCAAAGTGCTTTATTGGCATATGATTTTTAACATACAATATTGGCAACGCACACAATAAAAGTAGTGACATGAAAAAATACTATTAATGTTACTAATAATAATAATAATAATAATAATAATATGCACAATAAAATTGAAATGGTCCCTATAATTCTCCAGTGTTCATTGATAATCTTGATCTATATAAACAATCAGACAGTTTATGGGAGATATTTCCGAAATTATTCAATGAGCTTGAACCAAATATGCACAGATACCTCTGCCATTAAAGCTGTACGGGTAGTTAAGAAAGTAAACAATCATAATGCGCAACGCGCTGCGGTCTGTTTACAGGCACTTTGCCAGCTCGTGAAATTACGGAGCCTACTATGGCAAGAGGTTTTTAGGTCATGAATATTAATTACGCCATGTTTACGTTCCTTAATAACCTTCCAGTAGCGAACGTTCTATATCTGTATAGTGGCGAGGGCTTGGCTCGTGTTGAATATTAATAATATTCTTTATTAGGCTTTACCATAGTAGGATTGGAAATGTCGCTGTCAGCTGTGGATCATGATGAGGCAGCGCGAGTGGATCCAGCATGTTTCTATTTTCTGCCTTCCCTTTGACTCGGGAAGTAGTCGCGAAAAAATAACGGTGCAAGCCATAATCAAGGGACAATTTACACCGCGGTAAAGGTAGGCTACACCTGACAACCCTGTAAACGACACATCATGGTTTCAATGCAGATGACGTCGTTATAGTTGTGACATGCGGATGTGTTTGTGTGCTTGTATCTAGTGCTGATGATGGCAGTGCGGCCCCCTCCATGCGTGATTGACTGCGGGACAGGGTGAGTTTGTTTACTGTCACATACCGATAACCTTTATACTCTTCCAGTGTCATTTCTGCTGGACCTGAAAAAAAAGTCAAATATTGTATGTAGCTATGTGCTTTTGCAGACTATATAAATTTAACTAAATATTGCCATACTTTGCATTTTATTATTCTCCGTGTGATAGATAACACATATAATTACATGATTGATTGCAATGTTTTTTTTAGGGAGAAAACATACAAAATTCAACAGTCCGTTATTCCTAAACTTCTTTAAAATGCTTCTGAATCGTTGTAATCTGTTATGATTTGGGTCAGGAGGATTAATTAACAAATTTGGATGAGGGATATGTGAATTGGGGGTTGTAGGGTAAATTAAGGGTTATTGGGACAGTTTTTGAATTTCTGCCTTGTGCAAGGTTTCTTGCCATAAAACATCAAACCAAACACATGATACATTTCTGTAAAACTGAAGATGTTACCTATTCATTTGAACAGGCAAAAAGTTTATATTTTAATGAAAGGATGTTACATAGGTCTACACTTTTATGTAAACTGAGCCAAACCCCATTTTTTGGGGTATTTGGATGAAACTTTGGGTGCCTCCATGAATTAACTGTCTGACAAACGCATTTAACCTGCACAAACCTTTAATGGAAACATGCATATGGTTTATTACTCTAACACAATCAGTAAAACATTGTTAACTATAATGTTCCTATTTTCAGAATTAGGTCGTTTTATTTTAGAAAATATAGCTAGTTCATGAATATTTTTGTGGTTGATTTGGGCTTACTCAAATAAAGAGGTTGGGAACCACTGATTTAGAGCATACAGAGCATAAACAATGGTTCTCTATTGCAAGGATAATCATTTTCTTAATTAGCAAAGCCTTTAAGCACTGTCCCAATCACTCAAATTGTGTTTGGGTGGATGGGACAAAATAAAAACAACCTATTCTGAAAACAGAAACATGATATTAACATTTTGTTTACTGATTTTGTATCAGTAGTGCATCATATTCATGTTTCCATCAAACGTTTGTACAATATAGTAGCTACGACAATTTTAGGACCTTATTATGAAATCAGCAAAAGCTAATGTCATTTTCCTCAGTTCATGTATTTCTGGGTCAACCTCCTGTTTGATGCCTGCCCCGCCCACCTACAGGATTTCACACCAATAAGGGCATCCAATTTTGATTATGTGGTCTCACAGCTAGGGCTCAGCAAAAAAAGTTTTTATTTTCACCCATTAGGTGAGAAAATAAACTCTGTATAGTTATACTGTCCTATTCGACCTTATGTCCCAATCACCCTTCATATAAATGCCATACATTGACATGTGTTTATATCAGGTCTAGCTGTCTGATGAATTCAGACTTGTAGCACTAGTCAAATAAAATGCAAAAGTAACAGTATTTTGATGTAAACATAACATCTGCATCTGAAAAATAAAGAGGCTCTGAGTGTATAGGAAGCAATATTCTTGATATAGTTTTCGGTATTATCTGTGTTTCCATATAAAATATGTTGATCTTTATTTAATTGGCTGCCATTTCAAGACATTAATCAGGCGCATTATAGCTATACGATAAACTTCCACAGCTTTTATCTGAAAAAAGACTGTGTACTCACTGGAAATACTGATTGAAAAATGATAAACAAATAGACCGTTCAGGTTCATTCATGATGATGATCACTGTTCTTCTTCTCCAGGTACACCAAGATTGGTTATGCAGGAAACACGGAGCCCCAGTTCATCATGCCGTCCTGTGAGCTGCATGCCAGTTGAAGTTGTTAAATGCACAGTGGGACAGATCAGAGAAGCCTAATATACTGCATGTCCAACACTGAAATCCAGAATATAATATTTGGATCACGAATTTAATTAAAAACTGCCTTAGGGAACCACTTTTTTATGCTATTATAAAAAATCTAATTTCACCACTGCTGCAACCTCAATATACTGTAGAATCTGAGCCCATTAAAAACACACATCCTTTCATAACACTTATTGATTGTGTTGCTTTTGTCAAAGGATACTGTCAAATATCAAATGTGGGTTGAGTTTATTTTATATGAATGTGTTTTGTGACTTCACAGAGCTTCAGTAAGCTGATTGTAGTGTTGTCACTAGGTATCGCGATCAGAGAGACAGCGGGTGTTGGAGATCAGGCACAGAGACGTCTCATGAAAGGGGTGGATGACCTCGATTTCTTCATCGGAGATGAAGCCATTGATAAGCCAAACTATGCAACCAAGGTGATCAGCTATAGACACTGTACAATCTACCTCAGGAAGTTTATAAGCATATTTGTTGAGGCTTAAGATGTGGACATATTTCAGCAAAAAAAAAGGTCCATTGTAAATAGCGTTGAGATGTATGAAGCACAGCTTACACAGAAGTCACTTTCAACACATGAAACTTCCTTATTGATTCCTATTTAAATTACTGGATCTCCCAAGCAACAGTAAATGTGACCTTTAGGCCAGGACGTATGCAAACACGGATGGAAATGATAATGCTGACATATTACACACTTAAAGACCCCATCAAATCACAATGTTATGGGTCCATCTTTGGAGGCCATCTAAATGCTAGTGTAATCCTAAAACAGCCTTTAGATGTAAAGTTTATGTACAGTTTTTGAGTATAAAATGAGTTTTGTCATGACAACTCTCAGAGAGATTGGCGTGGTAATGAATATGGAAATGTTAATGTATACTGAGACTTGCTACTGCTGCACATGTAACATACATTAAATAACCCCTATAGCAGATCTATACAGGTGGAGCTGGGGAAGGTGGAGGGTTTCTGAAAGCACTGCAGAATGCTAAAAGCAACATTACCAGTTTTTAAATGTTGAGGCGCAGCTCATTGGCCACTGATGCTACATCAACCAATCAGCTGTGCTATGTAGATGACGATGCGATCGTGGTATGAACTGCCTAGCAAGTAGCAAAACAGATGGGCACGATCACTTTATTATGTTATGCCAAGCTTCCTGTTTAAACTGGAAATACATAATTATAGAAAAAACATTTTATCCATCAATTTCATTAATTGTATGATCGTGTCTGGAAATGCCAGTGCAGCAGTGGTTCAATTATCAGTGAGTGTAAAGCTACATCCAACTACGCAGACACTGCCTTGAAAAAGTTGTATTTTAAAACCCAGCTTGAACACGAAGAATTTAGAGGTGAATGATCATTTTGAAGGAGTTACAGGGTTCAATAACTAAGAACAAAGTGAAGGGCCACCGGTCAAGCATATCAAGAGCTTGACATAATACTGAGCTGTAAAAGACAAGCATAAAGAAACCATTGCTCAGCTTGCAGTGTGAGAAGAGATTTTGCGATAAAGCTTTTTAAAGTCATGTTCGATGAGCATTTGACACTGTCAACCACAAAACCCCACCGTACCAGCAGTAGAGTTTGGTGGTCCCTTGTGAAAAATAAGTACATTTCAGCATACTTAAAAAAGTATGATGACATTGCAATTTAGTACACTTAAAATATATTGGCATCAAATGTAATATTTTACTTAGTAGAGTTAAAAATATAAACAAGTACTTTACATGTGCTTTAGTACTGTATGTTAGTCACCACATCAAATAAGTGTGATTATTTAAAGCACAACAAAAGATTATTAAACCATAATGATTTAAAACGTACTTTAAAGTAAAACTTTTAACTTTAAAAGTGTACTTAAGTGTGTTAAGAAACAGTCATTAAAGTGAACTGTCTTTAAGTGGTATTTTATTCCATTATAGCAAAATATTAAATTATCTGCATGTACCATTTTACCAATATGCTTGAAATTTGAAGCATACTACAAATGCACATATGATACAATTATGCACACTTCTTTTTTACAATGGGTGGTAGCATCATACTGTTGGGTTGCCTTTCATCCTCAGGGACAGGGCATCTTTTTACAATGGAAGGAAGAATGGATGATGTAAACTTCTTGAAGATCCTGAGAGAGAACCTGTTTTTAAAAAAACTGAAACGTGAAGCTTGTTTTTGGAGAACAAAGATAAACAAAAAAAGCCAAAGAAAAACCCTACAATTAGAAACCCCTACATAAAATTCTTTTAAAAAAAGGATTGTCCAGTAATCAAGTTCTCGCAAGCGACTGTGATTAAGCTATTTTCACCAGCGGTGAGACTAAAATAAATAATAAAATGTGTGAATATAAAATCTCTCTCTCACATTTGCCAAAAAAAGGCATTTACCACCTCATTCTAGATTAATTGAGCTCTATTATCATTTTACAGACATTTGGCACAATAATGTGCAATCATCATATTTCATAACTGTTGCGTCATCTGATGAGTATATTATTCCAAAGTTTGTGTTGTTACGGGGACAACAAACAACATTATCTAAGAATAGAGTGATGAAGAATTCATGTAATGTTCATTTTCTCTGTGTATACATCAGTGGCCCATCAGACATGGAATTGTTGAGGATTGGGACCTCATGGAAAAGTTCATGGAGCAGATCATATTTAAATATCTCCGAGCTGAGCCGGAGGACCACAGCTTCCTGATGGTATGTCGCCTGTACATCCTTAAAGATGAGATAATGAAGTGTTTGGCACAGTGATTTGAATTGATTTGTGAAACAGATTCTTCCCATTGAGAAACAGAGGAAGCACATACATAATTGAAGCTACCAAATTAAATATTTATTGTTTGCATAATGATAAATTATGCTGCTTTGTCTGTACCAGAGTGCAACAGTGTGTTCATGTCACAAACAGGATGTTTCCAGTGTGTCTTTTGCATGTGTGTCTTTGTCTCACTGCTCCACTTGATGATGACAAAACACTTTTTATATGCACTAATCATTTTACATTACAAAAGGCCGCATTTCATTTATTCAACAGGGCTTTTGTGTCTGTTTATCCTGATGTTGCAGTGCTTTTATTTTCTCCTCAGACAGAACCTCCTCTAAATACCCCAGAGAACCGGGAATACTTAGCTGAGATCATGTTTGAAACGTTCAGTGTCCCAGGACTGTATATCGCTGTTCAGGTAGACTTTTATGTTTAAATACTGTGCTTGAAAATTGTGTTTGAAATTACAATAATGTGTAAAATAAAATCTTGTAAATTAATTAGCATTTAACCCTTGTGCATCAATTAAAAAAAGTTACACATAGGTCCATAGAGGACAAAAATGTATGCGTCAAACAACTGTCAAAAAAAAATTGAAGCTTGGGAGCACAGACCTAAGTTTGGTCTCATTTTGAAGCCCTGCCAACAGAATGAAAGCCTATTAACAAAGATTGCATCATTTTATAGTTAAATGCCTGGGACTGGGATTAAAAAATTGTAGTTTTAATGGGTTTCAATAGGAACATTTTTGTCCTTAAGGTCCCGAGTGGAACTATTTTGTGTACCTAGTGCAAAATATATTTATTAAAGGAAATGGGGGTGAAATAATAAAATTCCAATAAAAATACACACCTGTGTCAAAATGTATGCAGTTGGCATTAACACGGGCACAATTATATTAAAAAAAAAACCTGAAAAAGACAAAAATGTCCATAAGGTTGCACAAGGGTTAAATAAAATGTAACCCTCATGTTGTGTTGCGGGACAATTTAAACAAATTAAACTGCTTTTAACCCTGGTTAAACAATTTATTTCTGCAATTTTGTGACTTTGAATGCAAAGTTTCAACACATAGATGTGTTATGGAAAGGATGTACAAATTTTGGTTTCCAATTAAGTAAAGTGAGGTAAAAAAAGATGTGGAACAGGCAGAATTCTCAGGAACGGCTCTCTCGGCTGACTCGGAAGAGTCAGAGGGGGTGAGAGTGGGAGGCAGTGGGATAACTCATTGCTGGGTGATGAAACAGACTCGGTGCAGGGGGGCGAAAGAGGCAGTGTGCTAACATTTGTGCTCTCCTACGAATCAAACAGGGGCTCAGAGTTTAGCACATCCACATCAGCCTTTGTTGACGGGACAGTGCTACATTAGTTTTACAAGGGTTGATGAAGTAATGTAATTTTACCACAGGACGTCTAATAATAATGGCCAATTCGCACAGGATAAGATATCTCAGTAAAACTAGCAGAACTGGGAGGGGTAACTCAATTTAGGCACCTGTCATCATGTGCAAATTACGTTGCTTCCTGACATCACGTGCGCAACACATATAACCTATATTTATATATATATATATATAAAACAGTTAGGTCCAGTCGAACGATGTATTAAGTAAGTTCAGATTGGATTATAGGCTATAGTAATAGGCTCAGGTTCTGGGGCGATATATGGCTCAGGCGTTGGCTCTGGCATCACGGCAGGCTCAGTGAACCAGGACCCAGTCCACAAACTCCTGGAAGCATTGAGCCCTACCCGGAAAAACACACTAAGGCTGTCATCATCGTATAGTTTACCAGATGGAGAAGGTCTAAAAAAAGGGGTCTCTCGAGGGAGCGGTCCCGGTGGGATAGGAGGAGGATACGAACACCCACTAGATCCATTTCTATAATCTGTTCTTCTGCCAGCAGCGGTTGCAAAAATAAAGGAAAAGAGCTTGATCTATTCACTGCGGTAATGATTTATTAACAAAAAAAACTCAAAGAAAGAAAATACTCTGAGTACTTAGACTGGATAAACTGGAACAGAACAACTGGTAAATTGAACAAGAACAGACAATTGAACTAACAAAACACAGGGCTTAAATACAAAAGTCAAAATATTTAACGAAATGACCAAAAGGTGCAACTGGTCATCGAATCAACAAACTCAAACACAGGAAACAAAATTAGAACATGTATCCAACCCACCCAAAAACCGAAAACTGACACCGATTACCCATAACATAACCGTAACTCTCATCTGATTGATGGAGACAGTTTGTTTTATACATTCAGCTTGGCAGCATTGATAGCAAGTTAAAGAAATTTCAACTGAACCATGAACATGTGTTTTAAACACATAATGTGTTTAACAACTGCTCAGGTAATGTCAAAAGTCTGACCCATTACCCAATATTTCTGCACATTATAGCTCAAGTGATTGTCAGTCTCTGTTTCTCCAACGTGTCCACACTTTATTGCTACTGTCATTTTTTACTGCGTGTCTTTAGTAAATCCTGACTGTAGTTTTTAACATCAAAAAGGGGGTTTGTGCTGATGCAAGCTATTTGTAAGGCTGGTTCAAAATGTCATACATAGTCTTGTATTCTGCATGGAATATGTTGGAAACAGCAACTTATTTATCTATGTGGCCATTTTTCAGGCTGTTTTGGCATTGGCGGCATCATGGACTTCAAAACAGGTTGGAAAACGAACACTAACAGGAATCGTGATTGATAGCGGTGATGGGGTTACTCATGCCATACCAGTGGTAATCAACACAGATATACATTCAATGCTATAAAAAGTAATATATAAGCCAAAAATGCATGAATTTCATTGTGTTAGATCAAGTGGCATCAGCAAACAAATGCTGCTGGAGCTTTCCTCAACAATTTAGATGGCTGATTTCTGTTTGTTTTTATCTTTTAGGCCGAAGGTTATGTGATTGGCAGCTGTATAAAGCACATCCCTATAGCAGGAAGAGACATCACTTACTTTATTCAGCAGCTGCTAAGAGATAGAGAGATCGGCGTTCCTCCAGAACAGTCACTGGAGACCGCAAAAGCTGTTAAAGTGGGTAACAGCAGGGATAATATTCCTTTCTCTGGCATTCCTCATTCTGATTGGTTAGTCGTGACATTGAGTGGTCAAATATTTTTATATAATGACCAGTAAACTTATATTTCAGTCATTCCAATATGACTGTACATTCAGTGCAGAGGTTCTGAATATCTTGTCTGGGTTAATTTTATTATAATAGCCAGCAGACTGTGCATTATCCCTTACTTAGCCTCTTATTTCTCTCTTTCACGTTTTCTTTTTTTAATAATCTGAATCAGAGTTATATGATGTTCTGTAAACCCTTGAAATAAATAAATAAATCAGTAGTGTCACACTTACTCTATCATATTTATATGTAATACAACTTTTGTTCTCCTTATCTGTATTACTCTATTGTTTTATTTGCTTTTTTAGGAAAGGTATTGCTACATCTGTCCAGACATAGTGAAGGAATTCACAAAATATGACTTGGACCCTGGCAAATGGATAAAAAAATTCAAGGGAATCAATGCTATCAGCAAAAATGAATTTCTAATAGATGTCGGATATGAGCGTTTTCTGGGACCAGAGATATTTTTTCACCCTGAGGTAGAAATACCACACTTTCTGAATTATTCAACATGTATACCCAGAATGACCTTTGGAAACTGTAGTAAAAGGTCTTTTCACTCTGCAGTTTGCCAACCCAGACTTCTTGCAGCCCATCTCTAATGTAGTGGATGAAGTCATTCAGAACTGCCCTATAGATGTCAGAAGACCACTTTACAAGGTACAAATCCATTAAATGTATACAATATTTTGGAAATGTTATTATTTGATAGTGAGGCTTGTTGAGGAGCCAATATTCTCAATAAAGAGCAGGAGTCAAAGTTGACATTCAATCAGTTTACAAAGTTTACTAAAGACACTCCACACTTCCAAAGGAGATAGAAATGAATAAGAGGATCCATTCTTGAACTAACTAAGGATACAGAAACACTAGTACTTACAGTATAAGCATATGGAAAATCAGATGATGACATTTGTACAGGTTCTGTTAACCTTATTCTAGCAGTGCCCAATATGGTATTCTTTTCTTTACGCAAATTAGATTATCTATGCATTTCTTTGTGGAACACAAACAAAGATATTTTGAAGAATGTTGTTAACCAAACAGATTTGGTCATCATTGATTTCCTATTACCGTTATATATTACAAGAGAAGGGTAAATTTACCCCAGTCAAGTTTACTTGATTATTCAAGATTTTTTAGCTTCAGTGGAAAGGAGTGTTAAACTCCACTCAGCTAAACTCCACTTCCAAAAACTTGTATCCTGGTAAATTTGCATTACATTAAAGGAAATGACAACAGCATTAAGTAATTAGTGTTTAAGTGAATGAGAGATTACATTTGCACAAGATAACTGGAGATCATTTAGGCCAGCCATTGACATGGTATATATTTTTCTCACAATTCTGAGAAAAAAAGTATGAACTCGCAATTGCGACACAGTAGGTTACAGTGTGCACATCCAAAAAAAAAAAAACTTTAGAGCAGGTGCTTGTCCAAAAAGAAACCGAAAAGAATGAAAGGACAGCACACTTCAAAAAAGAACAAAACCACTACTTGTTGAAAACAGAAATGGTAGAAACTTTTTTTGTCTATCAGTAATATAGTTTTGAGAGCATTGAGTGGCAATGTGCTGCCCTTTTGTTCTTTCTTACTGTCACAATACTGAGAGATACAATTTGTTCTGTTAGTTTTTCTCTGTTTTCCTTACCTTTATACTGTCTATTGATTAATCAATAAAACATGTTAATGGTAGCTCAGCACACACCCATATCTGTAAAAGAAAGTCACTTTATACAAAGAAAGTTACAGTTGTTCTTGCATTTCATTTAAGTGCACTTTGTTCAGTCACCCCTTTGACTATATTGCAATTTGTGTTGTGGTTTAGTTTTCATAGTGGGATCAGTTCTTTTATTTGTCCAACAGGGGTCAGTGTGTATCCACTCTGTCCACAATTAATCTAAATAGTCTAGAATAGAGAGAGCTTCAACTGATCCCTGCAAATGGGACTGAACAGCTCTGAAATAACCTCAGTATCCATTTCTATATCTCACAACTCTCAGCCTGAATAAATAGTGTCTTGACAAATTCAATTATGCACACTTATAATTAGTGCACATCTAGCCTACATCACAGTGCACGGAAATTATTCTTATTCATTTGCCTACGAAAGAAGCTTCACTGTGGACTATATTGACGGAATTGGATTTTGAGTGGAATGTGCTTTCATGCTTTTTATTTTCTTTTTCTGCCACCATTTCTTGAGGTGTAAAAAATCTTGGCAGCAAAAGCAAACTAATCAACAAAGGCCACTGAGCAGCGATCGGCTCATCTAGGGTTGTCTCTAGAAATTATATCAGCCATCTGTGTTAGAGAATGTTACTTCTTAAATTAACATATTACAATATTGTTTTACAGTAACTTTTTACATTTTTGCATTGTCCTTTTTTTATTTATTAAATTCCTTTTGCATTAGTGCAAGATAACTGAGGCTGTCTCTCCATAATGAAACTTCTGTGTTTGGCATGTAGGCATATTTCATATTGGAAGTGCTTTTTTTTGCTGTGAACAAATATTTATCTCCCCGACATGCAGTGTCATTCAGGCTATGCCACGAAAACTTTGTTCTGACAACTGCAAAGTTTATGGCAACCCAACCCCCCAAGCCAGTTCTGTTATTTCCTCCACAAATAACAATTACTACAGGATTTCACTTGAAAAACCTGGAATTATTTTCAGATATCATCAGAATCTTGAAGTTTTTAAAACAAATATTGGAGTGGGCTGAAGGAAGTTACAAAAGAACAACAGTACCCATAATGCTCACACATACAATAACAACTCCTATTATGCTTTCAAACCTTACTGTAAATATACCCATATTTCTCCCAGCATGCAAATGGGGTTTTCAATTGCATTTTTTATGCTTTCTTGGATTATATATAGAATAAAGTCAATGTGAAACGTATTTCGTTTACACATGTTCTGTACACAAATATGTGAACTTTAAAAGCTGCACAATGTCACAAGGCTTTCATCAAATCAGAGGAAATATATTTATATATTCACATAATATGTACATCTTGCATGGGCCCTGAAATTATTGCTTTACACAACTTTAAGCATATGAGCTGGTAATGCAAAGGACCTTACAAAATGTAAAGGCTGTTCTGTGCCTGCTCAAAGTTCAGTGTAAAGGCCACATAAAAGCCAGACTAAATGATGCCTTCTCTGACTGAAACTAGTATAAAATTATACAGTTGTAATTGCAGTGTTAATGTACTTATTCCACCTTTGAGCAGCATTAAATTGTAAAGACACTTAAATGCCACTTCAGAAGCACTTCTGTGCCATTTTTGCAGTTTAAATGTGACATTATTTGATTATCCTCTGCAGGGGGGATCAAGTCTTCAGGTAGAGAAATGAATTATGAATAAATTGAATTATGAAAATTTAAGATCACCAAAGAAAAGAGAAATAAGGGAAATGAAGGTGCACGTCTCTTACCAGCGTCTGGTCTGCATTGTACTGTAGATTGAAAGCTGTTTACCTCAGTGAAAGGGTCCACTACCACAGTCCATCCACTTTTTTAAACTCATCAGTAAAGATGGAGGAAGCCAGCCTTTTATTCCCTAGATAGAGAACTAGCATGTCCTAATCCAAATAGCAGGATAGCTCTTCTCAAGTTCTTTAAGTGAGGATTGAACCCTCAGCCCTGTAATGAAACTCGCATCTCCTGCAGAGACCCTGTTATATGCTGATCTCAGTCAGCCCATGGTCATTTATTCCCAGCATGCAACTCTGCTGGCCTTTGCCGACAATGTAACAGTAGTTTATTGCAGAAGTATATTTGAAAAAAGCTATGTTTTGGTTTTATTTATTTTGAATTAAATACATTCTGTGGACTGTAATATTTATAAGTGGACAAAAACTGAGGGTGAATATAATGAAAACACAGATATATCAGAATTGTGTGTGCATTAGAACATTGTCCTGTCGGGAGGCTCCACCATGTTTCGGGACTTTGGTCGCAGGCTGCAGCGGGACCTGAAGCGCGTGGTGGACGCCAGACTCAGACTGAGTGAGGAGCTCAGCGGCGGCAGAATAAAGGTCTGGTCTCATTAATGTCTCAGAATTTCTCACCCCACACTCACAATCATTATGTGTTGTTGTGCGTTTTGGATACTTACTCTGTTTTAAAACTTCTCCTTTGCTTTTTTCGCACACAGACGATAACATTATCAAAATGGATCTGTAAAAACTACTAAAAATGTTGTATTATGTATGCCAGGCCAGTAGTTGGTGATGTCACTTTGTAAAATAACACTACCCGCCTATAGACCGTTTTCACAAATTCCTGGTTTTGTAGTTTACACAGAGATGATAACAGTATTGTTTTTTAGTTTTTTTTTAAGTTAGCATTTTCAGGCTAAAATGCATAAAAGGTTTTCAGTTTTTAGTTGAAAACAGTGTCGTGTACACAGCCCCTTAACTATCCTGCTTCTTATAATGCCTCAATTTGCCCACATTTTATTTCACATTTCATTTTTGTAACAGCCCCGCGAGGCAAAATTGCCTGGAAAAAAAAGTGGTAAAAAATAATAACATCATACAGTATATCTTTACATTCCTAAAAGAGCACACATAAGCATTTCAAAGAATATTGTATATGCATTTACTTGGATTCCCTTCACTTTGCTTTTCATTTCAAGTGTTTAAATTTTGAGTGGAAATATTTAAAATATACTGGATACATATTATACGAGTACATATACAGACACAAATAAGTTTTAATGCATAAAGTATTTGTCTGGTACCTTTTATTGGATGCTTAATAAAAAAATAACCTTTTTAAATTTTTTTATTATTTAGTCCCGTAAGAACATAAACAGGTATTTGTACATATAGTCGCATTAGTATCCTTATTAACGTTGCAACAAGATATAATTAAATTCCATAAATTCTAGATCCGTTATGTATTTCCTAACATGTTTTTAGAGACGTTGTTGAATACATAGTGAAATTCTTTGAATACATCTGATTCCTCATCCAGCCCAAGCCCATGGAGGTGCAGGTAATATCTCATCACATGCAGCGATACGCCGTGTGGTTTGGGGGATCCATGTTGGCTTCTACGGTAATGCTCACACAGGATATTTCATTATATCTCTTTTTTGAAATATATGTATCACTTAACCACTGATTCATGTCCCTTTCTTAACATTCTATAGCCCGAGTTCTTCCAAGTCTGCCACTCTAAGAAGGACTACGAGGAATATGGACCCAGAATCTGTCGCCACAACCCAGTCTTTGGCATCATGTCCTAGTGCTGGTCTTGCACCCCGCTGTAAGCCTAGATATCAATTCAATCGATTTATCACCTCACCGTACTACACTTTGATTGTCACTCCTCTTTGAAAAGGAATAATTCAGGCTTTGACAAGCTTAGAATAGAAAGAACAAAGCTTTTTGTTTATCAGTGAAAAGGTCAAAGCCAGGCACAAGGGTATTATGTGGATTGGATCTGGAGACTTGAGGCTTGTGCTTTGATAGCAAGCGCTGAATGTTCAATACTCTAAATGCAGCATAAGAGAGGAATTGAAGAATTGCACATTGACTGCAGGCTGCGCAGGTGAAGCTATACAGTGGGGTCTGTTAACTTTGCCACTCATTTCAGTTTCTGTGTTTTGTTTGGATTTTAAAGGAATAGTTTGAAAATATTTGACAATTCTGTTGTTGTGTTGTTTCAAACCCATATGATTTAGTTTTGTCAATGAAACACAAAAAGATGTTTAGGAGAATGTCCAAGCTGCTATTTTTCATATAATGAAAGCATACAGTGATTAGTGGCTGTTAAGCTCCAATAATAATAATATTAAATTTGTGAATAAGGACCTCAATTTTGCTCAGTTCTTCTATCAAAGCTAGTTGATCAGGGCCCAGTTGTTCGAAAGTTTGATCAGGTTTCGGTTAATTGATTGGATCAAAACTTGAAAATGGGTTGTTCAAAAGAAGAAGAAAAAAGGATTCTAAAATTGGATTAGATCACATAATCCACTCTTGGTTTTGATTAGGATCAAACCTTCTGTATGTGTTGTTGAAAACTTTTTAGTAAGATACTTTTGATCCCAAAAAAATCTGGATTATCCTGATCTCAGCAGAAGGGTGCATTCAGGATGGATTTCAGGAACAAAATGTAATAGAACTTGGTCTAATATTACAATGTTTGTATCTTTGACACATTTATAGCTGTCAAATTTATAGCATATTTATAGCTGTCAAAACACATTTAATTTTAACTGTCATACTGTCATTTTAACTGTGATGATCATTAGAAATGAAGGAGTCAAAAGAAGTTTCTAACAATTGCATCCCCCATTGCTTGTATATTTTTATTTGTTTGTTGTGGATCAGATGAGGGGTCTAATGGTCTGTTTGGAAATGGGAAATTCACAGGCCCCAGTAAGAACTTTTAACTGGAACGCCCCCTCAAGTAGGATTTGTGACTGGGGAAATCAGGGGAAGCGCAACAACCCCGACATGGCTGCTCAGCACATCAACCATAGTGAAACAGTTGTGAAGTATTGTTTATTAGCACTTCTGTTTGTCTGTGTCTCAATAAACTCAGTGGCCCACACAGTACTATCACCTATGTGGACATGATACTTCAGCAGTATCTGTGCAAAATATTGCTTTTTATGCGTTTCATCTTAGTTCTCTTACGAGAGGTTCTCTCGTATTGCGTAAGTTGCTTACGCTACGGGTAAAGTCATCTTTTCTCGAGATATTGAAGCCAAAAATTATCCCAGGTAAATGAAGTGGAGTGTTCAAATGCAAATTTTACGCTGAGTGTTCTACCTGTTGTTTTTTACATAGCTTGTAGCCTACATTGTGATATGTAGTCCCATTTAGAGCACTGAAAATCCATGCTACATTTACAGCATGTCATAATTACCGTTGTCTCAAGATGACAGCACGTGACGTTCTTTTCGGAGCTGTTCACGTCCTCGGATTGGGAATTATGCGCTTCTATGGGACCACTATCAACGCCTAAATGAATCTGAAGCAGTCAGGTGGTACAGGGTCATGTGGTACAAGTAGGACCTCTCAAACAATTCCTCAAAACATCTTACAAGCTGTAATTACGCGCTCTATGAGAATGTGAACGCTTTTTACAAGTTCAAATCGTGTAATTGTGGTAATTACGACATGGTGTGAATGCAGCTCCAGATTTGGTGATGAAGTTTGTATCAGGCTGATTCAATCCAATGTTGCTTTCAAAAACCAGCACAAAAGTAAGATGGATTATCTGATCCTGGATAGCAAAACAGGGGATTTCTAAATCCAGATCATTCTGATCCAGATGAAAATCTTTGAACAACTGTGTCCAGAACTTATATGGTCAAAAAGATATTTTTTTGATGCTATTCTGGTGCTTGGAGCTTGATAGACTTGAACATTAGCTGTATCACAAAACTTTTCCTTATGTGTTGCATGGAAGAATGTTCATAGTTTGAAAGACAAGGAGTGAGTAATGGTTTTGGACACTACTACGAGTGGCTGTCTATTCAAATTGTGCACTATGTAAAGGGGACAATTCCAAGCGAAGGAATTGAAGAAGGTCAAAAAAGGTTTTTGCTGTGATCTGTATGCATGTAGGTGCCTGAGATTGTTTCGTATCAGCAGTCATGAATGAAAAGTAGAATGTCATTGAATTGTACATACATAGAGTTTTCTATATTATATGGATTATTTCAGAATTAGTTTATATTTGTATTAAAGTGAAAATGGATTTATGGGCAGTCAATTAACATAACTATGAATTTGAAGCAGTACAGTATATTCTTACTGGATATAGTGTATATATAGCTGATTTAAGTGGAAATATATATTAAATTATTTTTGTCCAAAAGAAAATGTACTTTATTTTATCCAATAGCACACTATTTATGTATGTTAGTTCAACACATTGCAGTGAGAAGCATGGAGTGTGATACCTTAGCAACCATGTTTGCCAAGAAAAAAATCTGCAGTTTAAGGCTAATGTGAATTAAAGCTCCTCTATCTAACAGTTCCTAAGCTTTTTTTTCTTTCAATCTGTCTTTTCTCCCGCCCTATTTGCATCTCATTTGGTGGCTTTGCTTAACACATAGTTTGAATAGGTGCTCTATTGAAGAGACAGTTTACTTTCATAACTTGTTTCTTGTTTATAATTCAGACTATAAAAGCTATACTCTTCATCTTTTAGTACAAGACACATTTATTACCAAAAACAATTATAACATAAAAGTACATTTTATTAACCCACGTTAGCTCAGATAGGAGCACATTTCAAAGTAATGTCATTCACTTATAAGAAAAATGGTTCTAAACAGGACCAGATTAGATTTTTTCGGTTAGAATAAATTATACGTATACATGCATACATACATCTCATTCTCATCTCACACTTGCTGTCACGTTGATCTGCATTCAGATTTTTTTTTTTTTTTTTTTTTTTTTGCAACATGATGTTTTCTAAATATTTCTTTAATTAAAAAAAAAAACCATGATATATCTTATCTTTCAAACAATGTGGAAGCAAAAAAACCTTATACACCCGTGTTATCTTTGCAAGCACATATACTATTATTTAGTTCAATTTCTGCAGTGTTTCCTTTTATTATATAATTAGCGTAAAACAAACAATATACTTCTTATTCACAGTGATTAAAGATTATTAAACAAAAAGATAAAAAAATGATTGCAAAACCACCAAATATGGCGATTTGCAAGTATGTAAATCGCCGTTAAACAAAAGAAGAAGAAATAAGCAGTATGGCGCGCTCAATCCGTTGCTCTGTTGAGAATGTCTTGTGTTTAAACCGTGAACATACTCAGCATAACTCAAGCAAGGTTTGGGTTAATCAACTGAGAGTTCAGGGTATGTTTGACGGTAAGATTACCTTGCTTTCTGGAATACCCCCCTGGTCTTATAATACAATATCAAAAACTGATTTTCACAAGCAAATGTGCATTTAAAGCAAAATGAAGCGGTTTAAGCCTTTATGATTTCCCATAGATGTAGTTTAGTAGTTTCCTGTCTGTACATCATTTGGCCTTTTTCAGAAGGTTTTCTAAAAGCGAACCCCTCCTATGAACGTCCATTAACACCTCAAAGGTATTTGCTTCTCTTTGCTCATCTGACTTCATATACCCTACTCGCCTTTGATCAGACACAAGCCTCCGGGTGACAGCTTGTCTACAGCTGCTGGTAAACTAACATTACCACAGGTGTGCCTGCATTTGTTTAATGATGGCATGATATCACTGGTCACAGCCAGAAAGAACAGTGAAAATTTGAAGCACATGTCAATAGGGATCTATTCATTGTGATCTTTAGAGTGAGTGCACCTTCAGGAAGAAGTCTTCAAGGTGGAATTGCCCTCAAATTTGTATCTTTCATGTTTATTTCTAGAATGTTTTTCATCCTTTGAGAGCTCACACCAGTTTCTCATAAGATAGAGTGCAGCCTGGCCTGGGTAAATCAATAACCTTAGTGAAAATTTGCCTGTCCTCCTTTATTATGATAGCCATTTGTGTGTTAGCCTCAGAGCCGGACAGTAACGGAGTACATTTACTTGAGTACAGTACTTGAGTACAATTTTGAGGGATCTGTACTTTACTCGAGTATCATTTTTGGGGATTACTCATGACTTTACTCAAGTAAATTTGAGAGGCATATATTGTACTCTTTACTTCACTACATTTCTATCCATAACCGCGAGTACCCGTTACTTCTAAAAAAATATAAAACAAAAAGGAAAAAAGAAAAATCTCGGAAACCCTCAATTTGTTGTTTCCCTCTCAAACATGATTGGATTGTGCAGGCGCCTCTGATTGGGACAGCCTATCAGCAAATCACCTTCCCCTTCAGCTCTGAACTGACGCCAAAGTAAACTCCATGGTCAGATTTAGATAAGAGACGAAACCATGGACGAAACAGGTTCAAATGTGGGTGCAAAAAATCCATTAAAACTCTAGCAGAGGTTTGTCAGAGCGTTGCCATTGTGCATTGCCTTGTGGGCAAGTGAGAAATGTTAAATAAAGCAACATGGTAAAAAGATGAAAATGACTTGAATTAACTTTCAATTCCTTTTAGATTATCAAAGGTATTAACATTAACATTTTTCATAACTCCATGTAGGACGTTTCTGTACATAAATGTAAGCACGGTTCGCGTACCTACCCCGAAGTGATAAAATAAAATTCTGTATCAAATTTATAGGCAAAGACAAGTAGTTTGTTTAGGCATGGTTTGTAGGGAATTACAAACCTGCACACATATATTCGAACACGCATAACTAGAATCAATTCTTAATGCGCATGTGAACGTCATCAGCGTTTAACACAGCTTCAGTTTAAAGTCTGTTTAGAGAGAACGGTGTCGTCTTAGCGGCCCCTAATTTAATAACAAATGATCATTTCGCTGGAAGTGAATCAATCAAAACTAACTTTAGCTGGAAATAACATTATTCAAGAACCGCTATAAAGCCAAACCAATCTCTGTTACCTTAAATTATATTAAGTTTATCGCTGTAAAGCCGCTTTGAAACAATCTACATTGTTAAAAGCGCTTTATAAATGAAGATGACTTGACACGACACTGTGGCAGTAGTAATGCAATATTTAGAAAATTTACTCTTGTACTCTTGATACTCAAGTACTTTTAAAAACAAGTACTTCAGTACTTTTACTTAAGTAGACATCTGACTGTAGTCCTTTTACTTGTACTTGAGTAAAATTTAGCAAGGGGTATCTGTACTTTTACTCAAGTAACGAAGCTGTGTACTCTGTCCACCTCTGGTTAGCCTTTGACCACACTGTCTCACAATGAGCATGGAAAATCATTTAGATGTTCCAAAGACATTGTGCTATTTGTGACAGAACATTTCCACACTTTATTTTTTACATTTTTATCATTTATTAATTCTAAAAACATTAGATCTTATCTCCTACAATAGGTTTGCATGCATCCAAGTTAAAAAAAACGCTTTAATTTTCTCATAATATACATTGTACAATATATACAATATACATCACCATAATATACAATATACATCACCTCATTTCTCAAAGGGTCTGAAAACGGTTCATTTGAAGCTTCAGGGTAGCCTCAATCAGCTCCCTCACTTCCCTTGGTCCTGAATCAGTAGGCCTATATCGTGTAAATTCAGGCACTGGTAAGGACAGTAAAGGACGCTGGCTTACTACACATTGGGACTCTGATGACCATATTTCCGGTGACAGACAACATCCTCATTCTTTCCTTCTGACATAATGTTTAATGTTATGTAATGTTAGCTGGCTCACATAATTTATGTTTCGCACTCCAAAACTTCCGTTATGGGACATAGTGAGCATCAATGCTCCCTGTTTTACACAGTGCATTGTGGGACTTTTTAGGTAAGGAACGTTTCAGTTACGGCGGCCATACACTGTGCGATGTCTGTGTGATTTCAGCAAGGTTCCTACTCGCACTGAACGAGTAGGCTAAATCGCATGCGATGTAAAGCTCAGGATTTATGTGCTCACACTATACGGTCCGAACGTCAAGCTGTGACTTGACCGCTCACACTATACGTGTGAAATATGTGCGATAAACCCCCGTGCTGGGTTGGTAGACGATATCATGTATCCAGAGCAGAGTATGTGAGCGGAGTGGAGCGGCAACAATTTTCCCTCCGCGCTCCAAGCATTTAATAATCACTCCGATCCAGCTCCGCTCCGGGTTCACCATTTACCGCTCCCGCTCCACTCCTCGCTCACTGATATCAGAAACACCGCTCCGTCGTCGCTCCCCGAGGAAATTGCGAATAAAGTATTTAAGTATGCTTTGAAATCTCACAAATAGGCTACCGACAGCACTGTAAGATTACATTTGTTTGAGTGCAATGCATTAGTGAGAAAGCGATTGCGTGTGTGAATAAGTGTTACCTGTTTAAAATGTGCTTTCACCCGATCCAGCCCGATCTCATGAAAGTGCATATCTATAGCACAAATTTTATTTCTTGTACCATTTACAAAAATATTTTTTGCTTGCATAGCCTATGATAAGCAGTTTTCGCGTGCATATGATACACACTTTATGGCGTGGACGCACTTCACATCCCTAATCCTAACCAAGGGGTTTAGTGTGTTTCATTTGCACGCAAAAACTATTTTTTTGGCGTATAAATGGCACTAGAAATAAAATTCGTGCTATAGATACGCACTTTCATGAGATCGTGTTGCCCGATCATTTTCAGTAGGCTTGAGAACCTCCTGCAGTCACTTATGTCCATCGGCGTCATCATAACCTTCACATTTTTTTCTGATTTGAGTGATCCATCTGTATCATGCTATAGCGTAATGTGTTTAACGTGTGAATCCTTACTAAAAATGCAGTTCTATAATGAGCCGTTGGCATGAATTGTACTCGTGATGGAGCGGTAGTGGAGCGCTCTCGGAGCGAGTGAAAACCACGACGCTCCGACTTTTAAAAAATCCGCTCCGCGCTCCATTCAAAATCACACCGCTCCACTCCTCGCTCCGCTCCCGCTCCGCTCCCACTCTACTCCGCTCACATACTCTGATCCAGAGATATGGTCAAAACAAGCATCAGTTCCCTTTCGAGAGGTCTCTCCTATTGCGTAAGTAGCTTACGCTATGGGAAAACTCCTTTTCTCGAGAATATTGAAGTCTTTATGTAAAACGCATTGCAGCTGCACAGCTGACAGCAATGAACGAAGGAACTCGGTCATTGGCTGTGCTGCGGCAACTTGCTTGAACCAATGACGGGGCGACTCTGAATGCGCGACCAATGAGCGCGCTTCGCGCCCGCGCGCGTCAGAGCCCGCCAAGATGGGGGTGGCCAAGCTATATATTGGGCGCCCCGTCATGAGAGTTCTTTAGATTTAATCTCCTTCAGCGAACACCTTCTTCGCTGGATCCTCCGGATTATTGGAAGCCTTCGCCGCCGTGGAAAAGCATACCAGCGGGATTGCTACGAGGACGTCGGCACCTTCAGCCGCCTTCAAGCACCTCCTACTGAGCCATCCGGCGCGCCATATACGCAAGTATTTTACATCTGTCCGCCCCGCGACATTTGTGAAAGAGCAAATTTCCATTAAGGCGTTGTTTCAAATGCCTTCCTGCGCGTCGTGCAGAGACCTTCTCCCGGACGGGGATCGTCACATCATCTGCGCTCGCTGCCTGGGCCGTGACCACGCAGAAGCTGCATTGACCAAGGGCGGATGCCCGGAATGTGATGACCTGGGTCTCTCCGCACTACGGGCTCGCCTCGCCGCTTTCGCCGTGAGCGAGCCCATCGCCACCCCTCTGTTTGAGCCGCGCACTAAGAAAAAGCGCCGCTCACAGAGGCTTCCTGAACCTGAGCTCAGTGACGTCACGCCGAGCCAGTCTCCGCGTGCTTCACCGCCGCTCTTGCCTTCCCCACCGCCGGTTCAGTTCACCCAGCCGGACCCACACCCCTCTGGCAGAGCGGTGGGCCTTGTGACTTTCGGCGCGTCCGAGGACGACGGGGGAATGGACGACAGCTTGTCCATCGACGCTGCATCGGACGACTGGCCGGGCTCCACTCTCGACCCCGCCCCGTCGACGCTAGCTAGCACGAGCGGGGGCTCCACTATGGATACTGAGATTATCCGTGTCCTCTCTAAGGCCGTGGAAGACCTCGGGCTCGATTGGTCTTCTCGCGAAGAGCCAACCCGGAGCCGACTGGATGAGTGGTTTCTGCAGGGGCGCCAGCAGGCCCCTCGGCAAAGGCCTTCTCCCTTCTTCCCGGAAGTTCACGACGAACTCACCAAGTCGTGGAAAGCCCCCCACTCTGCGCGCCTAAAGCCTTCTTTTTCTTCTTCGCTCTCCTCAGTGGACGGCGCGAAGGAAAGAGGCTACGAGGGAACGCCGCCCCTCGAGGAGGCCGTGGCCAATCATCTCTGCCCGCCCTCCACCTCTGGATGGAAAGCCAAAGCTTCCCACCCCTCGAAACCCTGCCGCACTACCTCTGCTCTCGCCGGTCGCGCCTACGCCACCGCCGGCCAAGCTGCATCAGCGCTTCACTCAATGGCGGTACTTAAAGTGTTCCAAGCCAAGCTTCTCCGCTCTATGGACGAGTCTGGCCCCGAACCCGAAGCCTTCAGGGACTTACGCACCGCGACTGATATAGCTCTGCGAGCCACGAAGACCACCGCCCAGTCCATCGGCCGTGCAATGGCTAATTTGACTGTTCTCGAGCGCCATCTGTGGCTGACTCTGACTGAAATGAAGGACGCGGATAAGGCGCCATTTCTCGATGCGCCTATCTCCACCAGCGGGCTGTTTGGACCGGCGGTTAAAGGTTTCGCCGAACGCTTCACTGAGGCCCAGAACGCTTCACAAGCTATGCGTCATTTCCTGCCAAAGCGCTCCAGCTCATCGCAGAGCAGACAGAGACCGCCACAGCCGCAGCGGGCTAGAACAGCCCCCACCGCCTCTCAGCCCGCGCCTCAGGCTGACGCTCGACGCCGCTCGCGCTCTCACAACCGCAAGCCGCCTCCTGAGAGACGGGGTCCTCGGCCCAAGATTGTGCTGAACCCTGAGCCTCGAAAGCCGTCCTAGCCACAGAAATGAGAAGAGAGAGTGCGTGTCTCGCAAAAGCCGGACCACTCTCTCTGCAAAAGCTCAAACATTACCCAGTCCCCTTACAGGCGGCTGGATATGTCCATACAGCAGTCAATGGGCCAGTCACAGAGCTCGCTCACCTGCAAACAAACGCCGTTTTTACGGCGACGCACAGAAAACACAAAAAGAGTCTTTTTCTGCCTGCATCACTAAGGGTTCACATGTCCACAAAGTGTGCATTCCCAGATACTGTCAAAACAGTGCCAAATTCATTCCCAGCTCAGGCTGCGCTTCCCATGAATGTAGATCACGTGCCTACGGTCATGTACGCACCACTACACACAAGCACTGTTCACACAGTTATAAATTCATCCCCAGTAAAAGCGGGAAACATTATAAAAGTGACGCGTGTGCCTACCACTGTTTATGCACCCCCACTTATAAACACTGCCCTTACAGTGTCAAACAAAACCTCAGCTCAGGCTGCGAGTTTTACAAACACAGCGCGCACTGTTGTAATCACACACGCGCCCATTCACTCGGCTGCTCAGCGCGCACCCGCGCTTCTGAGAGCTATGAGCTCAGGCGATTCGCTAGCCGGGTCCCTACGTCACAGCGGCCCGCCCCTAGCCTGTATTCAGCCCATATCTGTACACGCAGCGGCATGGGAAAACATTCCAGATATGCCGAAATGGGTATTAAATATAGTAAAGCACGGATACTCGCTCCAGTTCGCTCGCAGCCCACCACGTTTTACGACTGTGGTCGAGACGAAAGTGAGAAAAGAGTGTTCACATGTTCTACGCACCGAGGTGCGCAAACTAATAGAAAAGGGCGCTGTGGAAACTGTTTCCCCCTCTCTGAGCGGGACAGGTTTTTACAGCCGCTATTTTCTCGTCCCGAAAAAGGATGGCGGTCTCCGCCCCATCCTAGATCTCAGACACCTGAACAAAGCACTAATGATTCGCTCGTTCAGAATGTTAACAACCAAGCATATCCTCGCGCAAGTGCGCCCAGGAGATTGGTTTCTCTCAGTGGATCTGAAAGATGCTTACTTTCACATTCCAATAGCGCCTCATCACAGGCCGTTTCTGAGATTCGCTTTCGAGGGACAGTCATACCAGTACACAGTACTCCCGTTCGGCCTGTCCCTGGCTCCCCGTACATTCACGAAATGTATGGATGCAGCACTTTCCCCCCTAAGACGAAGGGGAGTGCGAATACTGAATTATCTCGACGATTGGCTGGTTCTAGCACAATCAGAGAGTCAGCTAATAACACACAGATCTTGGATTATCAGCCATTTAGAATGCCTGGGTCTAAGAATCAATTTTGCAAAAAGCATACTATCTCCCAGCCAGAGAATTTCTTTCCTGGGAATAGTTCTAGACTCGATGCAAATGACAGCGCGTCTCTCATCGGAGCGCGCGCTCACCATCCGGCGCCTTGCAACATCATTCAGAGCGGGCGCGCGCGCCCCGTCAAACGGTTTCAGAGGATGCTCGGTCTCATGGCCTCAGCATCGGCCGTACTCCAGCTAGGATTGTTGCATATGCGCCCTCTCCAACGCTGGCTCAAGAGCCGCGTCCCTACTCACGCGTGGCGTTCGGGCCACTTTTTAATCAGAGCGAACCACGGCTGTATAAAAGCCCTGACGCACTGGAAAGCCGCCGACTGGTACCAGTCAGGCGTGAGCCTGGGTGTGAACACAAGGAGAAAGATGATAACGACAGATGCCTCCAAAATAGTTTGGGGGGCCCTTTACGAGGGCAGGCCTGTCTCCGGCTTTTGGTCAAACCCGGAGAAGCGCCTACACATAAACTGTCTGGAAATGAAAGCGGTCGCTTTGGCTCTCAGAGCCCTGCTCCCACATCTAAAAAACGAACACGTCCTGGTCCGAACGGACAACATGACGGTAGTGTCGTACATAAATCGCCAGGGTGGACTCAGGTCGAGCTCCATGCATTCAATGGCCAGGAGACTCATTTTATGGTCCCAGCACAACTTGCGCTCGCTGAGAGCAGCGCATGTGCCAGGCGCCCTGAACCAGGGGGCAGACATGTTATCCAGAGACAAGATTCTCCCAGGAGAATGGGCTCTCAACCCTCTGACGATTCAGTGGTTATGGAAAACCTTTGGCAAAGCGGAGATCGACCTCTTCGCCTCCAAGGAGAACGCGCACTGCTCTCTTTTCTTCATGAAAAGCACGGACGCGCTCGCCCAGAGCTGGCCGAGCCGCCCCTTATATGCCTTTCCCCCGATCGCGATGCTGCCACAGGTCATCAGTCGGGTCAGAGAGGAGGGAAACGCAGTGCTGCTGATAGCCCCACTCTGGAAGAACCAAACATGGTTTCCAGATCTGATGCAAATGCAATCTGCACCACGGCCGATTCCACTGAGGCCAGACCTCCTCAGTCAGGCCAGCGGGATGATATTTCATCCCCGCCCCGATCTGTGGGCCCTTCATGCATGGCCCCTCAACGGGTTCCCAGGAACCTCGCGAGCGGAGCACTAAAAACCATCGCTGAGGCGCGGGCGCCCTCCACGAGACGCTTATATGCCCAGAAATGGAAAGTGTTCGGTGACTGGTGTAATACCAAGGGCCTGAACCCTGTAACATGCGAGATTGCGAGTGTACTCGTTTTCCTACAAGGGCTTCTGGAGGCGGGCCGCACCCCCTCCACGCTCAAAGTATATGTGGCTGCCATCACAGCGTCACACGACCTTGTAATGGAACGTCCATTGGGAAGAAACGACCTAATTATTCGTTTCCTAAGGGGCGCCAGGAGGATGAACCCTTCACGCCCCCCCCTCAGTGCCGATCTGGGACCTAGCTACGGTCCTAGACGCTCTTAAAGGGCCCCCGTTCGAACCACTCCGAACCGTGCACCTTAAACAGCTCTCGCTCAAGACGGCGCTCTTGCTGGCACTCGCCTCGGTCAAGAGAGTGGGCGACCTGCACGCGCTTTCAACAAGCGCTGCCTGCCTAGAATTCGGACCTAACGACTGCAGGGTCGTCCTTAGACCGAAACATGGGTATATTCCTAAAGTGCTCACCACTCCCTTCAGAGCACAGGTTATCTCCCTAACTGCGCTTTCGTCTCCAGCAGACGAACACGACGCTAATCTACTCTGCCCCGTTAGGGCTCTCAGAGTGTATTTGGAGCGTTCTGCCCTATTCAGACAGACAGAACAACTGTTTGTATGCTTTGGCGGCCGTACGAAAGGTTCCGCCGTTTCAAAGCAGAGAATCTCTCACTGGATAGTCGAAGCTATAGCTCTGGCTTATGAAGCTAAGGGACTTCAATGCCCCTGGGGAGTCAAAGCACACTCCACCAGGAGTGTGGCTTCTTCCTGGGCATGGTCCGATCGAGGATATTTGTGCGGCGGCAGGCTGGGCCTCACCGTCCACATTTATCAGATTCTACAACCTACAGGTCCCGACATTGCATTCCAATGTGCTATCAGCATAATGCTAGTTGAACTGCGAGTTCGTATCTAGATTATGTATGTGCTTGTGTCACACTGAGCGCCTTCTAGCCGCTCTGTATTTTTTCCCACATATAAAGCTCGCCTCTGCCGGCTAGTTGGATGATAACTTTGCTTTTTAGCTCAGGCACCTGCCTCTGGCTATCATAAGGCGAAGTTCAGCACGCACGGCGTTTTGCATGGTGTTCCCATAGCGTAAGCTACTTACGCAATAGGAGAGACCTCTCGAAAGGGAACGACTCGGTTACTAACGTAACCTCGGTTCCCTGAGAGGAGGGAACGAGTATTGCGTAAGCTGCCGTGCTTGTGCTTGGTTAGTTCGCTTCAGTCGTTTTAACCTAAAGAACTCTCATGACGGGGCGCCCAATATATAGCTTGGCCACGCCCATCTTGGCGGGCTCTGACGCGCGCTCATTGGTCGCGCATTCAGAGTCGCCCCGTCATTGGTTCAAGCAAGTTGCCGCAGCACAGCCAATGACCGAGTTCCTTCGTTCATTGCTGTCAGCTGTGCAGCTGCAATGCGTTTTACATAAAGACTTCAATATTCTCGAGAAAAGGAGTTTTCCCATAGCGTAAGCTACTTACGCAATACTCGTTCCCTCCTCTCAGGGAACCGAGGTTACGTTAGTAACCGAGTCGTTATCAATATCAAGGTGATTTAGCACTTCCAATTTATGTATTAAATTATTATTAGTATTATTGTATTAGGGAAGGCTAATTTTATTATTAAATTGATCTGCTATTATAATTAATTTGCCACGCCATAATTTCACAGCACATCACCGCAATGCGCTGTGAGGATAATAAAATATTACATAGAAGCTTACTCATCGAGGAATAATAAAATAATAATAATATAATTATATGCCTATAATTCATTGTAATCGACCTAAATGTTTTAGACAATTTTCAATAAGGATCCTCATTAAAAATTGTCTAAAACATTTAGGTCGATTACAATGAAAAAAAAAAAAAAGAAAATTAAATTAATAAAAGAGGCACGGTGTTACATCGGAGGTGGCTTGGAAGACGTGGGTAATAACTGGACAAACTGGAGGTAAGGAACAGTAATTTGTAGCTAGTTTTAACTACAGAACTAAAGAGTTTTTTTTTTTTTTTTTGCTGCAGATTGAAATGGTTAATTCTGTTTTCACGCAGGCGCAGTGAGGGAAAAACACTGAGTTTAGGGCAATCAGTTCGTAGCTCTGCTTCAACTGTGCGATATAGTCACGAGGAGCGACCAAAATTTCTGACATGTCAGAAATTCATCCGACCATCCGATTGCTGATCGGGAGAGGTTATCACCTCTCGTTTCTCCATGTACACTGCACGAACACTGCAAGACAAACAACGCACGACAAAGCTGAAAATCAGCCCGACTCGAAAAAGAGTCGCACGGTCAGAATTCGGCTCAAAATCGGACGAAAATCGCACAGTGTATGCCCGCCTTTAGGGCTGAAACGATTCATCGAGTTACGATTAACTCAATTACAAAAATTCATCGAGGCAAAAACTCTGCCTCGACGCCTCGTTAAATTCCTATGACGTGCACTATACGCGCAGGAATCACACCATAGCGTGTGATAGGCTACATTTTGAATTTAGTTGGTGCAATGGTGGAGAGTAAAGATGTCCATAAAGGGCAGAGAATGTCTAAAGTTTGGGATCAAACTTAAAAAGGACAACAAGGTGCATTGTGTCTACTGCAAAGTAGACCTGGCATACCACAACAGTACAACTTCAATGATTCAGCATCTGAAACGAAAACATCCACTCCATGCTGTTTCACCAAGTGTCGCTGAAACAAGGTAAGATAGCCTAAGCCTATACATTGATGTTTGCTGATTTTAATCCCATACTGTATTTGTAGCGATGTCGTGATGCGGTTTGACTAGATATGATGTTTAGCTTTGATGTTTTTAAGTAGTAAACCTTCACACACACACACACGCGCGCGCATGCACCCTCTTCACTCATGCGTCAGTCAGACCAATTGCGGCAATGCATCACATATTAACTGTATTATTATATAATTGTTGGCACTGGCACTTATAAATAGTGTAATAGTGCACTAAATGGGTAAAAATTGCAATAAATAGGCTTAGTTTTGGAGCCAAATGTTGGAGTTGGAATTAATACCTGTTTTTTGTGAGAAATAAAAGCCAAATGCTTGATCATTTTACAGCCACATCATTTTCGTTTTATGCATTATTTGTTTTGGTTGTTTAAAAACACACACAAAAAAAGTATCAGATTAATCGATCGATTGAGTGCTAGATTAATCGATTACAAAAAGAATCGATAGCTGCAGCCCTAGTTTCAGTGCACTTGAAGGATTTTGTAATTGAGACAGCCCTTTAAACGGCCGACTCCCTGATCAGTGCCCTGACTATTGAACTAGGGAGCTGATTGAGACGCACCCTCACTCTCTCTTAATCCCTCCTTTCCGCAGGCCTACTCTGCTCTGATTGGTCAGATGGTCCAGTCTGTTGTGATTGGTCTACGGCTTGCAGCGCATGTCGGAAATAAAACGTCTATTAACATATCTGAATATCAGCTCAGGAAGCTTTCTCAGCGCTTGATACACAGTGATACGAAAGATGGCATCGTTTTTTCATTTCAATTCCAGTGCAAGTCTTCATCCTTTTGAATTACATGCAAAGTGGATTCGCAGCAGTGAAAACATTTTCTTCTTGACATGTCGACAACATGAACCAAACTCTTTCAGGTCCATAGGCTGGCATTATACAAATGTGTTAAATTGCTATGTAGGTATGTAGGGATAGTCCTAAAATGGTTCAGGTCATACTTAGAAGGGAGAGGTTATTATATGAGTATTGGAAACCATAAGTCTGAGTGGACACCCATGACATGCGGAGTCCCTCAAGGCTCAATTATTGCGCCACTCCTATTTAAACTGTATGCTCCCACTGAGCCAAATAATGAGAAAGAACCAAATTGCTTACCACAGCTATGCAGATGACACACAGATCTACTTAGCCTTATCGCCTAATGATTACAGTCCCATTAACTCCCTGTGCCAATGCATTGATGAAGTAATTGGCCAAAACTTTCTTCGGTTAAACAAAGACGAAGTTCTCAAGGTGAACGCATACCTTCAGTCGGGGGGTAAAACAACAAAAAATCAAGTCAGGAATCTTGGTGTGACTCTAGAGTCAGACCTTAGTTTCAGTAGTCATGTCAAAGCAATAACTAAATCAGCATACTATCACCTGAAAAATATTGCAAGAATTAGATGCTTTGTTTCCAGTCAAGACTTAGAGAAACTTGTGCATGCTTTCATCACCAGCAGGGTGGATTATTGTAATGGACTCCTCTGGCCTTCCCAAAAAGACCATAAGACAGTTTATCTCATTCAGAACCCTGCTGCCAGGATTCTGAGCAGAACCAGAAATTAGGAACATATCACACCGGTCCTCAGGTCTTTACACGGGCTCTCAGTTACATATAGGATTGATTTTAAAGTATTATTACTGCTATATAAATCATTCAATGGCCTAGGACCTCAATACATTGCAGATATGCTCACTAAATATAAACCCAACAGATCACTCAGATCATTAGGATCACATCAGCTTGAAATACCAAGGGTTCACTCTAAGCATGGCGAGTCCGCCTTTAGCTACTATGCCAGACGCAGCTGGAACCAGCTTCCAGAAGAGATCAGATGTGCTCCTACAGTAGTCACATTCAAATCCAGACTCAAAACACATCTGTTCAGCTGTGCATTTACTGAATCCGCTCTGTGCCACTGTTCATCCGACTGTTTGTACTGTATTTTCTTTTCTTTTTTTTTTTCTAAACTGTTTAATTATTCTTATTTCTTTTGATTATTTTAATTTATTCTATGTAAAGCACTTTGAATTACCATTGTGTATGAAATGTGCTATATAAATAAACTTGCCTTGCCTAACAGGAAGTGAGACTGGGTTTGCTGACGACTCATTTCAGCAGTTCAGAATTGATTATTTTAGGAGAAAATAACTTTATTTGTCTTGCACTATTTAAAACTTTCTCGACTATAATAACTAGCTTCCGGCAGATGGCTGTACGCATCGATTTACGCCAAAATAGTAACTTACTGTACGTACACACCGCCGCCGACTTGAGCTGCCAAGAAGCTCTGGTCGCCCTGTCAAGGACGCATGTCAAAAAGTACGGGGAAGGTTGTTGATGCTTCGGCCGTTCTGACGTAGCAGGGAGAAGAGAAGTGTCACAACATGAAATGTAAACAGAAAAAACAAGCAATACATTGACACTAGAAACATTTTATAATGACAGCATTTTTATAACCGTTTTGGTCACATTTGGTCAAAAAAACTAAAAAAATATTATTATTATTTGCATCTAGTACAATTTGGTAACATCGGTGTTACCGTGAGCAAATGAATTGTATTACCACTTAAAAGCGTTCGTAAATATTTCCAATAAAAATTGCGCTCATCCTCAAATGTGTATCACTGTATCATTATGGATCATCGCAAAGTTGTTGTGTTTGGTGCTGCTGTATTGTATTTGCGGAGAAGACGTCGGACTCGGAAATTTTGGGTTCATGACACACTCCAGGACCGTTATCTATATCATATGCAAACAACATCATATCATAAATGATAGGAAACCCATCAACGGTGATGATTAGCTTCTCCATTTTCTCGGAGCTAATGTTTTGGTAGGAACAAAAGTTTACATTGTGTGTTTCTCCGGAATCAGCTAGCGCAAAGGACGTCTATATTCCGATTGGTTGCTGGCGTTTTGCCGCTGATTGCCGCTGAACCGCATCATAGCTCATTACCATAAAGTTGAGCAACTTTCAACTTTCTGATTGATGCTCAAAACGCTCAAAATGCAACGCCGATGGATTTGACACTCCTTGCAGCTGAGAGGAGCCAGCTTCCATTGAAAATGAATGACTTCCGGTAGCTTTGGAAGCTCAAGTCGGCGGCGGCGTGAACGTACAGTTAGTGAGCTGAATTATGTTTGACTGAATTGTTTGCTTTATTTCTCATTGTATAGCTTCTTATACCTATTAGGCTATACTTTTATACTGGATATTATTGATCATTAAAACTGACATTTAACAAAAAGAGACAGGGTTGTGTAATTTTATATATTCTAAAATATATAGAATATTTTTAATATATATTTTACTATACATTCTCTTCACTGTATGTACATGTATAATAAAATAAAATGACACAACCCTGTCTCTGTTTGTTAAATGTCAGTTTTAATGATCAATAATGTTTCATATTTTTAAAATGAAAACAAAACTAGACATTTGAACTTAAATTGAAGTGTTCAAGCCATTAAACAAATTAAACATAAACATCTTCGTCTTCCACCATGTATTTTTCCTCTTCCACAGTCGGGGAGTCTTGTGATTGGTTGTCAAGCCAGCCAATCAGAATTTAGCAGCCTCATCTCTGATTTGCTGTAATTATGGCACATTTTAACGCTGGGTTGTGTTGAGCAAGTGAGCTGTCTGCACTTAGAGAGCGCTTACGGCTGGTATGAAAATAGCAAGAAAGTGAAACTTTGCACAAAACTTTTGTCTGCGCACATCCAAATACTTATTTTAAATGCAAAAGTGATTTTCGTTCGCTCTAAATATTTTCTTATCTGCGAGACGAACATTTCTCCGCAAAACTCAGTTCACGCGTGTGCGAAATGCCCTTTTGCACGTTCAAAATGTGATTTTGCGCGCGCAGAATTGTGACCGAAATCTAACCCAATACCCTGGGGGCGTCGATTCACAAGGAAGAAAAACTGCATTTAAACAGAAAAGAACAGGGGTCTCATTTATAAATCTGTGCGTAGGATCCTTACTAAAAGTGTACGTGTGGCCGAAAGCCAAAAATGGCGTGCAAAAAAATATGCAGACTTTTTAAACCGTGCGTACGCCAGAGCCTGCGCAGAATTCACTTTATAAATCCCAGTCAGCGGAAGATTGTGCGCACCTGCGTCTCCTCCCCGAAATATCCGTATATGGAGCTTACAACGCCTAGTTTTACTATGCATATCCTCATCTGCATATAAATTGCATATGATTATTCATCCACGTAATAACACGGTAGCTACAAGACATTAGGAAAATATGAAATACGGATGTGCCGTCACATTACACATTACATTAATACAAATCATTTAGTAGCCTATCCTTGATTTGTTTTTGAATAAATAAATCAAATAGTGTAAAATACATTTCAGAGAAAGTTATTCTCAATCTTTTCCCCTGGCCAAATAGTATTTTTAATTGATTTAGATTTTTAATGGAAACAGATAGACCTAGTTGTGCATTATTTGCACAAAACTATTTTCTCAGACAATCTGCTATTATCATGATAAGCAATTATCTCTGTAGTTGAAACATTAAAACACAGCATGCAAGAGAAAAAGTGTTCAAAAGCATTGCATCCACTTCAAATATTTCTATTTATTGAATATAAAAAATGTTGTAACTTCTCAGTAATTATTTCATGTAGTTTAAGTGTTTAACTTCATTAATGAGAATGATGTTCACAATAACAGTTTAAATAAATAAAAGAATGATTTAAACTGTTTTACTTCTGATATAAACATTTAGATTAAATATGCCATATATTTAATCTAAATGTTTATATCAGAAGTAAAACAGTTTAAATCATTCTTTTATTTATTTAAACTGTTATTGTGAACATGCTTTTTTGTGTGTGTGTTATTGTGAACAGTATTTATGATTAGGACGGTTTTACTTCATCTGCCGTTAGATAGGCTATAGCCTATGCGTCAGTTTCACTAAACGGCACAACACGCTCGCTGGCGCAGACATTTAAAGGGATAGTTCACCCAAAAATAGTCAGTTAGCGCAGTGTGATAGTGTAGTGCTACGTCACACGTAGGCTCACTATTGGCCGACGCTGGTCATGTGTGTGATGCGTGTGACGTACAACAACAGAAGCTTACGCTATTACACTAAGTTAACTGACTCGAGGCCCACAGATTAATAGTTGAAATAAAGTCGTTATTTTTGTTTTGTTTTTTGCGCAAAAAAGTATTCTCGTCGTTTGATAAACTTAAGATTGAGCCACTGTAGTCACTTGGACTATTTTAACGATGTCTTTAATAACTTTTCGGGGAACAAGTTTCAATCCCTTTAAGCCTATATGAAGGAGTGATCCAGCTCTCAGATTTAATCAAAAATATCTTAATTCGTGTTCCGAAGATGAACGAAGGTCTTACGGGGTTGGAACAACATGAGGGTGAGTAATTACTGACAGAATTTTCATTTTTGGGTGAACTATCCCTTTAAGAGATGGATATTTGCTTCAAGTGATCGGCTTGGTGAGTGAAATTATATTTGTATTATCTTTCTGTATATGTATAATTTTCTTTAGATTTTCTGTCTAAAAGTGACCAAAAAGACATTTTACCCCAGCTCACCATCGGTGTCGCCAAACTGCTCCATCTCCAAAACGTTCGTACGCATGGGTCAGAGTTTGCGTGCAGGTGCGCAAATTTTCCCGTCAAGTTTGTTTTTATACACCACAGCTTATGTGTCGGAAGTGGCGTACGCATCTTTCAGGGCCTGTTTTATGAGTACGCAACGGTTATAAATGAGGCCCAAACTCTGACCCATGCGTACGAACATTCTGGAGACCGAGGAGTTTGGCGACACCGATGGTGAGCTGAAGGACTGACAGCAGATGAAGGAAAACCACTTTAAATATGCATTATGAGTCCTAATCATAAATACAGTCCATGTTCACAAGAACAGTTTAAATTAATAAAATAATGATTTAAACTGTATTTTACATCTGATATACACCATTCTCATTAATGGAATTAAGCACTTAAATTACATGAAATCATTACCAAGAAGTCACAACATTTTTTATATTATAATAATTCGAATTATTTGTGGATGCAATGCTTTTGAACACTTTTCCTGTGGCATGTAGTTTTTTAATGTTTTTTAACTACAGCGAGGATTACTTAGCGCCTGATAATAGCAGAACTGATGGTCTGAGAAAATATTTTAGTGCAAATAATGATCAATAATGCACAATATGGGCTAAATGTTTTCATTAAGAATATAAAGCAATAAAAAATACTATTTGGTCAGTGGAAAAGATTGAAAAAACTTCCTCTGAAATGTATTTTATACTATTTGATTTATTTATTCAAAAACAAGGCTATAAAGAATAGGCTACAAAATTATTTTTAGCAATGTAATGTGCCTCTTATTTTCCTAATGTCTTGTACCGTTAAACATGGTATCACGTGGATGAATATGCATATGCAAATGATATGCATATGAGGATATACATAGTAAAACTAGGCATTGTAAGCTCCATATAGGATTATTTCGGGGAGGAGACGGGGTGAAGATGCATGTGCGCACAATCTTCCTCTGACTGGGATTTATAAAGGGAATGTTGCGCAGGTTCTGGCATACACACGGTTTTATACACTGAACAAAATTATAAATGCAAAACTTTTGTTTTTGCCCCCATTTTTCATTAGCTGTTCTCTCAAATATTGTTCACAAATCTGTCTATTACTGTTTCTATATATGTTATTAATTGTCAGGGTTTGTTTGGTTTGTTCTATGAATATGGCTCAGCTAAACAGGCCAATAAGAGACTAATATATATTATTCATTTTAATTCTACTAATGTCTAATTAAAACATCTACAAATGCATAAAACTGATCAGATGTCAGGTAAAACTCACAGACACCTTTTTCTCATCACCCTCGGCCGTGACCATTGAAATTTTGAAACCGTTATGACGTAATGAAGCCTCCTTTACTGAAATCACGTGACTCTGGCAGTTTGATACATGCACCGAACCATTGATTCGGAACAAAATATTCGTAAAGGTTTCGAAGCTTCACGAAGCAGTGTTTTGAAATTGCCATTGTAATGGAAATTTTTATATTCTCATTGATTTTAGTTCCTTATCTGTGTTCTGTGTACGAGAAACAGAGGACCCTGTTTTCTGTTGTTATGTTTATACAGCTGGAGGGTGTGTGTGTGACACTCAGCAGGTGTTTGGGCAGCAACCTCTGACTTCAGAGGTGAGAAGACCCCCTGGTTTTGGGGTAGTCATTAAGTTCCTTTGTTCCTCTTGTCCAAACAAGTGAGTGACGAGATAGAACAGTATAAGGCCCCATCCACACTACTACGTTTTAGTTTAGAAACGCAGACCATTTGCTACGTTTGCACCTCCCGTCCACACTAAAACGGCAAAAACGAAGACCTAAAACGAGAAGTTTAGAAACACTGCGACCCCGTTTTGCGTTTTGAATCTCCGGAGGGCGTTTTAGTGTAGACGGGTCAAAACGGAGGACTTTAGAAACGATGACGCAGAAGCTCACGCTCGGCTCTCTGATAGGGTGTCATACAACGGAAGAAAACATACAACAACAGCCTGGACTACCAGTTACGTTAGTGCAAGTAAATTCTGCATTTCACAATGCTATAACTGCCTACATGCGCCGGAGGCAAGCTATTATTCCAGCGATCTGTGACAGTTCCCATGTGCAGAGGCGGAATGGACCGTACATGGAGCGTCGGTTTTGGGTTCAGCCGGGAGGAACCAGCGCATGGTGTGATAATTTTATCAGTGAAGTTGTAGTTCCTGAAGAATGGTGCGAAAAATGTTGAATGTCCAGATCGGCACTTATCAACCTCAGCGAAATCTGAGGAATAGTCAATCTGATTCCTGTTTACACCGGCACGCGCATGCCCAGTGTAGGTGAATGGTCACGTGATCCGCGTTTTCAGTCGTTTTAATGTGGACGGAGATCAGTTCTAATACGCAGCTAAAACGCTGGTGTGGACGGAGATCGTATTCGTTTTAATTCTCCGTTTCTAAACTAAAACGCAGTAGTGTGGATGGGGCCTAAGACTGCTGGCAACCCCCTGCTCGAGGTCTCACTCCTCCTGCAGCTGGACTGTGGTTGGACTGGGAACTATTCTTGCAAGAATAAATCTTTTAAAATACAATTTGGATCCTGATGTCTCTTATGCTGTGATGCTGTTTGTTTAATTATTGTTTTTGCCGCAACACCATCACTAGTGTTCACTCGTCACCTTCACAGAGAATCCACTTCAGTCATCGCCAGCTAAGTCACCATCATCATTCTACAAGTCACCATCCTCTCACCATCATCTGGTTCCCGTTGTTCCACCACTCTGCTTTTAATAAACACTGTGCACTCAAACCTGTCTGTCTCCTTCTGTGTTTGTGACAAGCATGTTTCCTAAATCTCTGTAAACATGTTTTTTGTATGCTTTAGTGCAGTTAAAATGTTACATACAGCATCTTTAAGAATATATATATATATATATATATATATATATACATACATATGTGTGTGTGTATATTATTAGCCTGGTTAAAACCAGACCATTCTCAGTTGTAACTGAGTTAGGGTCTGGCAAAGCGTCATAGACAAATCATTTCCAGAGGGGCGTCACCAACGGACGTCGCGGATAGACCTAAAACCAATCAGAGCGATGAAGGAGATGACGTATGCAGAGTGGCGGAGAAACATCTCCGAGTGTTGTTCTTTGCTCGGTTTTTAACAAAAAGGAAACGTTCAAATCGCTTAAAACAGACGCGATAGCTGATTCGAACGAGTGATGTTCGACGGCGGAATCCATCTTTGTAATGTAGGCTACAAAATCTGCTTCGAAATCCCAGCACCGTCGTCATCGTGTAAAGCCCGCCCCAACGTTTCTGATTGGTGCCTCGATTTCGACGGATTGGAAATGGGTTTGAATGAGCTCTTTGCCAGACTAACTTTCAGAGCAAATCTAAATTTGCCGGAAGTTGTCTGGGTTTTCCCAGGCTAGTATATTATAGGATAAGGAATAAGTCCAAATATATTTGTATAATGACCATATTTCACAGATGTCCATGTCAACATACCAGTGCTTCTTTCATTTTTCTCATCAGCTGGCTCTCTCTTTTCAAATCAATGCAAGTTTGAGCTAATTGGCACCATCTTGTGACAAACTATAACTACCAATTGTAATAAAAAGGCCTCAAAGCACAGTATTAATTTTGATACAGGGTGAGAATTAAAATTTTGATAGATGGTTAGAAGCTCAGTTGTCCTCATATAGCAAGAAAATGAAACTGTGTCACTCAAACAGTAGAGTATGGCACTATGGCACAACACCAAACCCAGGGAATGCATGATCTGACATAATGAATACATTATAAGTTGCATTGGATAGAAGCATCTGCCAAATGCATAAATGTAAAATGTATTAAATGAAATACTGACAAAGACTGTAAGAAAAACATATCTGCTACTATGTGGTCAAAAAGATGACATACACCACCCTCCATTAATATTGGCTCCCTAGTTAATATGAGCCAAGCAAATTGAGATTTTTTTGTTGATCCTTTTAGTCTTTCATTCAAAATATAATCTTTAATTGAAGTAAAATTATATGAAAACATAAATGGAATAAATACAATGTATGTGTGCCAAAATGTTAATTGGCTGATATTCAGATTACAAAAGTTATTTTGCATTACACATTATTCAGAATTAATCAAATAATGTGACTTTTCAGTATTCTGTTAATTATATCAGCAGTATGTCACTGGGACAGACAAACATGAGACACAAATGGCATTGTTTTTTGAGATTGACTTATTATTTCCCTGTAGAGACGTTCAGCTGATATGATCCTTTATTTATGTTTCACAGTTTCCAAATATCCTTTTTGTTTTTATTTTCATGTAGATCCATGTGCTCAGAGGTGGCTCATTATTAAGTCACCCAAGAGCTAGAGCATGTATCCAATTAGCACATGTGACATCTCACAAGTACACTTTACCCTGAGCACCAACAGCACAGAAATATGTAATCATACTGTTTATGTTTGCACATCTCTTATTCTTATTCTAGGAGTTATTCATCTTTATGTCACATGTAATATGGAGGTTTACAGAGACATTAGATTAAATGCACACAAAGACCACCAGTTATCATCAAATAAAATCAATTATCATCAAATGCTTTGCACTTTTTTTCATATTTCATTTCAATATTTTTCTTATGTGTGTACATTACAGCTGTACCATTCTGAATGAATTGAGAATCACACTTTAAAAAAAAAAAAACCCTCCTTGAACTGCCACCTTAACGTGGTGGAGGGGTTTGAGTACCCGAATGACCCTAGGAGCTATGTTGTCTGGGGCTATATGCCCCTGGTAGGGTCTCCCAAGGCAAACAGGTCCTAGGCGACGGGTCTGACTAAGAGCGGTTCAAAATCCCCTTATGATGGACAAACATCCAAGGACCGTGACGTCGCCCGGTATGGCGCAGCCGGGGCCCCACCCTGGAGCCAGGCCCGGGGTTGGGGCTCGTATGCGAGCGCCTGGTGGCCGGGCCTCTCCCCACGGGGTCCGGCCGGGCTCAGCCCGAAGGAGTGACGTGGGACCGCCTTCCCGTGGGCTCACCACCTGCAGGAAGAGCCGTAAGGGGCCGGTGCAGAGAGGATCGGGTGGCAGTCGAAGGCGGAGACCTCGACGACCCGATCCCTGGACACGGAAACTAGCCTTAGGGACGTGGAACATCACCTCGCTGGCGGGGAAGGAGCCTGAGATGGTGCGTGAGGTTGAGAGGTTCCGACTAGAGATAGTCGGGATCACCTCTACGCATGGCTTGGGCTCTGGAACCACACTCCTTGAGAGAGGATGGACTCTTCACCACTCTGGAGTTGCCCTTGGTGAGAGACGACGGGCTGGTGTGGGTTTGCTTATAGCCCCCCAGCTCAGCCGCCATGTGTTGGAGTTTACCCCGGTGAACGAGAGGGTCGTTTCCCTGCGCCTACGGGTCGGGGATAGGTCTCTCACTGTCGTGTGTGCCTACGGGCCAAACGGCAGTGCAGAGTACCCGGCCTTCTTGGGGTCTCTGGGAGGAGTGCTGGAAAGTGCTCCGACTGGGGACTCCGTCGTTCTACTGGGGGACTTCAACGCTCACGTGGGCAGCGACAGTGACACCTGGAGGGGCGTGATTGGGAGGAACGGCCCCCCCGACCTGAACCCGAGCGGTGTTCAGTTATTGGACTTCTGTGCTAGTTACAGTTTGTCCATAACGAACACCATGTTCAAGCATAAGGGTGTCCACCAGTGCACGTGGCACCAGGACGCCCTAGGTCGCAGGTCGATGATCGACTTTGTGGTCGTTTCATCTGACCTGCGGCCGTATGTCTTGGACACTCGGGTGAAGAGAGGAGCGGAGCTGTCAACTGATCACCACCTGGTGGTGAGTTGGATCCGATGGCGGGGGAGGAGGCTGGACAGACTCGGCAGACCCAAGCGTACTGTAAGGGTTTGCTGGGAACGTTTGACCGAGTCTCCTGTCAGAGAGATCTTCAACTCCCACCTCCGGCGGAGCCACGACCGGATCCCGAGGGAGGTTGGAGATATTGAGTCTGAGTGGACCATGTTCTCCACCTCCATTGTCGAAGCGGCTGCTCGGAGCTGTGGCCGTAAGGTCTCCGGTGCCTGTCGAGGCGGCAATCCCCGAACCCGGTGGTGGACACCGGAAGTAAAGGATGCCGTCAAGCTGAAGAAGGAGTCCTATCGGGCCTGGTTGGCTTGTGGGACTCCTGAGGCAGCTGACGGGTACCGGCAGGCCAAGCGGACTGCAGCCCGGGTGGTTGTGGAGGCAAAAACTCGGGCCTGGGAGGAGTTCGGTGAGGCCATGGAGAAGGACTATCGGCTGGCCTCGAAGAGATTCTGGCAAACTGTCCGGCGCCTCAGGAGAGGGAAACAATGCCCTACCAACGCTGTTTACAGTGGAGGTGGGCGGCTGTTGACCTCAACTGGGGATGTCGTCGGACGGTGGAAGGAATACTTCGAGGATCTCCTCAATCCCGCCGTCACGTCTTCTATTGAGGAAGCAGAGGCTGAGGGCTCAGAGGTGGACTCGTCCATCACCCTAGCTGAGGTCGCCGAGGTAGTCAAGAAACTCCTCGGTGGCAAGGCACCGGGGGTGGATGAGATCCGCCCTGAGTACCTCAAGTCTCTGGATGTTGTGGGGCTGTCTTGGCTGACACGCCTCTGCAGCATCGCGTGGCGGTCGGGGACAGTGCCTCTGGGATGGCAGACCGGGGTGGTAGTCCCTCTTTTTAAGAAGGGGGACCGGAGGGTGTGTTCCAACTACAGGGGGATCACACTTCTCAGCCTCCCTGGGAAAGTCTATGCCAGGGTACTGGAGAGGAGAATACGGCCGATATTGGAACCTCGGATACAGGAGGAACAGTGCGGTTTTCGTCCAGGCCGTGGAACACTGGACCAGCTCTATACTCTCTACAGGGTGCTGGAGGGTTCATGGGAGTTTGCCCAACCAGTCCACATGTGCTTTGTGGATTTGGAGAAGGCATTCGACTGTGTCCCTCGCGGCGGCCTGTGGAGGGTGCTCCGGGAGTATGGGGTCCGGGGTCCTTTGCTAAGGGCTGTCCGGTCCCTGTATGACCGAAGCAGGAGCTTGGTTCGCATTGCCGGTAGTAAGTCAGACTTCTTCCCGGTGCATGTTGGACTCCGGCAGGGCTGCCCTTTGTCGCCGGTTCTGTTCATAGTTTTTATGGACAGAATTTCTAGGCGCAGCCAGGGGCCGGAGGGTGTCAGGTTTGGGGACCACGCGATTTTGTCTCTGCTTTTTGCGGATGATGTTGTCGTGTTGGCCCCTTCACACCAGGACCTTCAGCATGCACTGGGACGGTTTGCAGCCGAGTGTGAAGCGGCTGGGATGAAAATCAGCACCTCCAAATCCGAGGCCATGGTCCTCAGTCGGAAAAGGGTGGCTTGCTCACTTCAGGTTGGTGGAGAGATCCTTCCTCAAGTGGAGGAGTTTAAGTATCTTGGGGTTTTGTTCACGAGTGAGGGAAGGATGGAACGGGAGATTGACAGACGGATCGGTGCAGCTTCTGCAGTAATGCGGTCGATGTACCGGTCTGTTGTGGTGAAGAAGGAGCTGAGCCGTAAGGCAAAGCTCTTGATTTACCGGTCAATCTACGTTCCTACTCTCACCTATGGTCATGAGCTTTGGGTCATGACCGAAAGGACAAGATCCCGGATACAGGCGGCCGAAATGAGCTTTCTCCGCAGGGTGGCTGGCCGATCCCTTAGAGATAGGGTGAGAAGCTTGGTCACTCGGGAGGAGCTCAGAGTAGAGCCGCTGCTCCTCCACATCGAGAGGGGTCAGCTGAGGTGGCTCGGGCATCTGTTCCGGATGCCTCCTGGACGCCTTCCCGGGGAGGTGTTCCGGGCACGTCCCACTGGGAGGAGACCCCGGGGAAGACCTAGGACACGCTGGAGAGACTATGTCTCCCGGCTGGCCTGGGAACGCCTCGGTGTCCCCCCGGAAGAGCTGGATGAAGTGTCCAGGGAGAGGGAAGTCTGGGCATCTCTGCTCAGACTGCTGCCCCCGCGACCCGGCCCCGGATAAGCGGAAGAAGATGGATGGATGGACTTTAAAAAAAAAAAATAGAGATCATGATTCTCCCACAATTCTGAATAAACAATAAACAAAATGATGTGTAATTTATTAGAGGTTCTGACAAAATGTTAATTCCTGCAGTCTATTTGAAAATATTAAATTAATCTGTTTGAATGAATGATTCAATGGCTTACTCATAAAGATTTTACTTGTTTAATCACCAGATGAATCCGTGTTTTTGAATGAATCTCTTGAATGATTCAATGATATACATTTTTAAGTCACTTGTTGCCACCTACTGGTGTAACAGTGTAATTGATACAATCTTTATTTGAAGCGTAGTTCATTTCAAAAGGTGATTTACTGTGTTTTAATCGCTACCGTAGACATCAGTGTTTATAACCAAATCATAAGTTTTTATCCCAGTACTTCTGTGATGATTTGAATTAAGACAGAAATAATGATACTGTGTGTTTGAAAAGACTTTGTGAAGTTGCTGCTCTCTCTGGGTCAGTGGCAGTGCAAACTGAGATTTGAATGTTCACTGAATCTCTGTCATCTTAATTGTCAAATGTTCAGACATAGCCAAATCATTGTCATTTAGGAATAACATTGCATGGGTGTTTGAGTCGAGATCGAGATATTTTAATGATTAATCATGCAGCGGTGTACTTCACATGAAAATAATTTAGTCCAAACGTCTTAATCTTTGTTTAAGAGCTGTTAAGTCGAGCAGATATTTCACACACTGCTTCAGTCGTGTTATTCTTACAGTGCAATGATCTAAACTAAGGCTACGTTTACACATAGCCGGGTATTTAGAGAAAGAAATATTCCCCCAAATGTGGAGGAGGTGGTCTGAGTTCGGTTCGCGTGTGAAAGCAACACGGACTCGGGTGCGCAGTTGTTCAGGAAGAAAAGTGCCCTGCGCATGCGTTTTAGCCGATTATGATGTATTTAGTTAAATAAAACACATGTAAGGGATGATAGTGGTGATGATTTACCTTGGATACGAGCAAGAGTGATCTTGCAGTGTATTCGCGCGTAGTTCGTGCAATCAGGGCAACAAATGAATGGAAATCCACTGTCTCCTTTTGCAAGCAGCGGAAAGACACCTTATGCGACACGCACGCACGCGCACACACACACACACACACACACACACACAAAAAGTTGTTTACTCAGCTATTGGCGGTGTCCATGAGCAAGACACCTAACCCCAGCTGCTCCCGACGAGCTGGATGGCGCCTTGCATGGCTGACACCGCTGTCGGTGAGTGAATGGGTGCATGTGAGGCAAATATGTAAAGCGCTTTGGTGGCCATTGGGTCTGTGAAAGCGCTATATAAATGCAGTCCATTTACCATATGCATAATAGCACCAAATTAATAAAAAACACAAGCCCCCTTAGAGGTTAATTTTGCCCATTTTCTTGTCTTCCAGAAAAAATATCAAAGCACATCTCTTTTCAACAAACCACACAATTTAAGGTATTATTCATGTCCCGTATAGCATAGGTGGTACATATCACGGTGTGGTGCAGGCAGAAGAATGCGAGGGAGAATCAAAAGTTCCAATGCAAACTTTTACTAACAGTATAACTCAAACAGATACAGACAGGCAGAAGGTTCACACACACACACTTAGTAAAACTGAGATCAGACAATGAACAAGGCAACACACAGGGCTTAAATACATATGGAAACAGATCAGGGAAACGAGACACAGCTGACAAGACTAATGAGGTAACAGGTGAGACAGATGAACTAATGAGGGTTGCCATGGAAACAAATGAGTGGCGGGAAAATAGAAAAAATGCAGACATGTGACTAATGAACATACAAACAAACACTGAGACGTGACAGTACTCCCCCCTCCTAGTAGGCGCATCCTCGCGACATAGATAGGCCAACTGCGGAGGGAGGGAGGGGACTCAGGAGTTGGACGAAGAGCAGGTGAAGGGCAGACAGAAAGCAGGCGGCCAAAGCGGAGCAGAGGCAGTGCAGGCGGCCAGGGCGGAGACAGAGGGAGGAGCCATGGAGGAGGCAGGGCTGACGACTCCGGGGGGCCGACTGAAAGGGGCGGAGCAGGTGGGAGAGGAGACCAGGGTGGAGCCTGAGGTGCAGGCGGGGAGTTCAGGCTCGGGAACAGGCCCAGGTTCGGGAACAGGCTCGGGAACCGGCCCAGGTTCGGGAACAGGCTCGGGAACAGGCCCAGGTTCGGGAAAAGGCCCAGGCCCAGGCTTGGGAACAGGCCCAAGCCCAGGCTCGGGAACAGACCCAGGCTCGGGAAGAAATTAAAATAATCAAAAGAAATAAGAATAAATAAAACAGTTTAGAATAAAAAATGAAATAAAATACAGTACAAACAGTCGGACGAACAGTGGCACAGTGCTCATTCAGTAAATGCACAGCTGAACAGATGTGTTTTGAGTCTGGATTTGAATGTGACTACTGTAGGAGCACATCTGATCTCTTCTGGAAGCTGGTTCCAGCTGCGGCTGGCATAATAGCTAAAAACGGACTCACCATGCTTAGAGTGAACCCTTGGTATTTCAAGCTGATGTGATCCTAATGATTTGAGTGATCTGTTGGGTTTATATTCAGTGAGCATATCTGCAATGTATTGAGGTCCTAAGCCATTGAATGATTTATATATCAGTAATAATACTTTAAAATCAATCCTATATGTAACTGGGAGCCAGTGTAAAGACCTGAGGACTGGTGTGATATGTTCATATTTTCTGGTTCTGCTCAGAATCCTGGCAGCAGTGTTCTGTATGAGCTGCAACTGTCTTACGGTCTTTTTGGGAAGGCCAGAGGAGTCCATTACAATAATCCACCCTGCTGGTGATGAAAGCATGCACAAGTTTCTCTAAGTCTTAACTGGAAACAAAGCATCTAATTCTTGCAATATTTTTCAGGTGATAGTATGCTGATTTAGTTATTGCTTTGACATGACTACTGAAACTAAGGTCTGACTCTAGAGACACACCAAGATTCCTGACTTGATTTTTAGTTGTTTGACCCCTAGAGTGAAGGTATGCATTCACCTTGAGAACTTCATCTTTGTTTCCAAACGCAATGACAGTTTTGTCTTTGTTTAACTGAAGAAAGTTTTGGGCTATCCAACTGTTTACTTCATCAATGCATTGGCACAGGGAGTTAATGGGGCTGTAATCGTTTGGCGATAGGGCTAAGCAGATCTGTGTGTCGTCTGCATAGCTGTGGTAAGCAATTTGTTTTTTTTTTCTCATTATTTGGCTCATTGGGAGCATGTACAGGTTGAATAGGAGTGGCGCAAGAATTGAGCCTTGAGGGACTCCGCATGTCATGGGTGTCCACTCAGACTTATGGTCTCCTATACTCACATAATAACCTCTCCCTCCTAAGTATGACCTGAACCATTTTAGGACTATTAACCCCGACCCAGTTTTCCAGCCTGTCAAGAAGTATGTTGTAATCGACAGTGTCAAATGCAGCACTGAGGTCGAGTAGTACCAGCACTGATAATTTGCCTGTATCAGTATTTAAGCGAATATCGTTTATTATCTTTTTGAGCGCTGTCTCTGTGCTGTGATGCGATTGGAAACCAGATTGAAAATTGTCAAAGTATCCATTTGAGCTTAAGAATTTGTTCAGCTGATTGAAGACAACTTTTTCAATGATCTTGCCTATGAAAGGAAGATTTGAGATCGGTCTATAGTTGTTTAATATGGTCTTATCCAGATTGCTCTTTTTCAGGAGGGGCTTGACAACTGCAGTTTTCAGGGAGTTTGGAAAACTCCCAAAAAGAAGTGAGTTATTTACCACTTCTAGGAGATCTGCTTCTAAGCCGTTTAACACATTTTTAAAAAAAGATGTAGGAAGTGCGTCAAGGGCGCAGGTTGATGTTTTAAGGTGCTGCACGGTTTCTTCCAAAATTTTGCCATCAATTTCTTCGAAATCAAACATAGTAACTACTTTCTCAGGTTGTGGTCTGATCTGTCTGACCCCAGCGTAACTCAAGGATGAGCTGATCACCTTTCTGATATTATTGATTTTTTGAAGAAGAAAGAAGCAAACTCACTGCACTTGCTGTCTGAGAGCATTTCACCGGGAATCTGGCTTGGGGGGTTTGTCAGTCTCTCTACAGTAGCAAAAAAGAGTGCGTGTGTTTTTTAAGTTGCTGTTTAAAGTGGGACAATTAAGCTTGAATCCCATTATATCCTTATGGAATTCCTGAAATGGTGATTATCAAATTTATCTTTGAAAGGTAAACAATTAAGGCAGAGCTCAATTCCCAAGCACTTGAGAAAAGCAATGGTAAAGAAAATGATATACAAATCTGATAAAAATTTGTCTCGCAGGAGTTAAAGAAAGACAAAAATAAAAGAGCTGGATCTATTTGCAAGCAGTTTTCTTCTAATCAAAATAAACTCAGATTTACACTTCTTAGGCTCTTAGGAAACAAAACACTATACACAGAACAAACCACTGAAATAATGATGAGATCTGACCAAGAAAGTAGTGGTAGTAATAATGTTGCTTTTTAATGCCATGCCAGCTTCTGATGCTCTCTTCATGGCAAAAACAGAGCTATAAAAATACAAGAGTAGCATAAATACAATAAAACAAAAGGAAAAACATAACAGCAGGACATATTATACAAGATGTTTTACATTAAGTTTACATTTACAAGTTGTAAAATCTTTTCTGGTAAAATTTCACCAAACAAGTCCTTAAGTTAGCTTACTATATACAAATGTGGTTTACTTGCATTAAACGTGGGACAGTCCAATATGAAATGTGTTTATCTGACCAAGAATAACAGAAAATGAGGGTTATAGGCTACATAGAGAAACACTTTTCTCCATTTCTCATTATGCATTCTTGTCTGTACTTGACTTTAGAAACATCATCAATTGCTGCAAGTGCTCCAATTCAAAGTTCACATCTAGCCAAGTATATTTCAAATCCCCAGATGTGTTCTTGCTCCACCCCTTTTATCGAGGATGCATCATGAGGAGACTAGTGCAAACTTGAGATGGTCAGATATCCCAGAATGCATCGCGCACCAACCAATGGTGGAGAAGTAAACCATCCTAATTTTAAATATACTGCTAATGTGTCACAAAATGTAGTTTTAAGAGTTTTTTAGGCAAGAATGTGGTTGTTCAAAGCTCAAATCTGCAGTTTTATATAAAGATTTATCTTTTTTGAAAAGTTGCTCCTACGTTTACAGTTGTGAGATCTAGGGGCTGGTTGCACCAGCTGGACGTAAAAAAGTTGGGTGTAAGCTCTGCACTGTTAGCTACGTCCAGTCTTCTTATAAATATTTATACCTGTTGCACAAACTAAAACTACGACGGTACGACCAGGCACAACTATGCCCAGCGTAGACGATACGTGTCCACACTGATACATTATACTGCAGTTTAAGACACCATTCAAACTTTGCTATTAATAAAAAATTGCTATTGACATCATAACAAGTGAAGCTACTGCACTGATTACAATGAGCAAATGAGCAAACGTCCTAAGCATATAAATGGTTGGGACCAAATTTAAAGTTGGGAATTGTCCCTACTTATTAAAAGTGTGAACGATCTATAGTATACATATAAGCCTACTGCAATGTCATATGTGCTCGTTTTAAGTTCTAAATACAGATTAAATACAGAACTCAATTCACTTTGTCTGTCAATTTGAATTTAAGTCTAGATTTGTTCACATTGGCCCATGGATACGTGAACACTTGCATGGAAAAAGTGCAGGGGATGAGTTTACATTTTATTAAAAGTGGGGGGGACCCTCACTTTTCCCCACGTATTCTACACCCATATGTTGAAATCATAGCCTTTTGATTTCAACTAGCCTTGGCTAGTCCTTCTGACATTTGCAGCTGGCTCTGATGTCTCTATAATGGTTAAATATAAGATTTAATTTTTCTTGTGTATATCTAGTATTTTGTCCACCATGCTCTGCCTTCCCTCTGGTTTGACCATTGTCCTCATGCGAGTATAAAAACTTTTTTAGATCTGGGAGTTTTTGGAAATTTAAGTGTTTCCATTGGGCCTATTTTCAATTCGCAATTTCAGTTTGTGCAATTGACCTATCGGTAAGCCTCTCTCCTCGAGTATCAGTTGGACGGGGACCAGAACTCGGACAACTTTAGGTTTCAGCGCCATAGAGAAACATTGGAAAATCCGAAGCTAAGTCCCACTTGAATGCTCCTTGATGAGAGGTGGTCCTTCTGTGTCCAAAATTGATCAAAAACAACTTGGGACAAGCTTTTCACACTGACAGCTGTCATTGTGAGACAGTTAGCAACTCCGTTTGTTTGTCCGAGTTAGCAACAGTAACTAGGGGGGCGGGGCTTACTGATAGGTCAATTTGAAGGGTAGTGGAAACGCAGCTACTGATCCACTGCGGTCTTTCGGATCCCTGCTTCCGCCTCAGCCCCATGAGCCGTATTATTTAACACAATATTATAATGGCTCTAACTACTTTCGATTATTAATTAATGAAACAAATGGATGTTTTAAACTTTATGGAATGTCTTACTTCGACAATACAAGTCTACAAGTCTACTTGGTCAGAGGAGAGCTTTCAATGTTCTTTTTCCTAGTATTTCGTATTTATTTATTTTTTTCTTTGACTAAGGCAATAGACATCATAAGCTATCCATATAATGTGATTTATGACAATGGATCCTAATTAAAAGTGAGAGGAAAAATAAAAATTCCCTAAATATTAGTTTTCATTGGATGGGATTTCATGTAAAAAACAAACAAAAAACAAAAATTCACAACAGACATGCACTGTCTAAATGTATTCATTCAGCTTTTATCTAAAGTAAAATGATGTGCAGTATGGTGGGTAATGGACAAATTATTTTAGCATACATGACATGCAGCCCATTGACTCATTTCATTCCAAAAAGATGTTTAATACAGGCTTTGGCTTTTGATTTATAGTGGTGACTTTGAAGCAAGAAATGTTATTTGTTCAGTCATTTAACCTAAAACAGAAATGCAGCTTGTGAGAGGATATGTAAAAGCTTTTAATCTGAACAAAATTGCTGCTGTCCATTAGTATATTATTACTGTTTGTTTATGGGTAAGAATAATTATATTTTTGAACCAACTTACACAATCAAATGCATTCAGAAGCCAGAAAGAGCTGTACTAAAGCCATTAATTAAATATTCAGTGGAAACATGCTGATTATCGCAGGGATGTACGGCCAGGGAAATATTGCCATGGCATTTTGGGTAATAAGACATAAAACAGGCCGACTGGCACACAGCTGGGCCCTGGGGAGCTGAGACACAGAATGCCAGGATTGTCAGAGGGCATGCTGGAGGTTCGACCATGACTTGAGCACTGCCAAATGACACATTTGTATTGACAGACTGTGACGGATGCCAAACTCAGACATTCTCATTGGGCTAACTGGCATCAGACACAGACAATATGCAAATGCACTATATTTATGGCACAAGGCAATATTATTGTTCTGTTTTATTCATGAGTTGTTTACTGACTATTCATTATTCGCTACAATTGATTGCTCTTTTTATCTGTATTTTTCTCTCTCCTTGAAGGCAAGACATTTTCATGCATGTTTAGGCATAAATATCATTTCAGTTAAATTACAGAAGTTAAGTCTGACTTTCAGTGTTATGGCAATTTAATAAAAATCCAATTGCTGAGGTATTTTTCTCAATGCTGAAATTTAATTTACAATATTTTGTAAGTATTTGCTGCATAGCCCTTAAGATCTAGTGATGTTTTCTGGCAATCCTCTCCCGAGACGTAGACGTACTCAGAGAAGGCATTCGTTCTCTGATATTAATACTGACCTTTACTTTAAGGCTTTCTAAATTAAATGTTATTCCACAGCCCGATCAAGTGAGGTCCACGAGGTTATGTTTATGGCAGGCTTTTGAAGCCTTTTGCAGATGAATTTAATTTCAGAACTTTCTGATTACTTGATGTTGCATTGATCAGGCAGAGGGCTTTTGCTCAACAGTCCCCTCCGTGCACCTGTTTAAAGTACATGCTGAAACAATGTGCTAAGCTACGTAGATGAACATTTGGTGTAAAAGCAGGTAGAGATATAGCTTTTAATTATGGACAATATTTGAATGGCTGTATTAAACAAAATATAAAAAAGGTTATTACCCAAAATGCAAATCACCTTATTATATCCCCTACTAGTGTTGGACAGGTGTTTGTCTGTACACCTACTGTAAATGGTGATGCATGATTGAGACCGTCCTGCCAAGTTTGGGGTCTCTATGACGCCATAGACTTTTAGGGGAGAAAAATAAAAAAAGAGGTAATCGTCCAAGCACCAGTGGCCTATTCTGCATGTCTTTGCATTGTGGGGGAAACTGGAGTACATGGAAGAAAATGTTTATTTTCACAAGATACTATGTGATGTACTGTATGTGGATTCATTTGAAACATTTACATGGGACCTATTATGCCCTTTTTCAAAGTCTTGGTTTTGTTTTAGGGGCTAATAGATTTTCATGCTTGAATGTTTAATTTTTATTTTTTTTCACATATTCTACATTGTAGCAGTACCTCTCTTCCCAGTCTGTCTGTAACGCTCTGGGGTGTGTTTCCCTTACAACAACGTAACTCGCTGCTTCACTACCATAGTATGATGCATCGTTAAAGAAATCAACTAGTAGTCACTACTTTTAATGAATCAATTGAGATCAAATTAATGCTAGATGTTTTGCTATAGATTATGGACATGTCATCTGAGGACTATTTCTCATTTTTCTCAGTTATTTTGGTTTATTTCCAGATTCAATCATAGGTTTGTTCTTACGTAGTAGAGCACGTTTGCAGATGCGCACTCTTCAAAAACAACAATTTAAATCTCTTGACCAAGTAAAAGACGTAAATTACATTTGTATGTATTCTAAATAAAAGATACAGATTGTACTGAATGTCAGCTTGCTTATTTGGCTCAAGATAAGGATTTATTGAGTCTACATATCATGCAAACAAAGAACAATACTTCTAACCACAGGTCGAGAGCTGTCGTTCCAAACACACAACTTTGCGATGCTGTTTTCGAATGTTCGTTAGAACTATGTTTTCGGGAAACAGAGACTCGTTGAACTATGCTGAAACGACGGAACTTGCGACCATAGTTGGCTAACGATGCTTTTGGGAAACGCACCCCTGTTTAGTTCGTTTCCATAAACCCCTCCTTTCAAAAAATACAATGTGGTATGATTGGTCAATTGGACCAGTGTATTGTGATTGGTCAACTGCTTTGACCATATTTTGAAAATGTCACACCCCTAACCATAAAACCACGAGTTTCAACACACTACTAACGGAACTCAACCAGGCCTTTCCCCTTTATTGCATATGCCTTGGACAGGAATTATTTAAATGAAGACTATTGTGACGTGTACGTTCCCGGAAGAAAACCTAAGATTAGAATCGAGGAGTTTCAAGTTCAGAAAGAGTGCTTACTAATATAGAGAAAAATTCCATTTGAAATGGCTTTGTAACTTTGCAGACCTTTTTCATGCTCCAAAAGCAACGTTACACAAAGAAGTTGAAAATGTAAATAACCATAAGACACCTGTCAGGGTTCTGTCACTTCTGTCTTGTCTATTTCTTGGTTTTGTGACAGAGCCCTGACACTCATGTTTTGTCTTGTGCTGTGTAGCACGCAGCTTGTTTACACTAGCTGTGTGCTTTCATGTTGTCTTGTTTTGTGTGAGCACATGGCTGGTGATTTGTTTTACTTGCCATGTGCTTGTGTTCAAGTCATGTTTGGTGTGAGCACATGGCTTGTCATGTTTCCTTGTGCCATGTGCCCTCCTGTTGATTGTCTAGCCCCTCCCATCTTGTTACCTGATTATTGATTTGTTTGCCCCACCTGTCCTCCCTCGTTACCTGATTGATTCATTTGCCCCACCTGTCCTCCCTCATTACTCCTTTGTTTGGTCTCCCTATTTATTCTCCCTGTGTTTGCAGTCCTGTGCTGTTTCGTTGTCGTATGTACCTGGTGTGTTACCCCTTGTGTCAAGTCAGTCAAGTCAGTCAAGTCAGCCAAGTCATTTGTTTTCCCCTACGGGGTAGTTTTGTTTGCATTTGTTTTTATTTTTAATAGTTAATAAAAACCCATTTTTCCTGCAATTGAGTCCTTGCTTCATCTCCTCAACCCCACACCTGACAGAACGAAACAGCCACTAGAGGACTCAGCAGAGAATGGGCATATTCCTGTTCCCATCTCCCAGCCCTTGCCCCTCCGCTCGCCAGACGATGGAACGCTATGGCAAGCTCTTTTCTCTTCGTCAAGGGAGGTCTACAGTAAAGGAGTTTGCCCACCAGTTTGTCTTCACTGCGGAGGGGCTCGACATTAACAACACTGCGCTTAAGGACATTTTTAACAGTGGTCTGAATGAGCCGGTCAGCGCCTGGGAGATGGAAATGCTGGGGATATTGTCTTTCTGGCAGTTTGTGGGGTTTGTATACCACCGTGGGGAGGAGGGTGGTCTCCCGCCTCTTGGCCCACCTCCCATTCACCTCACAAGCTGGCAGGTCCCCAGTCCTCCGATGACTCCTTCGGGGAGAGGGAGGAGGAAGAACGGGTCCACCTCATATGCCATCTATCCTGAGGCGCATGCGAATGCTGCATTTCCCCCAGAGGTGGCCGTGAATGCTGCATTTCCCCCAGAGGCAGCAATCTCCACACCATCGCCTTGCAGACGTAAGCGGAGGAAGAGAAGGAAGGCTTCCTCCGTCTTAAGAAGTCTGGTGCTCCCAGAGCCATCCACTTTCACTGCAGCACCCCCAGTGTTGGCCGAAGTTGCTGCAGCGCCCCCAGTGTTGGCCGAAGAGGCTGCAGCGCCCCCAGTGTTGGCCGAAGAGGCTGCAGCGCCCCCAGTGTTGGCCGAAGAGGCTGCAGCGCACCCAGTGTTGGCCGAAGAGGCTGCCTCGCTCAAGGAAACAGAGAAAGAGGAAGTCTTCCTGCTTACCACAGGGCCCTGAGGTCGTTCCAAAGCCCGCTGTCAGCCCAGAGGCCGTCCCCAGGCTCATTGACCTGCCGGCGCCACTCCAGCGCCTTGCCCTTCCGGCGCCGCCCCAGTGCCTTGCCCTGCCGGCGCCGCCCCAGCGCCTTGCCCTGCCGGCGCCGCCCCAGCGCCTTGCCCTGCCGCCGCCGCCCCAGCGCTTTGCCCTGTCGCCGCCGCCCAAGCGCCTTGCCTTGCCGGCTCCGTCCATGCTGCCAGTCATGCTGGTTCCGCCCAAGCTCCAGGAGGCTGTCCCAGAGCCCGTTGCCAGCCCGGAGGCCTTCCCAGAGTCACCCAAATGTCTTGTCCTGCCAACCCAGTCTTTGCTACCTGACCCACCCTGGCCTTCTGCCAAGTATTCAGATCCGCCTGGTCCACCTTGGCCCTCAGCCTGGAATCCTGAACCGCTGGAGCCTGCCTGGTCTATCCCGCCATGGCCCTCTGCTGGGACTCCTGATCCGCTGGAGCCTGCCTGGTCTATCCCGCCATGGCCCTCTGATGGGACTCCTGATCCGCTGGAGCCTGCCTGGTCTGTCCCGCCATGGCCCTCTGCTGGGACTCCTGATCCGCTGGAGCCTGCCTGGTCTGTCCCGCCATGGCCCTCTGCTGGGACTTCAGACCCGCCTGAGCCTCCCTGGCTCAACCCTCCTGTCCCTCCCTGGTCCCTTATAGAGACTTCATGGACTGTCATGCTGGCTCTGTCTTGGCTCCCTGCCTTCCTCCCTCCCCACTTTGTCTCTGTGTTTTGATCTACCCGTCTTGTGTTGTCTGTTGGTGAGTTTTTATGTCTTGTTCCTGTCTTGTTTTGTGGTGTTCCTTGTAACGCCAGGTGGCGTCCCTTTAGAGGAGGGGTAGTTTCAGGGTTCTGTCACTTCTGTCTTGTCTACTTCTTGGTTTTGTGACAGAGCCCTGACACTAATGTTTTGTCTTGTGCTGTGTAGCACGCAGCTTGTTTACACTAGCTGTGTGCTTTCATGTTGTCTTGTTTTGTGTGAGCAAATGGCTGGTGATTTGTTTTACTTGCCATGTGCTTGTGTTCAAGTCATGTTTGGTGTGAGCACATGGCTTGTCATGTTTCCTTGTGCCATGTGCCCTCCTGTTGATTGTCTAGCCCCTCCCATCTTGTTACCTGATTATTGATTTGTTTGCCCCACCTGTCCTCCCTCGTTACCTGATTGATTCATTTGCCCCACCTGTCCTCCCTCATTACTCCTTTGTTTGGTCTCCCTATTTATTCTCCCTGTGTTTGCAGTCCTGTGCTGTTTCGTTGTCGTATGTACCTGGTGTGTTACCCCTTGTGTCAAGTCAGCCAAGTCATTTGTTTTCCCCTACGGGGTAGTTTTGTTTGCATTTGTTTTTATTTTTAATAGTTAATAAAAACCCATTTTTCCTGCAATTGAGTCCTTGCTTCATCTCCTCAACCCCACACCTGACAACACCTTCAAATTTAGATTAATTACATGCCACAGGATGGCATATGTCAAATTCAAATGAGAGAAGCTTTGCAGCTCAAAATTAAGTCAAGCAGTATTTAAGGTCTGTGCTTATTTTCATTTATCTATAGTAAATATATATGACCATCTAACCTTAAAAACAGTTTGTTTAAACTGCTGTTAAACTCTAATGTGCACTGTTTTGTAGAATAGAAACCAAGTAAACAATTTAAGAAATATAATATCAGCTCAAAAGGATACAGCTGAGCTGGGGCCTATATCATGATGGTAGCTGAACAAACTCAGGGTTACAGGATTAGTTTCAATTGACAAAACCAAACCAACTCTCATGAAAGTGTGACATCAGTAGCAAACAGCCAGTAAGATGCCTTGAAGGATAGAGAAACTGCGATTCTATTCTCACAAGAGAATCAGCCAGATTTTCTCTCATCTGCCGAAGATTACAAGATTGAAGAATATTAAGTACATGCATGCATTTACACAAGAAGAAAATATCTTGCTATATCAGTGCAAGTGAAAGTTGTTTATATAGATAATATGTATACGATTCCAAATCTTATTTAGCTATATTACATATTGTCTGTATATTTTGTTAATTTAAACTAAAAGTTTAATAATTGTTAAACTAAAATTGCTCATGTGTAATGGATTACAGGTATAGTAATTATATAAATAATATATAAAACATATAAAGTAATTATAAATAATCATTATTAAAAGCCAGACAATTTTGTATAAAAAAAAGTTACTATGTAGTTGTCACAGAACGCTCGACGACGCCTCTTCCTGGTTTCACCAGATCCCTCTCTCCTGTGTATTAGGACTTCAGTTCCCACTATCCTTCCCTGCTCATTATCATCTGATTAATCACCCCTTCTCTGCATCAGTATCACCTGTGTACCCTTAGCTCCCCTTTGTCTGGACTGCTCTGTTCATTGTTCATTTGTGAAGTCTTGTTTTACCTACGCGCTTTCTCTAGCTCGTTTATCTCGTACTGCTCTGATATTTTGACTTGGACTCCTAACTCGTTTTGAACCTACGCTGCCAGCCCCTGACCTTTGCCTGTTTGATGTACGATTCTTGGACTGCCCTTACCAGTGTGCTGTGTTTGAGTTTGCTGCTGCTGCCGCCCTTGCCACGGGCTTTTTGAGTTTTATGACTGCTTTCCTTTGTTGGCTTACCTGTATCAATAAAATACTGCAAATGGATCCGACCGCCTCAGCCTCTTCGTAACAGTAGTGACCTTTAATTTGGAGCAAGAGAAACTGGGGGAGTGGCTGTATTGCATTAGACATGTCACTTTGCTCACAGCTGATTCGTCCAATTTCAGTTTGAGATCTCTTACCTAGAACATAACCTGACCCAGAGCAGGTTAGCAGTGGAGCGCAAGTTACTATGGCGATGAACACCTCTAAAAGCCGAGCCACTTTCATGGTGCCTAAAACCCAAGGTTGATGCAAACTAAGCTGAAACATACTTGGTTATCCACCTAAACCGGCTTCATGGTATAGGCCCCTGGTGTTGTCACAGTTATGCTTTGTTTCATTGTGTTTTGGTTTGGTTCTGTTCTGTTTCTGCTGCTGACCTAGGCTGTTTCTGAAATCGCCCTATACTTAAACATACTCTTAAACAGGGCACTATTTGAAGGGACAGCCATTTGTAGTGGTGTCCAAAACAATAGTGGACTTTATTGAGTGCACTCATTCAATCCCATAATGCACCTCAATAACGAGTGTACAACTGATGTACACTCAATGGCTAGAGAATACCACGAAAGCACTGTGAGGATCACACCGAATAAATTTCTGTGTCTCGCCAGAAGATGGATTCTGAATCATCCATCCATTTTCCAAACTGCTGGTCCAATGTGGTACAGGTTTGGGATCTCTACGATTTATGCTCTTATGCCCATACACTTTTAGGGCAGAAAAATAGAGAATACAGTCTGTAAACACAATATGGTTCCAGCACCTTCTGTGCTTGGACCCCTAAATATTACAATACCAGCAACTAGCTCTCATATTGCAGTTTTGCAACATTTCAATGCAGTACCACACAATTTGGATATTTCATATATGTATAAATAGCAATAAACCCTATTTGTTTCTGAAACATAGTCAATGATATATCGAGGAAACATAATTTAACTAAAAAAGCAATCCACTTTCCCAACATAGTGATGCAATATAGGGAAAATCATTGATGTATATATCTTAATTGCAAACAAGTAAAAATAGCAGAACATGTTTCCTTCAAACAATTCCTGCTGCAACTGGTTAATACTAAAAGGAAATGATGATCATTTGCTGGAAAGGAGACCTAAGGTAGCTTTCAACCTGTCTTACAGATAAATGATTTGAAGACTGTATATAAATAACTTGGAATAAATTAAGTTGCACAGTATGGTAACTAGCTCTCAAATTGCAGTTTTCCAAAACATGATTGAATTGAAAACCACAAAATTCAATGTTTTGTATGGGCAAAAATAGCAACAAATACAATTTGTTACTGGAAAATCTAATAATCATATAGGTAGCTACAAAGGCAATTTGTTTTCCTGATGTTGAGATACAAACCGTAGGAAGCCTGTTTTCTTCAATTGTCTAGTAATAAAAAGCAAAAAAGCAAACAACCCTATGTTCCACAACTTTCATGAGTGTGGATGTCTGTAACATGCAAATTGCAAGTACTGAACAGCATTCTCTCTTCTCTTCTCCATTACAGTCACTCAATTTTCTTAGCTAATGACCAGACAGAGCTTTTATGTGGAATGAATTGGAGCAAATTATTTAAATGTGACTTTGGTTAATATCAGCCCTCAAGAATGGGTCCTTTGTTTATTCACACTCCCTGAGGTTTGATGTCATTGCTGTTGTCCCTCAGGCCTCTAAGATCCCTGGGTTGTCCTATTAAAGTGTTAGACAATGAAATGCATGGGCCGCACACTGGCTATCACAGTCCAGGGCCGTGTCGCATCACATGGATTTATGGGCCTTGATTCAGCAGCCATTATCGGAGGGATATGGTCACTGTTGGGGAAAGGACATAAATCTGGCCACTATGCTTTCTCTGCTGTTATTTAGATACCTACTTAATCCAAGGAGAACCTCCAACACTCGCTCCTCAGACATTTATCATCAAAGTCAGCCTTGGCACTGACACAGCTCGCATATCTCACCGGTCGTCCTTTGTATCTCTAACAGCTTTGGGATGGTGTGGTTAGAGGTACATGTGTTGTGGGAGTGGTTTGGTAAATCATAAAAACTTAAATGAGCATAAATCGGATGAAAACTTATTTGCAGTTTGCAGATATTTTCTTGCATGGATCAACTTAATCACAAGATCAACAGGTCTTCAGTCAGCCAAATAGTGCCCATGTCACACTTCTCTTGGTCTCATCCACTGGCTTCCTTTATTCAAGGCTTTGACATTGACATTTGACATTACCTCAGTACACTTATAGAAGTAGTTTTTCCTTTCCAATTTTTACGGTGAATGAATGCATCATCAATGATATTTAATGTGACTTACAGTTCCATTTTTGCATTATCATTTTTAATATTGTTTCTGTGGACATTGAAAAAAAAAGGATTTTTTAATATCCAGCGTGTGTGTGTGTGTGTGTGTGTGTGTGTGTGTGTGTGTGTGTGTGTGTGTGTGTGTTAATGCGCTGTTGTAAATGGAAAAAGTGCAGGGAAGCCTTTCCACTTTGTTTATATCAAGAGCCCTGAATGTTGTACTTTATCATAGCGAAAGCTTTCTTTTGAAGAGAATGGCTTAACAAATCAGGGAAACATGAGAGAGAGGAATGTATTTCTGCTGGAGATGGTACACTGCATCATTTGAGAGTGTGGGGCAAGAACCTAGGATGTTGGAGGAAAAAAATGCTTTCATAGTCTTCTTATCTATCCACCTCACTTTAAATCTCTCACTTTAAATGTCTCTCCCTTTCCAGTGCCCTCTGCACACAACATACATTTTTTTCTTTAAAGAAGAATTAAATAGTGTCACCACATGCATTGACATCATGTTGGCTATTTAAATATAGATCTGATGGTTCAGTAATGTTGTGTAAACGAATGGCCAAAACGCATAAAAGTTTAAATTTTTTTTTGAAAAAAGTGTCTTGTAAACAGCCCCTTAGTCATGTGTTATTTTTTATTTTGGTCCTGTATTGTGTTTGCATAAGTGAAGCTGTTACATTGACTATTGGCTTCTGGATTGCCTTCTTTGTTTTGTAAATTTGAGTTTTTTAGGCCCCCAAAATGCCATTGTTGTGTAAATGAACGGCCAAAACACATAAAAAGTCTTCCGTTTTTAGTTGAAAGTTTAAATGAATGTCGTGTAAACGGCCCCTTATTTTGGACTTTGTTTTCAGTTTGGACCTTTACATAGTTGAGTTTGTTGTCATGGTTTCAGATTAGTTGTCATTTAGTTGAGGTGTGTGTCATTTTTAATTATCCTTGTTTGCACCTCTGTTTCTGTTCATTGCTGTCGGGTCTCGTCTTTGTCTAGATGTGTTGCATGCTGCTCTTTTTGTGTGGATTTATTAAAAACTGACCTTTATCATCATGTTCACGCACTTTCCATAACACATGCCGTGTGACAAAAACAGCAACTTGATGAGATTTTTTTACTTGGTTTTAATAAATATAACATTAATTACTTTGTTAAAGGAGTAGTTCACTTTTAAATGAAAATTACCCCATTATTTACTCACCCTCAAGCCATGCTAGGTGTATATGACATTCTTCTTTCAGACGAATACAATCGGAGTTATATTAATAAATCCCATGGATCTTCCAAGCTTGATAATGCAACCAACAGATTGAAGCTAAAAAAAGTGCATCCATAAACAAAATCCAAACGGCTCCGGTGGGTTAATAATGCCCTTCTGAAACAAAGCGATGAGTTTGTGTAAGAAAAATATGAATATTTAACACTTAACAAAGTAAAATTCTAGCTTCCGGCCAAACGCAGTCTACTTACGCCTATACTGTGACGTCGGAAGTAGTGTAGTGCGTCATGGCGTAGCGTAAATATCAGCAGTATGTCGCATTACTGGCATAAGTTGCACTTTACACTTAAGTCAGATCCATATGTTCGTTTGGCCGGAAGCTAGTTATTTTACTTTATAAAGGTTTAAATATGAATATTTTTCTTACACAAACTCATCGTTTTGCTTCCATAGGCCTTTATTAACCCCCCAGAGCCATGTGGAGTTTGTTTATGATGGATAGATGCACTTTTTTCAGCATCAATCTGTTGGTTGCAATCCACTGCCATTATAAAGCTTGGAAGAGCCAGGAGATTTATTAATATTACTCCGGTTGTATTCATCTGAAAGAAGAAAGTCATATACACCTAGTAATGTAATGTTTATTTAACCATGAAAATGTGACAACATTTAGTGTAACTGGGACATGTATTTACATTTGATTGATAAAAAGAAAAACAAAAAAAAACTGTGAGGACTTTGCGCCTTCATTGCAGAACACCACTGGATCAAACATAGATCTAGCAGCAGCCTTTGTCCTCGCCTGAGAAGTGCTTCCTTTGTTGGATTACGCCATCTGGTTCTGTGGGTTCTCCTACCTTGATGATGCCACACTAAAACCTATTTTTTGGGTAGGAGCAAACTATTATGGCCCTCTAGATTTAGCAGGCATGTAACATATCACACAGACCCAGAACCAGAGCCCATTCAGCCTATCCTCACGCCTGCCTTGGATCCAGAGCCAGTGCTTATCCCTGCCAAGGACCCAGAGCCCACTGCAGAGCCAAAGCCAGCTGAGTATGGCCAGGTGTGTGATCCGGCCTCAAAACCTGTCTAGGAGCTCGAACCTGAGCCATTGCTCGTACCTGCAATCTCTACGTGCATAAACAACAAACCAGAGCCCACCGCAGACCCAGAGCTCGAGCCTGTCAGGTATGACCAGGAATGGGAGTCGGTATCAATATTCATCCCTGAGTGAGTGCTGCTGGAGTTTGACATTGTGGAGCAAATTTACATTTATCCACTTAGCCCTGAAATCGGTTCCTCTCTGTCTGAACTCTTGGATTCCCTGATCCCCTCCTAATTTCCTACATCAATCGCTGTCTCTTTAGCCCCTAGGCTCCTTTGGTGGTCCCACTTAGGTACTCGGATCCACTTTGGCCATGGCTGCCTATTTGGTAGGTGAATTTTTTTTTAATCTATTTTTGAATCAGTGCTAAGAGAAAACAGAAAAAGTGATGTTGTCTTCCCTTTTGCCAAATAGGTAGGAAAACACCCATAATGCACTAGGTTAGCCACTGGGCATAGCCACTCATGTCCAAGGCAACTCTCAGCTTGTCTATTATTGGATAGGCTTGACCAGAGTCAAATACCTCCTTGTTTGAGTAGGAAACAATGCTTAGCAGACTTTTAGTCACAATGGTGTCGACTTGTACTGTATTGTTCCGGGGTGCAATAATTCAAGGAGTAAATGTCCAGTTAACGATCCAGTTAAGGATCCAGAGCATTGGAGGCAGTGGCTGTTCGGAAATATGGAAAGAACACCACTATGGAAAATCTGAAAAACCTCAGTGTTTGTAGTCTCCATTTCAAACTGGATTACTATGTGACAACACAGTGTTTTAGGCGAAATGGAGGGGGGGGAAATGGAAAGAAACTGCTGTGCCATCAGTTAATTAGGAAGAAAAGGAATGGGGAGCACCTTCTGCCCAACCCCCTGAAGTGAAACACAGTCTTATACAAGTAAAAAGGCTGTTGCCATAACAACATACAAACAAAAATGTTTGTACTGACAAAGTACGACACAATTTTCAGTGATAAACCCACTTTTACAATAACTGTTTTGTTAATAACCCTCTGTTGATCTGACTGTCTGTGGGCAGGGAAGTACAATCTGTAGTTATCACAAAAGCCCTGGAGAAACTTGTAATCCGATAGACTTTTGTTGACAAATAAATGGTAATTTCTCGGTTCAGGTAACACAAAGAAAGAGTAAAGATTGTTCATTTACACATACTACTGGCATTGTAACAATACAAAGTGGGTTGAAAATCTGCAAACTTACACTTTTAAGTGTGTGAATTGAGTCTGTGCGGCTCTCAAAGCGTTTGGCAGCAGTGTCTCAACAAATAGTGAAGAGTGTAAGTTTAAGGGAATACTCTGCCCAAAATGAAAATTCTCGCATCATTTACTCTGTGGGACACAAACAGATTTTTTTTGAAAAATAATCCATCTCTGTGAGTCCATATAATGCAAATGGATAGGTTCCTCAAATCTTTCAGTGCTTTTGGTTATGGGAGGCCAGACATCCGGAGCACCCGCTCGAGATCCTGGTTAGCTCGGTTTGGCCGGTGGTTTGTGGATGGGATTCTGATGACAGACTGGCAGAGGCACCCAGGAGCTTACATAGTTCCCTCCAAAAATGGAAAAGAATGGAGGGAGACCGGTGACAAAATCCAGAGACAAATCAAACCTGAATCTTAACAATAAGAGGTCTTAGTACCATTAAAATATCCTGCAAGTTTCATAGCTTAAAACATTGGATTTTGCGGGATCTGTGACATTACACTGGTTTATACAATTGTAATCTACTGCCGGTAGAGAAAGACATCAACAAATAGTTATTGCGTGACTTGCGTTGCCTCAAAAGGAAATAGAACCCATTTTAATCACTGATGCTGTCTACACTGGATACATTTCTTCTGTGCTCTGTGCACTTGAAGGGCATTTTTAAAAGAATGTTCACTTTGACGCGTTCTGTTTAAACAGCTTGTTCGCATCCCTGTACAGACTTCAGAAGGATCCCAAAATCAGGACCAAGCAGATGTTTTTTTTTAATGGTGTACCAGATTGATTCTGAGAATTGTATGATTGTTTGGAGCATTTGACAGCATTTTTTTGTAAACGAGGCACAAGTCTAATGGAGTTTGGAAAGAGATGTTAGCTATGCATTGGGTTTCCGATTGCCCAGCTCTGCTATGGTCAGCAATTCCTTGGGCTCACGATGAATCTTCAGCTTCGCCATGGTCAGACTTCATGGTATGCCTGGGCAACAGCCCCACATGTTGTGAAATGTTAATGGGTAAATGTTTACATAGCTTGTTTTGATGTACTGAACAAAATAACTAAAAACATTGGCAATGATATTATACACAAATACTCAAACACCTTACAATGGACTCTTTCTGGATTTTGACCATCCAAATTGGCATTTGATGTCTTCAAAATCTATACCCCTAACCAGCTCCGATTCAATGGCAAGCAGGGAAAGTGCGGAAAGTTGTTTCTGTTTCATTGTTGTTAGTTCATTTTTCAATTGTTTTAGAGTAGAAAAAAACCTTTCTCCTTCACAGTTAGTGGTTGGCATGGTTTAAAATCTCAGTGCAACAAAAATATTAAGGAATGTTGTCTTAAGTCCATTACAATTAACCATTTGCAGCAGCTCTACAGGTGAGGTCTTGTCTTTGCTAAAATTTTGCAACTGAATGAGTTTGTCAGACAAGGCTTTGTCTAGGTCTTCTGTATAAGAGAAGGAGAGTTTATCGGCTCCTATGTACAAATCACTTTCTGCACAGTCCTTGTAGAACAGAACACCAAAAGGATCTTAGACCTCTTTGTATGCATCAGTCCGTTTGGGTAGGCATGATCTGAGCCTGTCCAAAAAATGACATAATATGCCTCGACCTTAAATCTCTAACTCCCATCAGTTAAATATTGCTTAATCTTCATCAGAGGACTCATCCGTAAACTGCTTTCTCTTTCATTTGCAGCAAATGTCAAATTGATAAGAAGTAACACTGATAGCACGATTGGATCCTTCTACCTCAGCAAACTGCTCTCAAAGCATGCCAACATTAAAGTGTCTATGACTGCAACAGGTCAATAGCAGTTTCTGAGTCCATGTCGCTTTTTTGCAGATGAATGCTTGTTGCCTTAAATCTGCTTAACACCCTGTCCAAAAATGTAGTCATAATCTTATTCAGCTTACCAACGAGTTGCGGCAGCATCACGTCTAGCATCTGCTTTCTCATTTCAATCTTCTGCAATTTTTGCAAGTGCTTCTCTATTTGCATTGTAGTTTGTACCAGCACAGGGCCTGTACTGAATTAAAGGGTTGCATTTTCAGGTGTGCTTGAAATCCGTTATATTTACCGGACGTGTGTGTCTTTACACAGGGCGTGTGTGAAGCGTCAGTGTAGTAGTACTGGGATAGTAGTGCCTGTAGTTTAGAAGAGATTGAATGCTGCATGCTACTTCTGCTTGCTACACTCTGCTTACAGCTACTGCCACCAACTAGCCCTTGTGCAAGGGCGAAAAGAGGAGCCGAGTGCATAAGTATCCTCCTGTCGGAACATAGCCTCTCCACCGTCAAGACTCCTACAGTGCCTCCTTGCGGCCACACACGGTAACTGGGCTCTAGCGGACCCAGGCTGAACTGTAGGGGATCTCGGAGCAGCAGTGGGCCCCAGAGGCGTAGTGTGCAGGCCCACCAAGTAGTGGACATGTCCTGGCACTCGCCAACCACAGCCCCAGCTATGGGTAAATAGTCCCACTGCCTTGTGGAGTAGCCTATAGAGGCAAAGGCGTCACAAGACCTCAACTTTGGAACAAGCGGAGGATGATGGCTGACTGCAAGTGGCGACGGGGGCAGGTTTGTGTAGTCTAGAAGCCCCTAGTCATGAGCTGGCACATCAGGCGATGGGTGTTAGAATCAGTCGCTGGGCTCTTGGAACGAGGCAGAAGACCTCTTTGGCAGCTACACCCATGACTAAGCAGTCCTATTTAGGATCCGCTCTGCTTATCCCACATGGGGAAGCGGCTGGAAAAGGTGCCCTAAAATAGCCTGCCTCATATCTCCCGACTGGATTACTGCGTCCAGAGGGAACACCCCATTTGCGGTCAGAAACAAAGGAAACAAAAGAAATTTAATTTTGGAGCCTGGAATGTGCGCACTTTGATGGACAGCACCTCCAGTGACAGACCTGAGAGATGGACCGCTATCATAGCCAGAGAACTGCAAAGATGCCGGATTGATATAGCTGCTCTCTCCGAAACCCGACGGGCAGGTGAAGGGCAGCTGAAGGAGTAAGTGCGCTCAGCACAATCTCGTCATTACCAATATTCTCTATCGACAGAAAAACAAATTTAAGGCATCTTGGAGACACCCTCGCTCCAAGCAATGGCACCTTATTGATTATGTAATCGTAAGGGCCAGGGACCGCTGTGATGTAAACATCACAAGGGCCATGATAGACTCTGACAACTGCTGGACAGACCACCGCCTCATTCGATCCACAGTGTCCATCAAACTTGAAAAAGGAGGAGGATTCAGAAGAAGCAGACCCGGCGAAGACTGAACTTTGATAGCCTGAATGAAACTGCCACCCAGCAGCTACTTCAGGACTCTCTGCAAGTCTTCTGCAAGAATATCCTGATAACATCGAAGATCACTGGGGACTTCTCAAATCCACCATCCATGACTCATGTAAATCCACCCTTGGGTATCAGTCCAGGAAACATCAGGACTGGTTTGATGGAAATGACACAGAGATAGAACAACTTATCTCCAGAAAACGAAAAACCTTTCGAGTGTGGCAAAATGACATAACATGTGAGGCCAAAAGGGCAGCACACTCCAGAGCCAAGGCTGACGTTCAGAGATTGGTCTGGGAGCTCAAGAACAACTTGTGGACAGAAAAGTCTCTAGAACTCCAGAGACTGGCATAATCAGGTAACACCAGAGGCTTTTTTAGTGCCACTGAGACTGTCTATGGCCCTAGCCATCGCGGTTTAAATCCCCTGTGACCAAAGAATGGACAGACTCTTTTGAAAGATAATGACTCCATCAACGCACATTGGAAGGAGCACTTTCAAGAACTTTTGAACAGTGACAGCTCAGCCGAACCAGACATCGCCGACCATATCCTGCAGAGTCCCATCAGAGAAGACATGGGGGAACCTCCTACCCTAACTGAGGTTCATAATTCCATCAGATATCTCAGGAATAACAAGGCCACTGGTCCTGATTGGATCCCTGCGGAGATTCTAAAGGAAGGAGGACCAAGGCTCTGGCACCACATCCACCATCTACTCATCAAGGTCTGGGAAAGGGAAGAGCTTCCCTCAGAGCTCCGGGATGCCCAAATTGTTACCATATTCAAGAAAGGGGACAAGGCTGAATGTGGAAACTACAGAGGCATCTCGCTCTTGTCATCAACAGGCAAAGTCCTTGCTCATGTCCTCACCAACCGCCTGCTACCACTATCTGAGGAGATACTCCCTCCACAGTGCGGTTTCCGTTCATCTAGGGGAACAACTGACATGATCTGTTCTGCTCGCCAACTACAAGAAAAGTGTCGGGAACAAGGACTGCCTCTGTACATGGCCTTTATAGACTTGACAAAGGCCTTTGACTCTGTGGATCGGCAGGCACTGTGGAGCATACTATTAAAGTATGGATGTCATGCCAAATACATCCGTGTGCTGAGGCTATTGCATGACGGCATGTCAGCCATAGTGCTCAACAGTGGCTCTGAATCTGAGCCATTTATTGTAGAATCTGGGGTAAAACAGGGATGCATCATTGCACCCACCCTATTTGCCATCTTCATTGCAGCCATACTTCACCTTACTGGCCAAGAGTTACCACAGGGGATCCCAATCCTTTATAGGACTGACGGCAGGCTCTTCAACCTCAACAGGTTTAAAGCCAAGAGTAATGTCAGGAATACCACCATCATGGAGCTGCAATTCGCCGATGATAACACCATTGCAGCACACTCCCCTGAAGACCTCCAGGGCATTCTAAATGCCTTTGCCAAGGCATAAAGAGCCCTGGGTTTGGTCTTGAACATCAAGAAAACTCAGGTTCTGTGTCAACCACCACCTAACCAGCCATCACTACAGCCCATTATCAAAGTGGATAACACCACTCTGGAAAACGTGGACCACTTCACCTACCTTGGAAGCATTCTCTCCTCCAAAGCTGATATAGACTGTGAAGTTAAACATCGCCTGAGCCAGCGGAGCCTATGTCAAACTTAGGAAAAGAGTCTTTGATGACCGAGACCTGAGGGCTCAAACCAAGGTCCTGGTTTACAGAGCTGTGATTCTCCCAACTCTGCTATATGGAGCGGAATCCTGGACAACCTACAGCAGACATCTGAGAGCACTGGAACTATTCCATCAAAGAGCCTTAAGGAAAATCTTGAGGATCAACTGGGAAGACAAACGTACAAACTCCAGTATTCTGGAAGAAACGAATATGCCCAGCATCACTAACACCATAATGCAGCACCAAATCCGATGGACAGGACATGTCATCCGCATGCCTAACAACCGTCTCACAAAGCAGATCCTGTACTCCCAGTTAAAGGAAGGACAGCGAGCCCCTGGTGGCCCAAAGAAACGATTTAAGGTCAATATTAAGACCAGCCTGAAAAAGTTTAACATCACGTCCGCAGCTGGGAAAAGCTAGCGTTAAACAGGGACTACTGGAGAAAGGCAGTGCTCGAAAGTGCAGCACACCACGAAACAGAACTCTGCCGTGCCGCAGATGCAAAGCGGAGGCTCCACCACTACACAAAACCTCAACCTTCCAATGCCAACATTGCAGCAGAATCTGTGGATCACAGATTGGCCTGTACAGCCACCTAAGGTGACCCGACTGAAAGGACAGTCATACTCGTCTCGAGTGACCGCAGAAGAAGAAGAAGAAGAAGATTTACCGGACATATTGCTTGCATTATCTTGTCTGCGCCTCACAGTGGGCGGAGTCAGCATCGTTCCTGAACGCTCTCAATTGGACAATTTACACCTGCAGTGCAGATTACTACACTAGTTGGGTACATTTTATTGCAGTAATTTGCATATTACTAATATAATTAATAAAGAATTTAATTTGTCAAAATTTGTTATCTCTGTCTTTCTTCACATGTATCAGTTTTATTAAATATACCGAAAAAATTTTTTTCTTGGACTAGAAATTAACCAATAGAAGTCCGGGGCTCAGACAGAGTGATGACTGACTAAGGCTAAGCTGGAGGAACGAGGGAGCTCTGAGGAGTCCTAGGGCTGACAGACCAAGGAGAAGGTGAGGGAGCACAGTGCCGTGGCGGAACTGACAGTCTGGCAGGCTGAGCTGGAGACATGGAATCCTCATCCTCTTGTTGAGCTGGTGATTGGGAAGCCTGAGGCGAACCTGATGAGTTAGTATTGGGACCAGAGCCGAGGAGCAGCATGACACCAGCAGAGCTGATGGATCCAGGGGACTGGACGTAACCAGCGGAGGGGATGGGACCAGGAAGTCGGGCGGCAACATTGGAAGAGGAAGATTTCTGGACAGGACCGGAGCATCCAGATCGCCGGACGGGATCGGCAGAGAAGGCGAAGACTCAAGGGTGGGGACTCGGAAGGGAACTGGATCCATGGACCACAGATCTATTAGGCAAAGATCCGTTCATGACACTGAGATGGACTGGGCATCTTGCGTCAACTCTGAGACTCCAATATTAACCAGCTCTGGCTCCGGGACAGGTGTATGTCTCGGGTATCTTTTTTACCTGTATAAAGGCAAAGTTTTTCTAATCATATTAAAGGTGTGTGTCATGTTTTATGTTAAATTCTTAACATTACATTAATATAATTATTAATATAATAAATAAAGCAATAAAACTAAATCAATAATTTCAATCAAATGATCGTCAACAAAAGCCATGTTTGCACTGCAGTGGCACAAGCTGCATCTAGATGTATTTACACACTGTTTAATCCATCTCAGAAGTGGCATGGCAGCATACATAATGTTTTGAGATAATGTTTTATAAAAAAAAATTCAGTAGAGAAATATGAAATGATGTTAAAAAAAGAATTGATCCTTTTAAATACAGGTGGCGACAAGTCACTGTCTTCATGATTGGGTCATTGAGTCATTCATTCATAAAGAAATAACCATTGTGTGTTGCTTTATAGAACTCAAGAACTCACACAGGGTATGTTTTAAATATCTCTTAAATCGATCTTTATGCACAGTCTGTGCCGATTTTTGTTCTACCAGCTTGTGTGGACGCAGTAATTTTTGACCCCCTCGGTCACCTTGCGTACCCCAGTTTGGGAACTAGTCTATTTCAAGTAGCTTGACAACTCTTACTAGCCTGGGTTTCCCCATGCTGCCTTGCACACAGCGCAATTTTATTCACGCTGCTAGGCAGCCTGGATTCCATGGACCAGATTTTGCCTCAGCGAGGGGACCAATCACAGAACGGGGAGGGAGCAGCAAGACGATGACGACGTCTATGCGACACACCGAAGCAGTTTGTTTATACCTGTGGATCCGACATGGCAGCAGACGCGAAGTTACCTTTCGATGCAGCCTTAGATATTGTTCTAAGTAGTTTAATTAAATCTCTGACCCATCGTCTTCTTCTTCGTCTAATTTCTGTCACTCTACATGCGTCATCTGGTATAATTGAAACGATTGGCTATGAGCTACATACAGGCGCATTTGATAGACATTCGTAGCACCCAATAAACGGCTCTGGGCATTCGTAAACCACGCCTCAAATACGAGAAAATTAACATGTGGTTCCCAGACCCACGTCTCAGTGAGACTAGGTCTGACGTTAGCCAGGCTAAACTCTTACAGTAGTTGCTCTAACCTTTCACTGGAACAGAGCAGTGTGAATGTGCATCTCATTTTGTGTTCCGTGGAAGGAAAAGTTAAACAAGTTCAGAGTATCAGATTTGATTATTGTAGATTGCCATTTAGCGATAATCAATGGACAATTAATCAACATCAACGGACAATAAGAAGCTCTTTTAAAAAGGAGTTTCATTTAGACCTTGACTCTACCTTTGATCTATTTTCCAAAGTCTTTCACTACAAATGAAAGCACAACCATTTTAATGACTGCATATACAATATATATATACATGAAATGGCGAAATTAAATGGTGCTTGACGTAAAGTTACTTGTCAGCTTCATTACCATTATCTGAATAAAGTTTAATTCATTTGAACCTTCAAAAAATACTCAGATATTTGACGTTATGTAATCTTATTAAAATTTTATAAATTACATGATACCTTGTGACAAGCTATACTTCTGAAATACTTCAGAACATTACCATAAAGCTCGTAATAGTTGTAGTTCTGTGGTGCCTTTGAAGGGTCAAATTTCAATATTAAAAGAATATATAATCTTTAATTAAATAGTTTAGCTGAAAAGCCTAGTGTGGCTACTGTTAAACATGTTCTCATAAAGCAGACATATATGGATGATTCTTCAGTTAAGGGTACTTTAGACCACTTATTTGACTATATATTTATCAAGTGCTGTTGATAATGATGGTAAAGACATTTCTCACTTTTTGGAGAAAAAGTAAAAAAGACTATGACACAACATCAACATATAACAAAAAGAAATTGATTACCAATGACTGAGTTTGACACAGAGTTTGGCAAATTGAGTTTGGCACTGACAACTAATAAAGGCACACCCAGATCATATTTTACAATTTATTATATCCACCTTATTTTTAAAATAGTGTGCACGGCCATTTGTAAATTGAGTATGTTTGGCTTCTGATTTCATCCACTTCCAGTTATGTTTAGCTGTACAAAAGGGCTCATTATGCTGCTTGATATCGCAAACTGGTATTTCTTACCATATTATTTTATGGTATTGTCATAATTATAAACCCACTGTTATATAGCATAAATAGTTTTACAGTTTACTGCACTTTGTTATTCTAGTTATTTAAAAGTGGCTAATGAATCTGAAGTCTCGCTAAATCACAGAAATTTGCTTACGTTCAGTTACAAATATGGTACATAGGGAAAGGCTAAAATAGAAATTATGGTAAATATCAAATTTCAACCTTAAAAAAGAGGATTTAATTAAAGTAATTAAAACGACACAAGTTTAAAGCTATTTGATATCTTCTTTCAAACTGTGATCATTTGAAAGATTTTTTTTCTTTTTCTTCAAAATCATTCTAGACTACAGAGAAGTTCCCCTAATTGAACAAACACAATGTAGCATCGTCTGATGGCCAGTGGATAAGGTCAGTATAGAAGCATCTGACACTGAACCCAGAGGGGCTCATTAACACAGCATCAGACCTTTGAGAGTGACCAACAAACACAACAACAGTGGCCAACAGCCCGCAGCCTGCAGCCTAGAGCTTCAAAAGTACACCATTGCCACAAGAAAGGTACATTGTCATCCTGCAGATCATGCTATTTTTTTCTTAGTGACTGCAAAGACATGACATGTTTGGAATGCAGTGAACTATTGCATACTGAGCAGTTTGACACATTAATGTGCTTCTTACACATTAATACATTCAGTATTTTTCACAGTTTTTTCCCATCATTCGCAGAGTTATAATCTTTCTGTTTAAAATAACCATTCTTTTTACTATGATTTAGTTTTGTGACTTTATTTCTTAATGTGCAGTACGTCTTCCTATCTTCAGGTTTCCCTGTTTTTTGAGCAACTGTTTTGGCTTTATCCCTTTGAAGCATCAACAATCTCAATTCATTGTCCAGCCACGGAGCACTGTTACTTCTTATTGACCTTTTCCTAAGGGGAGCATGCATATTAACCAATTTCATTAATTTATCCAAAGCAGTGTTGACATTCTGTTCTTCAAGAACATCTGACCATTGCATATTATTAATGTCTAATATAAATGACTCTGGGTTGAACTTTTTAAAAGACCTGCGGAGAACAATTCTAACTCCAGATTTAGGCAATTTAGTTTTTCTTGATAAAGCGATCAAATTGTGGTCACTACATCCCACAGCTTTAGAAACTGTTTGTGAACAAAACTCTGGTATATTAGTGAATATCAGATCAATGCATGTAGATTTATTCCTGCCATCAATACCTACAGACATTCTAGTCGGCTGAATATCAAGCTGGGTGAAATTACAGAGACTGGCCATTAAGGACAGTTTTTTGCATAAGGGACAAAATTTGGAAAACCAATCTATGTTAAAATCCCCTAAAAGAAAAGTGTCTTTACTTTCATCAGACACTCTATCCACAATTTCACATATTTCATTTAAGTAGCTTGCATGAGCGCTTGGAGGATGATAACAGCATCCAACTAATAAAGGCTTAGAGTGAGGGATGTGGATCTGTCCATCTGTCCATCTATCCATAATATTTCAATATCAACACACATTATATCATTTCTTGGCAGGACTACAATACTATCTTTAATGTATAATGCTACACCTCCACCATATTTATCCCGGTCTCTTCTGTACAGGTTATAGCCATCAACTGCATCAACAGAGTTATCAAAACTGTCATCCAAATGGGGTTCAGTCAATGCTAAGATGTGAATATTCTCCGATTGACAAAGTGTAATTATTTCTTCAATTTTGTTTCTGAGGCTACATATGTTTAAGTGATTTAAAAAGCTACAGATTTAAAAATGTACAGATAATTTAAAATACTACGCTTCAAGTTCTAAAATACTCTTTAAGTTATACATTTTCTGTATGTCCATCTTTTGGCCCAATGACTAACTTGTCGTACCTCAGCCATGCTCTTTCACCCCTTTCCCTCGCAGCCTTCAGCTTTGGCCAGAGTTCTTTTCTTTTCCGTTGCACGGCCCCAGAGAAATCCTCATTTATGTAGATGTTGGTCCCCTTCAGCTTTTTAACAGAAGAGAGGATATGCTGTTTGTCTTTTAGCCGCAGCAAATTCACCATGATTTTTCTTGGCCTTCCCCCTTCTTGGTACTGACCGATCCTCTGTACCCGCTCCATCTCAATCTTAGTACAATCGAGCTCTAAATTACTAGAGAACATATGTTGAACTTTAAGCTGCAATTCATTCCATTTATCTCCTCCAACATCAGGTATCCCATCGATAATGATATTTTTCCTTTTATGTTGATTATCAATGTAATCCAACTTTGTAAGCAATTCATCAACGTCCTGTTTTGACTTCATAATATCGCTTTCAAAGGATTTTATTTTAGTTACAATTTCCTTATGCCCTGACATCTCCTCCTCCATTTTGATTTGTGTGAACTCCAAACTTGTCTTCAGCTCCTGGACGTCTTTTACAATGCCATCCAGCCTCTTATTAGTTCCATCTATCATCACTTGAATGAATCCTTTGAAGTTCTCTTGCTGCAGGTTTAGCATTTCCTTGTAGAATTATTTTTGCTGCTCCAACAATTGTGTAACCATAGCCATGGTAGCAGCAGACTCATCCTCACATGATGTATTTTTCTTGTGAGGCATGATATTCTTACCACGATGTACCCCAATGATGGTCTGACACTAATACTGTCCTTACCTCAATTTCCCAATAGTGGATGATACAGGACGGCGATGCTAAAATGTACTTTATGCTCTTAGTCCTGTTAGTCCTGTTGAGGCCTGGTGGCCTAAAGGCCTCTCGGCTTTGTTTGCAACAAAAGTCCTTTCAATAGTGATGTAATCCACAAATTAACAAAGGAGAATCAGCCCAAGTATAGTTTGCTTCAAAAAGTAGTTCACTTTCAAATTTAACTGAGGGATTACAAAGATATTTGATGGATTCCACAGAGCCGTATAGCAAGTCACTTGCTTCCTTTTACCTCACACAGACATGCACAGCTAATGGCTTTGATGGGCTATAGTCCAAATATTTCTGTCTTGCATTTTATCTCTCAAAATAATGGATGCCATTTGTAAAATGTGGAGACAGAAATATGTTAACACTTTTATTTACATAAAAGTCAACATTTGATCCAGCTACTTATTAAATATTCACTTTTCAAAGCTTTACGTGATTTTGTTCTCTTTTTTATTTTTCTTCTTAATATCTAGTAGAGTGGTGATGTAATATTATCCTTAAGTCTTTATCATTTCAGTAATAAGTAATAAAAGTGTCCATATTTTGTCACGAATCCCCGGGCTTGATCCTGGCTTTCTTGCTGCTCTGAGATTGCTGGTGGGTGTGGTCTCCAGTGCTCTTGCCTACTCACCTGAGGCTCATCACGTCAATCAAGCACACCTGTTCCTCATCGGGCAATCTACACTCTTATAAAAGCCAGATCAACTTTCCAGTCCCCGCCGGATCGTTGTATCACACAAAGTTCCAGCCTGGACCTTGGACTCAGATCTTTCACCAGCACCATGGAGCACAGAGCACTGGAACCCGGACCACAAACCATCTTCCCTACCAGAACATTATCTCTCAGTTAAACTTCTCTGTTTTGCACTTATTTGTTTAATAAATTCACCATAATTGAACTGTAACTCTGGTCTGCGTTTGAGTTCTGTCCCCCGGACCTGACAGAACGATCCGACCATAATGGACTCAGCAGACCTAGAGCCAGTTCGCCATGCAGTCTCCACTCAGGGAGCAATCCTGGATCAGCACAGCACAGCGCTACAGGAAATCATGGGAGAACTTCAGGACCTGTCACTCCGCATGGGAACCCTCCAGGATTCCCTGCAAAATCTACTTCCAACCCCCAGACGGGTCGCACCAGCCGCAGCTAACCCCGCCAGAGAGCCGTGGGTTTCCCCACCGGAGAGATATGATGGCAACCTAGGTCAGTGTAAAACATTCCTCATGCAATGTGGTCTAGTTTTTGCTCTCCAACCCCTCACCTATGCCACAGAGAAATCCAAGATTGCATACCTCATCGGGTTGCTGCGAGGAGTGGCATTGGAGTGGGCTTCAGTTCACTATGTTGCATTTACCACAGAGATGACCAAGGTTTTTGACCACCCGGTTAAAGGTAATGACGCTTCCATGAGACTTTTTTCTCTCCACCAAGGACTCTGGAGCGTGGCTGAATACGCCATTGAGTTCCGGACGTTGGCCGTTGAAAGTGGTTGGAACGATGCATCCCTGCTGGCTGTGTTTATCAATGGTTTACGTGAAAGATTAAAGGATGAACTGGTGACACACCCTGAACCTGTGAACCTGGAGGATCTTATTGCCTTGACAATCCGTATAGACAATCGCTGTCGGGAGAGGCGATGACAGAAACAACGCAGCCCCGGCAGTGACGTCGGTTTTCGCCGAAGAGATCACTCTCCAGCTTCGGTAAAATCCAGACCTTTACCTCGTCCTGTACTTCCGCTAGAGCCCGTGCGGCGAGAGGATCTTCTGGAGGATGAGTCCATGCAGCTGGGCCGGAACCGTCTCAGTGCCGAGGAGCAGGAACGCCGTAGAGGAAAGAATGCCTGCCTGTGCTGTGGACAATCAGGTCATTACATCGCCAATTGTCCTAACCGACCGTTAAACCGGAGGGCTCGCTAGCCGGGGGAAGCGTCTTAGTGAGCCAAGCCATCCTACCTCTGTCTTCCCGTCCACGAACCCAGTTACATGCCACAATCTGCTGGAGGAACCAGACTCTGGAGCTCCAGGCACTCATTGACTCTGGAGGGGATGAGAGTTTTTTGGACACCGCATTAGTAAACCAGCTGGGATTAACCACAGAGCTGCTTAAGGAGCCACTGGAGGCTAGTACTCTTGACGGGAGGCTGCTTGCTCGTATAACAACCCGCACCTGCCCTGTCCAGCTCCAGCTTTCAGGTAATCATTTTGAAGAAATCTCCTTTTTTGTTATTGACACCATTTGTTTCCGTTGGTTTTGGGTCACTCCTGGTTAGCCAAACATAATCCTCACATAGACTGGACATCTGCTAAGGTTTATAACTGGAGCTCTGCCTGTCTTGCTAGTTGTTTGCGGTCTGCTCTGCCTTCTTCTGTAACCCACCAGAAACCCGAACCAGACCAGCCGGACCTGTCATCTATCCACGCTGAGTACCACGAGATATCGGAGGTGTTCTGTAAACAACAGGCTCTCTCAGATCCCCCGCACCGACCATATGACTGCGCCATTGACCTGTTGCCTGGATCTATGTTTCCACGGAGCCGTCTGTATAACATCTCCAGGCCGGAGCGGGTGGCAATGGAGGAGTACATTAATAATTCACTGGCGGCTGGGATAATCCGCCCTTCGTCATCACCTCTAGGAGCCGGGTTTTTCTCTGTGGGTAAGAAAGACGGGACCCTCCGCCCATGTATCGACTTCAGAGGTTTGAATGAAATCACGGTTAAGAACAAGTATCCACTACCACTCATGAACTCCGCCTTTGACTTTCTCCAGGGAGCTACAGTTTTTTCTAAGCTAGATCTTCGCAGTGCTTACCACTTGGTCCGAATTCGTGAGGGGGACGAATGGAAGACGGCCTTCAACACCCCCCTGGGACACTTTGAGTACCTGGTTATGCCTTTTGGCCTGACTAACGCACCTGCCGTCTTTCAGTGTCTTATCAATGACGTGCTTAGAGATATGTTGGGGAGATTTGTGTTTGTCTACCTCGATGATATCCTCATCTTTTCCCAGAGTCAAGCAGAACACGTCCAGCATGTCCGACAGGTCCTCCATCGGCTCCTGGAGAACCACCTGTTTGTCAAAGCAGAGAAGTGCGAGTTTCACGCCTCCACAGTCACCTTCCTCGGCCACATTATTGCCAGAGGTCAGGTGAGGATGGATCTGGAGAAGGTGGGAGCAGTCATAGATTGGCCCCGACCAGATACAAGGAAACAGCTACAGCGATTCTTGGGGTTCGCCAACTTCTATAGACGTTTTATCAGAAATTACAGCCGCACTGCTGCACCATTAACTGCACTTACCTCCCCAGCTAGACCGTTTCATTGGTCCTCTGAGGCAGAAGGAGCCTTTTGGATCTCAAGAAGAGGTTTACGTCAGCTCCCATTCTCATCAACCCTGACTCGTCCCGGCAGTTTGTTGTGGAGGTGGACGCCTCGGATGTGGGAGTGGGGGCAGTCCTGTCCCAGCGGTCACCCGAGGATAACAAACTTCACCCTTGTGCCTTTCTATCCCATCGTTTATCTCCCACAGAAAGAAATTACGATGTCGGGAACCGGGAACTGCTGGCCGTGAAGATGGCTCTCGAAGAGTGGCGACACTGGCTAGAGGGCGTAGATCAACCGTTTGTGGTTTGGACCAACCATAAAAACCTGGAGTACATCCGTTTGGCGAAGCGCCTGAATCCTCGTCAAGCCAGGTGGGCTCTTTTCTTTGGTCGTTTCAACTTTGCCCTTACCTACAGGCCCGGATCCAGGAATGTGAAGCCTGACGCACTGTCTCGGCTGTTCGAAAAGGAGGAGACTACTGCAGAACCCGACACCATAATACCCAGAGGTGAGAACGGCTCTGTAGCATCAGCCTGACCCAGGTAATGGCCCCCCAGGCCGTTTGTTTGTGCCTCTCTCTGTTCGTCCATCTGTATTACAGTGGGGTAACTCCTCCAGACTCTCATGCCATCCTGGCGTGGCCCGATCGTTGGCCTTCCTGCACAGACGGTTCTGGTGGCCAGAGATGAGGACCGATGTCCAGATCTTTGTCTCTGCCTGTCCCATCTGTGCACAGAACAAGGGTTCCAACCGACCCCCCCCCCCAGAGTACCTGCAGCCGCTTCCCATACCTCGTCGTCGGTGGTCTCACCTGTCACTGGATTTTGTATCCGGGCTACCACCCTCGAAAGGGATGACTTCTCACTGTGGTGGATCATTTTAGCAAATTCGCTCGTTATCTGCCTCTGCCTAAACTGCCCACAGCTAAGGAGACTGCCGAACTCCTAGTGTCTATGGTGTTCACGGTCCATGGCCTGCCCTTGGACATCGTCTCAGACAGAGGTCCACAATTCACCTCAGCCGTCTGGAAGTCATTCTGCCGTGCCATCGGGGCTACCGTTAGCCTGACCTCTGGGTTCCACCCTCAAGCTAACGGCCAAGCGGAAAGAGCTAACCAAAAACTAGAGACCACCCTGCGTTGTTTGGCTTCTTCCAACCCCACTTCCTGGACATCTCAGCTTCCATGGGTGGAGTACGCCCACAAAACGCTTCCCACATCTGCCACAGGTCTGTCACCCTTTCAATGTGTCTATGGTTTTCAACCCCCTTTGTTTCCCTCTCAGGAGAGAGAGTTGGCTGTTCCCTCCATCCAAGCATACATCCGCAGATGTCATCGCACCTGGCATCTAGCCCGGGCCACCCTTCTGAAGACCTCTGCCCAGTATGAGCGCCACGCCAACCGTCGTCGGACTCCTGCACCCTCCTATTCCGTGGGGTACAAGGTATGGCTCTCCACCTGAGACCTCCCGTTAAAGACGGACTCTAAGAAATTGTCACCTAAATACATTGGTCCCTTGGTAATCAAGAAGGTCATCACCCCCGTGACAGTCCATCTCCGACTGCCTCCCACACTCAAGGTCCACCCTGCCTTCTATGTATCTCTGCTTAAGCCTGTCCTCATCAGTCCATTACTCCCTCCTCTCCCGGCCCCTCCACCCCCCCAGCTTATTGATGGCCATCGGGCATTCACGGTTCACCGGATTTTGGACTCCCGCCGCCGGGGGCGCGGCGTGCAGTATCTTATCGACTTGGAGGGTTATGGACCAGAGGAGAGGAGCTGGGTTCCCCGATAGCAGGTTGTGGATGTCGCTCTCATACGGGCGTTCCTTCGCTCTCACCCTGAGAAGCCTGGAGGACCGCCTGGAGGCACTCGTTAAGGGGGGGTGGGTACTGTCACGAATCCCCGGGCTTGATTCTGGCTTTCTTGCTGCTCTGAGATTGCTGGTGGGCGTGGTCTCCAGTGCTCTTGACTACTCACCTGAGGCTCATCACATCAATCAAGCACACCTGTTCCTCATCGGGTAATCTACACTCTTATGAAAGCCAGATCAACTTTCCAGTCCCTGCCGGATCATTGTATCACACAAAGTTCCAGCCTGAACCTTGGACTCAGATCTTTCACCAGCACCACGGAGCACAGAGCACTGGAACCCGGACCACAAACCATCTTCCCTACCAGAACATTATCTCTCAGTTAAACTTCTCTGTTTTGCACTTATTTGTTTAATAAATTCACCATAATTGAACTGTAACTCTTGGTCTGCGTTTGAGTTCTGTCCCCCGGACCTGACGTATTTAAAATGTATTCACTACCTGCTAAGTGCAACTATTACGGTGCTTCACAGTCAGGGCCGCCGAAAGCACTGGGCAAACCAGGCAATTGCCCAGGAGGCCAGACACTAGAGGGCACCGCACCATGACGAGCATGAGCATCTCAAACTTGTGAAGAACTATCCGCGATATGTTTACATGCACACATTTTGTTTCAGTCAGACTGAATTCATTCCGATTGATGAATCCGAACTTAGTGTTTACATGACCACTAAATAAAGAGTAAAAGTAAAAGGAGAAAAAAGGAGAATTTTAGAATGACGGAACAGGGGACACTTATTTATATGACACTTTATTCGACAGGAAGAACAGCTCGTTCCGCACGTCATACGTCATTACTCTATTTCTATGTCATTGCACATGCGCAGTCCTTTCAGTTTCGGTTTTCAATCCGATCAAGTGTTTACATGTCCTCTCGATCGGATTAGAAAAGAAATAAACCATCCCTTTCAATCCAATCAAAATTTATTCGGATTGAGCTCAAGGTGAGATACCTGCTTAATTGAGATAAAGGTGTTTACATGAAGACTTTTCAGTCCGATTGAGCCGTCAACCCGATTACTAATGTATTCTTTTTTTGCATATGTAGCAAAACTTGGCTTGCTCAGTAGTGACTACGCCACCCCGAAATAATGGGGAAATAACCAAAGAATCAAGGACACGCAAATACGTTCCACTCAGAAGAGGCAAGAGGTGAGAGTTTCCGTTTAAACAGACAATCTTTTATTAGAGATAAAATCATTGACCAGCAATACATTTATCACCATAGAGGAGCACCAGTAGGTTGTCTTGGTCGAATGAAAAATAATAAGAAAAAAAAATTAATAAAGTTCGCTGCAGGGACTGAGGCTTCCTCTAAATCCCACAAATCAAAATCACCCTATAGTTCGATAACGATCCTCACACACACAAAGTCATATGGTAGATCCTTTAGTTGATAAATCAGCAACAGCGGGTGCTCCAACCTGGCTTTTATGACGCGAAGCCACACCGATGGAAGCCCTAAAGGCACGCCACACTTAAACAGATTGCAAGTTAAATCCAATCAAACTTCTCATAACATTGCAAACGCACCATATTAAGCTTACCTGAACGCTAGGAGCACACCGCAAACATACACAGCCTTGATGGCCCAACGTCACATTAAACAAGTAAAACCTGTCACAGACCTCACTAAATTCTCCATAGTCTGTAGCAATGAAAGAAAGGGGCGGTAATGCACAATAAAAAGTTGTTTGCCAACCACCATTAAAAGTCAGAAGAAGAAGAAGAATGAAAGAAAGGGGCGGGCTGTCAACCATGACGCACACCAAGAGGCATAAACAACAGGTTTATATACTGTAGCGGAGCGATAGCTCATTTACGGATTGGGTTGTTTTACACATTTCACAAACATCACTACACATGTAAACGTAGATCGTTTGAACGGATTGCCCAAAATTTCAATTAAGCACCAAATCTGCCGCAAAAATATCCAAGATAAATGAAGAGTTTCGCAGCAGCCAAAGAAAGAAAGGTCCTCTTTTAAATGGTGAATCAACTCTATCAATTCATTACACCTTAAGTAAACAGTAGGAATCAATGTGTGATAAATTGCCATTTTTCCTCTTAAAAATTTAAACGTAGGGGCCGGCCTATTCCTATTTTGCCCAGAGCGCTGGATTGTCTTCCCCTGGCCATGTTCACAGTGGTCAGAAAGGATTTACAAAACAAATTTTGGAATAATTCCCTCTTATAAACTCAGGGAAGTGAATTCAGATGGCAATTAAATTAGCACAAGGCCTTGGTGTTTGTCAACAACAACAAAAAAACTGGCAATTCTTTAAATTTTTAATTGGACTGCCAAATATAACAAACTAGATCAGTAGTTTTCAATCCTGGTCCTGGGGACCCACTGTTCTGCTCATTTTGTATGTCTCTCTTATCTGAAACACTCAGTTCAGTTAATGTAGCTCTCGTCTTATCTAATGAGCTGATGATCTGAATAAGGTATTTTAAACAAGGGAGACATAGAAAATGTGCAGAGTGGAGAGTCCCCAGGATTGAAAACCTCTGAACTAGATAGATAACTAGAACAGGATTCTTCAACTCCAACCCTGGAGGACCAGTTTCTTGGAGAGTTTAGTTTGAACCCTAAGGCTGTCCAAACATTTGAAGATTTTGCACCCGATTTTGCACCCGATTTGCACCCACTAGCAATCGGGGGGCGTGGCCTGATTCAAGGCTCGTCGCAAACGACTTTTTGTCCAAAAAATCCTTAATTGTGTGCTGTCATTATGATTATTTTACTGATTCCAATCACATCGGAGCCCGCACAATCCCAAACTCCTGATTGGGCTGCCTCTGACGTGATTCCCGCAATAGCCAATGAGAGCGAGCAAGCGTCACCTACCAGATGTTGCGTGCTTCTATAGCTGAAGTTGGCAGCCACAAACATGCCACGAAAGTGGAGTGTTGAGAAGGAAGATCACCCATATTCTTTTTTCTCATTTGTTTAACAAAACTCACGGCAGGAGAACCAGATGACAATGTCGATTGTCCTCCATTTGTTTTTCTTCTTAAGTCAAGTTTGATCTCTGTCTCACTGTAGAAATGTTACTACAATCGACAGGTGTGTGTTCTTGCGGTCCGGGCGAATCTTCTAGTGTGTGCATTCGGAGGATTGCAATGCTAAGAATCGGTTGAAACTGCCCTTATGTCTGTGGTCTCCCACAGTTTTAAAATTGGTTAAGATTTGAAAATCCTCTAGTGTCAAAAGCCTAACCAAACACACCCAAACATGTCAATCAAGGTGTTCAGAATTACTTGCAAATTACAGACTGATGGATTAAACTGGGAAAGATAATAAAGTCCTCAGGACACACCCTCCAAGACTACATAGACAGAGACATAGAGCAGCTTAAAGCAGGTTAATGTTGGTGAACTAATTAATACAGTTGGACAAGCAGTGTTTCAATAGAGCTGATGGTTCTTTACTGGACTTGACTGGCATTCCTGACGGACTGTCTATTGTGGAAACATGCTTTGGCCTCTTTTTTGTAACACAATTCACACATTGTGCACAGTATTGTTATTCCAAACAGAGACTAAACTGGTTGATGTGTTAATGTGTTTCAGTGCTGGGTTATGGTTGTTTTTTTTAAAGCCCTAAAAAGAGGTTTGGCATTAAATATTGAAAGCATCTTAATTGATTAACGCATGAATTAGACCAATCTTTCTCGCTCTCTTTCTCTCTTTATATATTCAGAAATTCTGCCAGTTTATTTTATCTTGCAGGGTTGTACCCTGTGGTGCATGCAAGTGTTAAATTGAGTTGAGAAATATGCTCGCAGCTTCTCTCTGCCTGTGATCGAAAATTAGGTCATGATCATGACTAATTGAGGAGAAGTAATTATGTCACAGACCCTTCATTATCGCATGTCTTATTTGTTGTTTTTGCTGTCAAGCCTAATTTAATGTTGTGTTAATTGGCTTAACATATGGCCTCATCCTTCACAGCTTTGAAGTGTTAAGACAAATGCATTCAGCCACTCATATTGGCTGAATTTTTGTTTTTAGCTTGAAATTGCTACTAATGATATGCTAATGTGTGATAGATTGAGAAAATTCCAAAATATGTTTAATTAGGACCACTGAATTGTTTTATGAATATCAACATTAGGCTTTACATAGTGATTCTCAACTGGTCATGAATCTGTAATACGTGACAGTTTTGACAGGATGTTTTGACAAGCAATGCTACAGGTCTGTGTCCCCTCCTTTCCTCTGGTTTTCTGTCACAATGAGGTACAAACTCATTTTCCAGAACCTTCACTTTCTCTGTTCCTCTGCGGTAGAAGAGCTTCCAGCCTTCAGCTGATCAGTTGTGAGTGACCATTACAAACTTTAAGAAACAGCTCATGACATGCTGCTCCCATAACCGTAACAAAATACAACAATATACCTCAACACTTGAGTTTATTAACACACAGATTAACAGAAGTGCTAATAAATAATGCATTACAGTTTCACTTGTGGTTGGATTCTGAAGATTCTGGTTGCGGGTCCTCCAAGTTCTGAGTTGGAACTCCGATTTGAGGTGGTGTTCCATTTAAAAGTTTCCACTGGGAACTCAGAATTTTCTATTCCCAAGTGCAAATAAAACACATAATTTTCACACTCTAAAGAGGCACTGTTTTTTAACAAAGGTTCTGAAAACCACTGACCACATTATGGTGTGAAACTTGTACAGTGTGAAATAATGCAGTGTTAGAATATTAGGGCAAGATGCTTAGCAATATGTGCCTCATATTCAAATACCTTGGACAGACACAGAAACAATGAAAGGTGTATAAACTGTAGTTTCAGTGTTTGAGGCGGAGAAATGTTAAATGGTGACAGAAAATGCATCAGTTGGAGTTAAGAAAAGTTGTATTCTTACAGTCGAAAAGTCCGTTCTGGAAACAACTATAGTTGGCAATGTATAATTTGAGGATGTGCAATGCTAGAGCTATTATGTAAACAGGTCGCATGCAGCATTTGACCAATCAATGACACCGAGACCACAACTATACAACGTTTAAGGCTGCCAAACACTACAAGATTTTCGGGATGATTTTGGACCGATTTCTCCCCTTCTGACAATCCTAGGTAAATCCAGATTATCTTGATGGTTCAACAGATTATTTTATTAGATTTTCCTGTGGTGTGAGGTGTGTTAAGAATGATTGAATCTGCTCAGAAGAATTCTGGCTAGAAATGGCTGAGAGTGCAAATTAAATAGGCAGTCGGCTCCACTCGCTTTGGGTGGCTGAAAAGCCATTTGTCTGTGCAAGTGCACAAATGTGAACCAATCAGGCTTCAGTATTTCGGAGAAAATGGAGTTTTCCCATAGCGTCAAGAGAAAATCTCTGACGCAATACGAGTGAACTGTATTGAAAGGGAACTTTAGTTGTTATACAACTAAACTCGTCACTAAAGAACATTGAAGAACAATATTAAAGTATTTTCATTCATGTATTTGTGTATCTACAGCTGCATTTGTTATCAAATCAACAGAGAACACACTTGTAATTTTGATGATACTATTTACTTTTGATAAATGCATTACTAGAATAAAATGCAGTGCTTCATTATGCGGTGAATATTGAACTGTTTTGCCAACATAAGAGTGTTTTCTGTTTGCTGTGTTCATTGTTTTGAGAGCAACTTTTGGAGAAATGTGTCAAATCGACTGAGTCTGAACCATCAAATTCAGAAGATTTATAACTTTTTGATGTTACTTATTGGGTGCCTCATTTGCAATACAAGCCTATTCTGTTAAATAGCTTTCAGTTCTCATTTTAGTTTGTGCATATTCAAATTTGACACAATGGCAATTTTACACCACCTACTTCAATATTTAAAGTTGATGTATCTCACAGTGATCAGTTCCTTATACTGTATTTTTTCTCTAAATTTCTAAGCATACAGTATAAGTATATATATATATATATATATATATATATATATATATATATATATATATATATATATATATATATATATGATTTCCATTACACAAGAGTAGATGTTAAAACTTCATGCTGATTTGTACTGAGTCTTGTTAGTGGTATTAACTAGTGATTTTTATTTTTACTTATTCTATGCCCTATATACTAGCGTTATAAGCTAATCTGTGGTAAAACTAAAACTAAGGCTAAAACTGGGTACATTCAATTATCATGAAAACACATCCCAGCGAACGGTTGACTCGGTACCCATGTGTTACTTACCCCTAGGTTCATTTTTGGCCAGAATTGTCCTTTAATATTGTCATGAAACAGAAGGATTCATACCGGTAAATTGAATAACAGGTTTATTTGCTGAAGTATGAGATCACAATGATGAAAGCTGGTGAGTAACTGAAGAATATAGAGGACTGGATGGATATCTGAATGATATCGGATCTTATCTGATGCAGGTTCTGAAATGGAGATCGAGGCCAATGACTGAAGACAGATGAATGTAGCTGATGACTGAAGAAGGATGCAGGAAACAGATGGCTGAAGGTAAATCATTCAGAAAGTTATCACAAAGGTAAGGAGTCAGGTTTGTGTTCTCTGAGGGTATGACGAGACCTTACAATGGTGAACTGCAGTGAGAGGAGTTATATAGTTATAGAGTTATTCCTGCTACTATTTAAAAAACAAAACAAACAAAAAAAACGTGTTAAATTAAACTGAGAGGGGTCATAGCACTTACGTATTGTTGTCCTACTGTTAGTTTAACTGCTTTTATTGTTCTCATTTGTAAGTCGCTTTGGATAAAAGCGTCTGCTAAATGAATAAATGTTAATGTAAATGTATGCTGGGTGATGATCAGTGAAGATTGGTGACTGGTGACGGTGGTTAGTACTCTGGTGACTGGGAACGAGTGGGTGGAGTGTAGTGACTGGAAGTGACTGGTGCTGTCGATGTTGTTGACTCTGTGACAAATATCCACAGAACCTTTCAATTGCACAAAAGTTTCTTTATTGTGGAAAAAGGTTCTTTAGATTATTAAAATGTTCCTCATACTAAGAATCTTTTTTTTTTAGAACTGTTCACTGACATTTCTTTTTCAATTCTGCCTAAATGAATACATGATGCTAGCTAACTGCATGATTTGTATTATCTTATTTGTATTATCTTGTACATTTCTGAAATATGGACATTAGACACAGTCAGGTCTGATAAAAGATTACTCAAAATTGTAATGTAGAAACATGCATGTTCTGTCAAACTACTTTTACACAATATGTATTGTGAAAAGTGCTATACAAATAAATGTGAACTGAATTTAATTGAATTGAAAGGTTCTTTGGGGAATCCAAAATGGTTCTTCTATGGCATTACTGTGAAAATACCCTTTTGGAACATTTATGCTTAGAGTATAGTTGGATATTAATTGGGTATAAAAGACACATCTCTTTAGAATCATTAATTTGTGAATCGGACTACACATGGTCACACTATGTTTGTTTTTGTGTGCATCACCGAAGATGTTGTAATAAAAAGACTAGTTATTTGTATGTCTATTAAGACTGTCTATTTTCCGTTTTATTAGTGGCAAATCACATTCAGTTCACAAACAAGTTGTATGGACCACTTTTAGGGTACTTTTTTGATAATATACGCTGGAGGAAATATATGGGTGTGTAAATGAGGACAGATTTTTTTATTTCTGTTTGAACTAGCCCTTTAAATTGTCAGAATCAGTTTCAAAGGTAGCCGTCTACTTACGAGTGTAAATGAGGACATGGGCACAGCGGTGATTCAGCCTGGGGATTCGGTCCCCCAGTGAGACTCACAGTAAACAGCAGTGATATCAGTAAGTCCCCACAGACAGAGGTATGCTAGGTCACATCACCTCCGTGCCACTTTCAACAACTCTCAGCCCAAATATCAATCATCCTTCCTCTCTCTCTTTTAGCTGTTCACAGCAGGTTGTGTTTACCTGAGCATTACAGCCATCTCCGGCTTTTGTGAATGACTTTGAAGAGTCCTGCGTGAGCTGCCCTCGCTGTGCCATTGAATGTTGAAGATTGTTTCCATAATTCATGGATTCAACTGTGCCTTCAACATCAGGGCTTCCAGTATCTGTGCTCATGTTTTGTTGTTTTTATACCGTGCAGCCTGGAAGTGACTGGCGATGTCATGATACATCAACACCTTGAGTCTTTTCTCACTGACATTCAAGCTGCACGCCAATGCAAAATGTTCACTATTGGAACCAATCAGCTGTGAGGCCAGATTTCAAAAAGAGTAAAGAAAAGACGACGAAAAGAAATCTTAATATTTTTTTCAGTGGAAATCCATATCTATAAAATAGACTTTGGCCTATTTTAAAACAGTGAATTAAATACTTTTATTTCCAGACAGAAAAAGTGGACAGAGTAGTGCATCAAAAATAGAAACTAATCGCACCCCACAACAGGCACTTGCAGAGTAGACAGCTATGTTGAATAAAATGGGAGCGATCTAAATTTGTCACATCTTTTAACCCTTTCATAATTAAAAGCAGCACCAAAAAAGTACACTCCATTTGCTGTATGCCATCTCTCTTTCATGAACAAAGGAAACAGAACATTTAAAACCCTTTTCAATGCCAGAGAGTGACATCTGCAACAGCTTTGTATTCAGTTGAAAGTGCTTTACTAATGTAAAACACAGAACATATGACAAAAGGTTTTTCTTTTCTTTTCTCCATCCTGTTTCCCTCTCTTTCTCTCAAATATCCATCTAAATAAAAAGATGCAAAATAAGCACAAAAAAAAGAAAAGATATTAAAGAAAATATAAAAAAAACAAGAGCTGTTAGATCAGCTTAAAGACTTCAACACCATGCAAATTCTAAACATGTAGAGACCACAAGATCTGGAAAAGGACTGACGGTCTTACAGATTCACTGAAATCTTAATACAAACATAATAAACTATCAACCTTGAAAATACAATATAATATTGGTATCCAAGCCAAATACCAGATGAGGGAATAACTGAAACTGAATAACTGCATGACTGAAAAAGAACAGCCAGTTTATTTAGAGAAGTAATATGGTGAACGTGAAATGGAACATGGAAATATAGATTTCATATATATATATAACATTAGATATCTCTTTTTTGTAAAAGGGCTGACACACAAACACTCTATAGCTCTCTAAGTGTCTCTATAGTGAACAGATTCTGGTTGCCTATGTAGTTTCAGCCTCTTATATAGATTGATGCAGAGAGTTATTCTGCTCAAAAGAGCCCATGTGTGGTGTTAAGATCTCACTGCAGGGGGATTCAAAAGTGCTGAAACTTCAAATCAGCACTTAGAAAAACCTACTCACAGATGAAATGGTAACATGTGTTATATACCCCTAGATAGACAAACAGACATATGAATATGTTTTGTGCTTTTCAGTAATGTGAATATGAATAAAACCATGAGCATATACGAATGTGCTCCAGCTGACTGAAAGATTGCATGCATTACTTCATTGGGCATACTCTATAAAGCAATGGAACATTTTCATTGCTAAAGCAAACTATCTTTCTTATATTAAAGCATCTTTTTTATAATACAATACAGTATGCAAGTACTTAAAGTCCCCATGAAATCAAATTTTATGTTTTTCGGCTTTTAGTATGAATATGTTAGACTTCAGGTTATCTATTAGCTCGTGTGCTCGATTAACAATGACATCATTCAAATTTAGAAGATAAAAGCATTCAAAACTTACAGTCTCTCACTTCCGCCAAAATGGATAAATGATTTTGATGACATGACTCTGCACTTCAGCTTCTCATCAGATTTTCTGTCCAATCAAATGCTCTCTAGGATCGAAAGCATCCCGCCCCCTACAGTCTAAATAGATGTTGAAGCTGTATCTTGTTCACACAATTACTATTTTTTACATGGTGAATGGCACATTGTGCATTATATAAGGGATAGGAAATTATTCAGACAGTTTAAATATGCATTCCATTTGGGTTAATGAAGCCTGGTTTCTCGTTAGTGTCCCGCGAACCGCCGCAGTGCGTACAAAGTCTGCTGCAGTCCAGAGACACAATAGCACAGAGCGGATCATATGCGCTAGTCAGCGAATACCAGAAAACATATTGGACCAATTTGAAGGAGATTAGGAGGAGAAACGGTTAGAAAGACTAGGCATTAGAAACAGCACTGATGAGAAAATTACACACTTTTCAAACTACACATCCTCAGCATGATTACGTTCACTGTTTTCCTTTAGTAACAGTTTCGCATTAAATCTAAAAGGGGAATCTATGTTTTGCCGAGCTCAACGGCTCTGGCCGAGCTGTGATATAAACTAAACGCTATTGGCTATTTTAAAATAGGAGAGGAGCTGCTCAATGTGTCCCGCCCTGTCTTTCTGTTTCAGTGAAAGTTACGTCAACATATTGAATAAAACTGTGCATTTCAAGGCACTTCAATGGGCCTTTAAAGAATAGTTTACAAAATAAAAATGTCACTATTCATTGTTTTTTTATTTTGTTGTGCGGCATAAAAAAATACTTTTTTTTTGAAGAGTGTTCTTTTTCCTGCAGTGATAATTTATTGATCCCATGTTTATCTGAAAGGACCATAATATTAGTCCAAATGACTGCACTTTTTTCCAAGTCTTTTGAAATTGTATAAGTGTGTGAAGAACCGATTAAACATTATTTAGGCTCATTGGAATAACGTCCTTTCAGTTTTATCTAAAAATTATTATGCCTTTTCTAGGGGATGAACAAAGTAATTTCTTTATGGCATAATAAATGGTTGGGTTGGTGGATTCCAAAAAAAAAAATGAATTTAATTAATAAAGATTAACTATTAATAACAAACCACAGCTCACTGAATAAATAGATAAGTTGTAGTTTTTATAAATGATAAGGATCCATGACTTCAGGGTTGCCTATTAGTCCAAAATAAATAAATAAATAAATTACCTAATTGTATAACAACTGATTAGAAAATAAAGCGGCTGGTCATCCCTTCAACAATAACAAATTCGTTAACAACAGTCTCTCATAACATTAGCAATCATCGACCAGATCTGGAATCCAGGAGCTCTCAATCCAACAGCATTCAAACCACGAGTGAACTTGCCGCAGTATGAAACCATAAATATTTAGACCTTTCCAAGCTGAAGCAGTCAATGACATCCTTTCAGCACACCACCGGACATCCTATCATAGGAGATAGCTCACAAAAAAGAAAGAAACATGGAGAGAAACAGAGCACACAGCGCAGGGGCACTTTATAAAGAGCTAAAGTAAACACCAATCATAATGCAGATGAATGTGAATCTGGCAGTGTTTTATTACATTGGTTGTTATCGTGGAAGTTTGTAAAAGAAATGTCTGGGCAGTGGCACTAAAAAAGTGAATGCTCTATTGCATTTGAAAATAATGTACCACCTACACTAAACACTACCCTAAACCTAACTCCAGATCTCGAGGTTCAGTTTCCTGAGTTTAGCTCCAACCTTGATCACTCTCACTTAACTTTCTAGTAATCCAAGACTCTGTAGGAAAGTGTATGAGGACCAGATTTGAGAACTCCTGACCCAATCAATAATGTTAACAAAAGTGAATCAACCTAACGTAAAATAAAAATCCATTTGCTTAAGTCTTTGAGCTCTTTTATCATGACTTGTGCTTTACTGGACTCATACACAAGCACCCAGTTCTGTACTAGGTGAGCTACAGTGTAACTTTTAAAAAAAGCTATTAATAAAGAGCTGGTTATGTAATGCAAATGTCAAAATATATTAGTTTACAAATAATGCACAATGGTAAAAGTGTGTTAAGGTCACAACATAATTGTCCAAGGAACTCTGTAAAAAATAAGTCATTATTAATCAATGTGCCACTGTAATGGTAATTTGTTTTAAAAGAAATAAAAGTTTTCAATTGTAAAGTAGTGAAGTGTATGTATCTGATATTTTAAGTTAAAATACATTCTCTTAACCCCGTTTTTTGTTCATTGACTACTATCAATATGTCATTTATGGATTCATGGATCTCCCCCAATAGTGTAAACACTGAGTCCCCCAGGCCCCATCAAAACACTGAGAGTGGTCCGCAGAGATCTGTCAATCTCTTTACAGCTCAACCTATAGAGTGAGTTTGGGGCATGGCTACTGTAGAAAATGGAGCCAGAGGGTGTTTAGCCAGTGTGGAACCATGTCTGATTAGTTACATGAGAAAGACATTCAGCCTCAGGCGTGAAAGACAAATTTTACAGCATTTAAACCATCAAAGATTAAACAGGTTATGAAAACATCAACGCGAACAGGGCATTGCGATGCAACGCGCTACAGTGGACTTCAATACAACATCATTGTACACCAGTTCAGAAAGACAAATGTACATGTTTATAATGTTTTTTGACCAGTGTTTCTCAACCCTGTTCCTGGAGGCACACAAACTACACATTTTCTACACAACCCAACTCTTCCTAATCAAACACACCTGATTCAACTCATCAGCTTGTTAGTAGAGACTCCAAAACCAGATAGATAGACCAGATAAGACATCCAAAATGTTAAAATGATGAAAAAAAATGCACCTGGTGCAGATATATGGCAAGCCGTTTTTATGGCAAGCCGTTTTAGCTTAAATTGTACCCAGCCTTACGGCCGTTTCACACCGCAAGCGTCAGCGGCGCGTGAGCAGCGCGTATTTTTTTCCGACGTGCATGTTAATCAATGAGTGCGTTCACACCGCGAGCAGGAGCAGCGCGTGACGCCGGTTTCACACTGCACGCGTTAGCAGAGCGTAAGCAGCGCGTATTTTTTCCGGCGCCCATGTTAACAGATTAGAGCATTCACACCGCACGCAGAGGCGGCGCGGCAGCGCGTAACAGGAGCAGAGCAGGAGCAGCAGTGCCGCGATAGTTTCGTCGCCCAGTCTATTTTTGCCGCGCCGCTTACGCTGAATTAAAGTGACAATGCATTGATCATGGTCAAAATACACAGCAGTTTTACCCAAAAATCGCATTGATGATAACTATTGTGTTTTAAACAGTCAATCAAATGACCTTCATCAATTTAAAAAGAAAACAAATGTCCAAAAACAAACTTGTTGCCCAAACTACAAAAACAAAGATGAACCAAACGTTATATAATATATTAATTAATAAAAAAAGCTTCTTGACAAGTCTTTTCTCTTAAATGTATTTGAAAACGAAATAAAGCAATGCCAACTTACCCATTATAAAGTACTCTGTCTGTACACACACCGCGGTTCAGCCGCGCGCGTCAAACGCTGCCAGTGTGAAAGCAAAACGCGCGTGTCCTGCTTCTGCTCACCGTACGCACTGCTCCTGCGCTGCTTACGCTCTGCTGATGCATGCAGTGTGAAAACGGCCTGAGCGTCAAGCAGGAGCGTCCCGTGAGCAGCAGTGAAGCGGGGGTTTCGGCTTCGAGTCTATTTTTGCTGCGCTGCTCACGCTCAATTAAAGTGAAAGCACACTTTTGATGGACAAAATTAATGATTTCACACAAAAAGTGCCCAAAACGCATAGAATTTGCATGTCTAGTGTGTTAACAAGAACTGCAGTATGTCAGAAAAGGAAATGAAGACTAACATAAAGAAAATAAAATTTTATAGAAAATGTACCCATTAAACTTGTTAATTATTCAGTTTGGGCTTTGAACAAATTTCAAATGTGTTTATGACCAACTTCTAAAAACAAATTTTACAAAAGTCTTTGTAAAGAAATGCTTGCTTATATGTAGCCTGGGAGCCGCTGTTGTGACGCTGTACAAACGCTTCCAGTGTGAATACTCGCGTGCGTCTGCAGCTGCAGTGACGATGTAGTTGCGCTGACGTGCTGCTCACGCGCCGCTCATGCTTGCGGAGTGAAACGGCCGTTACTCGTCGTAATTGCATTTTTACTAGTAAGAATTCAATTAGAGAGCTCTACAATTCAATTCTTAATAGTAACAATTACAATTAGAGAGCTCTCTAATTCAATTCTTACTAGTAAAAATGCAATTACAATGAGTAAGGCTGGGTACAATTTAAGCTAAAACGGCTTGCCATACTGATACGTTGGCTGGGTTAAACCGAGTAAAGCCAAATAAATAGGCGTTCTTTCCTTTCATTTCAGATGCAATGTCCGCATTTAGAGCCCGTTCACATATTGCGTTTTGTGCGCGTGCAAATTCGTTATTTCAAATGTAGGCGCGCTGCAAGCGCGCTCATAATGGAGCGACGCCCTCATTTTTCCAGGCGGGCCTATGCCGCTGCAAAATGAAAACAGGCTTGTTCGACTTGAACCAGGCACTTCACAGACAGATCGTTGAAAGGTATCAAAGTACAGCGAGAGCAATTAGAGAGCAGGCGGCTCTGTATGCTTTTGAATCGCTCTCGCGGTAGTTTGATGTCATTCACCGATCTGTCTGTCCGCTACGCTCCCTCCGTGCCAGTGGACACGCACCATAACGGTAGAGATCCACTTTTGCGACACGACTGTAGCGTGGTGTCACACGCCTCTCCAAATTTGTAAATTGATGGGCGTTCCTCAAGTTTACCGCTATGGGCGTGGTTTTGACACAGCGGCCAGTCTAGAACAAAGCCCCCTCGAGAGACTACTTCTATTGGATAGACGCGTCGCGTTTGACGGATTCATTTGCATAAAGATGGGCATCGGCCAGCTTTTTGACGCGCAGCATTTTTCCAAATGAAGCGCCGCCTTCCCGGGATGCTTTGCGGGCGCGTTACAGTCGCGTGACGTCACCCATAGGAATAAAGTGGAGTGCGGCGCGACTGAAGTGTTGCACGGACAAGTGGATCTGCACCGTCACATCACAACTTTTCAGAATGCCGCAAGCGCGCCGCAGGTCATGTGACAAAAACCAACCGATCAGCTTCGGCCTTTCCGTAACAACATCTAAAGCTCGGCCGAACAGCAGATCATAGCTGTACAGGGTGGGTTTTTATTTCTCATCTCTATAAATATGTAGTAGTAAAGCTAATGCAAGGGCTAGAAATCAATTAATCCTTTGCTGATACTTCCTCGTCATCATGGAGAGCGCAGTTCATGGTTGCAGAGCAAAGACAGACGCCATGGGAGCGCACACGCTTGTGGAGAGGAGAAAGTTTTCATGCGCACTTTCCATGCGTTTTTAGTCGCGATATGTGAACGGCCCCTTACAGAGTTGGCAAATTACAATATTTTTGTCATCTTCATGAAATACTGATGTGTGGTGTCTGCTGGTGACGTTCGCCATTGTGAATTAATTTATGGTTAATGCACGCTCGAGTAGTCGATTGTGTACGACAGCGCCGACTAGTGGTTGACTCAGATAGCATGTAACCATTGAAACAATGTTGAGTCAGTGTTGATGCGTCAACGCTGATTACATTGAAATGACGTTAGAAAGTGATGTTGCTTTAGCATCACTCTTGCACCCTCAGTTAATATTGAAATAATTTTGAGAATTCAACGAAAAATCAATGGTAATAGTATTGATTCAACATTACAAAGTGATATTTTATCAACATCACTTTTGCACCCTCAGTTAATATTGAAATAATGTTTAGATTTCAACCAAAAATCAACGGCAATAGTATTGATTCAACATTACAAAGTGATGTTGTTTCAACGTCACTTTTGCACCCTCGGTTAATATTGAAATAATGTTCAGATTTCAATTACAAATCAATGGTGTTAATATTGCTTCAACATTACAAAGTGATGTTGTTTCAACATCACTTTTGCATCCTCAGTTAATGTAGAAACTATGTTGAACAAAAAATTAATGGTAATGCTATTGAATCAACATTACACTATGATTGATTCTACATCACTGATGCTGAATCAATATTGAAGTTAACAAAAATAATCAATGGTAATATTGTTGAATCAACGTTACACTATGATGTTGAATCTACATCACTGCTGTTGAATCAGCTTTGAAATTAACAAAAATAATCAATGGTAATATTGTTGAATCAACGTTACACTATGATGTTGAATCTACATCACTGCTGTTGAATTAACACTGAAATTAACAAAACTAATCTTTCGTAATATGGTTTGATCAATGTTACAATGTGATGTTGATTCTAAATACATTTAGTTGAAACAGAAAATACAACTGAAAAGGAATGTCAAACAATGTTGCCATCCGATGTACCAAGTTAATGTTGAAACAACATCAACATTTCAACTACACTTCAGTGGTGTGTCAACAAATTCCTGACCATTTCAAAATTTGGCGAAAACCTTTTAAAATATAAATGACACCTTTCCAGCAGTTGAGTAAATTTATTTTATTCAATCAATCAATGACAAAAATATATAAAAGATTATTCGTTAAAAAAGAAAGGGGGAGAAATAGGACAAAAGCATTTCAACCTTTAAAAATAAAATTGGCTTCAGAAGTCTGTCATAACTGCAGGTGGTCCAACTGTTCAGGTTTTTAAAAATCTGTCTTGCATCAGACTACTGCCTCTTTTCCTTTGGGTTCTCTGAAATCTGAAAAAGAAAGCATGATGTTACTCAAGAAAGAGTCAATTCAGTTGTCATACATACAGTCACATTCAAGAATGTTAATATACTAAACACAATACGATCCACTTTTTTTTTTTTTAAGTTGCTGAACACAAAATATTCTTACTACAATTATAGTATTGTTAAATTCTGTTTATTTAATTTATTTTTCTAAAATCTATTAATGCTTCAATATCAAAAGAAAGTACTATGGCAGGGGTGTCCGATTTTATCTCCAGCCCTAATTAAACACACCTGAGGCAGATAATCAAGGTCATTAGGATCAATGAAAACTTCCAGGCAGGTGCTGGAGCTAAACTCTTCATGAAGAGGAACAAACACCTCTGAGCTATAGCCATTATCTACATCTCACTTCATTTTCTGTGAAACTACTTGGCATTCAAGTAACAAGTTTATCTTGTAGAATAAAAGAGCTTAGGTTTTTTCAATGAAAATTTCTTTAAAGGGATATTTCAGCCCGTAATGAAAATTCTGTCATCATTTACTCACCCTCAAGTTGTTCCAACCCTGTATGAGTTTCTTTCTTCTGTTGAACACAAAATAAGATATTTTAAAGAATGTTGGTAACCAGAAAGCTGACGGTGGCCATTGATTTCCATAGTAGGACAAAAATACCATGGAAGTCAATGGCTACCATCAACCATCACGTCTGGTTACCAACATCCTTCACTCTATCTTCTTTTGTGTGCAGCAGAAGAAAGACATTCATACAGGTTTGGAACAACTTGAGGGTAAATAAATGATGACATAATGTTCATTTCAGGCTGAACTATCCCTTTAAAGCTGCAGATTCACCTTATGTAGACCTTAATGTCTTTAAATATCACAAAATAGCCTTGTCAGTCACTTTCTTAATAAACACAAGATGTTTTTTGTTATTGTGTTTCAGTGGAAACAAGCTAAACTGAATGGAAATCAGTTACATTTCTCAAATTGAATACAGATTTAGGAATATGGATGGTTACCTGATTGAGCAGTGATAAGGCTCAGGATATCATCAAGTCCCAGGTCAGATGATTATGCTGTCGACAACAACTCAGTGTATAATCAATGTCAGCATTATCAGGAGGGTGCTTCTCATTTTTCATTTATCTGCCTTCACTCCTACTAAAGGAGCTCTGCATGCAGTGTAACATTCTTGCTCATGTTCATGTATCCTGCACTTCAAAAAAAACTGTTAAATGATGTTAGAACTTTATTCAGGAAATTCCTAATAAACTTTACTAAAGCAAGATGCATCTTTTAAGAATGTAGAAAAATAGATGCTTTATTCAAACAGTTTAATAACTTTTTAATGTATCTAATTACAGTGAGCAACAATGCAAATAAGCACACAAAACAAAGGAACAGAGAAATAAGGTAGATGCACCATGTTTGAAACTGTGCTAGAGAAGTCATGTAAGTATGTCAGGTGCTTCAACAAACAAGAGGTCTGTATAGGATACACCTATGTTTTCTCTCTAATGAGGAAGCATTAGACTACTGAGAAGTGCACATGCAAAACCAAAATGGGCGTTCACCAATCAGTGGCCAATTTCAAACTACAATAAATGTTTTTCAACCATTTTTCAACAGACTTGCTAAAATCATGAAGGCCCACCCCTAAACCAAGCCCCCAGTGGATTAGAGCAAATCGGGTAAAGCGGTTGAAAATGCCCATTGTGGTTTGAAAACACCCCACTGATTGAGAAACACCCACTAGTGTTCTGCAGAGATACATGCCTGAATGATCTTGCTCGTCAACTACAAATCACTGTTAGTTCAATGTCACTGTCTCCACCCATGTGTGCTGTTGGCTTTCATCAATTTCAATGCTGATCCAACGCACTTTAAACATGGAAATTTCAATCTCAACCAAAATGATGGTTTGAATCAGAAATCAACATTGTATCAATGTCACCATGCTATCTGGGTGAAGTAGTCGATCTCTCGACTACTCGACTAGTCTGTGCAAGCCCTAGTAGAGACACATTTTTCAAATAAGCCTATGTTGCAACCAACATGACTGAGTGAGGCCCTGTCACAAATGGCACACTTTATATGCACTTTTGGTCTTATGGACTTACAATGGCTGCCGCATACGCATGACCATTTAGTCCATGAGAAAGCAGGGGGTCCCATTTGTCATTTTAGATTTCAGAAGGTAGCTCGCGAGAGCCACCTTTGCGGTCGATATGCACCCTAGATGCACACTTTTGCCGAGACTGCACTGAAGAGAGCTCAGCAGACTTCTACCCGACAATCAAAGCGGAATTACGTCACGAAAGGGGGCACTCATAGGAAGACTGTGAGTGTTTAGGATGCCATTTGGGACAGGGCTCTGTAACTAGTAACAGTGACGTTGATGTGCACTATCACACAGAGCTGTCATTCTCTGCCCCAATATGTTATTTTTTTTCTTTGAAATTTTTTTGTTTATTAATTTTTATAAAATATTTTATTATTCACAATTAAAGTCCTGATGAAGCAACTGCAACAAAAGTAAAGCTTTAATGCTCTAGTTGATCTGTAATTGTATGTTTAAAGTGTATGGTCCCTATACACAAAAAATTTGACATTCCTGATAATAACTTTTGTGCAGGAAGTTAATTGTCATTCATTTCAGTTAAATACCCGCTCATTAACAAGCTTATGAATATGTCCTTGCCACAGGGCACGTTCTGAACTGGGACATGCCTTCAAACTGCTTGGATAGTGTGTCCTATGTGCTTTAATTTGCAATTGTGTGGCAGGAGTTTAACAGTTGCTGGACTTGGGAGACATGAGTCTCTAACTTTTTTCTTTATTTTTTTTAACAAAAGGTGGTTCCATCCACTGCACCTTTTCTGGCACCATTTTCTAAATCCACATTAAGGCTGCATTGAATTTGTAGTATTTCCCAAACAAGTATCCGTGCACACAACAGACATATTCACCTCAGAGAAGAAAGTACATGGATTGTATTTCATTTAGCATTTTTATTAATCTTGATTCCTCACAACTTGTGTTTTTTCTGGGCAAGTCGGAGTGAACTGCTATGCTAATAAAGTCATGAATGTGCAGTCGAGTACGGAAGACCAACGGTCAAGGTCAGGATTTTCGTTAAATAATACATTTGATCTCTGTTTCTCACAAAACCCTATTGTATACCCCCAGAACGCTTGGCATATATGACACGTGTCGCATGGGACCATTCTGCAATACTTTTGCATCTTTCTGAAAAAGATTCTGGTCAATTTCACTGCCATTATATGGAGGTGTGAGCAGGACATTTTATTTTTTTTTAAATTCCCCCTTTGTTGTCCAAAAAGGAAAGTGGGCATATGACATTATAACAACACCGGTGTGTTGTAATATTTGAGATTAGAGTAAAAATATACAGGCTCCTTTAAAAACGTGCAGCTTGCTGATGATGTCATCAGTGTTCGATCATCTTCAGTCTGTTGCATGGAAGATATCAGTCTCTTATCCTGGTTCTTATCGTAAGCCATCTGCTAATTTATATGCTAACATCTGCTAAAGTATCGCAATATTATAGTAATTTGTGTTTAGTGTACACAGTTTAGTGATACAGTTAGCACATGGTAACTGCACAGTACATACAGTATATCAGTATAAAGATTCAAATGAAATCTTTATACTGATATATGTACTGTGCAGTTACCATGTGCTAACTGTATCACACTCAGATATGTTGTCAATAGGCTTGTTTGAGATTAGCAAAATCTGTGCAGAACCGAGATGCATGCTGGTTAGACGTGTTGTCTGACTTGCTCTAATGTAATACTGATGTATGTCAAAAAACTCTCATGGTGGCGAGGCGGCCATGAATGCAGAATTGTGCAATCGGGCACAGTTGCTCTGCCCTGACTGCTCTGATCAAAAGCAAGATGGAAAACGACTTTCTGACGGCACAGCGTAATGCTCATTAGTTTAAACATCCATGGTATATTTTAAAATGTTTAATTTTAAAACTCTGATATCATGTTTTTATGTGTATGAATTAAGAGTGAATATTCCCAAACTCTCTGACAGTGCCATCTCTCTGTGGGTTATGTGATTGTTGTCATATTTCTAAAAAATATATAAAACCTTGTCTGTATTAAAGTAAAAATTGATTGATAAACACGTCTTGCGGATGGAATAAAATAAGTTCTTTGGGTGTCTTGTTCCCTTTCGATAAGGTTCAAATCGCAATGTGTTAGTATAAACTCAAAGCTGACTCGGCTTCATGGCGAACAAATTTCACTCTGCAAGCCGACTACAAAAGAGCATATTTCATTTCTAAAAGAGCAGAGCGATGTTTGTGGCTCATGCAGGGCTGCCCTGCATCCCTCGGGCGAGCTCTCTGAGTGCATCAGCTGTCTGGGCTGTGCCCACGCAGAGACTGCTCTGACAGAGAGCAGCTGCTCTTACTGCAAGAGCATGAGTCTTGCACTGCTGCGCTCGCGGATCGTTTTCTTCAAAGAAAGCGACCCCGCCTTGCACGCTCTCCCAAATTCTTCCCTTCTTGAGCTGAGACAGAAGAAACATCGGAGCTGTGGTGCGGAGCAACAGGGCTGCAGCGAGCTCATGTCGGCCTCACAGCGTGTTCATGTCGGCCTCACAGCGTGCTGATTTAACAGTCCTCTTCACCTGGGATGACCAACGCCCCTCTTCTGACGTGAGCGACATGGTTTCTTCCGGCGGCTCCAAGTAGGAATGTGATGACTCGATGTCTCTGGTGGCATCTGATGCTGAGGACTGGGCGAACTCCGGGGGTTCCCACCCGTCATTTAAAGAGACAGAGTCAGCGAGGCCTCCGCCACCAAAGAGACCATGTGTGCACCTCCCGACCCCGAGTTCAGTTCCGGGCACTGAAGGCATTGTGTTTGTTGCCAGTACTGCCCCCCTACCCCCGACCTGTTCTATGGGCGCCCAGACCTCTTTCCGCTGTTATAGCGAATCAAATAAAAAACAAACACCTTCACAAAAGAGCATTTCTCCTCTGTTTCGTGCTGCTGCAAACGTCAGCCCCCTGCTGGCTCAGCCGGCTATCCGACCCCTCACCGCCCGAAACCAGGCTTGGGAAGCCATTCCGGGCTTGTCGATTTGGGTTTTAGAGACAATAAAAAGGGGTTACTCGTTGGAATTACTCTACCACGCAAATGGCGTGGGAGAAAGATTCCCCGAACCTCACAGCAAGTCAGGCTTTTACAGCTGCTACTTCCTCGTCCCCAAGAAGGATGGTGGCCCATCCTCAACTTGAGATGTCTAAACCACGCTCTCATAAGACGGCCGTTTAGAATGTTAACTTCTAAACAAATTCTCTCGCAGATCTGCCCAGGGGATTGGTTTTTATCAGTGGATCTGAAGGACGCATAACTTCATATCCAGATAGCTCCCCATCACATACCGTTTTTGAGATTCGATTTCATGGGGGTGACTTACCCTACAGTCATACTATTCAGACTGTGTCTAGCTCCACGCACCTTTACAAAATGCATGGATGCAGCTCTCTCCCCCTACATCCTGAATTAATTTGACGATTGGTGTCTCCCAGCCAATACATCTTTTTCATGGGGGCAGTTCTCTGCTTGTTTGAGAAGCAGGCCTGGATTTTTCCGGATCGCTCCCTGAAAATTCAGCAGTTAGCAAAGGCATTCCGACCAGGCAGCAACCCCCCTTTGAAGATGTTTCAGAAGGTACTGGGCCTCATGGCAGCAGCCTCCTCAGTAGTTGCCTTGGGCCTGTTACACATGTGGCCTCTGCAACACTGGTTGAAGGTCTGCGTCCCACCTCGAATGTGGGGCGGGGGCCGTATTATTCTCAGGGTGAACCACAACTGTACCACAGCCCTGGCCCCCTGGAAGTCGGCTTGGTGAGCATTTTCGGCCAGGCGGAAGTGGATCTCTTCACATTGGAAGAGAACACTCACTGCCCAGTATTCTTTTCGAATGAAAAGGATGCATTCGCCACCTCTGCACATTTATGCATTCCCTTCAGTAGCACTGCTCCCTCAATTCATCAGCCGAATCAGGGACGGTAGATGCTCAATCTTACTTGTGGCAACACTCTGGCAGAGCCCGCTGTTGTTCCCAGGAATGGTCCAGCTGCTGTCTGCAGCACCATGGCCAATCCCTCTGAGAAGGGACCTCCTTTCCCAAGAGAAGGGGGTCAATCTGACATCCCCAACCCGAGTTGTGGCGCCTCCAACTATGGCCTCTCGACGGGAACCTTCACGGCTCCCGCGGAGGGTCTTGAACACAATCTCTGAGGCTAGGGCACCTTCTAGCAGACTCTTTTATATGCAGAAGTTGGCTATCTTTTCTGGCTGGTGTGCTGCCCGGCTTATATACCCCATATCTTGTAAGATCACTACCATTCTCTCTTTTCTACAGGAGCTGTTGGACGATGGACACACTCTGTACACGCTCAAAGTATACATTGTATCTATTGTGGCGTACCACGTCCCTATAGCTGGCCAATCGATTGGGAAACACAACCTAATGGTCAGATTTCTCAGAGGGGCAGGAGGCTAAACCCGCCTCGTCCCAATACGGTCCCTTCCTGGGACATGTCCATTGTCCTGAGGGCACTCAGAGGCCCTCCATTTGAGCTGCTCACGACAACCGACCTTCTGCCTCTCTCACTAAAGACTGCTCTGCTGCTGGCTCTGGCATTGATCAAGCGAATTGTTGACCTACAGGCTCTCTCAGTGAACGCTTCTTGCCCTGAGTTTGGGCAGAAGTTATCTCACTTTCTGTTCTCTCCTCTGCTAAGGGTGAACAGAGACCACACCCTCTTTGCCTGGTGCAGGCACTGAGGGAGTACATTGAGCATGAGGCCGCTCTAAAGGGCTGCCAGTTATGAAGCAGAGATTGTCCCACTGGATAGTGGACACGATAACACTAGCCTACAATTTCCTGGACTTACGATACGATATATTTTATTGTCTCCTTAGGGGATTTACTTGGACTTAGTGTATTCTGCATTTTGAAATTACACAATAAATAAATAAATCACATGTATCTCACATGAACATTTCAAACAAGGGAGCAGAACAGATATATCAGGCGTCATATTGCACAGCTAAAAAGACCACTATTATTGCACAAATAATTGCTGAATAAACCATAAAACCAGCAATAAATAACAATAACAAAGAGTAAATAAAAATAAATAATATAAAATAATAAATAATGTTAAATAACCAGTGCTAACCAGAGTCAATCATAGGCCTTGTCATTGCCATTTAAGATTCTAATGGAGGCAGGTACAAAACAGTTTTTAAACTGGTTGAGTTGACATATGGGCATTCTATACCATCTTCCTGAATGCAGAAGCACATACTCAGGATGCAGGATGTGAGAAGGATCAGCCAGTATCCTGTGTGCCCCTCTGTACACAGACTGCTCATATAGTGTTTGGAGCAATGGATGGTCTTTCAACTCCACAATTTATTTGCAGTCTGAACAATGTAAGAAAGTATGTTTTTTAATTGTGCAGAGAGGTTACCATAAGTTTGGATCCCATACCTTATTAGACTCTCCAGAACAGCCTGAGCCTGATAAAACACAGTCATGATTTTTTGTTGTTGACACCATACAGTCTGTGTCTCCTTAAAGAGTACAGTCTTTGTTTGTGTTTATAGATTGTCAATATGAACCTGCCATGTTAGCATGTTGTCAATGTAGATGCAGAGGTACTTAAAGGAACATACCTATAAGTAGGTGCACACTCGCAGTGCCCCGTTGGAGTAAGGGCCCACACCACCAGAGGAATGGCCACCTCTTGGGCTTGGTCTAACGGAATATCCATGGCTGGTCCTCGCCATCCACCTTTATCAGGTTCTACAACCTGGACGTCCCGGCCCTTCAGGCACGGGTTCTGTCTGCCTAAATCAGTCTCTGCCCTCAGGTTTTTTTTAAGAGATACTATACCTACAGGCTCCAGTCCCGAACCCGAGGCTGCCATTTCTGGGCATTCTAAGTCCTTGACTCTAGTAGCCTGGCTGGGGCCCTCGTCACAGAGCGCCCCCGTGCTACGGCTTCGCTGGTTGGGTTCCGTTCTGCACGGGTAGCATGGGGTTTTGCAGTGCATTCCCCCATACGCGTCAGAGATTGATGCAATGTGAAGTGAACCATATCGAAACCTCGGTTCCATGAGATAACGAGAACAAGCATTGCGTATCCTACCGTGATACTGTGCATATGCCCGAATTGACGCTATTGCTATTCAGTCTAAAAAAAATCTGACTAAATTGCGTTTTTGCACGACTTAAATAGGCAGTCTGCCCCGCACTTTATGGCGGGCTAAACTGACGCAATGCTCACTCCCGTTATATCAGGGAACCGAGGTTACATTAGTAACCAGATTGTTTATAATATTTATTTTCATAACAAAGCAACAACTTGAGCGCATGAATGTGGATCACACAATATCCACCTTTGATCTCTTATGTTGTGGTTAATCACTCATTTTTGGAGTAATTTGATGCAATTTATTAAGTATACAGTTTGAGATGTGAGAGGTTTCAGATGTTAATTTCATATACATGAATGCAAACCTATATGCGCTGTTATTTCATACGTGCTCATAGCATGCAAGTAAATGAAAGCTTTAGCGTAAGTTCTGCCAGGAAGACTCAATTGTAACGTCACTTATTACCTTCACATCTAACCAACCGTGTTCTAATACTTGCAGTATAAAAGATCGGTACTTACACATGTCTGAGTTTGCATGTGTTGACGCCAACATTCCCCTCCATCCTCCCCACCACCACCAGGATGGTCCCTGCCCATGGCTGCGCCCCTGCCTTTGTCTTCAGGCAGGAAATGCAGATTCCATAACCCTCTGATTGCGAGCTACGCATGGGGCCTACGCCAAAGAACTTTATAACACAATATTTGCTTGCTGGGCTGTTAATAACTCAATGCTTTGTTAAGTCATTTTGCCTCCCGAGTCTTTCTGGTAGAATATATGTGATCTATTCTTTCTTCAGTATACTCAATTTCAAATTTATTGTATCATATTCTCCTTTCAGTTCCACCCCTCTTTTGGACTTGATGATGCTTCAGCTGGGACCATCAAGAATCATGCATGAGGATCTTACAACGTTCATAGAAGAGGTTAAGGCAATAATACATTCTAAACCATTGGTCCTGTTTTCTATGGTCCCCGAGGATACCCTCATATTTACCTCCTTAACGTTACTCACTCTTAAGTATGTTCTAGTCCTAGTTGTCCTTGTCCACTTGGCGAGTTCGACCGTACTGATGTCTACAGAAGACACTGGATACAGGTCCAAAATCTGGCATCCACCTTCTGGGACAGGTGGCAGAAACAATCCCTCCACACTGAAACCTAAGAAGAAGTGGTAATCAAAAAGAGAAGATGGAAGAGTACGAATGGTGGAGATCAAGGTTGTGGACAAGGAAGTGTCAAAATTGTTCATCAGACCCATAACTGCAGAGGTGATGCTCATTCCCACAAACTAATTGGTTTATTTCTCCCTTTGTTTATAGTAGGTTTGGTATCTTGTGATACCGGATGGGGAGTGTGTTGTCATATGTGATAGAGTAAAAAATACTCTGGCTCTTTTAAGAGTTACTGCTTGCTGATGATGTCATCAATGTTGGACCAGCTTCATTTTGTCGCATGGAAGATAGCTGTCTATTTTCCTGGTTCTTAAGCCATCTGCTACATTTCTTGTGTTTCAGAAGAATTGGTTGGTATGTAAATTCATGTTAAGAAGTAATTCAATATTTGAAAGTACTTTGTGTTTAGTGTAAGATTTTGTTTGAATCTTTATACCGATATGTGTACTGTGCAGTTACCATGCACTAACTGTCACACTCAGATATGTTATCTATGTCATGGTTACATTTTGTTAATCACTTATTTGTGGTGTAATTTGATTAAATTTATTCAGTATGCATTTTGAGATGCAAAAGGTTTGTTAGTTTATTTCATTTACATGTATGCAAACATACATGCGCTTTTATTTCATATACTCATGGCATGCTAGTATATATGTGATATATTATTAATCTTTCTTCAACGCACTTAAATTCAGACATCTATTGTATCATATTCTCCTTTCAGTTTTACCTTACTTCCAGTCATCCATTAAATGAAGTAACCTGGGTATTGTCAGGGTTTGGGTTGAGGAAAGTAGCGAGGAGAATGCAAATGCAGGACAATGGGTTTTTATTAATTATAAAAATGATACTAAAGCAAACAAAAACTACCCTGTGGGGGAAACCAAGACAGGACTCAAGACTTCACCGACTTGACATGGCAGGAACACGAAACAAGGTTAAACGACAAACCAGCACAGGACTGAAAACACAAGGAGAATAAACAGGGAAGCAAACAAAAGAGGGTAACGAGGGAGGACAGGTGGGGCAAATTAATCAATAATCAGGCAAGGGCGGGGTTAGACAATCGACAGGAGTGCACATGACACAAGGAAACATACATGACAAGCCATGTACTCACACCAAACATGACTAAAACACAAGCATATGGCTAGTGAAACAAATCACAAGCCATGTGCTAACACAAAATGAGACATGAACACGCAGCCAATGAGAACACTCATAAGCCACTTGTTCACACAAAACATGAAAGCACACAGCTAAAACACAAGCTGTGTGCTACACAGTACAAGACAAAACAGGAGTGTCAGGGCTCCGAACCCTGACAGGCATCTGCTTCAGCGTGGTGATTGGTAAAGGAGTTATCTGTCTGTCAATGTATGGACATTGGAGTGGCAGAACAACCAGTAATGTGAGTAAGTAAATGATGACTTGCTTTTAATTTTAGGGTGAACTAACCCTTTAAGTATATGCCCCCATAAATTAGAGCATTTCAGAGAGAAGGTCTGAGTAAGGGTTGAAATGAAAATAATTTTTGCGAATATATGACTTAATTTTATTTTTTGACAAAAAAACTTTTACCATTTATATTATACAATATCATATAAGTGAACCTCAAGGAACATTAAATAAATGTAAAAAATCCATGTCATGACCCCTTTAAAACAAGCAGCTTTACATTATTAAACATGACAATACAATGTCAGTATCACTTAGAATTAAAATTAAATTAGAATTAAAACTTGAATTCCAACTATAAAGGAGTTAATGTTTTTACTTGCATCTGACCTCGATGGATTGAACAGAAGAAATGAACCAGAGCACACGCACTTATTACATAATCGTCACAGACAATCGTATTAAGAGGTGTTTACCAGCCGGTGCGAACTTATTCGTAAAGTTTGCTTTGGGCTGATTTTGTTTGAAATAATGTCACACCAGTTCTGCCAGAAAGACTCGGGAGAATAAATACTGTAACAATTATACATTTATTGACAGCCCAGCAAGCAATATAAAGTTCTTTGGCTTTATAGCTGACCCTTCCATAGCTCGCAATCCGAGGGTCCGGACTCTGCATTTCCTGCCTGAAGACGAAGGCAGGGGCGCAGCCGACCCCCTGGGAGGTATGGGGAGGGACCATCCTGGTGGTGGTGGGGAGGATGGAGGGGAATGGAAGCGTCAGCATCTGCGAACTCATGTGTAAGGACCGATCTTTTATACCACGAGTATTAGAACACGATTGGATAGATGAGAAGGTAATGAGTGACGTAGCAATTGAGTCTTCCCGGCAGAACCTATGCTAAAGCTTCCATTTCATTCTTTGATTGCACTTGTAAAATTCTCTCACTGGAAATTAATATATTAAGTATATGAAGTGCTTGAAGAAGTGTATAATTATCATTAGGATACATGGAAATACTAGATGGTGAGCTTGACCTTCAGCCCTTCATCCTGGTTGACAAGCCTCTTCAAAAGTGGGTGCTGGAGTTTCAGGAGGGGAGTAGTCCACAATCCAACAAGTAAACCAGAGAGCAGTCTGGACATTGAGGCAAGGAAACACATTGGGATGGGCATTTTCATGCTCCAGATGATTCAAAAGATAAAATGACATTGCATCTTACTTTTGTTGTTGTTGTATTTTCGAGTGAAACAGAACATTCAACATCACAGTATGAAAGTAAAATGGGTTGCGTGTGAATGCTGTTTCATGATGACTTAGGAGATCATTTGTATTCATATTCTTTCACAGGCTCAATAAATATCTATTTCAGATGTGACTAAATATAACGGTTTTACCCCGTAAGTGTATTACACATTATGTAAGCAATCCTTTTGTCATTAGTCTTGTATGAGATAAAAAGCTGACAGCACAGCCAATTTCCCATAAACAATCATTGTTTGAATTCAGCTTCCCTAAAAATACACCAAATTTGATTTGAAACCTCTACTACAGCTAAAAGCAAAGCTACAATACTGTAACCCAACACTCTGCCTGAAGTTTCTGCAGACTGCAGGAATATGAGGAGGATCTGTTAGAGATAGCTTTATGATGCATATAATCTAGTTTGTGGGCTTTTAAGAGCGGCCTGCCCCCCTCAACATCTTTACCATATGTTACCATAACATTTTTAGAAGGAAGCTAGGTTAATCTTTCATCTTTGCTATTTTGAACAGGATATTTTGGGGGAGATTTGCCAAGGCAGATCAGCTTGGAAACACTTTTGTTCCAGAATATCATCTCCTCTGTACTTGTGAATTGGAGTTTGTAACTTTTGTCCTGCGGCTTGATTTGGAATTCTACACCACATTTCCTTGCCTTCCACGTGCATCTCTCCTGTGTGTCTGACTTCATAGAGCTATCCGCAAGCTTTGAAATGTCAGCATTGACTCCCTCTATAAAGAATGTGTGCTAGTGTGCAATACTGAATCTAGATATATATAAATTGAGCATTGATTCAAAAGTGCCACTTGTAGCACAGAAGACACGCTTAAAGAGTTTTACATGCACGCCAGACAACTACAGCTCATCTGTCTGCCTATCTGTATCACATATCTGTCTCTCTTTCTGTATATCTGCTTATCTGTCTCTATCTGCAGCTGATAGTCTTTCAAATCCGTTCATTATGAGCGCTACAGAGACATCAACTGAGCAGTGTCATTATAATGACAATAAACAAACATAATCTAAAAAATTGTCACTGGAAAAAAAACATGACATACATTCTCCACCCATCTCTTCTTTACTGCAACACATCCAGCATTTTTCTCTAATGCAACTAAATTACTTCATGCCATGATTATAAGTCTGAGACCCATTCCATTTAAAGAAATACAGTCTCAGAACTCTATTAAACTCTATTAAACTCATCATTTACTCTCTTTTAAAAATATCTTCCGTGGTGTCCACAGTAGAAATAAATTCCTACGACGTGAAAGTGGGTAAATGATGACAGAATTTTCATTTTTTGGAAGAGGTATCTCTTTAAGGGTTCTGAGATTTGCTGCCTCTCAGCAATAAAAATGTCGAGGAACAATATATGATAAACGATTTTCTCCTTACATAATATTGACATCATCATTGTTTTTCTGTAGACTTAAAGGCTGAATACATTGATGAATCATGTATTCCTGTACTGACTTGATAACTTGTTAATCTACACTGTAAGGAAAAGTGGTTTCCTTACAGTGTGAAAACCCAAAGGGGTTATCTATAATTCAACGGCATTCTACTGGTATGTAATTTGAAATTTGTCTATACATATTTTAGTAACCCCTTAGGGTGGTCACTCAAATCGACAGACTGGGCTGGGGCTGGTTCGTTGCACCAAATTACAGTGCCTGAAAAATAGCTGATTCTTCAATAATCCTGTAATTAAAGTGCAAATGCCCACATTCAGTCTATATAAACAAGCCATTGTTGTATTGAACTGATGCAGCATTGAAAATGCAGTTGTGTTCACTTTTGCATGATTATATTGCTATTGATATGAGTACATTTCAATTGGATTGATACAGATGGAAAACAATGTGGTTTAAAGGAATAGTTTCTTCATGCCATGTCATCAAAAGTTCATAAAGACCATCTTATAGCTCTAAAAAAGGACACCATAAAATTACTCCATACCACATGTGCACTCACACGTTGATTATTTTAGTTTATTCACCAATAATCCAATATTTTGTCCAAAAAAAGTAAATAAAGTAACAGTAGAAAGCAGTGACCTGTAATTTTATTAAGACAAAAAGAGTGCATGGTCTCTCAGTTTGGAGAAAGCAATATAAACTCTGGAGAAAAACAGGACGTGAGTCTCTCAGCTCACGTAATGAAACCTCACATTCCCTCAAACATGAAGTCAGTGACCTGCAAGCTTAAATTGGGTCCCAGGTGTACGGTGAACCCTTTCTCTGCTGCGCCACAGGGAGTTTCTAGTTTGATTGGAGAGGTCAGCTTGTCTCGCCTGTAGTCTGCGGGGTCACAACACCTCAGTCTAGTTTAACTTTCATTTACGACCCATTCAAAAGAAAATCCCTCTGCATGTTACTTGGACTAATTTCAAGTGGCCTAATCTTTTTAATGACTGCATGTCTTTGAGAAGAAAGGACCAATGTCCTAGACTGACTGTAATGAAAGCAAAACATTTGAAACATTTAGTGAGAAACACTACTTTTGTCAAATATTTATTATTATCAGTCCACAATAATGGCGTGGCTACTCACACAATGAATCAAACATATTGAAACATTGATTCACATATATAATCCATTGTAAAACAGCCTTCTTAGGGTGGTTTGCTAGTCTTAGTTGGCCTCACAGCACGACAATTTCCCCAAATCCCTTCAAAACTGTTAAAGCAGGCCAGCCTGACCAGTGGAATCTAGCTTGGTGCCCAGCTAACACCAGCAAAACAACCTACACTTTTTTTCAACTTTGCCTGTTGAATATTAAAGACGAATGAACAAACAAAAAATCTGGATCTCCATGTCTTCCATGCTAGTCAACTGTTCCTGCTCATTTCCACTCTGGATCTCTTCTCTTCACTTTCTCTAATTGCATATTCACTTATTAGACCTATCAGCGTTAATGTGTTTATTGGTCTTACATACTTCTAACTGACATGTATTTACCATTTAATGAGAGAAGTAACAGCGACAGGCTGAAGCAATACCTCTGATGCTGGGGCTATATTCTGTTGTAGCAATCCTTAAACAATGATCAAGATACACAGTGGACAATCTGGTTCCATTCTGGTTCTTCATTATAGAACATTGCAATGATTCTTCTGTTCTGTTGTTAGCTTGAGAAACCACTTTAGTCCAAAAGTTGCTCACACTAGCCTCCTTGTGTTGCTGTCTAAGCAAATCAGACTTATATTTCCAAAATCTCCAGCTGCAAAGCGTTTGGCCTCAGCAGTCCATTGGCCATCTGCTGGGACTCAAAATGAGTGTTTAGGAAGAGAAGGGGTTCATTTGACTGGTTTTCTCTCATATCACTCCTTGAAATTCTTTGCCAGTCTTGTCACGAAGTAACGCATTAGCGAGTCCTCTCGCATCTGGTGTTTCTCGCAATGCTGTTGCAAAAGTGGAAAGCGTCGCTTTCTCTATTGAAGATCCCATTCAAAAAGTGCGATAGTGGTGTTTTTGTCTTGCAATCGCAAATGAAGCTGATTTAGGTGAGACGTGATATCACACCAAAAATGCATGTATGCCTTCGCTGTGCTGTCAGTCAAAAACTTCAGAAATGTATCTGATTTTTGGCTTTAAAGACTGCTTAGTTAATTTTTAAGTTAATTTTGAAGTTCACACACTCTCTTCATCAAACGGCCCTTGCTCAGCCACCAGATATCATTGTTCAGCAAAAGATTGTGCCGTTCTGCTGACATTTCCTCCAGCAAGGCTTGGAAAGGCTCGGATGTAGCCCGCGGGCAGCCTATTAAGGAACCCTGCTTTACAGCTACAAATACAGGATTGTAAACTTTAAAGCTGCTAATAAAGATAAAAAACGGGCTGCTGTTCCTAGAGGTCACAACCTGAGAATAAAAATAATAATTAAATATTATTTCCATCTGCAGTACATGGTAATATTTTGTATTTATCAAAAGTTTGAAAATTGAAAGGCTTTTTAAAATTTTATTAAATAAACACTGCATGGTGGCTGTCTGTGAAAACCACTTGGTATTTTTTTCTGGCTTTTATGTGTTTTTTCTATGTAAACTTTTGGCGTATTGTAGAACATTAAACTAGGTGAACAAGGTATAACTTCAGGGCTATACAACATCAGAGAATATAGATCCAAAGACAACATCCATATATTAACATCTATTTCCTAAAGAAAGTTACACAGAAACAGCTGAATTTGAAGAAGACGAAAGGAAATCACTCCTTCCTTTGATGGAATACCACCTTCATAAACAAACAACTACAAAGTGCATGAAAGACCAGAGAAATCAATTCACCGTCTACATTAGAGATACTGAAGAGATTTTCCAGTGTGTGGTCCATGTGTGAAATGAAAGAGAATTCTTTCATATTTGGAATGTTTCATCCACAGTGATGTGAGAGCTGCACACCTGTTCTCTCATAAATCAAGATTCTATCCTTCATAAATTTTGCTGCTCAGTTCAATATGCATGGGATACTGTCTTTGTTTACCTAAAATAATAATGTGAGAGGAACTGCTTCAATCTCTTATTATGGTTCTGGGTTTTATGGAATTGTAAATTTCATTTGCCTGGAACATTTATTTATTAATAATGTGAAAGTGATCAAAACAGATCTATCTCTCACAAAAACTTAATACATTTTTAACCTTTAATTTTGTGTTGCATTGTTGTAACATAATTTATTGTTTAAAGCAGTGTCAAATGATTCTGGATTTTATAACTGCATCCAGAAGATCATATGTTCTGCATGTGCTCTTAACTGACAAGCCAAGGATTAATGGATAAAAAATAAATTCCTCAAGTTGGTTTTGTCCAATAACAACCAGCCCCAGTCTCTCACAGAATATAATAGGTTGTAAGAACTAATGCATTTTTATTTCTTCTGATAAATGTTGTTAAAGGTCTCATAGAGACCTTTGTAAAGTCTGTGTTCGATGAAAGCTCTAGCTTTGCAAAAAAACAAAACAGAACTTGACATCTGTAATATGTCCCCTGGGATGCATTAGGCTTGCCATGTTTTCCAATGTCAAGCGCTAGAGAAATCCCAGAACAGGCATATAGTGTATGTCATCGTGATTTCCTACGCCAGCACATGAAGCCATAAGTTTGCCTCCCACCGCTGTTGGAACATAATTGCCATTTAGACTCAATTCATTCCCTTTACATTCTCCAGTAAATCACTGAACAAATAGTGCTGTTAGGTCACAATGTTACTTCTGGGTTCACAGCACTACACCAATCAGTCAAAGCAATAGACTGTATCCTGCTTAAACACCATTAAATCTCCTGTATGGCTGCTCAATGACTATCAAACAACTGGAGGGTATTCAGCAGGGAGGAAAAAGAAATAAACATTGATATGTGTTGTGGTAGGGACTTATCAAATGATACACTGCCTCAAATGGCCTCAACATTCTGACATTTCTGAAAACGCTTTTACTTTCCATGACACAATATAACAAAGAAAATAACCACTCTTATATTTTTGATAATACGTGATGCGTTTAATTGAACACTGAGCCCACAAGTACTTGACTAAATATACTGAGCACTGCCCAAGCCTCTTGAGTCTGAGTTAAAAGCCTTTTGAAGCAATTCTGTGTTTAACATGGTTTTTTTTTTATCAAAGAAAGCAACAGGGATTTTGGAAAATTAATCTTTAATTCTTCATCAGAAATCTGTGATACTTATAATTAGATTTATTTGTTTCAGCCTACAGCTTAAAGAGTGTTTTTCATGATAATATACTGTAGCAACACATTTATGTGGATTACCACAGGTCTAATTTCTTTTCAGCTGTGTGCTTTATTTATTTATTTTGAATGATTCTTGGTTTCGTGAATCTTCTGTTAACCCTTCAAGCCCAGAAGGCATTTTTAGAGTTGTTTTTTTTTTTTCTGAGTGACATACACAAAAGTAAAGCCAGCAGCCATATCACTCTATAGCCCAAGACCGTCCTTCGGATGAAACGTTAAACCATCATTAAAGTCATTAAAAATCCCAGGATGTCCTTCGAAAAAGAGTCAGGGTGTAACTCGAGCACTATTTTCCAAGTTTTCCCGGGGCCATTCGATAACTTATTGCGAGGGACAGATGAATATTTAAGTTGTTAAATTAAAGTTCACTGAAACTCTTCCCTCTGCTGCGGCTGTCAGTCATTCTCCATTCAGCGTTTAAACTGCATGTCGCGTTTGGTTACGACATTCAGCAAAACTCTCACCAAGATGATTCATTATTCCCATTATTGTACTTGATCTGTAGATAAAAGGTCTATTGTTTTGCATAAATTGACTTTATCTTGCTGGAGTTTATTGCTGTTTCTAATGATGTGGTACTTACTACAGGTAGATTATATGGAAGTAAAATAATGGCAGATGTTTTTGAAACAAAAAAGTTTGTTGCACTATTTGAAAAAAAATGCATTGCATTAACCGTGCTTGCATTTTAATGCATTGTATTTTTAGGGCTTGCATTTTAATGGGCTGAAATTTAACATGGTTGTATATTTAAAGGCATAGTTCACCCAAAAATGAAAATTCTGTCAGTACTCACCCTCATGTTGTTCCAACCCCGTAAGACCTTCGTTCATCTTCGGAATACAAATTAAGATATTTTTGATTAAATCTGAGAGCTGGATCACTCCTCCATATAGGCTTCTTAAGGGATTGACACTTGTTCCCCGAAAAGTTATTAAAGACATCGTTAAAATAGTCCAAGTGACTACAGTGGCTCAATCCTAAGTTTATCAAACGACGAGAATACTTTTTGTGTGCAAAAAAACCCAAAATAACGACTTTATTTCAACTATTTATTTCCTTCTCTGTGGGAGTCAGTTCACTAGTGTAATAGCGTAAGCTTCTGTTGTTGTACATCACACGCATTACCCACATGACCAGCGTCGGCCAATAGTGAGCCTACGTGTGACGTAGCTCTACGGAATCACACTAAGTTAACTGACTAGAGGCCCACAGAAAAGGAAATTAATAGTTGAAATAAAGTCGTTATTTTTGTTTGTTTTTGCTCACAAAAAGTATTCTCGTCGCTTGATAAACTTAAGATTGAGTCACTGTAGTCACTTGGACTATTTTAATGATGTATATGCAAAATTGACATACAAATGTCAAGAAATTTCATGAAACAAATTCAAATGTGTATTTCCCACATAGGCACCAGTTCATGTATGCTAAACGATTAGGTAGCTCCAATTAGCACATACAATCATATAATCATATACAATCGTAGCACATATCATCACTTACATTGACAGCGATTTGTTGTGACAACCTGAAGTCATTCATTTTAAAACAAAAGCTGATCTCTAGTACAGTGAGTGCCATGAACCATTTCCAATGTGAAATAGTTTATGCAAATGCCAAACTTTATGCAAATATGCAGTGATGCGATGCAGCAAATACCAATGGGAGTACAGACAGTGATTTACCATCTGATACAGGTAGATACTGCAGAAGTAATATCTACCACAAATCAACAGCACAGTGATTTACTGACCTCCAGTGAATGAATCCCTCTATAAACACTGTTAACCTCAGACGTGGCCTAGAATTCTCTCTCCACCATCTGTCCAGCACAAATGGACTGTGATCATTGTGGCTTCTGGTAATACTGTCTAAAGTAAAGTTTGCTTTAGGATACTAATAAACATGGGTGATTTTACTTTTCCAAAGTTCACTGCAAAAGTCACTTGTCACACAGCTTTAGCCATCTGTAAACATCTGAACCACGAGCCCTGCCTGCAGCCATCACCCATAATCCCATGTGGTACATTTGTGCTATTCAGTATTTCTCTGCACAGAAGATTCAAAGATACATAATTTCCAAAAAGGTAATGTATTTAACATTCATGTGCACAACTCTGGGAAATCGAACTCTCGTGGCCCTTAATATTAATTCCAGTGGTGGCAACGGCATAAATGGAAAATGATTCGATCTTAATTATTTATCAGCCACTCTTGGAATCAACAAACTAAATGGCTGGAAAAAAAAAATCCTAATTATTTCACAATGCTCCACTGCAGTTTACCATTCTGTTACCCATGGGTGTCATGAACCCTTTTAGTTCAAGGGGGCGCTGTTTTTAGTCCTGGCTAAATTTTAAACAAGAAATTGTCCACCCCAAAATGAAAACTCTATTATAATTTTCTCACCCTCATGTTGTTTAAAACTTTTATGGTTTTCTTTCTTTTCTATCTTTTTAAAACAAGATAATTTGAAGAATCGTCCACATTATGTAAGTCAGTGCGGCCTAAAACGTTCAAACTCCAAAAAGAATATAAAGGTAGCATTGTCACAGTGTCTGGTTGTGTTTCTCTGGGTTATCACTAGAGGTCCTCATTCTCCGGTTCTTGTTTTTGTCTTTTGTTTTGGATTGCCTTATTGGATTTTGACCCCTGACTGGATGACTACGAGTTTGGATTGCCCTTTAATTAAAAACTACTGCTCTTGGATTTTCTGCCTCCTTTGTGTGAGTTTGTTTGCGTCGTGGCTGTCTAAACCTCGTATTAGCTTCGTATTTCCTTCTGTTTTTCCATATTTCTCTCTTTATTCTGTTCTGAACCATCATTTAACTCATAATTACAACTCGGACTGTTGGCCAGACGCGTCTCAAGGCTGGAACCGCAAATACGGTTGGAACATTGGTTGTTGGTCGTAGAGCGAGACACCGCTTCACTGCTGTTCGCCCTACGATCGACTGCTTTTGTCAGCCTCGTTGCCCGCTGTGAGTTTGTTTGTTTGCGCAAATACGGTTTGAACATTGGTTGTTGGTCGTAGAGCGAGACACCGCTTCACTGCTGTTCACCCTGCGATCGACAGCTTTTGTCAGCCTCGTTGCACGCTGTGAGTTTGTTTGTTTGCGTTTGTTTGTTTGCGCAAATACGGTTTGAACATTGGTTGTTGGTCGTAGAGCGAGACACCACTTCACTGCTGTTCGCCCTGCGATCGACTGCTTTTGTCAGCCTCGTTGCCTGCTGTGAGTTTGTTTGTTTTCCCGTCTATCGTGCGTCTACATTACACCCATACCACTAAAAAGACGTTTTTTACCCAAGACTTGAGTCATAAATTAGTATAAATATTAATAGCATCACTGGTTGCATCATTGCTAACTTACTGTCCATCTGTTAAAATGGTGAATATGTCAGGTGTATGTTGTCTACCTTTTGGTGCAGATGAGAACAGATCTGAATTGCTTGCGGTGCAGTCTGAATTAGAAGCTGTAGAAAAGCAGATCCGTGACCTTCTAGAGAGACGAGCTGAGAGACCGGCGTTTAGCGCTTGAAACATCACGCGCTGATGCACACGGATCAGTGATTAACGTTAGTAATCCGCTGACGCGGACCTCGTCTACTTCGTGCGTTTCTCAGCATTGGTCCCGAGCGTCCAGGTCACGATCAGCCATTATTTCATTCACTCCGGCTCCAACACACCACCACGAAGCCTGGGTGGTTCCGCGGAAGCCGCGTGCCAGGACAAGAACCTTTTTGCCCCTCCCGGTTTTCGAGATCTCCACTCAGAACCGCTTCTCCCCTCTTCGCGAAACGGAACGCGATGCTGTGATCATCGGCGATTCCACCGTCCGACATGTCCACGCTACGTTAGATAAAAGTAAGATGCACAGTCACTGCTTTCCTGGTGCTCGTGTTCTCGATATCACTGCGCGGGTAACTGAGATCTTGAACGGTGACGAGCGCGTCGGAGCTGTTGTGCTGCACGCGGGAGCTAACGACATCAGGCTGCGACAGACGGAGGTTCTGAAGAAAGACTTCAGGAGCCTTATCGATACGGTACGCAGCACATCGCCTGAAACATCGATTATTGTGTCTGGACCGCTTCCTACGTACTGACGGCATGAAAAGTTCAGTAGATTATTCGCGCTAAATTAATGGTTATTGTCATGGTGCAATGAGCAGAAACTGATTTTTGTAAATAATTGGAATCTGTTTTGGGAGCGACCAAGGCTCTTCCACGCTGATGGCATACACACAAGTAGAATCGGGGCAGATCTTCTGTCGGATAACATCTCCAAGATGTTAAATACCATTTGACTAGTAACCAAAAATCCAAATCACAGTCTCTACTGCACTAATTTAATTGATATTAATACTAGTGTAGAACATTGCATAGAAACTGTGTCTATTCCTCGTTTACTAAGATCAAATAATAAATCTACTGCGGGATCTAGAAAAAAATCTAATTGTTATTAAAACAAAAACTCTCGCTATTAGTGAACAAAAACAATTTCTAAAGCTAGGGCTTCTAAACATTAGATCGCTCACACCTAAGGCGATTATTGTAAATGAAATGGTCACAGATATAATAATTTCGATGTTCTGTGCCTTACTGAAACCTGGCTTAAACCAAATGATTATTTCGGTCTAAATGAGTCTACTCCGCCAGGATACTGTTATAAGCATGAGCCCCGTCTGATCGGTCGTGGCGGCGGTGTTGCAACAATCTACAGAGATATCCTTAATGTTACTCAGAAAACTCGTCTTAGGTTTAATTCGTTTGAAGTGCTTGTGCTAAATGTTACGCTCTTAGATGTAAGAAAAAAATCCCTATTATCTCTAGCATTGGCTACCGTATATAGACCTCCAGGGCCTTACGCCAATTTCCTAAAAGAGTTTGCTGACTTTCTATCAGATCTTTTGGTCAACGTCGATAAAGCATTAATTGTTGGAGATTTTAACATACACGTAGGTAATTTAAATGATGCGTTAGGGGCTGCGTTTACAGATTTATTAAACTCCTTCGGGGTCAAGCAAAACGTCACCGGACCAACTCATCGTCTTAATCATACAGTCGATTTAATTATATCATATGGAACCGATCCAACCGATATAGATATCATTCCACAAAGAAATGATGTCACTGACCACTACTTGGTAACTTGCATATTACGCACTGCTGTAATATGTCATGCTGCGCCATGTTATCGACCAGGTAGAACAATTCGTCCATCCACCATAGATCATTTCTCAAATAGCTTATCTGATTTGTCTCAGCTGCTGCCTGAACCCAAACAAACAGATGAATTAGACGAACTAACTAGCACTATGAGCACCATTCTCTCTAGAACATTGGATATTGTTGCACTCATTAGATTAAAAAAGGTCAGAGAAAAAAGTATAGCACCATGGTACAATAATACTACGTATGTTTTAAAGAGAGAAACCCGTAATTTAGAGCGTAAATGGAAAAAAACTAATTTAGAGGTCTTTAGAATCGCGTGGAAAGACAGTATGTCACTTTATAAAAAGGCACTTAAAACGGCCAGGGCTGAGCACCTCAGCAAATTAATAGAAAACAACCAAAATAATCCAAGGTTTTTATTTAATACCGTGGCTAGACTAACAAATAAACAGACGTCGTCTGAACAAAATACCTCGTTACAGTTTAGTAGTAATGATTTCATGAACTTCTTCACCGAGAAAATTGAAAGCATCAGAATCAAAATTCGATCTTTGCTCGCGCCTTATAATTCGGCCGCAATTAACACCCCGCAATAACAATTGCAATGCTTTACAACCATAGAACAAAAAGAGTTAAATAAACTTATCACTTCATCTAAAACAACAACATGTTTATTAGATCCTATACCAACTGAACTACTGAAAGAAGTGTTACCTATAGTGGAAGAGCCTCTTCTCAATATTATTAACTCATCTTTATCTTTAGGTCATGTTCCAAGAACGTTCAAGCTGGGAGTTATAAAACCTCTTATTAAGAAACCACAATTAGATCCAAATAACCTAGCAAATTACAGACCCATTTCGAATCTTCCATTTATGTCAAAAATATTAGAAAAAGTTGTGTCCGCTCAACTCGGCTCTTTCTTGCAAGAAAACGACATCTATGAAAAGTTTCAGTCTGGATTCAGGCCACATCATAGCACTGAAACTGCGCTTGTTAGAATTGATCTTGATCTTAGTGCTGCGTTCGATACTATAGATCACACAATACTCTTAGGTCGACTACAAAATTACACTGGTGTTCAAGGACAAGCATTAAGCTGGTTCAGGTCATACTTATCTGACCGCTACCATTTCGTCTACTTAAATGGAGAAAAATCGATTATAACTTCGGCAAACTATGGAGTGCCGCAGGGATCTGTGTTAGGCCCTTTATTATTCTCAATATATATGCTGCCACTTGGTAATATTCTAAGGAAACATGGAATTAGTTTCCATTGTTATGCTGATGACACTCAAATATATATTTCATCACGGCCAGATGAATACGCTAAATTATCCAAATTGACAGATTGTGTTAAAGATATAAAAGATTGGATGACGCGTAATTTTCTTTTATTAAATCCAGACAAGACAGAGGTAATACTTATCGGTTCTAAAAAACCGTCCACAAAACCTTTCACAGCACGACTTTAACATAGTAGGATGCCCTGTTACTTTATCCGCTACAGTAAAAGACCTGGGTGTTACATTAGACTGCAACCTGTCTTTTGAAAAGCATATTTCATATGTTACAAAAACTGCCTTTTTCCACCTTAGAAACATTGCTAAGCTACGTAATATGCTATCAGTCTCTGATGCAGAAAAGTTAGTTCATGCATTCATGACCTCGAGACTAGATTACTGTAATGCTTTATTAGCTGGTTGTCCTGCATCTTCAATAAACAAGCTACAGTTAGTCCAAAATGCAGCCGCTAGAGTTCTTACTAGATCAAGAAAATATGATCATATAACACCGATTTTATCATCACTTCATTGGTTACCTATAAAGTTCCGTATTAAATACAAGGTATTGCTTTTGACTTATAAAGCTCTAAATGGTTTAGCTCCAGTCTATTTAACGGATCTTCTATCGCCTTACAATCCATCGCGCTCTTTAAGATCACTAAATTCGAGGCTTCTGGTCATTCCTAGGATATCCAGATCCATCAAAGGAGGCAGAGCATTTTCACCTTTAGCTCCGAAGCTCTGGAATAGCCTTCCTGATATTGTTCGTAGCTCAGACTCGCTCTCCCAATTTAAAACTAGACTGAAGACGCATCTATTTAGCCAGGCATTCACATAAATTTTTTATCTTACAGTTACTGTAAATTCAGCCTCTAGTTCATAAACGCCAGAGGAGAACTGGCCCCCGACTGAGCCTGGGTTCTGATGGGGTGTTAGGACACCATTAGGTCACTGGATGGAGTTTTTCGGTTCCTTGCCACTGTTGCCTTTGGCTTGCTCAGTTGGGGATATTCAAATTAATTAACCAATCATACCATTGATCAGCTCTACCAAACTTGGATGTCTTTTTTCCAGTAATAAACAAACATTGTTAAGTTGTTTTGATTGATACTGTGAAGCAGCTTTGATACAATCTGTATTGTGAAAAGCGCTATATAAATATATTTGACTTGACTTGACTTGACTGTGTGTGTTCCGTGACAAGCATGAATTAATCTAAACAGTACAATTTTTCTGGAATATTCAAAGTGTTTTAAAATGACAAAATCATTTGATATACACAGAAATGTAATGCTCACATAGACTATTTAGACTCACAGAGACTACAAATATGGCAATACAAACTAAAGGTGCGGTCACATTAGCAAAATTTTGTGGGCAAAATAGGTCCATTGTCAGCAGTGTAGCGATGTATGAAGGACAGCTCACACAGAAGTCACTTTCAAACCAAGCAGCTTTCTACTGGTCAACGCAACAAATCCCGTTACGAAATCTGAGCAGGGAAATCTTTCGCCCTCACACGTAATTCCAGATCATGTGAATTCCAATTGAAATGACTGGAACGCACGAAAATAGTAAATATGACCACACCTTAATGACAAACTTAATTGGTTCTTGCATTTCTATCAGAAAGACTCGGGAGGCAAAATGACCCAACAAAGCATAAATTTATTAACAGGCCAGCAAGCAAGTATTATGTAATGAGGTTCTTAACATAAGAACCTCCGTAGCTCACAATCAGAGGGTAACGGAATCTGCATTTCCTGCCTGAAGGAAAAGGAAAGTATGGACAGGGACCATCCTGGTGGTGGTGGGGAGGATGGAGGTGAATGAAAGTGTCAGCATCTGCAAACTCAGACAAGCGTAAGTACAGATCTTTTATACTACAAGTATTAGAATACGATTTGTTAGATGTGAAGGTAATAAGTGACGTAACAATTTAGTTTTCCTGGCAGAACTTACGCTGGAGCTTTCATATCATTATGTTGTGTCACGTGCAACTGTGAAGTTAGAGTAAATTAAAGCTTAAATGTATTCTATTCATCATAAAAAGTGATGGTGCAGAGGGTACATGATTCTCTAATTAACATCATCTTCCTTAACTGTAGAGAACTAGATTTTTACATTTCTGATGAAAATATGACTGATTCTTGCCTGTGCTGATTCTGGTGGTTGCCACAATGTTGTTATGGTGTCTATTTGCCTGGTGCAAATTTGCCCAACTTTTGCCAATGAAAAGCAATAAATGGAGAATTCGTTTAAAATACTTATTTTGTGTACATTTCAATTAGATCATAACAACCTGGCATTGATCCATTTGTTCAACGTTGTCAAGTGCATTTCAAGTGCCTGGATCACAGTGATGATGTTATACAGCCCTAGTAAAATTTGTCAGATCATAGTAATCTGCTACATTCTAGCATTCTGAACTGATCTACAAATTGAGGAATTGCGTCACGCAAAATACATTTAACAGATTTTGTGAGCACTTTTGCATGTTACCTGATTTGTATAAGTGAGTCCTTTAGTGAGTTAGGCACAACAAAACAACCCATTCTTAATAAATTCCCCCTTAGTGTTTGGGGTTTGTTAAAATCCCTGAGCAATAGTAACAATGATGCTTGCTTTAGCAAACACTACTGATTCGTTTTGACAGAGCAGTGCTCAATTTGTTCTTCTTTTTCACCAAATATAAACAAGAAACTCTTTGTTTGGCTCTTGTTTCCTTATAATTATCACCACGTTCTCTCAGAACTCTCTAATCCAATTTTGCCTGCCCCGATCACACGTCGCACACACACAAAAGCACTTGCTGGCTGAATGCAGATCTGCTTGGGATTGTAAGCACTGACCACCATCTGTTAACCCTTGGGAAGTATTTGCAGCTTGCTGGAATCAATTTGGCTGACATCTTCCCAATGGACTGGTCCATCTCATTTGTTTGTTAGTTTGGTCATTTGTCTTTCCTTTTCAAATTGGCACGTCGCCACATATTACGATTGAGATCAGTCGGCACGTGGTTCATTTGAGGTGAGAGACGAGTGTCTAACATTGTTCTTGGTGTGACAGTCCTGTCTATTGTCTACACTAATTTCATAAGGTATGAACATTCTTGTACTGAGCTGTGATGTTTGTCTAGCAAGCTCAGAAAAGGTTTAATTACAAATCCTCTCACAGGAGATGATCCATAGATCTTTTTAATTCCAAATTAATGTTTCATTTGTTGCTATCTATCTCGCTTTTTCTCACAGGACGGATGCTTAAATTAAAATGTAAATTAATTATTCAGGATTTGTTTTGTAATGCAAATTAAACGAGATTCTATTAAATGCAAAACTGTCACATTTGTTTTAATGTGTAAGTCTGTCATATTAGCATTAGCCAGGGGTGTTCAATTTTTGGTCTGTTTCTTCCCCTTGGGCTTTTAGTGACTCAGGATAATTTGAGAGGCCCGACATGTATGAATATCACAGTATAACAGCTTTTACTTCTGTATCAAAGAATTATTTTAATCTTCCTGGATGTGAAACAAACACGTTTTTAAAAAAATATGTTCATCCTTAAGTGCTTAAGTTTTTTTGTTTTTTTTGTTTTTTGTCAACAGGCAACATCTGTGCCCTAGAATTTGCCATATGACAGTTATGACAAGTCTTTTATCCATTTATCTAAAATGTAATTGAATCAATTAATTGTAAGGAATTCTTAAAAGCAATACAAACTTTAAAATCAAATAAACATCAAATAGAGAAGTTGCTATAGAAAATACATGCAACACAATCAATCATTACACAATTGTGGCGAGGGGGGCGTGGTCTCGCGAAGACTGAAGCGAGAGACGAGTCAGCGAGCTGTGTGGTGAGTAAGTAGATCAAGTGCAGATTATGAACACCTGTGTCTGATTGCAGTGATTGGCGTGGAGACCGCATATAAGCTGCCAGGAATGAGAGAGCGGCGAGAGAGAAGGGCTTGGGATTCGCACGCAACCCGCAGCAGACACCGGCACAGTTGATGCACGAAGTGGAAAGAGTTTTGACCGAATGGACTGAGTTATTGATGAAACGGGAAGAGTGGTCGTTTGACTGAACCTTGAGAGCTGGAGACATACAGCGTGAGCTGGTACAGCGGGCAGAGTGTTTCTTATATGTGTGCTGTAGTGTTGCACTACGGTGAAGGCGCAAGAGCGCACCTTTTTGTTTCTTTTATTTTCTGAATAAAGTGCGAGTCCCAATTCCGCCGACCCTGTCTTCTTCTTCCTCCACCCACACACGCTGAGTTTGACTACAACAATATATTCAATTAGATGACAAAAAAAACAGAACAAAACAAAACAAAACAAAAAAACTACAGAGACATTTTTCCCCGCTTGAAGATCTAGCTTAAGCTGGCAGCTGTGTTTTGGAACATAGCTGGTTTCTTCATCATCGGCTGGTAGAGATGCGCGCATGGGCTATTATTTAATCCGCAACCGCATCACAAAACTCATCATCCGTCCGCCATCCATCCGCACCAACGTTTTTGACCAATTTTCAAAACCGCACCCGCCCGCCATCTGCTGATTGGGCGATACAAGGCGCTCCTGATGACAGCCGCGAGACTAGAAAGCTCTCAGAATATCAGCAGTGAACTCCGTCTCCGATCGGCACGCAGGGACAAAAATAAATAAATTAAACGCACTTCAGGTAAACCTGACTGTGGCGAGGGGGGCGTGATTTTGCGAAGTCTGTAGCGGGAGAGAAAGGACGGAGCCGCGCGGTGAGTAAGTAGGTCAAGTGCAGATGATGAACAGCTGTGTCTGATTGCAACTATTGAGGCGTGGAGAGACCGCATATAACCGGCGGGAATGAGAGAGCGAGAGAGAGAGTTGGACTGGGACTTCGCACGCGGCTACTGCAACCGAGATTGAGAAGCAAGTGTTGGATCGCGTGTTTTGTTTATAGCGGCGAATTGACTTGGACCTGGTACAAACCATCTACCATGCCAAAACACATCTAAAAGCTTAAGATGGATGTTTAAGAAAGGTTGCCTTCATACTTTAAATGTATGGGACAATTTGGTCATTTTTGTGCAGGGGCGTCCAACCCTGCGGGAATCTTTCCCCATACCAAAACCAAATACTCACATCTATAAGTCAACATTTACCATGCAGCACATAATGAATAAATGAGCCAGGGACAACATCCTATGTGCTGCCTTCACATGTTTTCGGAATTATCATAAATATAGGTTTCCTAGTCAGAAATTGGACATGAACGGTCTCTTAATTCATGTTTATGATACCTGCGCTTCCAAGTTGGGTGGACCATAAATATTAAGCATGGCGGAGAAGATAACTATTTGCTGTCATGATGTTTTTCTCACAACATCAACATTGCTTTCTCTTGGTGCTACAGTTAAGTATATTTACATATATAACCATTTGATGCATATTTTTGTGCATTTTACACAGCGAAAGTAGTATTTATTTGACTGAAATTTTAGAATTGTCAGCAAGCTGACTATCTAAATAGAGCAGTGAGAGTGGGAGTGGCAAGTTTTCCACATGATCTACCACTGACGCGCAATTTAAAGAACACAGACACAGTCAAATAGCTTACATAATGACCAACGTCTACCAAGAGCAGCGCAAATTAGCGTTGGGTCCCAAATAAGCAGAGCTGATGCTCATTAGGTGCGGGTCGACACAGGTGCAACTTGTTACATGCTATCTAATGTCTTTCTCTGGCATTCCAAATAAATTAATACGAGTGAAAAATATTTTCTCCTTTCTACCACGTGCTCTCTGTTCTCTGCAGTGTCTCCTCCAAGCAGCAACAATTGCAGCCATGTTGCAAAATGGGTTAAGACATGCTTTTTTGGCCGTTAAATAATGGCGTAAATACCAGTAAATTGACTAGTGCAAACATCAGTAAATCTCGCTGTGTGATTCAGTTAAATACTCTTCTCCCATAAATGTTGCGTCTGAAAGGGAAACTCCTACAAATGCATATGCAATAAGGTCCCGTTCACGGCCAAGGAGGCAGTCCCTGAACTGTCGGCTCCACCCTGGCTCCCTGTAGCACCGGTACCGCCCACCCGAGGAAGTTATTACCACGTGAGGACACTACACCTTCCGGGAGGGGTGTGTACTGTCACATTTTAAGTTTGTCTCTGTTCTGTTCATGTTTGAGTTTCTTTGTTGTTCTTTTAATCTATTAATTAGTTGAGTCATCCTCGTTTCCCACCTGTTTGTCTCCAAAGCCACTGATTTGATTAAGTTCCTTAGTTCAGGTGTGCCTTGTTAATTAGCTCCTTAGTTTATGTATATAAGCACTCAGTTTGAGTTAGTTCTTTGTCCTGTATTGTCTTTATGTAGTAGAGTGTGTTTAGCCAGCCATCAGCACCGGCAAACACCATCCTGCTCCAAAGAAGGCAGTCCCCTTTATTAAGCTGGAGAGAAACCCCGGGCATGCCCACGATTAACAACAGGCCTCCTCCATAAAGCCTTGGAATGGCAGCTGCAGGTCGACCTGGGAAAACAGCTGAGGTTCCCTCAGAACATTGCAACAACAAGACTCCGCCAAGACATAATAGTTACCTCTGAGGTTTCAAAACATCTGATCATGCTGGAACTGACGGTGCCCTGGGAAGAGCGTATTGAGGAAGCCAATGAGAGGAAACGCGCAAATAACCAGGAGCTGGTGGAAGAGTGTAGGGAGAGAGGCTGGAAAACCTTCTATGAGCCTATAGAAGTCGGCTGTAGAGGCTTTGCAGGACGTTCATTTTGCAAAGTCCTCAGTCGTTTGGGCGTTACGGGGCGGCCAAGAAAAGGGCTATTCAATCCGCGAGCGAAGCCGCAAAGAAGGCCACAGGGCTTGATCAACCCTGGCTGGTTTGCCTGGGTGAGGGTGTATGATGTTGCAAGACCCGAAACACCCAATGATCCCAGGAAACATCACTGAGGATGCATCCCAGTGCATCCATGAGATGTTTCTGCATAGTTCATGCATTTCCTGCGTTTTGATTAAAGACTTTGTATCAGCACTTCCTTGTGTGTAGTGTGACTAGAAGACATCTGAACTGTGACAATATGATGAACAGATTGAATTTAGGCTTTTACTCACATATAAGTTGTTAATCAGCAGATTGCCAATAGGATTGCCGTGATTAGAAAAGCATTTCAGACACCGGAGCGTTTTTAAGCAGAGGCGTTCCCCAGCAGAGGCGTCTCGTTCCCTGTTCTCAGGGAACATAGGTTACAGTCGTAACCTGAGACGTTACTCCCATAATTTGTGCAGATCATCTTGGGGCAAAGAAAAAAGACATTATAGTGTATTCAGTACTTTTCCACACAAAAAAAAACAAGAAAAAGAAAGAAAAACAAAAAACACAGCAGTGGTTTTGGTGATGTGTCACAAAAATAGGGTTTGTTCGGATTGAGGGCAGCAGGGGAAACAAATAATAATGCTAAATTAACTGCTAAACTGCAAGTAATCAAATAGTCATTTGGTGCAAATATTGTCACTTTTTTGACATTTTGTAAATTAACCTAATCACTAATTAAATGCAACTTTAACTTGCACTGTTCAGAAGTTATACGGCATAGAACAATAAAACTATATTGCTACCTTATAAGCGTTTGGAGCTAACTTAATTCTCACAAAAATGTGATTGGCCCAATAATTAGCCTTTAAGTCAGAAAGAGTATCCCTGGTATATACTCTTTAATATGCAGATTAATCTGTGATTTCCAACACAGTGTAAAGTGTAAAGAATTTAGCCTTGAGGTACAAGTGAATCTCCTTAAATGAGCCATTGGGTGCAAGAGTACAAGATTTCATTGTGGAGTCACAGAACCACTAGTCTTTTGAGTTGATGCTTGATTTAATCAGGGGCCATGAACAGAAAAAAACACAATAACGGATATCTAACTGTTTAACCCAGGCTGAAGGCTGTAAACTCGCTGTGCCATTCTTTATCTTTCAATAATGTTCTGAGTCTGTGCTGAATACTTAATATGCCCATAAAATTTAACTGTAATTTTTCCTGTATAATTGTGAGTACTATCCAGATCATAATGCAAAATCACAACATTATGTGATGGCAGATGAAGAACAGTGCACCAATTATAAGAAATCCGGTCCCACTTTATATTAGGTAGCCTTGACAATATGTACTTACGTGACAAATTAAGGAAACCGTCAAATAAAAGGCCTAAAATACCCCAAACAAACAAATTAAAACGGAATTTGTATTTAATGCGCAGGAGTTTTGCACTCTTTTTTCCTGAGTTAATACAGGCTTTCATCTCAGTTGTCAAGGCCTCTGAGCACCTCTGGGCAAAATCAAAAAGTTTCTCTTCCTGAGGCTGGAACTAGGGATGGAGTGATAAAATTCTGAGTTGATAATTTGAATCTCAAACACAACTGCGAAGAGGGCAAATAATAAATTCAAAGTGCTCTTGGATTTATCGCTTACTGTAGCACTGAAGAATGCAGATCTGTTTTTTTGGGTTCTCTTCTTTTTGGATTGACTTTTTTTCAGGAAGGGAAGGAGGAGAATGAAGAATTGAGCTCATCACTCTCAATTCTAGCATCTTCTTTTCTCCTTGCCTAAAAGAAAGATTTTCTATTTAATTATTTTGTCTAAGAAGTGGCTGTCATCTTTAATGTTGGCATGAAACGGAAGTTGTGAATGACTTTACTACTGCATTGGACATTCTAGGTGAAATGGTTTATCGAACAACAAAAAAACGTAGTGCAGGTCTTGATTTTATCCAGTGGTTTCTGATTTGAGTGTGAAAAGTGAGTGTTGCATACCAAAATGAAGGCAGATCTGAATGCAACTGGCTTAACTGCAGTGCTGCCTCACATATGTCAAAGGAGCAAGTCATATCACAGAAAAAAAAAAAAATAAAAAAAAAAAAAAAAAAATATATATATATATATATATATATATATATAAAATAAGAAGTAAAATCACAAAAAGACCAGTAACAAGCATTGAGAGAATAAATAGGGTCAATTTTGATTTCATGTCAATGTTCACCTTTTCTTCATACAAAGACATTGAATGGCTTCAGAAGACTTACTGTCCATAAAACCCAAGTTGTAGTGGCTACATTAACAACACTTTTTTTTTTGATTTTGAATCTTTTTTGACACTTGAAAGTTTACTAGTATTTACCAATTTTCTCATTTTATTTTCCATGTAAAGTGTATATGTAGTTCATCTAACTGGTTTCATGTAAAGTCAAAAAGTAATACTGATTAACGTCTCAGTTACTGACGTAACCTCGGTTCCCTGAGATAAGGGAACGAGTATTGCATAATTATACGCTATGGGCAAAACTCCTTTTCTCCGAAATACTGAAGCCTTTTATAAAATAACGCAGTGCTACTGCACAGCCATAACAGTGCTGAGGCTTACTCGCACACTATTGGCTGGTCAGTGGGAACTGCACAAACCAATGGCAGAGCGGCGTAAGTGTGCGAACCAATCGGTGCGAAGCCCTCCGAGCTGAGCGCAGAGCCCGCCAGAAGGGGCGGGGCATCTGCCTATAAAAGATGCTCGATTTTGAATCGCCGTGTGCGCCAGAGCACGGCCATATACGCAATACTTGTTCCCTTATCTAAGGGAACCGAGGTTACATTAGTAACCGAGACGTTCTCTTTCGAACGGTCAGTCGTATTGCGTAGCTATACGCTATAGGGAACCAATCCAATAACACTGTGCTATGATAAGCGCAACGACACATCAAGTTGGACTCTCGCATAAGGGTCCAAAGCAAGAACTTATGACATATCATGATAAACAGGCCAAGCTGAGCTGAGGCGTACAAACAGCATACACACGATTTCCTCCATTGTCCTGTGTGTGTGTGGGTAGCGGGTGTGTGTCGCGTAGTTCCTGTGGCGTCGCTATGACGACCAGGTACTATTGTGGAGGTACTATCTGTAATGGAAAACGGAGCGAACAGCGAGCCGAGTCGAGTTGAGCTGATACTGGTAATGGAAAAGCGCCATTAGTTATGAAGGGTCGGCCTCAATCACACAGAAAGGACATGTGGTATGACCTGCATCCAGCAGCTCCTGGAAAAAAGAAAGTATCAGTGATACTTCACACGAGACTGGGTCCTGGCTCCTGGCTGAGCACCAGTCAGAGAACACAGACCACTGCAGAGCGTAGAGGCGTCTCGTAGACGTAGCTCTTGCCTCGCTGATTGTGTTTAGGACACCCGCCGGGAGGTCCGTAAACTCCTGTCGAGTGGCCATACATGGAGGGCCCACAGTTTGGGACGGGGGTGCCAAATTGTCCTGTTCGCCTGGGAAAGGAGGTCTTTCCTCAGGGGTGTCGGCCATTGGGCTGCTGTGGGCAGCTGAATCAACTCGGGGAACCAAGGTTGGGTCCGCCAGAGAGGGGCCACAAGTAGGACTGAATGTCCGCCCTCCCTGGTCCTTTTTATGACCTGAGGGAGGAGCGAGACTGTAGGAAATGCGTGCAGGGGAAGGCTGGGCCAGTCGTGGGCCAGCGTATTTCGGGAGGGCAGAGGTAGTCCTCTTCGCCTCACCTCTGCCCTCCCGAAAACACTCCAGATCATTTGAACCGTTTGGGGATGGAGGGTCCATTCCCCTGGGGACACTGTGCCTCGGGACAGCATATCTGCTCTGTTCTGTCTGCCTGGCACGTGCGTCGCTCTCAGCGACATTGCGACTCAGTGCGACTCCACCGAGCAAGGACACTGACAAGGCACTTGAGTGTTACTTTTTTTCTTGTTTATTATTTATTGTTGTTTCCTCTCTCTTCTACAACTTTTCGTCTGATCTTTCTGTTTGTGAGCTCCTTAACACTATGTGTTTTCAAATCCCTACTATTACTAACATACGTAAATCAAATGTCACACGTCGGAGGCGGTAAAATCCTAACAATCTCCGTACCCTTCCAGTGTCTTCCAATACTTTATTCTCTTTTCCTATTGGTCTCTGGAACTGCCAGTCCGCTGTAAACAAAGCTGATTTCAATACATCTTTTTCAAGTCATTCAGGTCTCAGCCTATTAGCCCTGACTGAGACCTGGATCAGACCAGAGGACACTGTCACACCTGCTGCCCTTTCCACTAACTTCACTTTCTCACACACCCCTCGTCTGACTGGAAGGGGTGGAGGTACTGGTCTGCTAATCTCAAATGACTGGAAATTTTATCCTTTACCACCTCTGTGTGACAACAGCTCATTTGCCATTCAATTCAACATTCAATTACCATCAGTTAAAATCCTATTAAAATCCATTTTGTATTAAGTGGTTTAACCTAATAAGGCAATGATTGGTCTAAATAGACGAATGAGAGTTAGCCCGCCTCAGTGGGCAGAGTCAGCAGAATAGAGAGATGATGCAATGTCCCTTGTGAGAGGAAGAAGCAGCGAGCGCGATCCTGGAAGAGAAGAGAAAAGTTGAATTAGAGTGAACAAACTAGTAGTTTTATCATAGAAACAATAGAAGGAGATTTTGAAATAGAAACATAGATTTGGATATTGTGATTTTGAGTGCATGTGAGACTGATTTTACGAACGTGCAGAGAATACGGGCCTAAAGTTGGGAGAGTTTGCCTTAAACTTTTCTAATCGAGAATGGAGTTATCTTGGTAAGTGAAATTACTTATCGTCCCCCCTTATATAATTGTATATCGTCCCCCAGGTCGACTTGGCAGTTTCTTGGAGGAGCTTGATGTGCTACTCTCATCCTTCCCTGAAGATGGTACTCCTCTCGTAATTCTTGGAGACTTCAACATCCACCTTGAAAAACCTCAGGCTGCCGATTTCCATACCCTGCTTGCCTCATTCGACCTTCTACTGTGGCTACTCACAAATCAGGTAACCAATTGGACCTTATCTACATGCGCTACTGCTCCACGGACAATACACTGGTCACTCCACTGCACACCTCAGATCACTTCCTCCTCACTCTCAACTTCAACCTGCCTCAGAACACAACACACACTCCTCCACAGGTCACCTTTCGACGGAACCTACGCTCACTTTCACCCTCTCACCTATCCTCTTTGGTCTCATCCACACTTCCTCCACCTGATCAGCTCTCAACACTAGATACTAACAGTGCAACTGATACTCTTTTCTCCACTTTAACATCCTGCTTGGACAACTTCTGCCCCCTTTCCTCCAGGCCAGCCCACGCCACACCCTCTGCCCCCTGGTTATCTGATACTCTCCGCGAACATCGTTCTAAACTGTGCAGAGAGGAAGTGGCGCAAATCGAAAGATCCCACAGACCTGGGTCTTTATCAATCCCTCCTCTCTTCCTTCTCTGCTAATATCTCTACTGCTAAAATGGCTTACTATCACAACAAAATTATCAATTCTTCTGACTCTCGCATGCTTTTCAAAACCTTTTCCTCTCTTCTTTACCCTCCACCTCCTCCTCCTTCATCAACTCTAACAGCTGACGATTTTGCCACATTCTTCATAGATAAAAGAATCAGAATCAGAATCAGAATCAATTTTATTGCCAAGTAGTGTTGTGCACATACAAGGAATTTGCTTTGGTAATAAGGTGTTACCGAGGCTGCTATAATCAGCGCCAACTTGAGAAAAATACAGCATAACATGAGGAGAGGTGAGGAGAAAAAAAAGGCAACCCCCAGACTATGCTCCTGTAAGGAGAACAGTCTGGGAACAGGAAAAAACACCTCAGCAACATAAGCACATAAACAGTACACTCTACAAACAAGACATTGCAACACGGTTGGGAGTGGGGGATGGAGGTAGTCCAGCCCAGGCAAGCAGCATCCGGTCCTGCAGCCATTATGGCGCTGGTCACAGACCCGCCTGTCAGACTGGGGGTACGAAGCGGCGAAGGCGTGGGATGGGGTGTGAGGCACGTGCATATCTGTGTATGTGTAAGTTCATGTGTGTGTAGGCCTGGAGAGAGTCGCTAAGCCAGCACCATAATCTAGGAGCCTCAGTCCGCAGGATTGTCATAGCGATACACAGCAAGTTGCCATGGAGACAACCTTGATCATGTCCCAGGCAGAGTCAACAATCATCAGGTGTCTGGGGAGTCGGGAAAGGAACGCAAGAGCGGCTCACTGCAGTGCTCTTCCGGGAGAGTTGTTGTTCCAGCAGCGGCCTTGGCCAAGGCCAGTGCTGGTAGTGGGGTGCCGAAACAGATAAGATTGGGATTGTTTGGTCTTGGGGTGAGTAGCCACATTCAATTTATACAGGCTATTCTCCTGGTCCATTTTGGTCTCTGAAACGATCCATTTGCCTTTGCAAAGCTGTGAGCTTCTCCATGATGTTATCCATATTGTGGTTCATAGACCCAGTCTGAGTGCTGACAGCTCTGCCCACTGCTTCAATCATCACGGGCAGCCTTGCGGGGCTTTTGAAAGCTGTCACCGTCTGCTTAGTTCCTCGATAAACCAGGGCAATGCCTAATCCAATCAGCAGAAGACCTGTTATCATGGTGCCGAATAGGTAGATATCTTCAATGTCCTCCACGGAAAGAGCCGCCAGACACACGACCCGCCACCTCTCCCACTCGTCCATCGTGTAGCCAGCTGCGAACGTTCCGGCAGGGCAGTCAGGTTCCCCCGAACCCAAGCTTCTCGTCGAGAAGATGGTGTCAATTGCGTTGAGAGACCAGTTGATCAAATCCATAATTTCTTGGTTTTGGAGAGCAGTGTAGCGAGAGTCTCTCAAAGTACAAGACATTAGACGTGACGAGAGAAGCAAAGCAGGAGAGGTAAGGGGAGGGAGAGGGAGAGAAAATGCGACCGCCTTCGTTGAGAGCCAAGAGGGAAGAAAAAAAAAATTATACAAAATAAAATAAATAAATAAATAAAACAACCACCATCAGCGGCCAATTTACCAATCCACAAACTGACACACATATTTTACCAGCAAACGCACAAATTCTACCCTCCTCTCTACTTTCAGAGGCAGAAGTCTCTAAACTCCTCCTTTCCAATCTCCCTACCACCTGTCCGCTTGATCCTATCCCCACTAATCTACTTCAAGCCATTTCTTCCTCAGTTGTACCCACACTCACGCATCATAAACACCTCTCTTCACACTGGTACCTTTCCCACAGCTTTTAAACAGGCTCGGGTAAGCCCACTGCTTAAGAAACCCAATCTAAATCCAGCACATCTAGCAAGTTACAGACCAGTATCTCTTTTTCCATTTGTCGCGAAAACACTTGAACGAGTTGTTTTCAACCAGATCTCCTCCTTTCTTACACAGAACAATCTCTTGGACAACAATCAGTCTGGTTTCAAAAGCAGACACTCAACTGAGACTGCCCTGCTCTCAGTAATTGAAGCTCTGAGACTGGCAAGAGCAGCTTCCAAATCCTCAGTTCTCATCCTGCTGGATCTGTCTGCTGCTTTTGACACAGTTAACCACCAGATCCTCCTGTCAATCCTAAAGATGAAGGGCATCTCGGGAACTGCACTCCAATGGTTCGAGTCTCACCTCTCAGGTAGGTCCTTTAGGGTGTCGTGGAGAGGTGTGGGATCTAAGACCCAACATCTAGCTACTGGGGTGCCTCAGGGCTCAGTGCTTGGACCACTCCTCTTCTCCATCTACATGACACCACTAGGATCTGTGATTCAGAAACATGGCTTTTCCAATCATTGCTACCCTGATGACAAACAACTCTACCTCTCATTCCAGCCTGACGATCCGACGGTAGCTGCTCGTATCTCAGCCTACCTGACAGACATTTCTGGCTGGATGAAGGACCACCACCTTCAACTAAACCTTGCGAAGACAGAGCTACTTGTGGTCCCGGCCAACCCAACACTTCATCACAACTTCTCCATTCAGCTAGGATCATCATCCATAACTCCATCAAGGTCACCTAGGAACCTTGGGGTTATAATTGATGATCAGTTGAACTTCACAGACCACATTGCTAGAACTGCCCGGTCCTGCAGATTTGCCTTGCACAACATTAGAAGGATCAGGCCCTTCCCAACAGAGCATGCGACACAACTCCTTGTCCAAGCACTTGTTCTATCCAGACTGGACTATTGTAATGCTCTCCTGGCTAGTCTTCCAGCTTGCTCTGTCAAACCTCTACAATTTATCCAGAATGCTGCAGCCAGAGTGGTCTTTAATGAGCCAAAGAGAGCACACGTCACTCCTCTCCTCACAAAATTGCACTGGTTGCCAGTTGCCGCTTGCATTAAATTCAAGTCACTGACGTTTGCCTACAGAACAACCACTGGCACTGCTCCCTCTTACCTAAACTCATTACTTCAGACTTATGTGCCATCCAGAAACTTGCGCTCTGCTAGCGAATGTCGTCTTGTGGTACCATCTCAAAGAGGCACAAAATCTCTTTCTCTGACCTTTACCATGACTGTTCCCTGTTGGTGGAATGATCTGCCTAACTCAACCAGAGCTGCTGAGTCAGTAGCCACTTTCAAGAAACTGCTGAAGACGTACCTTTTTCGGCAGCACTTGATCCAGTAATACTAACACTTTCTCTTCTCTTCTATTCTATTCTACTATTTAAAAAAAAAAAAAAAAAAAACTGCGTTAAATTAAACTGAGAGGGGTCATAGCACTTACGTATTGTTGTCCTACTGCAAGTTTAACTGCTTCTATTGTTCTCATTTGTAAGTCGCTTTGGATAAAAGCGTCTGCTAAATGAATAAATGTAATGTAATGTAATATAATGACATAAGAGGAGACTCCTGGCGAGTTTGTACAGCCTGTCGACCTGAGCCCACCTTGGTGGGTTATATAGGACACAACTGTCGTGTTGTCCATTTGGACCAGGACATGGTGACCCTTTAGATGTGGCAGGAAGGTTTTTAGGGCCAGTAAAATCGCCAGCATTTCTAGGCAGTTGATATGCAGCCTCGCCTCCATGCTCGTCCAAGAGCCGGAGGCCGGTTCACCCTCGCACAGAGCACCCTATCCTGTGTTGGAGGCATCCGTGGTGACAACCATTCGTCTCGAGACCATCCCCAAGCTTACCCCTGACTCGAAGAGAATGGGACTCGACAAGGGGACCAGGGCTCTGATTCAGCGGTGTCCTACTCTGACGTGAAGGCGGCCCCGAGCGCCATGCATGGGGAGGAACCGTCTGTTCCAGCCAATACTGCAAGGGGCGCATGTGAAGCATAGCCAGCAGAGGTACTAATGATGCGGAGACCATGAGGCCTAGCATCCTCTGAAAGGTTCTGAGGGATCTCTTGGTCCCCACCCTGATTGAGCCCGCTAGTCGCTGGATAGCCAGCGAACGCTCGTCTGACAGCCACGCCCTCATTTGGGCCGAGTCTAAAACAGCACCCATAAAGGAAATCCTCTGCCTGGGAAGCAGAGAGCCCTTGGCTGTATTTATTTTGAGTCCTAGGCATTCTAAATGGCTGAGGAGCACAGATTTGTGATGGTTCAGTTCCTCCTCCGACCGGGCCAGAACGAGCCAGTCGTCGAGGTAGTTCACAGTTGTGGCGCGGCATTTGAATCAACCCCGCTGCTCTTTTATGAATGAGAAGAGTGAAAAGGATACGCCGGAGCTCGCAGGGGAAACAACGCAACAGCTTGCTTCGAAATCACTGGCTGAAGAGTGCGCTGGTTCAAGCTGGCCGCTGGCTCGCTCGCTGTTCGGCTGCAGGCTCCTCTGGTCACAGCGAAGAAGGCGCAGTCTTCGTAGATCGTCAGTGAAGAATAGGATTCGTCGCTAAAGAAGATCTGAATCCATGGCAAAATCGAGCGTCTTTTATAGGCAGATGCCCCGCCCCTTCTGGCGGGCTTCGCACCAATTGGTTCGCGCAGTCACGCCGCTCTGCCATTGGTTCGTGCAGTTCCCACTGACCAGCTAATAGCATGCGAGTAAACCTCTGCACTGTTATGGCTGTGCAGTAGCACTTCGTTATTTTATAAAAGGCTTCAGTATTTCGTAGAAAAGGAGTTGTCCCCATAGCGTATAGCTATGCAATACGACTGACCGTTTGAAAGGGAACTACAAATTAGATAAACCGGATTGTATATTATAGTTACACTAACAAAAGTATTTTTAAAACATATTTAAGGTAACTTTAAGGTAATTACAAGTAACCGCTCAAAGCATTTTATATAATTTTTATTCCTGTAATCTTGTCAAATGAAACCATATATAAGCAACATCAGATTGTGATTATATCTTACATATATACATAGCTAAGCATCACTCACCACAGACGGATGCAAGAGTGTGCCTAAGAAGGTCACAATCTTCCTCCAATGCTTCTATCCTTTTCAACAGGTTGTCCAACGGTGATTCCTCAACAGCTGCCTAAAGTCCTTAACATAGACACATGCAAATATGCAATGTTACGAATTCCCTAATAACTCTACTTAAAAAGAACAAAAACCATCCGTAACAATTAACAAGGTTAGCAAGATCCCTGGAGTCCCCGCTCTCACTCCCATGGCTTCAAAAAAACTGAAAACTCTTAAAGTGCAAATTTATTAAGGTATTTTTTAAAGGTAAATTTATTAGACATAAGTAACTAAAGGAGTAACAAATTTCAGGAGGGGGAAAAGCCAAAACAAATAACAAAACAAAGCTAACTAATTTAAGACTACTAACCTAGAAATCAGATAACAAACAAAAGACACAAAAACTTCCCTCCCTACTTATCAAACACAAGAGAAAACAATAAATAAAAGAGGCACCCACCTCCCTACCATGTGTAACCCAGGTTACTAAAAAGAGATTTTGCTGAAGTAAAGAAAAGAAAGAGACTAACACTCATGAACAGTTATTTTATCTGTGAAGAGAGAAAAAAAGAAGAAGAATACATAAATGAGAATTTAGGGAAAAAAAGAGTGGTTTAACCTAATAAGTCAATGATTGGTCTAAATAGACGAATGAGAGTTAGCCCGCCGAGAATGTGCAGAGAATACGGGCCTAAAGTTGCGAGAGTTTGCCTTAAACTTTTCTAATCGAGAATTGAGTTCTCTTGGTAAGTGAAATTACTGAGTTCATTATTATTATTGAGGGTTTTTTTGTGTAAATGTTTGATAAGAGATGTTCAGAAGAGAAGAGAAAAAATACTGCATAAATGTGTTAAACAAGTGATGTTTTAAAGTTAAAATTTATTTTCAACAGTTAATGAGATGTAAATTTAATCATTTTCGTTGTGTAATTGAGCTTGAGCAAACAGTCGAGTGTGACGCACATGTAATTTGAGCAGATGAGGCCTAGCGCCTCATTTGAAAACTTGCTCTTTGTATATGTATGTGAAGTTAATGTGTTAATGTTATAAGAAAAGTGAAGTTAGAAATGTTAAGTGTTGTTTATATTCAGATTAAGTGTTGTAATAATGTGTATTTTGAGGAGAGTGTCTAATTGTTTTTCTGGCCTTGTCTTTTTCAAGGTTGGGTTCCCCCCAACTGAGTTGGATGCTGCATTCCGGAACATTGGACGAGTTGGAGAAGTTTGCACGTGTATTGTCCCTGCTTCACATCGAAAGAACGAAACTGTTGCAAGCAGGAACTGGCGAGCCATGCCCATATAAGGATTGAACTGTGGATCAAAGAGTGAACAGTGTGGTAGGACTGAGCACATGTTTTTTTTCTCTTTTCCTACTGTTAAGCAGAGCTGAATTTGCGGAAGAAGGATCTCACGAAAGAACAGTGAACTGGAACTGAGAACTGGTAAAATCTCAAATTACATTGAGATTACTGTGAGCATTGAATTAATTTGATTGTGAATTTACTTTCTTTATTGTTGTTCTGTTTCAAATCCCATTGTGATTATTTCTTTTGATTTATTGATTGAGTGTTTTATCTTTTCTATTTCTGGAAAACGAGAGTTGAAAACAAGGAGTAATTTAAAAGGTTAAAGTTGGAAGAACTATATTTAAATCAAATTAAGGGGGAAAAGGGGAAAAATAACTTGAATAAATAAGAAAATATGATTGTCATAGTTCTGGTACTTCTGCTTTTGTTACTAGTTTTGTGTGGTGACAGAGCTATGGCATTTTGTGTCTGTCTCGTGTTTATGTTAAGTCTAGTTTCATGTGAGCACATGGCTTCTGTGTATTCCTAGCCATGTGCTCTTCTGTCTAATTGTCAGCCCCGCCTATCTCGTTATCTGTTTAGTGGTTAACCTTCCTCACCTGTCGTGTCATTAGCCTTCTGTGTTTGTTCTCTATTTAGTCTCTGTTGTGTTTGCAGTTCAGTGTTGGTTCGTTGTCCACGTACCCGGTTCCTAGCGTTTATGTTCATGGTCTGTAGTATTCCCGTTTTCCCCCCTTGAGGGAGTTTTGATTTGTAGCTTGTGTTTATTTGTTGTTTCAAAAGCAGACACTCAACTGAGACTGCCCTGCTCTCAGTAATTGAAGCTCTGAGACTGGCAAGAGCAGCTTCCAAATCCTCAGTTCTCATCCTGCTGGATCTGTCTGCTGCTTTTGACACAGTTAACCACCAGATCCTCCTGTCAATCCTAAAGATGAAGGGCATCTCGGGAACTGCACTCCAATGGTTCGAGTCTCACCTCTCAGGTAGGTCCTTTAGGGTGTCGTGGAGAGGTGTGGGATCTAAGACCCAACATCTAGCTACTGGGGTGCCTCAGGGCTCAGTGCTTGGACCACTCCTCTTCTCCATCTACATGACACCACTAGGATCTGTGATTCAGAAACATGGCTTTTCCAATCATTGCTACCCTGATGACAAACAACTCTACCTCTCATTCCAGCCTGACGATCCGACGGTAGCTGCTCGTATCTCAGCCTACCTGACAGACATTTCTGGCTGGATGAAGGACCACCACCTTCAACTAAACCTTGCGAAGACAGAGCTACTTGTGGTCCCGGCCAACCCAACACTTCATCACAACTTCTCCATTCAGCTAGGCTCATCATCCATAACTCCATCAAGGTCACCTAGGAACCTTGGGGTTATAATTGATGATCAGTTGAACTTCACAGACCACATTGCTAGAACTGCCCGGTCCTGCAGATTTGCCTTGCACAACATTAGAAGGATCAGGCCCTTCCCAACAGAGCATGCGACACAACTCCTTGTCCAAGCACTTGTTCTATCCAGACTGGACTATTGTAATGCTCTCCTGGCTAGTCTTCCAGCTTGCTCTGTCAAACCTCTACAATTTATCCAGAATGCTGCAGCCAGAGTGGTCTTTAATGAGCCAAAGAGAGCACACGTCACTCCTCTCCTCACAAAATTGCACTGGTTGCCAGTTGCCGCTTGCATTAAATTCAAGTCACTGACGTTTGCCTACAGAACAACCACTGGCACTGCTCCCTCTTACCTAAACTCATTACTTCAGACTTATGTGCCATCCAGAAACTTGCGCTCTGCTAGCGAATGTCGTCTTGTGGTACCATCTCAAAGAGGCACAAAATCTCTTTCTCTGACCTTTACCATGACTGTTCCCTGTTGGTGGAATGATCTGCCTAACTCAACCAGAGCTGCTGAGTCAGTAGCCACTTTCAAGAAACTGCTGAAGACGTACCTTTTTCGGCAGCACTTGATCCAGTAATACTAACACTTTCTCTTCTCTTCTATTCTACTATTTAAAAAAAAAAAAAAAAAAAAACTGCGTTAAATTAAACTGAGAGGGGTCATAGCACTTACGTATTGTTGTCCTACTGCAAGTTTAACTGCTTCTATTGTTCTCATTTGTAAGTCGCTTTGGATAAAAGCGTCTGCTAAATGAATAAATGTAATGTAATGTAATATAATGACATAAGAGGAGACTCCTGGCGAGTTTGTACAGCCTGTCGACCTGAGCCCACCTTGGTGGGTTATATAGGACACAACTGTCGTGTTGTCCATTTGGACCAGGACATGGTGACCCTTTAGATGTGGCAGGAAGGTTTTTAGGGCCAGTAAAATCGCCAGCATTTCTAGGCAGTTGATATGCAGCCTCGCCTCCATGCTCGTCCAAGAGCCGGAGGCCGGTTCACCCTCGCACAGAGCACCCTATCCTGTGTTGGAGGCATCCGTGGTGACAACCATTCGTCTCGAGACCATCCCCAAGCTTACCCCTGACTCGAAGAGAATGGGACTCGACAAGGGGACCAGGGCTCTGATTCAGCGGTGTCCTACTCTGACGTGAAGGCGGCCCCAAGCGCCATGCATGGGGAGGAACCGTCTGTTTCAGCCAATACTGCAAGGGGCGCATGTGAAGCATAGCCAGCAGAGGTACTAATGATGCGGAGACCATGAGGCCTAGCATCCTCTGAAAGGTTCTGAGGGATCTCTTGGTCCCCACCCTGATTGAGCCCGCTAGTCGCTGGATAGCCAGCGAACGCTCGTCTGACAGCCACGCCCTCATTTGGGCCGAGTCTAAAACAGCACCCATAAAGGAAATCCTCTGCCTGGGAAGCAGAGAGCCCTTGGCTGTATTTATTTTGAGTCCTAGGCATTCTAAATGGCTGAGGAGCACAGATTTGTGATGGTTCAGTTCCTCCTCCGACCGGGCCAGAACGAGCCAGTCGTCGAGGTAGTTCACAGTTGTGGCGCGGCATTTGAATCAACCCCGCTGCTCTTTTATGAATGAGAAGAGTGAAAAGGATACGCCGGAGCTCGCAGGGGAAACAACGCAACAGCTTGCTTCGAAATCACTGGCTGAAGAGTGCGCTGGTTCAAGCTGGCCGCTGGCTCGCTCGCTGTTCCGCTGCAGGCTCCTCTGGTCACAGCGAAGAAGGCGCAGGCTTCGTAGATCGTCAGTGAAGAATAGGATTCGTCGCTAAAGAAGATCTGAATCCATGGCAAAATCGAGCGTCTTTTATAGGCAGATGCCCCGCCCCTTCTGGCGGGCTTCGCACCAATTGGTTCGCGCAGTCACGCCGCTCTGCCATTGGTTCGTGCAGTTCCCACTGACCAGCTAATAGCATGCGAGTAAACCTCTGCACTGTTATGGCTGTGCAGTAGCACTTCGTTATTTTATAAAAGGCTTCAGTATTTCGTAGAAAAGGAGTTGTCCCCATAGCGTATAGCTATGCAATACGACTGACCGTTTGAAAGGGAACTACAAATTAGATAAACCGGATTGTATATTATAGTTACACTAACAAAAGTATTTTTAAAACATATTTAAGGTAACTTTAAGGTAATTACAAGTAACCGCTCAAAGCATTTTATATAATTTTTATTCCTGTAATCTTGTCAAATGAAACCATATATAAGCAACATCAGATTGTGATTATATCTTACATATATACATAGCTAAGCATCACTCACCACAGACGGATGCAAGAGTGTGCCTAAGAAGGTCACAATCTTCCTCCAATGCTTCTATCCTTTTCAACAGGTTGTCCAACGGTGATTCCTCAACAGCTGCCTAAAGTCCTTAACATAGACACATGCAAATATGCAATGTTACGAATTCCCTAATAATATTTGTTGTTTCATTAAATTCACCTTTCACCTGCAATTGCATCCACGCTTCCTGATTTATCAACACGTGACAGAGATCTCATAATCATATTAAATTAAAAGTTAATCAGGTGCAATTAGATTTAAACTACATAGGGAACATAACTTTCTAATAGATGAAAAAAAAAAGGGGTTATACTTAGAAGTTTTGGAACAAGACTTTATTAATTTCTGGTTTATTTTCTTATATGTGATGTGGTGATAATTCGATTTCATTGTCTTCTACATGTTTTCTTTTCTTTTATTCACTTGTTATTCCTCTAAATATATCTTACCTGTTCCGAACGCAACCAGTGTTGTCACCGTACTCTTCTTGTTGCTGACATAGTCTCTTGAGCGAATATTAGTCTTCTGATCGCTGGTCCATATATCAAAGCAGTGCCTTCCTGCACGCTCCTCTGTATCTCTTACTGATGAGAGTGAGGGTTGTACTCTTGCCACGACATGGGTTACACATGCTCCAATTCAATAAGTTTTAACATAAGAAATCACAACTAAGAAAAAGGTTGTGGTTTACAACAAATGTCTCGTGTACGAGTCCTTTAACATTTGGAGTACTTGGAGAACATCACTCAACACAACTGTCTGTCCGTCAAGGAAGCCATGAGAGTGGGGAGCTGTAGATCCATGGTTCAGGAGACTTAAGTACCGCGGCAATCACTCCCGTCACCAATCCGGATGCTCGTTAACAGCTCCACCTGTGAGTCATTACAGCGAGAGAGAGAGAGAGAGAGAGAGAGAGAGAAAGCGAGAAAGAAACACACCAGGGAAAACCCAACAACACAAAGTATACACTCCCACGTAACAGCAATATTAATGACTTTACAGCAAATAGTATAACCATTACATAAGCCATGTTCAAAGCCATTATAAATTACTCTACAAACATACACCTTTTTAATAAAATAATAGTTTTTTTTTTTTTTTTTTTTTTTTTTTTTTAATGGACTGTGTGGGTCCTAAGGCCCCAGTATAGTGACGGGGACACTATACTATCAAAGAGCACCGTCCTTCGGATGAGACGTTAAACCGAGCTAAACCGAGGTCCTGACTCTCTGTGGTCATTAAAAATCCCAAATTTGCCCCTTGCCCTCTGTCCATCATGGCCTCCTAATCATCCCCATATTGACTGATTGTCTTCATCACTGTCTCCTCTCCACCAGTAAACTGGTGTGTGGTGGGCGTTCTGGCGCTATGGCTGCCGTCGCATCATCCAGGTGGATGCTGCACATTGGTGGTGGTTGAGGAAATTCCGCCTTCCATGTAAATCGCTTTGAGTACCCAGAAAAGCGCTATATAAATGCAACAAATTATTATTATTATTATTAGTATTCCTTTATTACATTACAGCATGACATTGCATGTTAAGTATCTATTTACTGCGTTAACCTTCATGGGTAACACTTTATAATATCTGCATGCTATGAATCATTAGTTACGCATTAGTAAATAGTTAATTCATCATTTATAAAGCATTGTCCCTACATTAATAGACATTTTATAGGCAGTTTATAATACAGCTATAAATTCTTGACTTATACCCTGGTGAAAAAGACGTACTATTAAATGTATTAAATGTACTTAAGGATGTTTTAGTACAATACAAATAAACTATAATGCCTTTTAAATACATTTAACAGTATGTCTTTTTCACCTTATAAGCATATCTATAATGTGTTTAATAATTGTCTTTTCTTACTTTATTAATGATCAATTTATCATTTCTAAATTAATTACATTATTTACAAACCAGTTATTTAGCAGTTGTCAGTGGTTTAGATCTTTTAGAAAGTGTAAGTAAATGATTATTAAAATTATTTAAATGTACATTTATATGTCTTATTACATAGACATATAGTAATAGTTACTCAGTGTGTTAATACATGCTTTATTAACATATTCGTACGTGATTCATGAATAATTCAGTTAGTTTTAAAACATTTAGTTGTCAGTTAACTATTTTTGTGAGCTCATCTAAAGTGAGGACTCTTTATGTTGTAAAGCTTTTACAAAGGAGATTTAAAGGCTCAGTTATCTTCTAAACAGAAAAAGGAAACAAATACAACACAGAGTGATACGGAACATAGAAATATTTATTTGAAGATGAAAAAAAAATTATCTATACAACCGTACACTTGATATAAAATAAAAAATAAACCTCAGCAATCTCATAGAAAATAAAAAAATCCTGTACTCCTCCAGAAAACATAACTGTGCAATAAAATGAAACTAAGCCTCTGCAATCTGATATAAAAATACAATTATGTAAAGTGTAAACATTGCTGTATAAAAATGTAGCAGTGTCAACACTGGATTAAAGAAGTGCCAAAATACAACAAATACAATTAAAAAAAAAACAATAATAATATAATAAAATATTTCAAAGTGTCAAAACTACCTCAGTACTAACTTTAAAACATTGCAGATCATTGATGAGTTTCTCTTCTGTATCACGCTATGTTGTGTTTGTTTTCTTTAGAAGATAACTGAGCCTTTAAATCTCCTTTGGAAAAGCTTTATGAGGCATAAATAGTCCTCACTTTAGATGAGCTCACAAAAAGTTAACTGACAACTACTAAATGTTTTATAATCATTCATGAATTACAGTAGGAATACGTGTTAATAAAGCTATAATATAATAATGTTTATATAATATGTATAAATGTACATTTAAATAGTTTATTAATCATCTACTTACACTTTCTAAATTATCTTATGAATCACTGACAACTAAATAACTGTTTGGTAAATAATGTAATACTTAATTTAGAATTGATAAATTGATCATGTCACAATGATGAATCTCAAGATCCAAGTGCAAGTGCGAATAATAGAGTTTATTAGTGACAGCAAAGGACAGAGACAACAGCTGTCAGGGACGCCAGACTAGATCCACAAAGATTCACTTCCATACTCCAGAGAGCTAATCCAACACAGCGAAGAATCTCCGACAAGGGTGCAGGAATCCTTGTAGGCTGGACAAGAGTCAGAAAACAAGGACGAGCTGGCAAATAAAACAAGACATGAATAACGAACCGACAACACACAACTCACACGCCAGCTAGATATAGGCAGCTAACTAGCTCCAGCTGTGTACTCTGATTAGACTGTCAGCTGTGGTTACTAGGCAACGGACACGCACACCCACACCCACATACACATAAACACAACAGACAGAGACGCAAAATGAACACACGGACTCATGAACCATGACAGATCATTAATAAAGTTTGAAAATACAATTATTATGCCTATAAATCAAGAATAAAGCATTTATAGCTGTATTTATAAACTGCTTCCTAATGTATATATGTATGTAGGGAGTATGCTTTATAAATGATGATTTAACTATTTGCTAATGCTTAACTAATGATTCATAGCATGCAGTTATTATAAAGTGTTACCAATATTGAAATTATGGTGTGTACTTAAAAAAGTGTACTTACTGTACAAATGCAGGTACTTTGATCATGCAGGTACTTTAAATAAGTACGATGTAAAAACAGCATTTTTTTTTCGTGTAAGTACAGAAGGCCATCAAGTGGGACCAGAAATCCCAGTTTGGTCTGGCACACAATGTAATGTATTTTCTTTTCTTTGCATTCATTTATTCACCTGTCCCAAACACATCTCATATTCCATTAATTCAAGGCTTAATGGATATGTGCCCACTGAGTGGAGATTCATGGAAGTTTATCCTGATGAATGTCTGGTAATTATCTCAGCTCCCCAATGCATCTGTTTGCAAAGGCATCTGGGAACACTGTCCCTTCCAGAAAGCTATTGAGAATGTCTCAGAAAACCATTAAAGATGAATAATTATGTTTGTCTTGACATGAGAATGACTGTTTGTTGATTTCTTAGCAGGCAATCCGATATTGCTTTAGAGTGTGCTAAAAATCTGTCATCTTCATTGGTCGATTTTGAATCTATATGTAAGTCACAAGAGACACAAAAAGCTTATTTTTAATGAGCTACCACTGTTTGGGATGCTGATCTATTAGTGTGGTAGCATTCATTTCAGATGTGCCTCATCAAATAGTGGGGTTTTCTTTCTTTTAAATACCAAGATTCTGTATTTTCACATACAGACCTATTAATAGTGTGAACTTGTGGTTAGTGAACGCAACCAAACGTCACTTTTGTCTTTTCAGTTACGTGAAACTGTTATTGCATTACTGCAGTTTGTTTATCTCATAAGATTTAGCTGTATTCTTTAGATCTCTTCATTAATACTGTTTTGCATTTCATTAACTGCCTCAATTTAGAAAGTTATCAATAATTCAAGTTGATGGCAGAAACTATTTACTAAAGTACAACAGATGGCCAATTTGATAATTTCCATATTACTGACTGATGTTCAAATCCAGTACAACCTGTCCACTATCCATCCTTCCATTGGCTGAACCAGAAATGCAAAAGGACTGTCAAATTCTTGTTCTGTGAAGAAAAACTGGACTTCAGGTTCCATAAGAAAGTGGAGGACGAATGAATGTGGAAATCGCAGCTCATCTAAACTCCCATTAGAAGTCTCAGGGGAGCCATTAGAGACTCATGAAGGATTCGTTGAGGGATGGAGAGTGACAGAATAACTCACCTTGAAGACGGGAAGCCAACTAATAGGAGAGGAGAATCAATTATCCACAGAAAATCAGTGTGCAGCAAACACTGAAGGTAGAAGGTATAAAGGGAAAGAAGCAGGTATAGAGTACTGCTGAGAGGAGCAGCTATTTCTGACAATACAATACTGTAACTCACAAAATTCACAAAGTACTACAGTATATCACTTGTAAATGTCCTGTTTGAAATCAAATCATAGTATATGTTCTTATAGTTGTAAACCTGAATATGCACATGGTATTCAGCCCCGCATTAAGACATATGCCCACGTACACACTGTAAAGTTTCAGGAGTGACAACCACATTTTTGAATGAGGAACTGGATCCCCTAAATTATCGTTCCACGTGTGTACGGAACTGCGATGTGTTCAGCAATTTTAACTAAAGCACAGTCGACGGAGGTGTCCCGTTTTGTTTATGCTTAAAGGCCGCTTCAAAGAACATGCTCATGCAGTGTTGCCATGTCCACTTATTATAAGCATTTTGGAGGTTGTTAACACTTGGCTCATTCAGCGATCGAGTTTAGAAAGTTAATAAAGTGAGCTGGTGTGGGTCACGATATTTCGGTCTTATTTTCAGCATAAAGCATTTCTATTTATTTCGTTTTTTTGGGGCTTGTTCTTGTTTGCTGATTTGCTTGCAAGACCTGTCAACTATGGGGGTAATTGTTTGTTTGTTTTTCCACCGCATAACAACTGCAGAGAAATCTGGACCTAACCAACACAAAGTCAGATGAAGATGCCGATGCCGATGCTGATGCTGATGCTATGCTTGATGACTCTGGACCTGGACAATCTCATAAAGGTGATCCGCAGGAAGCTCTGTTGTAGCGTCTCTTGCATTTATGTCAGGAAGAGGACCATTTACATCCAATTGTTATTTTATTAACACAGAACAAAACTTAAACATAGATTTTAGAATTAAACTGCTTAATCGACCATTTTCAGTAAGATTTACTAAATACAAAGCGTTTCTCTGCTATTGTGCGTTTATCTTTAATCATGCCCAACAGATATCTGTTTTAAAGCAGTGAGCGAGTAATTCACTCCTTGATTTGCTTAATAAAAGTCTACTTTGAGATTCTGTTGTCAAACATTTTTATAGTGCATTATTTTCAACGTGTTTATTGCTAGACCTGCAAAAAAAGTAATTAGTGTGCGCGATGTATCGTGGTTGCCATGACAACCTCGTGCTTGCTGCTGCTCTACGTAATCGGTAAAACAACTTGAATTGTACACAGAGTGTGATTGTTGAAAACGTTGAAAGTTTACCATGGAAAAGCTAAAATGTATTTAAAAGTGTGACTGACCAAATCAACTGGCTTGTTTTGGCCCCCCAAGCTCAAACGTCAAGCTACATCTATGCTGTCAAAATGAGTCAGGATCCTACCGCTTTCCTTGTGATTTCTTGCACCGCACGTACAGGCGTATTTTAATGTGCATCACAGATGTATCTCTCGTCTTTCATCTCTCTAATCTTTCGTCTTACATCATTAACAACTAGTTGTTCTGTTCCGTTAACACTGCGTAGCATTTTTGTAAATGGCGTTGTCACTGATTACCTGCGTTTTTCAGGAGTTAATTTGATTGTGTCATGGATGCTGCTGCCAGGAAGCGCACAAAGAAGAAGATTCAAACAAAATAGTCTTTAATCCAAATATAAGGAGAGTTCAGGAAAACAGACAAAACACACCTTAACAGGTGAATGGGATATAGAATCAAGGGTACAAACGGGCACATACTGGGAAACTGGGTCAAACGGGCAAACAGGCACTGAACTTAAAACCCACCAAAACATTTCAAAACACTGACAGGTTGTAGAATGCGGTTGCCACTTCCGTAAATTACTAAACTCTGTGTGTACAGAGCAGGATTAATCACAAAAAGGTGAACTGACATCTGAATTTAGCTACAGTGTGTATCTAGCATATGGTATAGCCTTTAGCAAACATATCTTATATTTCTAGCTATGTGAATATATATTAACTAATGATCTGTTAAGCATTATGTCATATTTGTTAATAATTTATTTATGAGAGTTATTATAAAGTGTTAACAAACTGATCTACACAGAGGAAAACAAGCTTCAAAAAAGTTTGTGACAAACAAAAAACAAATATTTTTTTTACCATGGTTTTATGTTTTCTATAACAACAACAATAATATTACTGTAATAGTAATAAAGTATGGTATTTGTCACGAAAAACATATTGAACACTATAAAACAACCTCTATAAAAGTGACTTGTTTGCCCTTATATTACCCAATATTTAATATAAGGCTACATCGATCTGGTTTCAGCTAGGTTCACAACTTCTTTAATATTCACATATCATGTTGCGCTTGTGTCGAATCCAAACGAGTCAAGCGACTTGCGCTGGTTATCGCTTCAACAGAGTGGCGAATGCGTCAAGCGAGTTTGTCAGCGCTGTGCAGGAGATGGTCCAGCTGCTCACGGACTGTGACTGCTGGATATGCGCACTGTGACTCCTGGATATGCGCACGGTTTAATCAGGTATCCGCTCCATCGCTTGGCTTTTTTTGTTTTTTTGGCTTTTTTTGTTTCCCAGGTTGTGGGGGCATGGTGGGGTTTTGGCCATCGGCCAACTGGGAAAAAATTCAGGTATCCCCGATGGCCATTCAATCTACTCCACAACCAATCATTGGCCCCTCCTTGCTTGGGCCCTTGTGCTTGAGCCCCGCCTAACCCTTTTGTTAATGCGGCCCTGATTGTATTGTATAACATTCAACACAATAGCATTCATTTAAGCATGACAGAGGTCTGCTTGCCATGCACCCAATGATCTGCGTTATCTTGTTTCACATTTCACACTGCTCATGCTTTACCTGGGTTAACAACTGATTCATGGGTATTCATAATCTGACCTTTCACACTGTATATTCCTCAACCCGGAGTTAAAGTTCTTATTTGCATATTTGCAGTTCCAACAACCATGATTGGATAAATACATCAGTTTGAATAATGGCTTGCCTCAAAATATTGCATCTGGGAGAAAGCATGACAACATGAAAGTCCACTTTTGATTTACTATACGCAGGGTTTTTGAGAATGAAGAAAGCTTGTGATATGTACATTCTACTATATGCATTGCATTGATTCACTCTTTCCGACGTAAAGTTGAGTACTCTGCTAGTATCTCCAGGGTAATGACTGATTGAAGCAATGATGCAATGACTCCTCCACCATCATGTGACCCTACATAGGATAAGCGGTTTGGAAAATATAAAGAATGGATGGAATTACTGATTGAGTATCATTTATGTGCCTGTAGTGATAGGCACTTTAGAGACACTGAGTCATGAAGCTTCAAAATGTATACGAATTGTCATTGTTATTTACTTCTTTTAGTTTGTCAAGAGATATAAAGCGCCATTTTTGAAGCGTGCACATGTGCGTACGTGCTTTGGTGCATAAGAACGAGCTTATGATTGAATGAGATAATCAGGACTTAATTTAGGATTGTCGGAAGGGGAGAAATTGGCCCAAATATCTTGTGGTGTGGCCCCAGCATTAGATTTAGATTTTTTAAATATACAAGTTTATTGCACTTAACATGAACTATTTAAGAGTTTGCAGAGATCAGGCATTATAAATTGCTAACCATCAAAGTCTAAGAGACAGGATTTAGGGTTTGGCACGACACTGGAATGGTATTTGTCCTGCCAATTTTCAGACATCTGGGATATTTCCCTAGTAGGATGTCACTTATTACAAAAATAAAAAATTAATTGTTGAGAAAACTTAAAAATCGAAGTCAACTTGATGCGTTCAGATTTTTAAGTTCTCTCAGCTATTGTTTTAATAACTGTACTAAGTAACACTACTTTGTTTGGTCAATTTGAATTTGTTTGTTCACTTAATGCAAAATGCCTTATTCAGCTAATGAATTGATCAAGACAACAACATATTTCTTGTTTAGCAAATTTTAATTTAGTGAATTAATTTAATGTTTTGATGGTTGAACATACTGTAAGCCTCAACACTTGACACACAAACCTCAAGAATGGTAACAATCAAGAACTGTAAAAAGATTAGCTCTTTACTTCACTTCTTTACTTCTCTTTACTACAGTCAAAAAAACAATAATACTGTAACAGTGAACATAATTTATTTATGCCGCAGTGTATGCTGGGAACTCACAAACCCTTAACATTTTACCGATATGAAGTTCTTTGTTCAAACCACTGTTTGACTAGTTGGGGCAACATTTGGGGGAATTCTGTTGGTCTGACATGGGTTTTATGTAGTTTCAAGAAAATTGCATTTTTTAGTATTAGTAAACTGGAAAACATGTAGCTTTTTTTAAGACAGTAAATAGTCTTTATTGGGAAGCATGCATGAACATATGACACACAAGCATTTGGGCACAACGTTTGTGGATCAGACTATGATTGCATAATTTCTTAATGTTATTCAGATGAGCCACAATTTAATGCTCATTGCGTAAGACTGAATTGTGGCAAAATTATATTATGTTGTAATGATTCTGCCTTTTGCTTTAGACAAAAAAAAAAAAAAGAAACCCAAAAAACACCTTCAAAACTCAGGTGTGATTTTTCTAATACTTTCCCAGCTTCGTTTGTAATCCTCCAACTATCAGATTCACTTTAAATCACATTGTTAAAAGACACGATTGCTTGTGGTTACACCACACAATCCCATGAGAATGTGCTTGTGCATCTTCTGCTGCCCTTCTATGAGAATAGTCATGGGAACAAAATCATGGCAAAGAATTAAATCTCATTGAGTAATTCATAACCTATAAAGTAGAGCCCACATACTCTTCTCTGAGGTCTTGATTAAATAAAAGCAGAAAAATTGAAGATCTGACTCTGGATGATATGCCTCTGGATGAGTATTTTATCCACCCACAGATATGAGAGCAGTGCTGGAAGTTGGGTGAGAGCGTCAAGGGATCTGCAAGAATTTCAGACCTGAATATTTTGAATAAATCAGGGTTCTGTTCTAGGGCCCTGTAAAGAGACATAGAGTGAGAGAAGAGAAAAAAAAAAACATGGGATTTTAGCAGATGGAACTGCAGGAAGTGCAGGTGTTTCTGTACACTCACACTACAGGTCAGAGTCCACTAAAATAATGATTCATTCATGAAGGTTCTCGGCTTTATATTATCTGATCCTTTTTTAAGCTTGACAGACATGGTCAGTATGCATTTTTATTTTATGGTAAATAGTTGTGCAAAGATTCGCTACATGGAAGATTCTTTCAATATTTTTTTAATCAGGGAAACAAATCAACATTTCAAATTAATCACTAATAAAGTTGATCACTAGAATGTTCATAACACAAATGTAACTTAATTTGACATTCTTTTTATTTTTATTAAAACATTCTTACAACCCCTAAACTCCGGCCCCAGATCATAAATTGTTTTTTAGAGTGATTAAAGTTAAGAAAACAAGAAATATAAATAAATATACAGTAAATGTGTGTCTTTGAGCAAAATAGAGACTTCTTTTAGATGGGCTAGGTCTTCAGAGGACCGACAGGTTCAGTACAAGCAGATGCATGAAATATTGTGCAACACTGCTGTGCTCCTTACACTCTGAGGGCCCTATTATAACGATCTAAGCGCAAGGTCTAAAGCTCAGGGCACAAGTGCAGTTTGGGCGTGTCTGAATCCACTTTTGCTAGTTTAACGATGGGAAAAATGGTCGGCGTTCACGGCGCATGGTCTAAAAGGGTTATCCCTATTCTCTTAATGAGTCATGGGTGTGTTTTGGGCTTAACGTGAAATAAACCAACCAAAGTTTTATCTCTCATTCCCTTTAAAAGCCAGTTGCGCTCACGCCATGGCGGACTCGCTATTTACATGGCGAATTTGCAAGCAGAAAGACTGAACGCTTCTCCAGAAAGGAAACGGATCTGCTTGTGCGCGAGGTTAAAGCGCGCAAACAGACCATCTATGGGACAAGCCAGATTCCACCATATCTTTATGTACACAATATGAATCTTTTACATTGTAATCATTTTATTTTTCATATTTAAAAAATGTTTGTGTGCTGCTGTGTGTGTAATAAGCAGAGTGTACGCACGTTGTGGACCCGCCTATAAGCGCACATTACTAACGCGCTCTTTAAATAACAAAACAATTCTGCGCCATTGACTTTAGACCAGGCTTCAGTTGGTCAATGGTGCAGTCTATTTCACTTGCCTCAAAATAGCAACGCGCCAACAATGCGCCTCAACACACCTCGTTTTCAGACCAGCACGCCCATGGGCGCACATGCATTTGCTATTTAAACAACGTGAAAATGATAACTGCGTCGGGCTGAAACTAACAAAAAACACTTGAGTCGCGCTTGGCGCTGTATTGCGCCGGGTGTATGATAGGGCCCTGAGAGTGCAATCTTTGTTTAGAACAAGTGATTTAAAAAAAAAAAAATGGAATGAGAAAAGAAATATATTTTGTTCATTAAAATGATTTGTTCATTTATCTTAATACAAAAACTATGGTATTTCAAATGCATATACTTAAACAGCAACAAGGAATGTGAATGTGAATATGATATATTATTTTGCTTGAATGAGTTTCACTACAATTCCTCTAACAGAAGTGCTGATCGTCTGGACAGCTTGACTCTTCATCAGTGCAGTTGATATAAAGTTTAAAAGTACACCTTTATATCTGTTTTCTTGTCAACACTATCAGATTAGAAAACACTATAGTGTATAAATAATATAATACTGTATACATAATTTTACAACCAATTCCTTTATTCATCGTTGCACTTTTATTTTATTTTACTTTAATTTAATGTAATCTCCTTTTACTGTCCAAAAGCAAAGCATGCTGGGCATTAGAGATATGGTGTAAATCCTTCCATTTGAGTTTTGCTTAATATGTGCAATAAACTTATTCATATTTTAGTGAAAAAACTCCTTTCAGTTCATACATTTCACAGGTTTTTTTTTTTTTTTAAATCCATACATAAGAATCAGAGAGCATAAATATGTCTAGACAGACAAATGCATTTTCTGAAGACTGTTACAGGGCTTTCGGATCATTTTTACAATTATTTTGACATTTTTAGAATGCTATAGCTCGACATTTAAGTGTAGTTGTCTACGTCTTTATCTGAGTCTATCCATGACATCTTTTGCTTAGAGCCGAAAAAACAGGACATGACAACACCCACGTAAAACCCATTATGCTCTGGATTCAGAATGAAATGTCAACAAAAGGCGAACCACAATCGAACAAATAACCTTTTATGTGATGCCAGCTCAATACCGTGTTTGCATTCAACCTTTAATATCTACCTACTTTTCTGCTTTATTGCAGTTTTTCTTCTCCCTTGACATTTGTCAAAAGAGATTTTATACCTCATATTGGAATTTTAGTTGGGATATGTGCTTGATAAAAACAAAGATAGTATTAAAGTCAACATAATATCAAAATTTATCACATTTGATTTCTTATTACACATGCACTTATTGTACATTAATCATTGTTGTACGTTATTCCCAAAAAATATAATTAGAATAATAACATTATAATAGCTCTAGACTTTGCTTTTAATTTTGCTTAACTTTCCAGACAGACTATGGGTTAATTTTAAACTAAAATTAACTGAAATGTAACATTTTAAATTGACTTGGAAAAAAGAAACATGTAAACACTTGGATCCAAAGGGACAATGGGTTACACTTTATTTTGATGGTCTCCTTTAAACATTCTGTTGACTATAAGTAACAATGCACCTACATGCCAACTAGCTTTCATTAGAGTAGTAGGGTTAGGGTTAGTAGAATAAGGGGTCCGGGTTAGTAGAATAAGTTGATTTGTACTTGCAATGTTATTTCTAGTCAGTAGAATGTCTGTTGGGGGACCATCAGAATAAAGTGTTAGCTGTTATTAAGCAAACAGTCTATTAATACTCTACTAGTAATGAGAGTTAGTTGACATGTACAGTAGATGCAATGCTACTCATAGTAAACAGAATGTCTAATGAGAACCATCAAAATAAAGTGTTAATGGATAATGACCGAAACATGGGAGTCGATGACCTTTGTGAACTCCGGAGTCCTGCACTTAACCTAGTTGAAATACTTTGGAATGACCTCAAGAGAGCTATTCACACCAGACATATCAAGAATACTGCTGAACTAAAAACAGAGATGTGTAAAGATGAATGGTGAAAATGTTTGACTATAGTGCATTGTTTGTTTGTGTTTGTGAGATATTTGAAGATCAGATAAAAATGTCCAATTTATGCATACATTTAGGTAAATTTACTTTTTTCCTGCAACTGTATCTCACATGATTTGATATATCTAAACCAACAAACACTTCAAGGTAGGGCCTGGTTTAAATTCAACATCAAAGATTCACTGATCTGAAATGTGCTAACACCAGGGCCGGATGGAGTTTGGTGAGATGTTTGATGTGGTCTCTAATAAAGTGAGCATAGACATGTTTAAGCCCTGGATTGAGCCTAGCGTTGAATTGAAGTGATTAATCAGGTCAAGGGCTTAGAGACTCCAAACTCTTTTTTATCATTATTAATTTTCTTTCTTTCTTTTTTCTTTTTGTAAACCAAGGTAAAACTTCATGCAGGCATGAAGAGCAGGCACTCCAGTCTCATTTCTTTATTCTCTCTTCCTGATTAAATTAACTTGATAGAAAAGAAATGTCAATACCGGCCTCAATATAGTGGGGGGAAATTAGTAAAGCACACTCCTTAGGGAGCCAGACTCGTACTGTTCACACTGACTGGGACGGTATCTAGGCAACAAATCATCTGAAAGTTTCTAACAATTACCCAGCTATGCTGCACTAGATCTGAGCTGGTTTACATACACTACCATTACTCCTATAACTGTAGTCTATCAAATCTGTGATTTTACCTAAATTAATTTATCAACCATTATATAGTTGGAATATATTTTGTAAAATAATTTGAATTCAAAATAGGTATGTTTACATGCACTATTTTTTGTCAATCTGGATGAATCCAGTCCAATTTCAGGTTCTGAAATTTCTGCTTATATGAATCCTAATCTTTGTCATCCAATACACATTTTGTTTTCATTAGCATTTATGTATTCTGAAAATAATTTAGTGCATGCTTAGTGCCCAGTCGGTGTTAAGTCAAGTCACCTTTATCTATAATGTGTTTAAACAATCCAGATTGTTTCTAAGCAGGTCAGTTGGTTCTAAGCAGGTCAGTTGATTAAATTCAGTTTAATAACAGTGTGAATGTTACAAAATATGTTAATTATGAAACAAAGACTATTTAGCTATAAATGTCAGAAAGGATTTTAGGCACTCTTCCGAGGTGGGAAAGAGTTTAACAGATTGACATGTCCATAGATGCTGTCAGGGTTCTGTCACTTCTAGTCTATTTCTTGGTTTTGTGACAGAGCCCTGACACTCCCGTTTGGTCCTCCAGGACAGGTTTGAGAACCACTGGTCTAGCCCCTTCCATCTTGTTACCTGATTATTGGTTCATTTGCCCCACCTGTCCTCCCTCGTTACCTCTGTAACATCCCTGTGTTTGCAGTCCTGTGCTGGTTCATCGTTGAATGTACCCCTTGTGTCCTGCCTAGATCCTGTTGCCAAGTCCAAGTCAAGTCTTTTGTTTTCCCCCACGGGGTAGTTTTGTTTGTATTCTGTTTTATTTTTATTAATAAAAGCCCATTGTTCTGCACTTGAGTCCTCGCTACTTCCACCTACCCGAAACCCTGACAAATGCACTGATGAGGGTCATTATGCGAGATGATTAGAATATTTATAACGTTAATAAAGAGCAGATCAGTCTTTACCATAGTAAAACCACAAGATGGACATACTATATTTACGCACGCACACACAACAAAATCAATAACTAAGACTCCTTTCAGTGGCAGCATAAAGGAATTTGTAATCAAAATTATTCAACCCCCATTGCACATCAGGCAAAATTGACAGACTTTCAACTGTTTGCAATGAACAAATCAAACAAAGGTAATTGAATATATATAGCTCAGCACAATAAATATTTCAAGTGGTTTCCCCAAATATAACAGAAAATGCAACTTCAAGTTCAAAGTTAAAGGAACAGTGGTTACACTACCTGGACGGGGCAGAAAAAGGAAGCTATCAACGGCTGCAAATAGATTTCTGAAATGGCAGGTTAAAGACCTGCAGCAAGACTTGGTGGTCAGCCTGCACTGTAAGGTATCCCTAGCATACCTCAAATTTCACCAAAGCTTGGTTGCAGAAGAAGTCCTGGAATATTTTACAGTGGCCATCACAGTAACCTAGCTTGAACCTCATATCAACTTGTGGCGGTAGATCCTTTTCGTATTTAGCACCTAAACTCTTTAGAACAGTCTTCCTAGCATTGTTTGGGAAGCAGACACACTCTGTCCATTGTCTAGATTAAAAACAAATCTCTGTAACCTGGCATACACATGCACATTATCAATTTCTATAATTCATATCATGTAAAATTATTATTAGGCTAAATAAATTAGGTCAGCCGGAACTGGGAACACTTCCCATAACACCTGATATACTTAGAACATCATAAGAAGAATGGCATCTACGCTAATATTAGTCTTTATCCAGAGGTTTACCGTAGTGAGCCAGATCCGGGCCGTATCCAGATCAGATGAAGGACCTGCACCTATACACGACCACAACGCAGCCCTGAAGTGGCATCAGAGACCGTGTCAACTAGACTCCCCCCGCGACGGTCTCATCGACACGACAAGTTTTTTTTTCACAACAAACATTTTTCCTCTCGGATATTCGTTGGTGCAGGTCCACCTCTGGCTCCAAATCCAAGTCCCTGTTTGACTCCACCATGGACCTTCATCCTGGCTGTGTTCTGGGTCCCCACCCGGCTCCTCCTGCTCTCATCTCCTCCCTGGTCCTTCCACCATCATCACCCCTGGTTTCTCCCACCGTCATCTCCTATTGTTTCCTGCCATTCGCCAGCCCCTCGTCCTCCCTTCCTCCCTCCTCAGTTGGACTCGTTTCAGTGTGAGAACGCGCCACCCGAGAGGGGGAACGGCTGTAATGGTCTCATTCTGTTTTGGTTTCTTTTTCATTCTGTTCTGTTCTGTTTTTCTAGTTAGTTTCTATGGTTTCTGATTTAGTCTCCTTATTATCTCTTCTTGGAATTATTTTTAAAAGATGTGAAATAAAAGGAATACACTCTGCAAAAACAGACACTAGGGGGTCATTGGAGAAGCTCAAATGATAATTGTATTGCTCAGTGGTTGCTCTTTCATAGCTCATGAGACATAATGAGACATAAATCAATTTCTAAGGACTACAGCAAACAGCCGGTTTTGGACTACACGACATTCCTCCAGGGTTGCTGACGTCAGCAAACCCCAATAAACCCCTCCTCCGAGAATACGAAATAAGGGGGGGCGAGGCCATTTTATATTGCGTTGGAAAAGAGTTATTGTGGTATAGGAGTGTTGTTGCCGCCGCAATGTCGTCAAAATGCTGTTATTTTCATCAGTGCCCGGATTGCAGGTCCACTTTGTTCAGTCTTCCTAGGGTCGCGGGAGTTAGGGATCAATGGTTAATTATTACCCAATTCTCGCTCTCTGTGCTGCACATTTTACGGAGGAAAGCTTCCACAATCTTGGCGATCGAGTTCAATGCAGGATTCGCACAACGGCTTGTGCTGAAAGATGGAGCAGTTCCAACTTTAAGAACAGAAACTGTTGTTTACGGGCCACAATCTGTAAGTATGATTTATTTTTCGTCGATGTGTTTTCCTGTAATAGTTTGTATTGTTAATTGTACGTTGTAGCAAGGAAGTAAACAAATGACAATGCTGTTTGGCTCTGCAAACCAGCTTGTTAAATGCTCATTCATACTTAACGTTATCCGACAAACACCTAACGTTACAAACTTTTTTAAAATCTCAACAGCGAACTTGGAATTAGAGTAAATTATTCTTTGATTAGAGCTTTTATGTATGGTTTATCGCTTGTTTATCTACAGACATGCTAAACATGGTTCTGTGTTTGATTTGGCTACTGCAGTAAAGCCAATGTTTAGTGTTCATTTTGGGTTAATAGTTCTGTCGACAGATATTTGGCTACAATCGTTCTAAAAATACAAAAGTAACCGTGCCATACAGTCAGTAACGATCACTATAGATCCGCAGTCTTTAGTAAAAAAAAATCCCTTTGAGGACTGTAGTATAATTTGTTAGAACGATTATATGAAATTCTTGTTTATGAAGCTTATTTTTTTGTAATACTATAATAATTAGTACAATTAAATAACAGCATATCTAAAAGCTAATGAGACAACAAAAAACAAACCTTTCTGAAACGTTGTTTAACAGCCGTTCTTGAACAGGTTCTGCTCGATCATCTTCACTAATATTCTCTGGGTCTGATTCGGGCTCAAATTGGTATGGTTTTATTGACGCCATCGTTTATAATACACCAAAGTGCAAACTGGCTACCGGTAAAGGTACGGGGCGTGACGTTTCCGGAAAACGTGCACTAGACGGTTAGCGAATCACAACACACTGGGCCAGCTAACCAATCTGACCCCATTGCGTATTTTTGAGGGACTGGCTTCATAGAACCCGGAAACCATCAGACCGTTTTTACAAGGAGGGGCAGAGCAGTGTAGAATAAAGGTAAAATATATGAAAAATAATGCAATTTTTTAAAAACGAAGCATGAACACGTTACAGTGCACCCCACAAACACAATCAAGCCTTTGAAAAAATGTGTTTTACCACCCCTTTAAAAGCTGTCTCAAATGAGTATATATAAACAGTAAACAGTCCAAAAAGTTACCCCAATTTTCAAGTCTTTGGAAATGAGGATATTTTTTGGTAAATTCTGTCAACCAGACTCATTTTGTGATAGTTATTGGGTAAACAAGTGAACACATTAAAACACACTGGTATTATCTAACATGTAAGTTCTGTTTTAGTTTTGTTTTCACTCAGTTTGCTCTGTTAATGTTTTCCTTAATTCCATATTTATTCTGCTTGGCTGTTAATTACTTATATCATAACTGTTCTGTTTCACGCTAATTACTCTGTATTTAAGCCGTTAGTTTTCCTTAGTTCTTTGTCAATTAGCGTCAGTGTTTACGTCAGTATTCATGTGGTTGTGTTCTATGTATCTCCAGCAATCTGAGTTTTTCTATTGTGGATTTATTGATTAAAGATTTTTATTCCTGAATTTCTTCCTTCGCCAGGGATGACGAAATGAATTGCAATTCTTTCTGAATCAGTTCCTCCAACAGGGGTGGGCGGTAGATTAAACATAACTGTGCTCTCGTATGACTGCTGCTTTGCTAGTGCAAATATGCAGACATCAAATTCCCACCATTATTTTGGCTCCCAAGCCCAGAAAACGAGATGTTTCTGAGAAAAAAAAAAAACAAGAAAAAAAACCTCTCAGTTTCCATATCATGGACTCCTGACTGGAGAACACACCTCACTAGCCAACTCCTTAACTCTATAAAATAATGCCAAGGGCCACAATTATATAAATATACAACCCCAAATCAGAAAAAGTTGGGACATTTTGTAAAATGCAATAAAATCAAGAATCTGTTATTTGTTCATTCTTTTAACCTTTTTTTAACTGACAAAAGTACAAAGAAAAGTTTTCCAATGTTTTCACTGACCAACATAATTGTATTTTGTAAATATGAACAAATTTTGATTTTGATGGCTGCAACACACCCCAAAAAAGTTGGGACAGAGACATGTTTACCACTGTGTCACATCACCTTTCCTTTTAATTACACTTTTTAATCATTTGGGAGTTGAGGATACTAATTGTTGGGAGTTTTGCTAGCGGAATATTTGTCTGATATAAGACAGCCGCTCAACAGTCTGTGGTCATCATTGCCTGATTCTTCTTTTCATGATGGGTCATACATTTTCCATAAGAGACATATCTGGACTGCAGTAAACAGGCAGGCACATCCCTTCTATGGTGCAGAGTGTCTAGAAACCACTCAGTTTTAGCACGTGCAGAATGAGGCCTGGCATTGTCTTGCTTCCCAGGAAAAATGTCATCTTGATGGCAGTTTATGTCTCTGTACAATCCAAATATATGCCTCCATGTCAATGGTACCTTCACAATAATGCAAGTTACCCATACCGTTTGCAATGATCCACCTCAATACCAGGACAGATGTTTGCTTTTGCACCTGTCGCTGGTGAAAGTCTGGTTGGTCCCTTTCGTCTTTGGGACTGAGAACTCGATGTCCATTTTCTCCCAAAAACAAGCTGAAACATGGACTCATCTGACAACAGCAGACATTTCCACTTTCTTCTAGACCATCTGAGATGAGCTCAGGCCCAGAAAACTCGCCGGCATCTCCACATAGAACTGATGTAAAGCTTTCTCCTTGCGTAACAGAGATTAAAGTGGCATTTCTTGATGCAGCGTCAGACTGTGTTCAGTGAAAATGGTTTTCCAAATTACTCCTGAGCACATGTGGCTGTATTTAACGGATTAGCATGATGGTATCTTGTGCAATGCCATCTGAGGGCTCAAAGGTCACGCACATTCAACAGAGGTCTACTGCCTTGCCCAACACAGACTGATATTTCTCTGGATTCCCTGAATCTTGTGACAATATTATGTATGGAAGATGAGGAACGGCATAAATTCTTTGCAATCTTGCATTGAGAAATGGGATTTTTTAATTGTTTGACAATTCTCTCATGATATTTGGCACAAAGTGATGAGCCATGACCCATCTTTGCTTAAAAAGACTGAGAAGCACTTTTACACCCAAACATGATACCCTCAACTATTACCAATTCACCCGCTCATTGTGGACTGTTTGGATAATCTAATTTGGATAATCTTTTCACTTTTATTTGGTCTCTGTCCCAACTTTTTTGGAGTGTGTTGCAGGCATCAAAATCAAAATTTGTTCATATTTACAAAATACGATTATGTTGGTCAGTGAAAACATTGTAAAACGTTTCTTTGTACTTTTGTCAGCTAATAAAAGGTTAAATAGAATGAACAAATCACAGATTCTTGATTTTATTGCATTTTACAAAATGTCCCAACTTTTTCTGATTTGGGGTTGTATATATTGGTTGTCAATGCTTCCGTGGACTTTTTAAAGTGGAATAATTGGGTCTTTTCTCTTCTAAGGGTACATTTACACGACAACGATATGCTTAAAATGAAGAAGGGTTTCCTATGAGTTTTCCGTGTACAGACGACACCATTGTCAAAACGATCCCCATTCACTCGGATCCGCAAAAACGACTAAAAACCCTGTATTCTGCTGCCAGGCCATTAGATGGCAATGAAACACTATAGACTTAACACCTAAAACGCATGTGCATGACGTCATCGTCTCAGAGATTCACATTTTTGTTGTTTACATGGAGACCGTTTTCAAAAACTTCCACTTTGAAACCAGTTTTCAAAAGTTTGCGTTTTCAGGCTCACAAAACACTGTTGTTGTGTAAACGAATGGCCAAAACGGTGTCGTGTAAACAGCCCCTAAAACCACAGTTTTGTATTCAGCTTTAGGGACAGGGACAAGTCAGGAGGCATTCATTTATGTTTTAATACATATAATCATATGACTGTAACAACTAAGACAAATCAGACAAAAGTAGTTGTTATATTAAACAAATAATCTTTAAAACCCCTCACTAACCATAAAACAAGGTGCCAAGGTGTATGCGAAACCCCCCAAAGTAATAGAACCAGGCCTCTGGTGTCAGTGTTCTGTCAATTCGGTCTAGTTTATTCTTGGTTTTGGGACAGAGCCCTGTTTTTCACGGGCTGCATGCTTTTCTTGTCATGTTTTGTGTGAACACGCAGCTTATGAGTCCTCAGTAGATGCGGATTCAGGTCTCGTTTTGTGTTAGCACATGGCTTGAGATTGGTTTCAGTAGCCATGTGCTTGTGTTTTTGTCATGTTTGGTGTGACCACATGGCTTGTCATGTATGTTTCCTTGTGCCATGTGCTCTCCTGTCGATTGTCTAACCCCTCCCATCTTGTTACCTGATTATTGGTTAATTTGCCCCACCTGTCCTCCCTAGTTACCTACCTTGTTTGCTCCCTATTTATTCTCCTTGTGTTTGCAGTCCTGTGCTGGTTCGTTATCTAAAGTACCCTCATGTTTCCTGTTCCTGCCAAGTCAAACTTCTTGTAAAGTCTTGCTGCCTGTCTTGAATCCGTGTATGATTCGTTCTTTTCATATTCAATTAAGAAGTCAAATTTGGAAAATCGAAAAAGGAGTTATTTCCTTATTTGTTTACTAATACAACATTTAAAAAACAAATAATGACTTGATTTTTGTATTTTCGATTACATGCTCAAATTTAAAATGGGAAATATGAAAAACGCCTACAGCATAAATCTGATTTTGATATTTAGTTATCCAACTTGGCATCACCCAGAAGTAGCTGTGAAACAGGGTTGCCGAGTCTGTATAACAAAACCCTCCCAATGGCTGATCAAACTAGCCACATAATCGCCACAAATATCCCAACTGAATTCCAGAGGTGTTCCCCTTTGTAAAAAAATAAGTCACTTTCCGGTGAGTAAAATTTGCGTTTTTGGGTGGTGAATCTCGCGTCCAGGGGATTCAAGCGGGAAACCGTTTACCTGGCAACACTGGTGTGAAAGTAGCAGCGCACCCATCACTAACGATCGTTCACAATGGACAGTTTTGTGTTGTTTAGAGGGAACAAGTGAATAACGTTAAAAGAAGACGACATGACAACAGACAAAATTGGCAGGATCTTTCAGGTACTGTAGATTCAAATACAAATGTCTATTCACACTGCACCAACCAAGATACTTTGGTGGGTTTTGTCAGATTAGTGTGTTATCTCTGTTGGCATGTTTTAGGTCATTTGGTTATTGTTCACCGTGGACGGAGTCCGTCGGTGTAGGGTGAATTGGCCTTTATGTGGCAAAATGCTGGCATTTTAGTGAGAAAATCGAATGTGTATAATTGATTTGGATCTATGTGTTAGGTCTTATATCAGCCTAATATATCTCTCCATGTCTAAAATCACTTTGCTCTTTACAGACTTTTGTTCAGAAAACACCGTTTTTGATGTTCTGTCAGAAGTGAGGCCCACTGTCTTTGAAAACAATTGGACTCTAATCTGTTAAATTGCACAATTGTTAAATTACACCATACATTCCAGTGGTCTGATGAATATCCTGAACTTGTTTATTGAAAATAAATATCTTTAAGGTCCATGGCCCCAGTCTGTACATCACTGATGACAACAATGTGGCTCTGTTTTCTGCGCCTGATGGCCACTTAAGTCTTGAAATCACAGCAAGAGGGCATTATGAGGTGCACGGTGAGAGCATCAGCACGGGGTGTTCACCTAATACACTGTAACGCCCAACCCAACTCGCTTTTCCTTCCACCGGCCGGTCAGTGCTGCAGCGGGTTCTGCAGGTGGTTCTTCTGCAGTTCCAAGAGCAACTATGCCAAAAACTTTCCAAAGGTAACCAAATGTGTTCGCCACTGAATATGCTACACCTGGTACACAATTTAAGCATTGCAGTATAATAGTATATAAAACAATTGAATACTTTACTTGCTTTCAGTGCATTAGTTACTAGTATTTGTCATGCAATCACACAAGTTAATTGACAAAAACATAAAAATGCTGCATGCATGTAAACACATACCCCGGTTTCACAGGTTTAAGTCTAGTCCCAGACTAAAATGCTTGTTTGAGATGTTTTAACTGAAAGCAACTTGCACTGAGATATCTTAAAATATGTCAGTGCCATTGTTTTGTCTGAAGATGCACACCAGTAATGTTTTGTTTTTTTAAATGTTTATAAGGAACATTTATAAAAGCTACTTAAATGCCCTAATTGAACTAAGGCAAAAAATCCCCAATCAGTTGGGGCCACTAAATTCAGATGGATTGATGGACTGGGACCTTGATTACTGTTTATCACAAAAGTTACTTTTGCTTAACATGTTATTTAAAATCCAAGGTTAATACAGTACATAGGATTACAGTTAGACTGCATGAACCCTTGAGACTTTAATAGGTTTATAATGATCGAAGTATAGTTAAAATTATTGTCTGCTTACTTTCATTGTGAATACACTATCTGTTGAAAACAAATGGAATCATTTTTGGCTCATTTGATTTAAATATTTTCCAGTCAACGAGAAGATACTGGCCTCCAAAAGGTTGTGGACCCTATCGAAGAGGTTGTGGCGGCAGCCCAGGGACTGCAAGCAGTGTTCACAACAATGAAAGCACTCATGGAATTAGCCAATTCCAATCGGAGGACAACATTATCCCTTACAGATGTAGAAACCACAGCTGTCAGAGATGCTTTTGCGTGTATTATCTGCAGAGGTTTGTATAATTTTATTCTTCAAAAGATTATTTTGGAATATTATTAGATTGTGTAAAATCATCAAGCAGTGAATGAACCTACCATTTTATGAAATAGGAAAAAATATATAATTTGTTTGTGCTAATCTAAACCTTATGTATACAACTGATTTACCACTTTCCACAAAGACAACAGTGTTCCACAAATGTATCAAATAGTTCTCAAATACTGTATTTAAAACTGTTTTTTTTTTTTTATCAAATTTGCAGGTCCAATGAACGAGCCCATGTTTCATCATGCTGCCAAAGCCTTATTGGCTGCAGGATTTGCATTGAGGAATGGCAATCAAATTCTCCCTTATGCCCCAAATGCCGGGCTGGTGATTCTGGCAACAACATACAAAAACTCATAGGCCTATCTGATGCATTGGCTGCACTCAGAAACATACTCTTGGATTAATACTGTATACTATATACTAGTATTATCCAACGTTGCACAATTGCATAGTTTTACTGAGTTTATTTTGTTTTTTTGTCCTTCATCTTATCAGTATAGTTCTAGTGCACAGTTAGATGTGCATCATTCCATTTGGTTGTTTTGTTTTGCACCCAATCTGTGAAAGCCAATGTGCAGTTTTGGATTTACACGAATTTTACACAATTATTTTATTTTTTTGTATTTTAGAATTATTTGAAAGGTAACAAACCTTTGTGGTAGAAAGCTTCTGTCGTTATTTTAGGACTGATGCAAAGGTGTAATATATTTATGACTTTGTATTTAAGAGTTTAACTTGAACTCTGTTGTATTTAACATTTCTTGGCAAAAAATAGACTTGTCTGTTTATTCAACTGACATTTGGGCATGGTGGCAGCTAAATACATGCATACACACATACATTTTATCCATTAGTTGTATACCCAGGCTGATTTTATATAGACAGTAGAAGTCTACATGCCTAATTAATAAAATACACTACTTAAAAAAAAGAAATTCGAGAATTGCTGTCACTTTTTCCACACATATCTTTGGGTTACATTATGAAGTAAAGCAATGCATCCTGAAAAAGGCTATATTCACTGTTCACTGCTTGATTTAGAAGCAGAGAGATGTCTGGATACTTTTCTACAAAGTCCTGCTCTGCCCCATACAGAAATGAAATATATGTCAATATAATGTATGTAAATGACATAATGTCAGTGCCCATGTATGTCTGCTGCCTATATGAGAATATATGCAAAATTCATTTATATAAAACACAGACATATATGAAACATATATTTCAAAATATAGCAAAAATCAGTAGCACCTCATTGCAGTACACGAGATCCAGGGGGCGGAGTTGGATCCAGATCTAAGGCGTGGAGATTGGTAGGATTAGGGGTGGGTTTAGGGTTCAGGGGGCGGAGATGGGTAGGATTAGGGGGGGTTTAGGGATCAGGGGGCGGAGATGGGTAGGATTAGGGGTGGGTTTAGGGATCGGGGGTGGAGATGGGTAGGTTTAGGTATATGTAAGGTGGGAGGAGTTGGATCTGGATCCAACTCCTCCCCCTGGATTTCGTGTTCTGCAGCGAGGACCATCTCGCAAAAATGGCCGTTTTCATGTAAGTGTTTTAATTCTACAATATATGGTGTAAAAAGTCTGAGTGTTGCCCTCTTCAGGTTGAACGGTGGCTACTGCAGTTGAATTTTCCTATTGGATGTTGCGGTGGTTCGTGACGTAAGCAACCACCAGTTAACCACACCCTTGCCTAAAGAAAGACGCGTCTCAGGTGCACGCCCGCCCTCCGCTGGGCTCTGCCCACTTTTCCAGCATTTTTCAAATATTGCCAGTGGGTGGAGTCAGGCTCTGACCAGGGGTTTAGTTACCCTTTAATGTTGTCCATATTTGCGAGAAACCAATACTATACTGTAATATATGCAGATATATGGTATCATATATGGATGAACTCAAATATTTTCTTGTTCAAATGTTTGGACACATAAATGTTCATATATGTTGCAGGCATATATTGTGTTCTCAGATAAGTCAAATATATGTATAGATATATGTCATGCTATTTAAAATATAAGTACAAATATGGCCATATATTCCATTTTTGTATGGGGCATGATATCTGTCCTCCTCAGAGGAAAAGGGGTCTGTTCCAAAGGTAGACATCCAAGTCAGCGACGATCCCAACTCCTGCTCATACATATTTTCTACAACAGAGGCATTGGGCAGCAGCTCATCTGAAATTTTTGATGGACATCCACTTGCCGCAAGTTCATTGGGTATTCCACGGCCCAAAACAATGAACCATGGTAAACAATAGCTATCAAAGCAATGCCCTGAATGTGAATGGACTGTGATTTTAAAGTGCCTATTCAGAAAAATGTTGTAAAGTCCTCAGAGCATACCAGGGATCCTATGAGCATTCCATGCCTGAACTACTCTATTTAGTCCAATTTGGCTTAATTGATATGCCAGGTTTGAAGTGCAGAATTTAGTCATATTGCCCTCCATGTTGATGACTTCTTGGTCTAGCAGGTGCACCAGGGCCTGTTTCAATGGGTAGTTCACCCGATTGTTCACTTCAGGCCAAATCCTGTCAACTCTAAGATTCTGAAAAACAATGTTTCATATTATATGAAATACAATGAAGAACGTATGAACTAATAAGGAAAATAAATTGCCAGTTTGAAATGCATGTATTATTAATTCCATATTTTTATATAGGTTGTATTAGTCTTTTAATTATCAGCATTGCAAAAAACTCACCCTTGTTGAAGTTGTTTGTAGGTATGGTTGTCTGCTGAGGTTGTGTCTGTGTCTTGACAGCTTCTCTTGCATGTATAGGGACATGTAAAATTCCCTGCCACGGTCAACCCCGAGCTGGTCCCACATGCCATAGTTAACTATAGCACATTTGAAATAAAAAGCTGTAACTTTGTTGTACGTGCACATGACAATTCTGAAGAGAAATGCATAACATTCAATGAAAAGACAACATTTTTAGCAAATAAATTGATTTTGACAGCAATGCGTATTCACTGGGAAACACTTCAATATGGCAAACACATATTCACTATTAACTATGACTTTTGCCTTTTGACTCCTAATTTACTGCTTATTAATAGTTAGTAAGGTAGTTGTTAAATTTAGGTTTTAGGTAGGATTAAGGGATGTAGAATATGGTCATGCAGAATAAGGCATTAATATGTGCTTTATAAGTACTAATAAACAGCCAATATACAAACTAAAACGCAAGTTAAAAGTGAGAATTGGTCCCCAAATTAGAGTGTTTCCACTCACTGCTTGTTACTTCCTCTGAACATACTCACCTGTAAATTTCCTCATAAATTACGAGGTTGTTTTTCACTGGCATTGTAGCATTGGCAACAATTTTGCTGCTGTAACCATCAACTGCCAAAACATGCGTTACACCGAACATCACAAGCTTCTCATTTTGATCAAGGTGTAGTTTGTGGCCCATATATTCGGCTTGATAAGGGACTGAGTTAAAGATTACATGCACCCTAAACAAGGGGGAAACATTTGATTATTGCAGGCTTTCATCTTGGACCCATAGCTCATGAATTTACAGAATGTTTTTTGCTACAAGAGAATTCTTATATAGATGAAAACAAAGGGGGGGTGGGGGGGGGAACTAAGTTGTAGGCTACTGTATCACGTGCCGTTTGAACGCATGCTACAGCTGTCACGGTTCGTCAATCTATTGTTTCCTTCTTGTCTCGTGGCATTTGTTATTGTGTGTGTATGTGGGCGTGGTCTCTGATCACTACCGCTGATCAGTGGCGCCAGCCTCATATCATCTTCGGCGCCAGCTACATCTGATCAGTGGTGCCTATATATACTCACTGTTTGTGTCTTGTCTTTGTCAGATCGTTTTGTGATGTGTTCCGGTGTCGTTCCTGTTCCTGTTTGGTCTTCTCTCGTGGTCTGTGTTCCCTTGTTGGATTATTCGTCGTGTCTCTTTGTCTGTTGATCACCTTCACCTTCTGGATTTTGGATACACCTCTTCATCTCTCATCACCATCAGTCCGGTTCCATCGAAGTCCCTGCGTCACTTGCCCATCCCTGTGTGTCGCTTTTGTGGATCTGAACCTGACTATTGCTTTCTTAATAAACGTGATTATTTACCTGCTCTTGCCTTCTCTCAGTTACTTAGCGTGACAACAGCGATCTGTCACATTTAAAAGCGCCAAAACGTTATTTATTGTGTGAATCTCATAAAAATATTGACAGAATCTGACAGCTGAGAATTTGTTCCATATCATCTTGTCTGTCAGTGTCCTCTTTGTCCGCGATTTTTCTCTGCGTGAGAAAATGGATGTGTGGCGTGAGAGCGTGTGAAAAGGGTCAATTGCGTGAGTCTCACGGTCAATGCGTGAGAGTTGGCAGCTCTGAGCACCATGCTGTTTGCTAATGCTATCCATTTGCTTGGGCTTATCTAGTCGTTTTCATTTAAATGCTCTTGCTAGGCTTATGCGATCATATTGGCAATGTGCGTTACTTATCTGTTGTCATTGGCAACTGCTCGTGTTGCACATGCAGTGCTTTAGCACTATGCAGCACAGATCAAGCAGCTTGTAGTGATATATAGTCAGTGTTGTGCAAGTTACTTCCAAACTGTAATACATTATATATTACTTGTTACTGTTATTTAAAAGTAATTCATTACCTTACAATATTACTGTCTCAGAATTGTAATGCGTTACATTACTCCTGTATTACTTTTGAGTTACTTTCACCAAAATAACTATACAGAAGTAGAACTTAACATTCTAAAATGACTAGGGCTGTAACAATATGCGATATGAAACCGAAATCGCGACACTCAGATCCACGAACCTGCAGAATCGCGACACACCCCTTCCAACTCCCAGCGTTATCCATACCGTCCAGATCCAATGCTAACACATCTTTAAATTACTATTTGTATTATTTGAAGTTAACTTAACATTATAAAATACGTAGACCTACACCACAAAACTAGTTGAGGATAAATTATTTAAAATTTGGGAATTCCAGCGTTATGGACATGACATTTGCAGTCAAAACTTGAAATATAAATTCTCAGAAAATGCATTAATACCAAAATATTGAAACGTCTGTTTATCCATAGGCTCCTCCCTGAAAGGAGTCCAGACATTAGAAAACTATCAGTCTACACATGCGTTTTATATTTAATATTAGGGAAATAGACTTAGAGAGAATAGAATATTAGCATATTAGAATAATATATTAGAATATAATAGAATATTAAATAAAAAAAAATTAAAAAAAATCTTTAACTTTTAGGAGGCAACGATTTTTTTGTTGTTGTAATTCTGTGAATTACACTGCGCAAATCGGATGAAGAAGGGTTGGGTCTCCACAGAACATAAAATATTCATTTTATTTTATTTTTCGTGTTCGCATTTATGAGGAAAAAACAATGTTACAGACGTGACAGTTCTCCGTTACGGACGCTCTAAAGCGGCACTAAAAGACTGCTTTAAAACTTTCACAGAGACCTTACACAGAAGACACAAAGCCTTTCTTTAAAGTGAATTTCGCTTTGAATTAATTGTATCTTAATTTTAATCAATGTTTCATCAACCAATTGCCTGGATTATTATGGATAATAAATAAGAAGTAGGCTAAATATAGCAGACAATTATAGATAATCAAGACACTGAGGCGCCGGTGCGTGAACTGGAGCGCGTCTCATAAATGAACCGAAACTCAGCGTATAAGGTAGCCTATTCACGGACCTGAAAAATATATCTATATTGAAATGTCTACTTGTAAACAGAACAATTCAAAACGAAAGAAAACAGACTGCTCTCTGCTTATGAAATGAAATGTGCATTTCTCTCTGGTGCATTCACTAGCCTACTGCGAATATCGTGAGTCAGCATCGACAACTTCATCTTGACTTTATTAATAAACAATTAAAATGTCTCCTTGCTATATTTGACATATTCATAATCATTGCTTTTGCAGGTTCTTTGTGACAGCTTTTAGGTGCTTTATCGGCAGCGCCGCCGCCCTTACATGAACGCGTCACCACCGCATCAAAAACATGATTGCGTGATGAAAACATGAAAAATACCACATAAACATAGCCTAACTGTTTAGAAAGAAGACACAGAACGAATAGCCTAATGCGCATACGTCCAACAAATAGCTGAAACAGAACAAAGGTATCCTGACTCTATATTAATCATTCTTGGGGATTTTAACAAAGCAAATCTTTCCCGTGAACTACCAAAATACAGACAGCACGTTACATGTCCCACCAGAGTCAGTAATATACTAGACCCCTGTTACACCACAATAAAAGATGCGTATCACTCCGTTTCACGAGCAGCTTTGGGGCTCTCTGATCACTGTTTGGTTCATCTCATACCGACCTACAGGCAGAAACTGAAATCAGCTAAACCTGTAATAAGGACTGTAAAAAGATGGACTAATGAAGCAGAGCAGAATCTACAGGCCTGCTTTGATTGCACTGATTGGACTGTTTTTGAAGCTGCTACCAATGATCTGGATGAGCTCACAGATACTGTAACATCATATATAAGTTTCTGTGAGGATACATGCATTCCTACCAGGACATTCTTATCATTTACTAATGATAAACCATGGTTTACTGGGAAACTCAAACACCTTCGTTATGCCAAAGAGGATGCCTACAGAAGTGGGGATAAAATCTTGTATAACCAGGCCAGGAACAGACTGACAAAGGAGATCAGAGTTGCTAAAAGAAGCTACTCTGATAAACTGAAAAAACAGTTTTCATCCAACGACCCATCATCAGTCTGGAATGGCCTGAGGAACATCACCAACTACAAGTCACAATCCCCCCGATCTGTGGACAATCAACACCTGGCTGATGATTTAAACTCATTTTATTGCAGGTTTGAAAAGCCCTCATTCACACCACACACCGGCTCTGACCTGCACTTCACACATTCACCATCACCTCCTGCACTCCCATTACTCCCCCCTCCTGCCATCCAACCTGAGCTTAAGGTCTGTGTGGAGGACGTGAGCCGAGTCTTCAAAAAACAGAAGACTAGGAAAGCCTCAGGCCCAGACGGCATCTCATCTGCTTGTTTAAAAGCCTGTGCTGACCAACTGGCCCCGGTCTTCACGCAGATCTTCAATAGATCATTGGAGCAGTGTGAAGTTCCCTGCTGCTTCAAACGCTCCACTATCATTCCTGTCCCCAAAAAAAACAAAATCACTGGACTTAATGACTACAGACCTGTCGCTCTCACGTCTGTGGTCATGAAGTCGTTTGAAAGACTGGTGTTGGCCCACCTGAAGGACATCACTGGACCCCTGCTGGATCCCTTTCAGTTTGCTTACAGAGCAAACAGGTCTGTGGATGATGCAGTCAACATGGGACTGCATTATATCCTGCAACATCTCGACAGACCTGGGACTTATGCAAGGATCCTCTTTGTCGACTTCAGTTCGGCCTTCAATACCATCATGCCTGGTCTTCTCACAGTCAAACTGACCCAGCTCTCCATACCATCCTCGATCTGTCAGTGGATCACCAGCTTCCTGACGGACCGGCAGCAGCGAGTGAGACTGGGGAAACTCACATCCAGGACTCTCACCACCAGCACTGGCGCCCCTCAAGGGTGCGTTCTCTCCCCACTGCTCTTCTCCCTGTACACTAATGACTGCACTTCTAAAGACCCCACTGTCAAGCTCCTGAAATTTGCCGACGACACCACTGTCATCGGTCTCATCCGAAATGGTGACGAGTCTGCTCACAGACTGGAGGTTGAACAGCTGGCTGTCTGGTGCAGTTATAACAACATTGAGCTGAACACGCTCAAAACAGTGGAGATGATCGTGGACTTCAGGAGGAACAGCCCAGCACTCCCCCCACTCACCATCATGAACAGCACTGTGGAAGCAGTGGAGTCATTCAGGTTCCTGGGCACTTCCATCTCTCAGGACCTGAAGTGGGACAATCACATTGACTCCATTGTGAAAAAGGCCCAGCAGAGATTGTACTTCCTTCGCCAGCTGAGGAAGTTCAACTTGCCACAGGAGCTGCTGATTCAGTTCTACTCAGCCGTCATTGAGTCTGTTTTATGCACTTCCATCACTGTCTGGTTTGGTTCAGCTACCAAATCAGACATCAGGAGACTACAACGGACAGTCCGGACTGCGGAGAGGATCATTGGTGCCCCCCTGCCAACCCTCCAGGACCTGTACTCTTCCAGAGTGAGTAAAATCATCACAGACTCCACTCACCCTGGACACCACCTGTTTGAACTGTTACCGTCAAGACAGCGACTCAGATCACTGGCCACAAGAACATCTCGGCACAGGAACAGTTTCTTCCCACAGGCCATTTTCCTCCTGAACAGTTAACACTCCTCCCAAGGCATATGCCTTAAGTGTAATACTCCCACTGTTTAGTGCAATACCCTACAACTCAGGTGATACTTATATGTAGATTTATTTATTTATAATATTCAAAACACTGAAAATATGTTCATAATCTGTAAATCTGAAAATGTCTATTCTGACTAAACTGTGATACTTTTATTCTCATATATTTATATTTTTATTTTTATTTTTTATTCTTATAATTTGTTGTATTATGTTTCTTGTTGTATTTGTATTTGTATATGTCCACTGGAAGCCTCAGTACCAAAAACAAATTCCTTGTGTGTGCAAGCACACTTGGCAATAAAGCTGTTTCTGATTCTGATTCTGATTCTGATCTCGCGAATGTATAGTCTTCTTCATGCCATCTTCACAATTATAGCCGCTTTTCCACTGGCCAGCGAAAGCACAGAGGCCGAAATCATGCCTCACTGCACTCCTGTAAAAAATTAATCGCTATACAAATATATCAGATGCTGCCATTTAGTCTTTATTTACAGACTTGGACACCACACGCGGCTATTGACTGACCACGAACAGGTAATTTAGCCTACTTGCATTTTTCATTCGTTAATGTCTCGCGGTCTTGCTGTTTTTTTTGTTTGTTTTACAATTAAAACTAAAAGTCTGTTGTAACGCAAGCCTTACTGAACATGTACCGAGTAAAATATTACTGAAAATTTATTAGTAATGCCTTACACTACTGCGTTACAGCAAAAAGTCATATGTTACTGTAATGCATTACTTTTGTAACGCGTTACTCCCAACACTGTATATAGTAGGGCTGGGTATTGACACAAATTTCACAATTCGATTCGATTTCGATTCACAAGCTTGCAATTCAATTCGATTTCGATTCAATATTGATTATTTTGAATTCAGGTACAATACATGGCAAATTTTCTCAAGGAAAACAAATCTCTTAACTAATGCTGTTAACTATGGGAGTCAAACTATAGGCTTTCATTAGCCTACTATAATATTGAAGGTAAAAAAAATAAAATAACTGATTTGTATACAAACACTTAAATTACACTTTTATTTATTTTCCTAATAATAAATTTATATGAAATATAAACATTTAAATGGTGGATGTACTAAAAACTTGCCAGATATGCATTAAATATTGAAGAACAAATAAAAAAAAAATATATAATGAATACGTAATGGTGCATATATTAGCAAAATGCTCCTCTCCAGAGTTAATTTTTCTAGCTGACTAACGAGTGTATGGTCACTGGCTATGGATATGGACATTTATCTGAGGTAAATGTGATGTTACATGACATTGTTTACATTATTGTTTTCACTGACGTCTTTCCATGGTTGAAACACTGATTGAGCGATTCCATCTAACATGATACGGAATTCGAAAAGTTGTATTCTATCTTTTAAAACACTTTCAGATGCTCATGAATGTTTATTTCGCGCTGTAGTTCGTATTATTAAGGCGGAAGATAAGATGTGTCTTATCACTTGTCACTTGTCTCACTTGTCTTCGTAAGAAAAAGGATGTAATTTTACATCTGAAACTTTGTTTCATATCAATAGTAACAAAGCACAAAGATTATTGCGTTTATTTGATGGGATGTGCGCTACAATGTTCCATTCATCAACTATGACTATTGCCTAATCGATTCTTGGGATTTAAGAATTGATATCAGTTCGTAAAAATGATAATCGATTAAAATCGAGAAATAGATATTTTACCCAGCCCTAATAGATAGTTAGTAATAACAATTCATGGTGCAACTGAATTATTTCTGCTGTGGCACATCTTTAAAAAAAGTCACTATTCAGTGAGTCAATTAAAAGAAGTCTCATCTGCTAAATCTTACTTGTCTTTCTTCTGCTAGTTACATTGCCCCTGGGTGCGCTTACTGGCTGCTTAATTCATCCTTCATATTTATCACAGGAGGTTGCTTTATGGTCTGTTTGGGGGAAATAGTTCAGCTCTCCTAGTCAATTCATGTGAGCGTCCCCTAATGTTGCTGCTGTCCCCTGACTCTGCTAAATTCATGGTGCTCATGAATGGTCAGGAGTCTCATCTGAACTGAAACATATCGTATTAATCGTAATCGTAAACTAATCGTATTTATTCATAAAGTTTTCTAAGCATTTTAATTGTCTAATTCCATCTCTTCTCTTATCCACAAGAGGTTGCCAGGTATGGTTTGTTTGGGGGGAATAGTTCTGCTCTCCCAGTGCTAAACTGTCAGCGTTCCCTAATGCTGCTGCTGTCCTCTGATTCTCTGCTATTTCATGGTGCTCATGAAAGGTCAGAGGACTCCCTGAACAGAGCCATACCGCCAAATTTTAATTATCAACTGAATTGCAATTTATTCAATACAAATTTCCTAATCATTTCTATTGTATTGTGTGTTCTTGCCTTAAATGGACCTGACAGAACTACAGTTAATTGTTTCGAATGCAAAGCTACCCGTTTCTTGAAGGACTGTGAATGTACTGTCCTGTCCCAAAAACACTGGTCGAACAGTACGAATGTAAATAATAATGATAGATAAAGGAGAAGAAAAAAACGTATTTACCTCATAAATAGATCCAATCATAGCTGCTTTCAGTTCTGTATCCGATACATGTCTTTTTCGACGAAGGTTGTTTTTAAAACAGATTCGTCTAAGGCTACGTTTACACATAGCCGGGTATTTAGAGAAACAAATATTTCTCCCCCCCTCCGTTTTCAATAATAACATCGTGCACACAACCCGCATAAATATGCGGCAGCAAAATGGGCGGCAGTGTAGGGAGAAGGATAAAGCCATGCAAGCCAATCAGAATCCTCAGAATCGACAAGAGAGAACCTAAAACCCCGTTTCTCCCAGTTGACACGGCAACACATAACCGGCGTTTTCAGAAATCTCCACTTTGGCCGGAGTTTTTAGAAATAATCGTTTTCTGTGATACAAACAGGGTTTTCGTGTAAATGAGAGGCCAAACCGCAGGGAAATATCTGCGTTTTCCCTTCGTGTAAACGGGGCCTAACACTCATTTCAGAGCATTGCTGGACACCCATTTGTTGCCAATGGGTGGAAATCTCTGCATGAGTCTTGCCACTTTCGAATAAGCCTTTAACCAAATCAATGTATTGTTCAAGCGCGGCCATATAAACTAGGTATAACTATATTATGGTGGAACCCATGTGAAGATAGTCCAATCCCACCACTGAACACTTACAAACTTCCAGGTCATGCCAAGTTGGATAACTAAATATCAAAATCAAAATAAATGGACACAAACTGCCAGACCCATTCTAACCATGCTCCATAAGGCTCATAGAACCTCCCAACAGAGGAATTTTCCCGCTTGGAAATTCCACCTTTCTCATTGGACAAGCCAAACCTGAAAGATGAGGCTTTATAGAGCATCCACACAGTTCCTCCCTTTATTCATGCTTCTGCTGGTTGCTGTGTGCGTGTCGGACTGGAAACCAGGTCCAGCCACGCGGTCGCGGGCCGGTAGGCCCAACACATCAAGCCATATGCAACTTCCTCGACCATGACGGAGTCGAACTAACCATGCAATTTCATCATACCTCTTCATTCAACGCAGAATAAATGGATTCCAACTTCAACGCCATCGACTCACGAATCCATCAAATCAGAAACTTTACGAAACTTATTTATAATAATATAATATTATAAAAATATTGGTTTCACTTTATTTTGATGGTCCCTTTAACACATTCTGTTTTCTATAATTAGCATTGCACCTTCATGTCTACTTACTCTCAGAGTATTAGTAGAGTATTCGTAGACTGGTAGGGTTAGGGTTAGAATAAGTTGACATGTAGTTGCAAAGTTACTTATAGTCAGTTGAATGTCTGTTGGAGGACCATCACAATAAAGAGTTAGCAGATATGAAGCGGACAGTCCACTAATACTCTAATGAGAGTTAGTTGACATGTAGTTGCAAAGTTACTTATAGTTAACAGAATGTTCAAAAGGGACCATCAAAACAAAGTGTTACCAAAATATTACAAACTAATATTTGGTTTTGATTCTCTGCTTGCAGCAAAGTCAATGTAATGATTTCTGGTCTTTTTACACGCTCTAAGAAATGTACATGCTAAGGAAGAATTATTTTTCATGACCATGAAAAACTCCCATTTCTTTGAATTAATGAATAATCAAAAGTTTTCGCTGGACGAACAGATTGACTGATCCAAATATTCATAATTAATGAATGAAATCAAGTTATGATTCATTATTAATATTTCCTCTTTGAGCTAATTTGTTACAACACTGAATATGTTGTTATTGTTGCATAATATTTTATAATGTACTACAATACACTGAGATGCAAATAGTATCAGCCATTATTTGCACTTAATTTAAATAGCATTTAATCACTTAGCCAATGGCAATAATAATTCATTAGTGTTCATACTTTTTACTGCAGTAAATATTTTTGAATGTAGGTTTTTTTTTTAAAGTATACATGAAATATTGAGTATGAACAAACAAACAAACAAGCAATAAATACTTACTATAAAACATTATATTGGATAAGTAGTGACAATGGGAACCTGCCACTACACAGTATATTGATGCTATACAGGAATCTGATGCTAAAAATATGGTGATATTGAAATTTTAGTTACTCTAATGTAGGGGTGTTTTGAAGGAATTTGAAAGACATAAAACCACTGCAAGAAGAAACAAGCACTTGTGTAATTCAACTTTACTGATATAACACTTGTGACAACATCCCCATGGACAACATGGCAGTCTCTTCTACATGCAAATATATCAAAACGGTAAGAATTCATCAAAGAACCTCTTTATACTTCTCTCACACACACGATGAGCAAACCGCTGATGTTTTCAAAAATATCAAATAGTTGTGATTCCTGTGACACTCTAGGGACTTATTCCTCTCCTCACCATTATCAGAGAAAGCAAATAACTCTCACATCACAAGAGACACTCTGTAAATGATATTCATGATTCTCCAAGCCTCATATATGGCCGTCTTTCAGGTCATTGAGCTATACAACAAATGCAAAATAACTCAAAGCTGAACCGCAGAGACACAAAATTCTAGCTTATTATGATAATTGATGTGTCTAGCTTGTTTCATTTTATTGGTAGAACGACCGTCTTATGGTTTGCACACTAAAAAAACACTAAAATGTTTACTGTTCAGGTGGAGGATGTGTTCATATGACTAACTCCAATTCCACAACATTCCCGTCATCAAGAGAGGAAGAACTAGATTTCTACATTACCTGTATACATGTAAGAGGTGCTTTATTAGTCACCAACATGTTTGGTATGTGCTAGGCAGTGGTGTAGTCTAGTTTTTTATAGTGAGTATACTGTCATATACCAGCCCTCACCCCCACCCCCCCCCCACCCCCTACACCATTGGTGCTAGGCTACACCACTGGTGCTAGGTGTTCTCTGTCATTTTACTTAGTTGACCTGACTTAAAAAAGACAATGGCCTTAAAATTCTAAGTACAAATACTTACCTTAAATATGTATTTTGCCTAAGTAAAGAGAACACGGAATGTGCAACTAGTTCATCAAGTGTGCCTAGTTGCAGCATGCCATGTAGCTCAATGTTTGCCCTGACACAAACTTTTCTGGAAAACACTGCATATGCAAGTGACTGAATGCACAATTAGAAAAACAAAGGGTCCCACTTTATATTAAATGGCATTAAGTACTATGTACTTACGTCAAAAAATAAGTACAAAGTACTTATTGTGTTGATGTTGTATTGTAAAACACTTGTGCTGCTATTGAGGTGGGATACTGGTAAGGTTAAGGGCTGGTGTGGTGGAATGGGTAGGTTTAAGGGTGGGTTAATGGGTAAGGGAAGGGTCAACAGTGTAATTACAAATGTAATTACATACATTCATTACAGCTGTAATTACACACAGGTATTTTCAAAATATAAATACAATGTAAAAACATGTATGTACACAATAAGTCCATTGTATAAAATTATGAATTTCAATGTAAGTACATAATACCTATAGCCACTTAATATAAAGTGGGAGTATATCTGGACCTTTAGCATTTACGTTGTTGCAGTTTCTAGTCTGTTTTGGTTTCTTTGGGATGTTTTTGCAAATGTTATTATCTGCCAGGCAAAAAAATGTGACTGATCACATAGAAAGGCATGTCCAAAGCACAAATGTGTGGAACGTGTTCCACAGTTTAATAATTAGGGTTATATCATAACGATAAAAAAGTAATAATGATGCTTGACTTAATAAGAAGCAAAAAAAGGAAAATATGAGGCTCAATATTAATTTGCATTGTCTGAGATTGCATTTGTTTTGTTGTGGCAGTGCTCTACTTATCACGGGCACAGACATATTTCCTATAAGATTTGTGACCTCAATAAATCAACACAACTGCATCTTTCCCTGCATGTGGGAGAGAGAATCAAAGGCAATCATGTTGATGGAGGAATTTACTTGTATTATTTGTACTTAGAAGCATTTTTTTTTTTTTGCCTGATTCACAGCTAGCTAAAAAAACTAAAAACAAGACACCTTCGTCTTTTGTCAGTGCCCATATCAGAGACCCCCCTATGTGTAACTTAGACACCCACAGAGAGTCAGGGCTGCTTTTAAATGCCCTGCAAACACTAACCATTAAAATGTGTTTGTTTGCCCTGTGTCTGCAATTTATTGTGGTGTTCACAGACTCTGCAGGAAGCCTAAATCCAAGCCCTAGGGAAAAGCATTAAAGACATAAATAAATTCAATTTGATATCACCCCGACTTCTTTTTAACAGACATACATTAGCATCTGTATTTGGGCAGAAAGGCTCAGGAGACGAGTATAGAAAACGAGTGATAAGAATTCATTAGGATTTGACGTCATTGGACCCTGCTGTTGATAAACTGCTTAGGAATCCGTTTCAGGAAATGTCAGTGAAAAACTCTACACTATGGAGGCCAGGAATAAAAACAAGACTTTATTGCACTGTTCTGGAGCCTGGTCAAATTTGTTGCCATCTACTATCATAAGTATGTTCCTAACTCAAATGGAACCTCAAAAGTGACCAGGTGTGACTAGTCCAGAAATAAGTAAGTAGACATTAAAATAAAGTGAAGAAGTTCTGTCCTTACCAGTGGCATCACAATTTATACAATAATGACTTAATAATAAATCATTTTGAGTTTACTGTTACATTCAGTATTTACTGTGTGTGTGTGTGTGTGTGTGTGTGTGTGTGTGTGTGTGTGTGTGTGTGTGTGTGTGTGCGCATTTGCATTTTTATGTTGGCTGACATTTCACAGCAGCATCTTCTTTGTTTTTTAAGTAGCAGGGAAATCACCTATGGAAATCACGCGGAACCGTCACAACTCTGCCGTCATTATGTTAAGCCCGCCCACCAACTCTATACACGATGTGATTGGCCTGACCAGAGTTTGGTTTTTCCAGCTCGAAAGCCAACGGAGAGTTGCTAGACCACACTGGCTGCAAAATATTTTTTGCTGCCGCTAGGGTGCATCTATATTTCTAGGCTACCACTGTCCAGCAAACCTTGTGAAAAAATATTATACTTCAGCACAATTTATTTGTACGTACTTTAGTATAACTAAATGTATTTGAGGCACACAATAAATTGGTGTATAAAGTCTGTTAAATTGGAATATATATATATATATATATATATATATAATAAAAAAATAAAAAGTTAAAATCTTAAAGTGTCTTATAGTTAGGGTGATTGGAGGTGGGGGCTTGTGTGTGTGAGTGTCCATGGGTGTTGGCAGTTCGTCTGGCCTAGGGGAAATTCTACTTGTCAAATTAAATCATTTTATTTGCAAATTGCTCAGTGTTACATTTGCACTGTAAGCAAAAGTTGTGTTGGGAAATTCTGCCCTTACAGCACATGTTAGCAGAAACAAACTAGATGTTTCAGTTCATAATTCACATTTTCTTTGGTTTGCACAAAAAAAAAGTCTTATCTAAAAAAAATTGTGGAGCATCATCTTAAAATAATTTAATCATTCTCAGATTTCAAATACATGGTATGACTGCCCTAGTGAAAAAAACTATACCAAAATGTTCATACTAAGTATAGTACAAATCTATTAACACAAATCCATTAACACGGATAACTAATGTTAAGTGCATTAAGGTACAACATTTTTTGTTCCAATTTAGCACATTTTATATACTGAAGGTACAATTGCAGGGTATTTATATTAAGTACATAAATATATTTGTAGTATACTTAGCATAAAATAAATGTATTTCAGATACATTTTAGTATATTTATTTTTTACTAGGGAAAGTTTATATCGAACCTGCTTCAGTACAACTGATTTTCACACCAATGTGATTTTCAAGTGATCCTTAAGAGCTTGATTAGCTGATTTAGGGTTGGAGTGAAACTTTCCAGGATAGTGCTGGGTCTCTGGGAGCAGGTTTGAAGACATTTGGTTTAAAGGACTGGGATGATGATGTCCATAAACTTTAAAATAGTTTGGTAAGTTATAAGAATCTTGTGATTGACAGAGGGTAGCAGAATTAAACAGATGCCACGAAAGTAATTGTAAGCATCTCTCAAAGAACTTTCAGGTGTCCCGAATGAAAAAGAGGGTTCTCACTTCCATCAAAGCCCCTCTTGTCTCTTTGTATTGTCTTTTGCAGCAAGCTTAGCCACCCACCTGCATGCTTATTTTTAGAAATGGTCATGTCAAAAATGTAAATGATCCCTGAGCAAACATGTCCCTTGTGCTCCCACACATAAGCCTACCCAGCATTGTTTTCAGTGCAAAATCCTTTATCTACAGCTACAGCAGTGGTGTTTAGGAGTCTTTTATATAATGAGGATGAATTCAGGAATAAAAAAAAAGAGCAAACATTTCTAGCATTATTGTTTTTATATCAATATTTTATATATTGAGAACCTACACTGTCATACCTGGTGTTTTATGTGAAGTCAAAATCGCAGCAGCTGAATTCATCAATAATGTGACGATATATGAAATGCAGAAGTGTGGGAATGCCATTTTGCTCAGATGAGCATTAATAGTCTGATTTGTATTTACTGTATTGTAAATTGCCAGCAACAACAAACCATTGCTGGCAGGAAAAAGAGCTGTGGGCAACTGCAGAGGTTTGACAGCTTAGGATTTGCACACTTCACACAGTTCAAATGAATGAGTCACAATTAAATGAGGCATAGCATGAGAATCTACTTGAAAGAGAGTAGAAACAATCATAATGTGGATTTGTTCCCACAGTGTAGCTTGTTTGTTGGAGTGGCTGCATGTGGCTTTAAACCACATCCAAATTCTTGTACATAATCGGGTTTGGAAGCTGTCAATGAAATGATTCTGTCACAAGGCAAGACTTATGGCATCTTTCTGCCTACTGCAGCAATGGAAATAGACATCTGTAAAATATATGATCTTGACACACATATATCCCACATTTACACATATCAGAATCCCCATATGCATGCATCATTTAATCAGAATGTTCCATGTTTCTAATTTCAGGCTTACAGAACTATATGCTGAATTGCTTTGTCAAAGGCTGTAAACAATCCCAAGAGAATGACATATTTGTAGTATAATACACGTTCTTACCCCTAACTTGACACATATTAAGGCTTGGTCAGGACCCCTTAGCGTCACTTTGTAATGCAAAGGGTACCTCATTTTTCGGCGTGCAGTGTACTCCATTGCTTTCAATGAGAACCCTTTGGCGACACAGACGTTACCTCAGCTTTGACAGTGAATTGGCATTGGCTCTCATATGTCTCATGGACGATTGCGTCATTATGTCAGCTTTGATAGTGAAATGGCATTGGCTCTCGTGTCTTGCGTGACAGATTGTGTCATGCTAAAAAGTCGTGTGTATCTTTTGAATGAGATATGACTCCGCGTTCACGAAGCAGGATCATTTCAGCAATTAAAATATTAAGTTTCACTCTGTTCTTAACATAAAGATATCGTATGGCTTCAGAGAAATTGGAATGCAAAAACACTCCATTAAAGTAAATTGTTCCACTAATACAATATATTATGTTCACAGTCTTGACCAAGTTGGTGGTCTTAAGGCATCAGTGATTAGTGCACATCAATCTTTGTTGCATCATTGGAAAACATACTATCACAAAAAGAAAATATCATTGTTTGTTTATCCTAAAAGGTTGCATCTTGATTAAGTTAAATATAAGATTAAATTTGAAAATAATCAATTTGGAATAGTTGAACTTCAAGTTACTGCTTTGAAAAAGTAGCTACACTATAAGATACTTAGATAAGTAGATTACTACAATGAAGCCACTTAAGGGCAATGTCTGTTTGGCTATGTGCAATTATGTATGATTTAGAATTTAATTCGTTGTGGCTTTCTGGGACAAAAAAAACAATTGAGAGTTTTTGAATCAGAGTTTTCAAAGCTATGTATAAGAGAGAGGTTTGTTAAGCAAGAACGTGACTTTTTGAATAAGACTTTTTAAAGCTACACATGATAGAGAGAGGGGGGCATTTAGGATAAACTGATTCACTAGAATTAGCAAACTTTCCAAAGCTACCACTCCCAGGATGTCTATTCGTCAAGCACCTTTAGCATCACTAATAAGTCACTAAAGATGTACATCAACGAACCAGCTTTCAATTGACCTATGGCTAAGCCACGCCCCCAAACGCGATGAGCCAATCACAGTGCGCATAGATATCCCATACACTCGGACATTCTCTGCTTCCTCGTCCATTGAAATGCATTGCAGTTAGTCAGTTCTCTTACGAGAGTATCTCTCGTACTGCGTAATATCTTACGCTATGGGGAAAACCTCTTTTCTACGAGATATTGAAGCCAAAAATTATCCTTAATTTTGAATCAATGTAAAACGCGTTGCGACACCATGCAGACATAGGCAAGGCGGCTCGCCTGCCTATTGGCTGACCTGTGGCAACAGCAGCAGCCTATCGAGAGAGGCCCTGCGTGACGTGATACCCAATGGGGGCGCCTCGCGCCCATTTACGTCACGTCCTGCCAGAATAAGCGTGGCCTTGGCCTATAAATATAGCTCGAAGGCTGATACAAACTGATTTTCATCTCTTCAGCGAAGCACTACTGCATCGCTGGATCCGGAGTGAGAAGCCGCGCCGTCTGAGAAAAGCCTTCTGCGGGACGAGCCTTCGAGCCTGAAGCCGCTGGCCTTCACCTCGCCGCCTTCAGCCGCCGTACCTGCTAGGCTTTCCGGCGTCAATATCCTTTTACTCTGCTGAGAGTGTGTGTTCGCCGTCGCGACTCACACACTCTCTCTCTTTATCTAAAAGAGCAGCGTCTTTTTAAAGATGCTTCGTTCCTGTCGCTCGTGCCGAGCCGCACTCAGCGACGGGGACCGCCATTTCATCTGCGTTTCCCGCCTGGGTAAGGATCATGCAGCTCTCGCGCTCGCTGACGGCAGCTGCCATCATTGCGAGCTATTGCCATGGTGACTCTGAGGACTCGCCTGGAATTTTTTCTCCGAGTCTGCACTCCCGCCCGCTGTAGTGCCGCGCCGCAAAAGCGCCGTACTCAGCGGGTCCCCGAGCCTTCTCCAGCCCGTGAACGCTCGCCGGTTCGCCCGCCAGCTTCAATCGAGTCGCTCACTGACGGACAACGGCCACCGCACGCTGCCGCTTCCGCCATTAATGACGACAAGATAGCTGCATCTGTAGAGAAGGCCAGCTGCTCTATCCTGGCGTCGGACAGTGAGGATTGGGCGAGCTCTGTGGACCTCCCCCCCCTTCTGCCCGCGAGTCGTCAGGGAAACGGGCCAGCATCAAAACCGCGGCAAGCTTTCTTTACGTTATAAGAAAGCTACCCTGCCCCCGTCCTCCGTGGGCATGCGTCACCGGCGAAATGAGGAAAGAGTGTGTTTTAGTCCCGCCGAGGCCGGACCAATCTCCATTTCTAAAACATTTCTCAGCTCCTCTTAGTTTGAGCGGCTGAAAATGTTAATATTGCAGCAATGAGCCTGTTGTATAACACGTACGCCTGCAAACAAACGCCAACACATACAAAATTGTGATGACGCTCTCTTATCTGCTCGAGCTAATTTAAGTTTTTGTCATTTCCCCCTGCGGCTCAGTGGCGAAACCCAAAGCCTTCACACGGGAGACCCGTGTTCGATCCCAGCTCTGGCAGCAGATAAAATTTAGTCTCGCCGCGGCCAGACTTACACCGAAACTTTTCGCTCGTTCAGTTCCAAGAAAATGCGACTGTTCCAGTGTATTTTGCAGTAAACAAGCCGGTACCATGGCCCGCTTGCCTGCACACAAATGCCATTTCCACGGCGACTCAGAAAAATCATATAAGCAGTGTATTTTCTGGTATTCCGGCCACAGCCGATGGTGTTATGAGTGTAATAAAAATGCCCACAGCCCAGTGTTCATTTCTACACACAAACACAGCCCGCCACAGTGCAGGGCTCGCACAAATGAGATCGACTCATGTCAATTGTGCATTAAATGTAGTGAATGTGCCCACAACCCAGTGCCCACAAACACTACACACTGCATGTGCCACGTTTTCTGTAAAACGAAACCAACACACATACAGTCAGCTAAGGCCCACGGTGTTTAAGTCTCGCCGCGGCCAGACTCCACCGAAACTTCTCGCTCGTTCAGTTCAAAACAATGTGACTGTTCCAGTGTATTTCGCAGTAACAAGCCGGTACCACAGCCCGCTTGCCTGCACACAAACGCCATTTTTACGGCGACCCAGATAAATCCCAAAAAGAGTGTATTTTCTGGTATTCCGGCCACGGCCGATGGTGTTATGAGTGTTGTAAGAATGCCCACGTCTCAGTGCCCATTCCCACACACAGACACAGCCCGCCACAGTTCAGGGCTAGCACATATAAAATCGACTCATGTCGATTGTGCAAAAAATGTAGTGAATGTGCCCACGACACAGTGCCCACAAACACTACACGATGCGTGTCCCACGGTTTCTGTAAAACAAACCAATACACATTCAGTCAGCACAAGCCGACGGTGTTCTCAGTGCAGTGAGTGTGCCCGATGTCCCGCGCCCAAATTCCCTCACAGACACGCTCAACCGCATGGGGTTTGTCCCGCTTGCTCTCTCTCTCCACAATCTGTCATAGAGAAATCGAGCACGACCAGGCTGCCCGCCGTGATCGGCGCGCCCCCCGCCTCGCACACTGTAAACACAGTGTTTATGTCTCAGCAAACCGTAGCTCTGCGGCCGCTATGCCGCGGCCAGAGCCCGGATTTCATTCTACCTCTAGCTATTCACGCAGATGTGTGGGCAAAGCTTCCCGGGGTATCAGAATGGGTGTTGGACACTATAAAAAGAGGCTATTCGCTACAGTTTGCTCGACGTCCCCGCCGTTACACGGCGCGAGTCGATACCACGGTAAACAACAAAGTATCTCATCTACTTCGAGCCGAAATAGCGAAACTACTGAGCAAAGGGGCCATAGAACCTTTATCTCAGGCTCAGAGCGAAGGGGGGCTATACAGCAGATATTTTCTGGTACCGAAAAAAGACGGGGGTCTCAGACCCATTCTAGATCTGCGACAGTTGAACAGAGTGCTTGTGAAGCGCCAGTTCAGAATGCTGACAACCAGGAAAATCCTCGCGCAAGTTCGCCAGGAAGACTGGTTTATGTCAATAGATCTGAAAGACGCCTATTTCCAAATACAAATAGCGTCACGTCACAGGCGATTCTTGAGATTTGCCTTCGAGGGCCAGGCATATCAATACACAGTCCTACCGTTCGGCCTGTCCCTAGCACCCCGTACATTTACGAAGTGCATGGACGCAGCTCTCGCACCCCTGAGACTTCAGGGCATGCGAGTTTTGAACTACTTGGACGATTGGCTGATTCTAGCTCGATCACACTCAGAGCTCATAGAACACAGAACCACATTACTCGAGCATCTCGAGAATCTGGGTCTCACAGTCAATTGGGGGAAGAGTTTGCTGTTTCCCAGCCAGAAAATTTATTTTCTGGGAACAGTGCTGGACTCGCTGTCTATGACAGCACGTCTGTCGCCGGAGCGCATACTGGACATTCAGCGCGCCGCAAAATCCTTCAGCCGCGGCTCTATAATTGGCCTCAGCATCTTCGGTACTTCAGCTGGGCCTGCTTCGCATGTGCCCACTGCAGTTATGGCTGAAAGCGCGAGTTCCACCCCGGGCATGGACCTCTGATCTGTTTCGCCTCAGGGTCGACATGAAATGCGTTTCAGCTCTGGAACCTTGGAAAATAGCCGACTGGTATCAGTCAGGCGTGAGTCTGGGGACTCCCTCGAGTGTGAAGGTGGTGTCCACGGACGCCTCCACCTCGGGATGGGGGGCGCTGCTCGAGGGCAGACCGGGAATGGTCGCTGCACCCGCAGACGATCCAACTGCTGTGGGAGACATTCGGCAGAGCGCAGGTGGACCTGTTCGCGTCCCAAGAAAACGCTCACTGTCCGAACTTTTTCTCCAAGAGCAGGGATGCGCTGGCCCACGTATGGCCCCGCTGCGCTCTCTATGCTTTTCCCCCCGTCTCGCTCCTGCCTCAAGTGTTGGAACGAATCAGGGAAAACGGATGCCCAGTGCTGCTTGTGGCTCTGCTCTGGACGAACCAGATTTGGTTCCCAGTCCTGATGCGGCTGACCAGCACTGCCCCGTGGCCTATACCGGTGAGGATAGACCTCCTCTCTGAGGCAAAGGGCTCGATTTGGCATCCTCGCCCGGATTTATGGTCCCTACATGCATGGGCCATCAACAGGTACCCGCTAACCTCCCGGAGGGAGTGTTAAACACGATCACGCAGGCTAGAGCCCCATCTACTAGACGGCTCTATTCCTCGAAATGGTCGGTGTTCTCTGCCTGGTGTCAAGCTCAGGGCTTTTCACCCATAGACTGCGGGGTTACGGAAGTGCTCTCCTTCCTTCAGGAGCTGCTGGATAAGGGCAGAACCCCATCCACGCTCAAAGTATACGTGGCGGCCATAGCGGCGTTTGCAAAACCGACGTCTGGCCAGTCACTGGGGAAAAACGACCTGGTCGTGCGATTCCTCAGGGGAGCTCGGAGGCTGAATCCTCCCAGACCCCCCTCAGTCCCTGTGTGGAACCTTTCTACGGTTTTGGAAGCCATGAAAGGTGCCCCATTCGAGCCAATCCATTTGTCAGACATGAAACATCTGTCTTTCAAAACGGTGTTTCTTATGGCTCTCGCTTCAGGGAAGTGCATAGGGGACTTACAAACACTTTCAGTAAGCGTGTCATGTATGGAGTTTGGGCCTAATGACTCAAAAGTCATACTCAAACCAAGGCACGGGCACATGCCCAAATCCCTCAACACACCATTCAGGGCCCAGGTTATTTCCCTGTGCGCCCTCCCGGTTCATGATGAGGAGGAGGATGTGAGTCTCCTTTGCCCTGTCAGGGCACTGAGAGCTTATGTGTCCCGCTCGTCTGTCTTCAGACAGACCGAGCAGCTCTTCCTTTTGTTTGGCGGACGCTCCAGGGGACTGGCAGCATCAAAACAGAGCCTATCCAGATGGATAGTCAATGCCATAGCGCTGGCTTACACTTCTAAGGACCTGCAGTGTCCTTTGGGTGTCAGAGCGCACTCCATGAGAGGCGTGGCCTCGTCGTGGGCGTGGTCTAGCGGGATTTCCTTGCAAGATATCTGTATGGCGGCAGGCTGGGCCTCGCCGTCTACATTTATAAGGTTTTATAACCTAGAGGTTCCCGCCTTACAGGCCAAGCTGCTGTCGGTCTAGAATTCAGTACTATCTGCCCCGCTGCGCCGGCGCAGAATGCTGAGTTTTGCTTGTGCATCGCTCACTGATCGATAGAACAGCTCCATGGGTGTTGAATAACCCGTATTGTTACACAGTTCAGGCTGAACACGTTCACCCTGTCTGCGTGAAACACTGTTAACATAACTAGCTCCTGTAGGATGCTATTTCATGGGGAATGATGCTTGCAGCCTCTCTTCTCCGACTCTCTGTGAGTCTATGGTGATTATGCACTATATGAGCCCCAGGCTACTGCCCTTGGGACTTTGGTGTCGGATCCCAGTACGCACGGCGTGTTGCATTGTGTTTCCCATAGCGTAAGATATTACGCAGTACGAGAGATACTCTCGTAAGAGAACGTACTCGGTTACTAATGTAACCTCGGTTCTCTCTAGAGAGGGAACGAGTACTGCGTATCTTGCCGTGCATTCAACAGCTCTGGTTCGCTTCAGCGATGAAAACCAGTTTGTATCAGCCTTCGAGCTATATTTATAGGCCAAGGCCACGCCTATTCTGGCGGGACGTGACGTAAATGGGCGCGAAGCGCCCCCATTGGGTGTCACGTCACGCAGGGCCTCTCTCGATAGGCTGCTGCTGTTGCCACAGGTCAGCCAATAGGCACGCGAGCCGCCTTGCCTATGTCTGCATGCTGTCGCAACGCGTTTTACATTGATTCAAAATTAAGGATAATTTTTGGCTTCAATATCTCGTGGAAAAGAGGTTTTCCCCATAGCGTAAGATATTACGCAGTACTCGTTCCCTCTCTAGAGAGAACCGAGGTTACGTTAGTAACCGAGTATGTTTTCATTCGTTTTTATGTTTTTTCTTGTCATTTTAAGTTTAAAATGGTAAAACGGTGTGCATGGAGTACATGCAACTCCGACACTAGGTATCCCAAGAGGCTGGGCGACGGTGTGTATTTTTTTACCCTTTCCCAAGCCACATCTCAACCGAGATAAGTGTCGCTCTGGATTAATGCGGTAGACCACAACACCAACTAAACGTGGATTAATTAAACAAGGATGTCTACATCTCAAGACCAAGACCAGATCAAGACCATTGAAAGTACTGGGTAACATAAGGTAACTTCATGGGTTAAGGTTAGGTTTAGGGGTAGGTTCAGGGTTAGTTGGGGAGAGCGGGGCACAACCTAACACTTTTTGACTTTCTCAATTTTAATCCATTTAGATTATCGCTTACCTGAAGCATACCTACCTCCATGTTTCTGTTCCCGGTCTCCAGTTCCTCGTTCTCCTCCAGTCTCTGTGTTATTGTCCAACAAAGAGGAAATGGAAAGTTAATTCATTACCCAGCAGTGACTGCCATTCCTCCTTTCACCATCTTCATCACTCAGCTGCATGCCTTATTGCTCATTTCCTTCCTCATTTTATATAAATAAAGAGTTGGGATTGATGTAATTATAGGGACACCTAATATAAAGTGTGCCCATTCTCTCCTCCCAAATTTCACTTAACACGTGTAATTGAGGTAAAAGAAGGTCACTGAAAACATTTCACTGAAGTCAAAAAATGGTCCAGGTCCAAAATTCATTAAGAACATTAATGTACACTGACCCATAGTCTTTTAAATTGGAAATTGTCATAGCTAATATACTGCACGAACCTTTGATGGACACATGAATACGGTGTACTTCTGCTACAAAACCAGTAAAAAGAAATTGTGTAACTATCATACATGTATATTTTCAGAATTGCATTGTTTTATTTCGGAAATTGCCAGCTAGTCAATGAACATTTTTGTGGTTAATTAGACGTTCCACAAAAGAAAGAGTTTGGGAACCATAAATTTAGAGAATACACAATTGTTCACTATTGCAAGGATTTTCTTAATAGACCCTTTTACAGCCCACATGATCAAATAGTTGCGTGTGCATTTTGGCAACGGAAGTGGTGTTGTTTCCCACTGGCCCTAACATGTTAGCAACTCCGAAAGCTTATCAAAACGGTTTCCCAGCATCAAAATGTCTGGTTGTTACGTTTACGGTTGCACTAATCAATATTCCACCGAGGGGCTTAAGTTTTATAGGATTCCGACAGGATCACGGCCGTTTCAGAAGAACCGGCGCGCCTGTGGCTGCAGGCGATTAAACGTGTTGATTGGAGCGAGGACATCATAAAAAATGCTCGCGTCTGCTGACACGCTGCTGATTCTCGCTATACTTCCGTTGCCAATATGCGCGCGCATACGTTGCCACGTCATCATTGTGTACAAACAGTAAAAGGGTCTATAAGCAAAGCCTTTAAGTAATGTCCCCATCATCAGGGGTTAAATTGGGATTTATTATGTGGGCGTGCTCTCCCTAGGGAGGTCCGGGAGCATGCCCCCTCGGGAATTTAAAAAAAAAAATAAACCATTAAATAGCACTTTCTGGAGAGTTTTGTGCAAAGAAATTGAGAAATTGAGTATTACATGATATGTGAAAAACTGCAAGGTTAAGAGCATATACTTTGCATTTTTGTAGTTTCAACAGTTATTAGGACATTTAGCATTTACATTACTGTTAATCAGTCATCACTTGATTACAAATTGTATTACCTTGTTATGATATATAGTGACCCATACAATGTGCCAAACATAATGTGCCACATGAAGAGACAGTGCAGCATATGACAGTAGCAACAGCTGAGAAGATTTGGGTCTGTGGTGACCAGGTCCACCTCACACACTTCCTTCTCCCATTCTCTCTCTATACTACAACACACACACACACACACACACACACACACACACACACACACACACACACACACACACACACACACACACACACACACACACTCAGCATCATTTCTCATCAAGATATGCACAAGTCACAAAAATAAAATCAATCTATCCTTGTGGAAATGTTGCTTGGTAGCTAAATGTAGGTCAAGACTTATATTTCTGCAATTCACACAGATCAAATACAAATATGCTGACTGAATATATTGCTAGTTTATTTTGAGTAGCCAGCTAGCAGTTCTCTTGACAGTTTGCTGATAATCCGGTGTCTGAAGTAAAATGCTCAAAACATCTCCTGAGAAAAATCACATGGTCAACCTAGTCTTGGTTATTTAATTTTTCTTTAGTCTTATTTTCCTTACCTTGTCATTCAAGGCCAGGGCACTTTTTGTACATTTCTGGAACTTTTGCGCGCTTCCATATCCCGCGCAACTACGGATCTCCCAGGAATATTCATTATATATTGCTGCGTACATTTATCCGTGTCACCTAGATGCGCGTGCGCGAGCGGTGCGCGATCATGGGCGACTGACAACGAGATTAAGCAGCTGAACAAGAATACGGCCGTGTTCCGACTGTTCTCATCTCATCTCCGCCGAGACAAAATAGACATTCCATTATAAAAAATCTTTCATTTATTGTCAGAATGAATATGTTTTCAAAAGCATCACTTTCATCAAATTTTATGTGACATAATTTCCAGTAGGAAACTGACTGCAAATGAGCAGGCTTGCCCCGGAGAGCCCCGGCCCAATTTAACCACTGCCCATCATGATGTTCAATATGATGTTATTTTTGTTTTATCCCATCCACCCAAACATAAAAACAACATCATATTGAAAATTGAAACATGATATTAACCAATATGTTACTGCTATTGTAAATATGTTATCCATCATATTCATGTATCCATTAAAAGATTTGTGCAATATATCAACTATGACAGTTTTATGACCTTTTGATGAAAACTAGCTAAAGCTAATGCTGTTTTCCCTCACCTCATGTATAGTGCTGCTGTCATGAGGTCAATACCTGGAAGACTAATTTGCCCTTGATTCTTTTGAGATTTTCCCATGGGGTTTTATAATGGGGTTTTTACGATTTATGGGTAAAATAAGGTCTGTGGTAAACATAAGTCTGCGATAATTAGATTGTTGTTCTACAATGTAAATTACACTCCCATATCGAGGAGGCGAGCACACGCCTCTTCATGAGTACAGTACACAGCTGAGTAGGATCCTCTAGGCTGAGTATTACTGGAGATGGCTGGAGTTTCACAAGGATATTTTTGGAGTATCAAAACGAGATCACTTCATTTGAGTGTCATAGGGAGAATTCTAAGGTAAGTAGAGTGAGCAAGGAGTCTTTAAACCACATTTGAGACCAGATAAGGAGTGATTGTTAGGTGTGTGCTTCTGCACGGGTCCAGATTGGAGTGCTGATGGGAAATCGGAGCGGTATCATCATTAAGCCGGCGGATAAAGGGAGTATGATAGTCCTTATGGACAGAGAACAGTATGTGAGGGAGGCCATGAGGCAGTTGGAGGACCAGGAATTTTACAAAAAACTGGATAGACCCATTTACCCGGATTCGATCGATCGGATCAGAGATGAGATGGAGGGATTGTTAAAGAAGGGTATCTTGAATAAGAGACAGATCCAGTATATTAGGGGACCAGGCGGGCCGAGGGAAAGGAGGTTTTACCTACTACCTAAAATTCACAAGGAGAAAGAGAGTTGGCCGTTTCCGGATGTTCCCCCCGGTAGGCCAATAGTGTCAGACTGTAATAGCGAGAGCTATGGAGTAGCGGAATTCATCACACATTACCTAAATCCACTCTCCACCAAGCACCAGAGTTTCATTAAGGATACATATGAATTTCTGAGCAAAGTAAGGGAGATAAGAATGAGCCCCGGGGCCAAACTTTTCACCCTTGATGTCGAGAGTCTATACACGAACATTGAGACCGGGAAAGGGTTGGAAGCAGTTAAAAAGGTTCTTCAACGTTACCCAGAGGAGGGGAGACCGGATGGTAGCATACTGAGGCTGCTGGAATTAAGCCTGATGAAAAATGACTTTGAATTTAATGGGCAATATTTTTTGCAAGTAAAAGGCACGGCCATGGGCAAGCGATTTGCCCCAGCATATGCGAATATTTATATGGCGGATTGGGAAGAATCAGTGTTCCCCAACTGTAAAGTGTTGCCGGTCCAATATTTCCGCTTTCTGGATGATGTGTGGGGGGTATGGGAAAACACAAGGGAGGACTGGCTGGTGTTCGTAAGAATCTTGAACCAACATCATCCCTCCATCAGGGTGAAGTGGGAACTGAGAGCTGATGAGATTGATTTTTTAGACACAACAGTCTACAAGGGACCGGAATTCCTGAATACGGGGAAGTTAGACACTAAAGTTTTCTTCAAACCCACAGACACTCATGCTCTACTGCATCGCAACAGTAACCATGACCAACATGTTTTTAAGGGGATAGTAAAAGCTCAACTCCTCAGGTTCAGGAGGATCTGTACGAGAGAAACTGATAGGGTGCAGGCGGTTAAAATCTTGACGAAGGTTCTCAGAGAGAGGGGGTACACAAGATCCTTTCTGAGGAAGGTGGCAAAGGAGGAAGCAGAAATGGGGGAGAGGAGTACTGAAGCAGCACCAAAAGGAATACTCCCGGTGGTGTTGAAGTTTTCAAGAACCGCCAAGGTACTAACAACGAGACTGAGGAGGAACTTTGAAAGATTGACCAAGGATGAGGCGTTGGGTAGTGGATTGAGGGTCGTGGCAGCATATAAAAGGGGTAGAAACTTGAAGGATATGCTCGTGTACAGCAAATTAGGTCCGGCCAACCGTGGGGCACCAGGGAAGGCTCGGGATACTTTCGTCAGAGGGAGTCAAAGGAGGGTACACCGGATAACACAAATGATTTCCCTCAAACAAAAAAACTGTATTTATTTGGTTAAATGTGCAAAGTGTGGGAAGAGATATGTGGGGGAAACGGGAAATTCCATCCTCACTAGGATGTGGGGCCATAGGCACACGGTGAAGAGAGGGACCCTCCGCAAGGGACACCTAGTGCCCCATTTCAGGAGGCATGGAATTGGGAATTTAAGGATTCTCGGGTTGGAGCATCACCCGGGATGGACAAAGAAGGATAGGTTGAGAAGGGAGAGGTATTGGATCGAAAGGCTGGACACATGGTTTCCTAAAGGTCTTAACTTAAGATAAATAAAAAAGTTTTTTTCGGGTTAAAACGGAGGACATTTTTTTTCCCTAGGGTTAACTTCAAGTTATCTCTCAGCAATAGGGACTTGATTAAGAGTTTTACCCCTCACAGGACGGGGACTTAATGGGACGATCCCTGTATCTGCACAGGCACTAAGACCTACCCCTTACAGGGGATCGGGGCTTAATTATTATTGTTGTATACGTAAACCTACCCCTAGCAGGAGGGTGACTTAATTAGACTATCCCTGTACCGGCACAAGCACTAAAACCTACCCCTTACAGAGGATTGGGGCTTAATTAATTTAGTGCACCTAAACCTACCCATCAAAGGAGGGTGACTTAAGTAAACTATCCCTGTACCTATATAAGCTCTAAAACCGACCCCTTACGGGGGATGGGGCGTTAGTATTTCAGTATAATTGAAAAATCTACTCCTCACAGGAGGATGACTTAATGGGACTATCCCTGTACCTGCACAAGCACTAAAACCTACCCCTTACAGGGGATGGGGGCTTAATTAATTTAGGGTATTTAAAACTACCCCTCACAGGAGGGTGACTTAATTAGACTATCCCTGTATCTGCACAAGCACTAAAACCTACCCCTTACAGGGGATTGGGGCTTAACTAATTTAGTGTACCTAAAACTACCCCTTACGGGAGGGTGACTTAATTAGACTATCCCTGTACCTGCACAAGCACTAAAACCTACCCGTTACAGGGGATTGGGGCTTAATTAATTTAGTGTACCTAAACCTACCACTCGCAGGAGGGTGACTTAATTAGACTATTCCGGTATTTGCACAAGCACTATAACCTACCCCGTACGGGGGATTTGGGGTGTTTATTTTAAGATACCTAGAACACCCCTTATTGTTTATTATTATTGTTGTTCTTATTCTTATATTTATATTTATTTTTAATTATTAATAATTAATTATTGTTAATGGTTATTATTGATCATTATTTGTAATTTATTATGGTTAATGATTTATTATTATTATTATTATTATTATTCTTATTATTGATATTTATTATAGTTGGTTTGGAGAATCAGGTGGCAGAGTGGTTAGTGTTGGTAGTTTAGGGACTGGGAGATCCGGGTTCGAGACTGGTTTTAAACTCTCTTTTCGGGATGGTAGGTTTTCTTTGGTTAAGTGGGTAGATAGTTAGGTCAGATGGAGGGAAGGCTTGGTTGAGTGGTTAGGGTCGGTAGGTTTCAGACCAGAGGACCTAGGCAGAAGGGATGCTGGGAAATGTAGCTTCTAACTAGATAACTGGACTGTTGAAGATGGGCAGATGGAGAGTACGTGACATACATAAGCACTGGCAAATTAGTCTTCCAGTTTGATGTTGGCCCCACCAATATGTGGTGTAGCGTTTGATGTCACACCAGTGAAGGAATGTAATTTTGATTGAGGTCTCACAGCTAGGGCTCAGCAAAAAAAAAAAGAGAAGAAAAAAAACTTTCACTCATCAGGCAAGAAAATTAACTCTTTAGTTATACTGTCCCATTTGATCTTATGTCATAAGTTCACCCCTATACTTTTAGTGTATAACGAATGCAAAACTGCTCTGCCTGCACTACCAAGATTTTGGTAACACTTTACTATAAGGTTCATCAGTTAACATTGGTTTTAATAATGTATTAGTAAATGTTGAAATTAAAGGTTGTAGTTAACACTGTGAACTAACGTGCAGTGCTCGAATTGAGTCAAGTCTTATGGGGGGTCCCCAAGTTTTTTTTTACGGGAGGGGGGGTGTATGTATGTAGGTTTAGTCTTGCAATACACACTTTATACAAAATATACAATATATTTGATCATAATATGCATAAATATATCTTATTAAAAACGCTTGATAAAGAATTATGTATATAATTATTCTTTTAAATTACTTACTAAAGTAATACTGGATTTAGAGGGCAGCAGACCCAAAGCAGCAACTATGGCAAATATACCAGGGCACTACATATAAGGCTCTTGAAGACCCGTAAAAGCAAGTAACTTCAAAATACATTGAAATGTCTCAAAAACAGTAGAAAATAATCAGATGGCTTCCAGAGTCACTGGATGGTATCACTGTCTGATCTGTGCTGAGCTGCTGTTGGTGGTACAGACCCATATAAAGCTGTTATCACTGCATTTGTCCTCTTCTGAGATCTTGTCGCTGCTAACCTGTGCTGAGCTCCTGCCACTGCCCTCTGCTAAACTGGAATGGACTGTGCTTGCCTTGGAGGTCCTCTTTACCTGCACACTAGACAATGCCATGTTTTGGTTTCAATATTTTTATTTTTAAATAAATACACATAATGAAATGAAATATACACTACCATTCAGAAGTTGAGATCGATTCAATTTTTTAAATGTTTTTAAAAGTCTCTTCTGCTCAAAGCTGCATTGATTTGATAAAAAAAACAGTAATATTGTGAAATATTGTTTTCTATGTAAATTTATAGTAAAATGCGTGATCAGCGCTGAATTTTCAGCATCATTACTCCAGTCTTCAGTGTCACATGATCCGTCAGAAATCACTCTAATATGATGACAAACATTTATGTAATAAACATTTATTTTATTTTTCAGGATTTTTTGATCAATAGAAAGTTCAAAAGAACAGTTTCTATTTGAAATAGAATCTTTTGTTACATTATAAATGTCTTTACTGTCACTTTTGATCAATTTAATGCAACCATACTGAATAAAAGTATTAATTTCTTTCCCAACATTTTTTAAAAATACATTCTTACTGACCACAAGCTTTTAAATGGTAGTGTATAATTTCAGTGATAAAGGCTGCTTTATTCAGAAACAAACAATGCCATGGCAATCAATGTCAATTATTGCTATTTTAAGAGTGAATCCCGCATAAATGCGTATGTAATTCCCGAAACTTTGTGTTTACGTGGCCATTGGTCCTGGCTGGCAGCATGAAAAACAAGTTTTATACAAATTCTGAATGGAAATTAGAAAGCATAGAAAGCAAACAACGATCGCTCCCTTTACTAAAAAGCTGTTATCCATCTCCGTCGAGATCTCTAGCACTCCCGTAGAACCAGGACTATTAATAATGAAAAAAATAGCAACTTAAGCCTAAATGTTTCCAATTTACGCAAGGAATACAAAAGCCCCGATATTTTGTGGGTAACTTAGATATAAAGTAGAACGATAAATAGAGAGAGACAATTACCCCTCAAAAAAGTCGGTAAGAAGCTTTCTCTTCCCGACCTCGAGTGGAGGTTTATTTTTCTCCATTTTTTAAAAGTTAAAATGAGCTTCAACGGAGCGGCGCCAGTCAACCAGTCCTGTCAGTCAACGATGTCATGCGCACAGCACTCTTTAGATGTGGGGCGGGGCGTTTACATTTTAAAGAGACATGGCAACTAGCCAACTTTAAAAAAAATATTGTAAATAATCAATTCACGAAATTTACCGTATCCATTGCATGCATTTAATCAGATTTGTTATTATTTTTTACTAAAATAAAAATATCTGAGGGACCCCCCTAATTCCATTTTTTACTTCTTATGGGGGGTCCCTAATACCTTATGGGGGGTCCCGGATCCCCCCAGCCCCCCCTCAATTCGAGCACTGCTAACGTGGATAAACAATGAGCAGCTGTATTTTTATTAACTATCATTAACAAAGATTAATAAATACTGTAACAAATGTATTGCTCATTATTAGTTCATGAGTTAACTAACCTAACGTTAACTAATGAACCTTATTGCAAAGTGTTACCAAGGTTTTCATAGGTAGACTGCAGTATAATTATGATCCATGTATAAACTTACGGTTAAAAGTATGGACACTTGACTAAATTTTTTCTTCTGATTATCTTAATGTAGGCTACTGTTAAAGTCTAGTTTCCCTAGCTGGCTGTTAATTAGTTGTCACATAACTGTTTCTGTTCTCTTACGAGAGGTTCTCTCGTATTGCGTAAGTTAGCTTACGCTATGGGAAAGATTCATCTTCTCGAGATATTGAAGCCAAAAATTATCCTTAATTTTGTATTTATTGTCAATGCAGTGCAGCAGCTAGCGGACCTAGAGCAGGCTGTCTAGCGTGCTCATAGGCTGCCCTACGGGAACTGCAGCAGCCTACCACTGAGCCTGACGTGACGTCACGTCCAATGAAGGGCGCTCGCGCCTTCACAGCGTCTTAGCCCGCCAGAATGGACGTGGCTTAGCGTATATAAACAGGGCTCGTAGGCTGTATTCTCTGATTTTCACTTCTTCAGCGAAGCTCTTCGCATCGCTGGATCCGAGAGAAGCCGCCGCCGTCGAAGAAGCGACTAGCCAGCTTAGGACAGCGCCTGAAGAGCCGGCTGTCGTTGCCACCTTCACCCATCCGTGCCAGCTACGCTATCCGGCGACGTATCCTTTTTTACCTCTCTCACTCTAAAAGAGCAGCGAGCGTCTTTTTCAAGATGCCTCACATTTCCTGCGGCTCGTGTGGAGCCATGCTCAGCGACGGAGACCGCCATGAGATCTGCGCTCTCTGCCTGGGCCAGGAACACGCAGCCCGCGCCCTCTCGTCAGGGGGATGCGAGTTCTGCGACGCGCTTCCGATATCGACCCTGCGGGCTCGAGTCGAAGCTTTCAACCCCACTCCACCCTTTGTGGGACTGCGCAAAAAGAAGCGCTGTTCCCTCAGGATGCCGGAGCCTGTGGCCACCGCAACGCGCTCGCCGGATACCCCCCCTCGAGCCTCACTCTCGCCTTCTCCGCCTCTCCTCACCGATGCGCAGCTGCCGCCCACGTGCCGCACTGCCATCGCTTCTGATGACGAGGCCGAGGAACGGGCCACTAAAGACTGCTGTTCCATCCTGGCATCGGACAGCGAGGAGTGGTCGGGCTCTCACCACTCCTCCGCCTCTTCGATCCAGGAATCCAGCCGGACCCGGGCTGGAGTGGACGCTGAACTGTTGCGCCTCCTCTCTCAAGCTGTCGATCGACTCGGGCTCGAGTCGTCGCCGCCCAAGGAGCTCGCACCTAACAGGCTCGACGGCTGATTTTTTTTCAGAGTCGCCGCCGTCAAGCGCCTGCAGCCAGGCCCAACCCGTTTCTGCCTGAACTTCACTCAGAACTGGCTAAGTCGTGGAATGCACCTTTCTCCACGAGGCTCCAATCCCACTTCTCCGCGTCGCTCTCCCAGGTGGACGGCGCCGCCGAGAAAGGATATTCAGCCATTCCCCCTGTGGAAGAGACAGTCGCAGCGCACCTTTACCCGCCCTCCGCGAGATGGCGCTCAAGGTCTGCCCTCCCGTCCAAGGCCTGCAGAGCCACATCCGCCTTTGTCAGCCGCGCATACACCGCCGCCGGACAAGCCGCTTCAGCTCTGCACTCGATGGCTGTGCTACAGATTCTACAGGCCGACCTCCTCCGCGAATGGGATGAGAAGGGCCGGGACCCAGCTGCCGTTACCGACTTGAGAAGCGCGACGGATCTATCGCTCCGCGCTACCAAGACGGCAGCTCAAGCCATCGGAAGGGCTATGGCCGCGTTGACCGTCACAGAGAGGCACCTCTGGTTGACGCTCGCCGACATGAGGGAATCCGAGCGTGCCGTTTTCCTCAACGCGCCTCTTTCCCCTACCGGTCTCTTCGGCCCAGCGGTGAGCGGGCTCGTTGACCGATTCTCGGAGGTTCAGAAGACCACGCAGCCCATGAATCTCTTCCTGCCTCGGCGCTCGAGTTCCGCTACAGGCCGCTCACGTGATCCGCCGCCTGCACGAGCTAACACTCAGCGCCCATCGCAGCCTAGCCAGCCTTCACAGCGACGCCAGGGTGGGCGCCCTAGGTCGCGCTCGGACAGCCGTCACAGACCGCCGCCCACCAGAGGGCCTTGGCAAAGGATCGCGCTGAAGCCCGAGCACACAAAGCCTTCCTAGCATCATCAGGAAGGAAAAGACGGCCGAGTCCCGCTGCGGCCGGACCGCCGTCAAAGCTTTTCTCCCTGTCAGTCCCCTTCAAACAGGCTACTGCAGTGGTTCATTTAGCAGACAACGAGCCGGTAGAAAAACCCTCTCACCTGCACACAAACGCCGTTTTTACGGCGACCCAGAGAAACCTAATAAAGAGTATAATTCCTGGTCGTCCGGCTCACGCCGAGGGTGTTTTAAGTGTAGAAAAAGTGCCCACTCCCCAGTGTTCACCCCTACACACAAGCACAACACTTCCCGCGTCATTCACAAAGCCCACTCTTATAAAGCAGACAAAAGCTGCTCGAGTGTTGAATGTAAGAAGTGTATTCAGTCAGGTTATGAATGTAAGTCACGTGCCCGCCGCCGAGCGCTCACGCTTACTAACACAAGCCTCTCCCCGAGCACGGCCCGTGCATCTAAGCGTTGTCACAAAACGCAGGGCGATTATAAAACGCTCCCCGTCCAAAGCGGCCGGGACGTTAAATTCATGTGTAAGTCTCGTGCCCTCTCAAAAGCGCTTTCTATTCAATTCAAACAGTCCAGAAATTATGGCGCCTATTCGGCAAAGCGGAAGTCGACCTATTTGCGTCAAAGGACAACGCTCACTGCCCAGTGTTCTTTTCGAAGAACGAGGACGCGCTGGCCCAAGTCTGGCACAGCCGCCCTCTGTATGCCTTCCCTTCGATCTCTCTGCTACCGGTGTAACCCTGTTGAAATATATTCATTTGGGTAATATATACAGTTTTGAATAAATAATTTCATAGTTTAATAAATAGAATTTAAGGTTTAAAAGTTAAGATTCATTGACCAGCAATGAAGTTATGATTTTGCTCAATGAGAGAAATGCATATTGGGTAATGTTCATGGTTTACTGAATACAGCATTTAAAATGTTAAATATTTGTTGGGTAATAAAATATGTGAAAATACATTAAAGATGCCTGTAACAATAGGAAGAAAGAGTTACTCAAATGTTTTGTGAATTTATTTTATTTCTGAAAGTTTTGTGAATGAGCCAATCACATCTGAGGTCAAAGGAGAAGGAAGTGGAAAAAAAAGAGCGTCGAAGAAGTGAGAGAAAAAACGCGTGTATTTTGCGGAGAGAGAAACACGGTTAATGTTAATGAAATGCACCAGTTTAGTCAAAGTGTTCAACAAGGACTCTTGTAAGAAACTTTAATGGTGATAATTTTGTCTGTGTGAGTGACCTACTCTGCACACGAAGACATAAATAAGTTTAAGTTAGCTGCTGATCTAGTGGTTATAGTGTTTGTGCATGGACTTTTCTATCAAGCTAGCAACCAGCGACCTCGATTAGTTAAGCCTGTGTGGGGCTGTGAGACCGACGACGATGATCAAAGACCCGACGGAGCCGGATAGCGTTACCGAGTGGTGGACTTTGCCCAGATCGTCAACCATGTGACTCTTCATCTTCTCTTCATCGCGAATCCTCTCGTCCTGTCTTTTGCTGCTGACGCTTTGATTCTGTGCGTGTGAGGTTACATTCACATTGAGTAAAGGTAACTTACCATTTTTTGTTTGGCCTGTGTGGTGAAGCAGCCATTTGATTTGAGGCTACAACGTACCCGAGCTACATTCAGGCCTGCATCAGTTGAACATTTGAAGGGTATTTCAAATTCCACTAGGGTTTTGCCGGCTATTTTATTTTCTTGGGCCCTTATGTGTTGAATGTGAATTTGGATGCATTAGTGATATGAGGTGATTTTGATAAGACACATTTAATTACTCTTTCTAACTCTTTCTACTTTTTCTGAGTAAATCTGTTATACTTTTTTCTATATAACAGTTGTGGTCACTGACTCTTTTGATATTTTAAGTTAATTTAGGAAAAGAGTATTTTTTTGGTTTAAATGTGAAAGTGTTTACAGGATAATAATTCCAATACATTTAATTTCCGGTTATAGTGTGTAACTATTACTGCTTAAATAGTGATTTAAAGGGAAAGAGTATTTCATATTTAACTAGCAATTACACACACACAAGTTAAACACTGATTAGTTTATTAGGGAAACCTCACTTATTTGATTGTATAGATTTTTAAAGAACTCAGGATAGCCACCTCTCATTATAGTCCAACACGCTAGAGAGGCGCTACATAAATTGGAGGCACCGCTGGGATATTTAGTGTGGGTTTCTTGTTTATTTTTGTACTTTTTACATTGAAAATTAGCATTCTGAAGTTATAACTAGTGCTAACAGATAAGCTTATATGGAACGTATGAAAGAGCTAGTATCAGATTTAAAGGGATGGTGCCGTGGCGAGGCATTAGATGAGGCTCATGCAGTAATGGTGCTCATTCAAGAAGATGTAGATCCAAGTGCAATAGAAGAGACAATGCAAACAGTGAAGTGTTTGGGACGTGTGTGAGTCAGAGGCCGAACTTTCAACAGCCAACTAAACCGATACTTGGTCTTGTGTGAATGTAAGGAAGTAGTGAAAGGTCGTTCCCTTTGAAGTGCTTCCTATTGAAGGTGGAGGACCGTGGCCTGTTATCATAGCAGATGCAGCTACACAAGCCAGTACCCAAGTTTATAAGCCCGGAACGCAACAAGCTCCAGGTAAACATGTTGAAGATCTTCGCACATTGTTCCCTGAAGATGAAGCTGCTGCCAAGTCAACAGAGGCCATTCTGCGAGCTGAGTGATTTATTTGACAAGACGTCCAAGTCCTCAAGTGAGCATGGAAGCTATCGCCGCCTACGAACTTTCTCTGGGTTGTTGCCCACCCCAGCTGGAGAAGAGCAGTTCGACCACTGGTTGGGTCAAGCACGGCTCATGGTGGAGGAGTGTGACTGCTCTCACAAAGAGAAGAGGCGGAGACTGATGGAAAGTCTCAGAGGCCCGGCGCTTGACATAGTAAAAGCAGCACGAGCAAGTGATCCTGATGTGAGCCCCGAAGACTGCTTAGAGGCTCTGGAACATGCTTTTGGGACAGCAGAATCAGGAAAAGAGTTGTATTTTGCATTTCGTTTACTGCAGCAACAACCAGGTGAGAAGCTGTCTGACTTCCTCAGACGTCTAGAACAGTCATTGAATAGGGTGGTGCAGAGAGATGGTCTCCCTCTTGGATGTGCAGATAAAGCAAGACTCGACCAGTTGTTGCGTGGTGCGATAGCATCTGATATGATGTTAGTTAACCTTCGTCTGAGAGAGAGGAGAGCAAAGCCCCCCACCTTTCTCCAACTGTTAAAGGAGATACGCACAGAAGAGGAGTATGAGGCCTCACGAAAGAAGATTACTCCTGTCATGCAAGGTGGAAATATAAGGCACAATGTTGATGTGAAACAGACTGAAATTCAGAACTTGAAGGCTGAGATCAAAGAACTTAAGGCCTTGGTTGCTGCTGTCGTGTCTAAGCCAGGCCACGACACATCCGTCAGCAGTGAGAAAATTCCTCCAAATGCAATGTACAATGAGTGCAGCTCGGACAGTGAGATAGCAGCTTTGAAAAAACAAATGAAGCGCTTGCAACAGAAAGTAACAAATAAAGTAGCTGAACCTCAAGCTGCCGTTTCGGCTGTGAATGCTTCAAAACCAGTAGCCAGCTCCCCACAACGATCATTCAAAGTATCGGAGGAACATTTCTGTTATCGATCTGGTGAGAGTGGGCCTTTTTCAAGGAAGTGCCAAAGCCCAGAAAACCAGGCTAAAGTTATCAAGAGACTTATTCAAGCTTTGAAGCTGTCCAAGAACAACCAGCCATCAAGTGATGCCACCGTTAATGCAGTTAACTGTTCTGTTGAGAAAAGTACAGCTGACATGCCTGAGGGTGTGCCTATTCCTGATGGGTTAGTTGGGCCACTTAGCCTGGTGCCGCTGAAGGTGAATGGACAACCCTGCACTGCTCTATTAGATAGTGGCTCTCAGGTGACGATCATTTTTGAACCCTGGTACCAGAAGTACTTGTCTGATATCCCCATTCAGCCAGTATCTGGTCTTTCCTTGTGGGGTTTAAGTGAGTCTGGAGTTAGCTACCCTTACCTTGGCTACGTGGTAGTGGATGTGGAGTATCCAGCTGAGGTGGTAGGAACCAGTCAGACTGTAACTGTCCTAGCTCTTATATGTCCTAACCCCAGAACTGAAGATAAGACGTCTGTCATTGTGGGCACTAATGCGAGCCATGTTAGACGTCTGGTGAATCGATCCAAAGATAATGGCATTGATGTCACCCGAACACTAGGCCTTCGTGTTTGTGTCGAGGAAGATCAACCTGCTCTAAAGGGTGTTGCGGTCCCAGTGCTAGAGGAGGAGGCTGGTTGTGTTCGATGGATGGGTCCAGGCCCTTTAGTCTTACCCCCTGATGGTGACACTCAGGTTGTGTGCAAAGTCGAGCTGAAGAAGCCTGTTGCTCAAGAAATCCTGATGATAGACTCCTCACCAGCCGCTGTCTTACCTGCTGATGTGATTTTTCATCCCATGGTTGTGCCCAGTGGGGCATTGGATGTCAACAGTTTGAGAATACTGCTCAAAAACGAATCTTCAAGAGAAAGTTCCATACCTGTGGGTACAGTGATTGGATGTTTGTACCACATTGATTCAGTTGCGACGATTCCCCCTAAGGAGACGGTTTCCGCTGACTTTGATGAGAGCATGATCAACTTTGGGGACTCTCATATCTCATAACAATGGAAGAACAGATTATGTAAGAAACTGGCTCAGAAGTCTCATGTCTTCTCAATGCACGAGTGGGACGTGGGATTAGCAAGAGGAGTGGAGCACAGAATCCGACTTTCTGATTCCCGGCCTTTCCGTCAACGATCGCGCCGGCTAGCCCCTGCAGATATCGAAGATGTGAGAAAGCATTTACAAGAACTGCTGCAGGCAGGGATCATAACAGAGTCGCGAAGCCCCTACGCATCCCCAATAGTTGTTGTCAGAAAGAAGACTGGGGCTATTAGGATGTGCATAGATTACCGATTGTTGAATAGCCGAACTATACCTGACCAGTACACAACACCATGCATTGAAGATGCGCTGAATGCCTTGACAGGGAGTCAATGGTTCTCTGTACTGGATTTGCGTTCAGGCTACTACCAGATAGCTATGTCCGAAGAGGACAAAGAGAATACGGCATTCATTTGCCCGTTAGGATTTTTTCAGTTCGAACGAATGCCTCAAGGCATTACTGGGGCACCAGCAACCTTTCAAAGGTTAATGGAAAAGGCTGTCGGTGACATGAACCTCTTACAAGTGCTGGTGTACCTAGACGACGTGATAGTGTTTGGAAAAACTCTCGAGGAGCACGAGGAGAGACTGCTCAATGTCCTAGATCGTCTTGGTGAAGTTGGGCTGAAACTCTCAGTGGACAAGTGCCAGATCTGTCTGCCAAGGGTCAAGTACCTGGGGCACATCGTGTCTGCAGATGGAGTTGCCCCAGATCCAAACAAGATTGAGGCCGTCGCTACTTGGCCCATGCAAACAAACCTGAAGACGTTACAATCTTTCCTAGGATTTTGCGGCTATTACCGCCGATTCATTCAGAACTATTCTGAAATTGTTAGACCACTGACTGACCTCACAAAGGGATATGCTCCAACTCAGAAGAGAAAGAAGTATGCCCAAGATGTGAACAAAGTCTACTTGAAAGAATCGGAGCCTTTCGGAGAAAGATGGGACAAATCCTGACAGATGCGTTTCATCAGATAATTTACTGTCTGACACATGCGCCTGTCCTGGCATTTGCCAATCCACAACATCCATACATCCTGCATGTGGATGCAAGCTTGAAGGGTCTTGGTGCTGTTCTTTACCAAGAACACCCTGAAGGCTTGAGACCAGTTGCCTTTGCTAGCAGAAAAGTCAGCTCTGCAGAGAGAAACTACCCCATACATCAGCTGGAATTCTTGTCACTCAAATGGGCAGTAGTCGACAAATTCCACGACTATTTGTATGGGGCAAGATTCACCGTACGTACTGACAACAACCCACTTACGTACGTGCTGTCCACAGCCAAGCTCAATGCGGTGGGGCATCGCTGGCTAGCTGCCCTATCGACGTACGAGTTTGATGTACAGTATCGCCCAGGCCGACAGAATATTGATGCTGACCTGTTGTCAAGGAACATGCCAGAGGAGGACGACAATGGCTGGGTGACTATACCTCAGTCTGGAGTGAAAACTATCTGCCAGAGAGTCTGCATCTCAGAGTCTGCACGCAGTATACCAGTCTGTGTTGCTCAGCTTGAAGCATCTCCCCACTGTGTTCCTGACCTGTATGCGTTTCCCACACACATGGAGTTGAAGTCCCTGGAACTCATGTCCAATCTTAGTCTCAGGAAGGCTCAGGAAGAGGATGAAGCCATTGGACCGGCCATTCAAGCCATCAAACATGGGCGCTGGCCAGAGGAGGGGAACGTGAGTACTGAGTTGTCCAGATTGAAAAGAGAAGCTGGGAAGCTGTCAATGAAAGATGGATTGCTGTACCGGTACAGTAAGAGACCATCCGGAGATGTGGTCAGTCAACTCATCCTGCCAAGAGAGTTCCGTGAGATGGTTATGCAGGCCATGCATGATGACCTCGGGCACCTTGGACAAGAAAGAACTGTTGACCTGCTCCGAAGTAGATTCTTTTGGCCTAGGATGTCGATGCAAGTGGAAGAATACATCAAGAACTGTGGGGAGTGTGTCACTTACAAGACCCCTATACAGAGAGCTGCTCCATTGAACCAGATCGTAAGCCATGGGCCTATGGATTTAGTGTGCATGGACTTTCTTTCCATGGAGCCTGATTCCAAAGGCATAAGTAACGTGTTAGTGGTCACGGATCATTTCACGAGATACGCCCAGGCTTTCCCAACTAAAAGCCAGAAGGCTCATGTTGTTGCAAAGGCCCTGATTGAGAAATATTTCATACATTATGGACTGCCTTCAAGGATCCATTCGGACCAAGGAAGATATTTTGATAGCCGTTTGATCCGAGAACTGTTGACCTTGATGGGGATACGCAAGTCGCGGACAACGCCGTACCATCCGCAAGGAGACCCGCAGCCAGAAAGGTTCAACCAAACTCTGCTCTCTATGCTTGGTACGTTAGGCCGGGAGAAGAAGCATACGTGGAGTCAACATGTGCCTCACTTGGTCCACGCGTACAACAGCACCAAGTGTGATGCCACCGGGTACTCGCCTTACCATCTAATGTTTGGCAGAGAGGCGAGACTTCCTGTTGACTTATGCTTTGGAACTTCCCCAGACGGCATAGAAGAGGCGTCTCACACCCTATATGTCACAAAGCTGAAGGAAGACTTGAAGCAAGCCTACAAGTTAGCCTCTGATGCTGCAGACAAACGGCACCAGAGAGACAAGAGGTTGTATGATCGCCGAGTTACCTTTCAGTCCATAGGGATCGGCGATAGAGTACTGCTCCGGAATCTAGGCCTGAGAGGCAAGCACAAACTGGAAAGCAAGTGGAGTCCTGATCCGTATGTTGTCGTTGGGAAGATGCCAAACCTACATGTGTTCAAGATCAAACGGGAGGATGGAAGGCTAGGGACAAAGACTATACACAGGGACCACCTTCTTCCAATTGGACAGCTGGTGAGAATGCCACACACTGACCAGGATGCTGATCTGCCTGAGAAACCCAAGGCCAGAGCAGGCACTCGTAAGAGAAGTCAAAAAGACTCAACACCAGAGACTCAAGAGTTACAGGAGTTTTCTGATTCGTCCTCTGACATGGAGTATTATGTCACTCACCGTGTCACTCGGAGAGAGCCTGTCCATGAAGATGATTCAGACCCAGAAGAGGTTGGCCACAACTCTGAACCAGAACCCGAGGATGAGGAGTGTGATCCAGAAGTAGCTCTGGAAGAGACTAGTGAAGCTGGATCGGAGTCTGACCAAGAAGAAGTATCTGAGCTCCAGGAGGATAGAGTGCAGCCCAGCTCTGAGCCTAGACCTAAAAGAACTGCCAAGCCAACTATTAGACTTACCTATGATGAGCCTGGTAGATCAAGAGATGAGACTTTGACTATAGTACACAGAGGGATAGTCATTAAAATAGGGAAACACTAGACATATTAGTTATTATGCCCTTAGGACTCTGTTGTTAGTTTATTAGTGTCTGATGAGGACACTCAGACATTTAAAAGGGGGAGGGTGTAACCCTGTTGAAATATATTCATTTGGGTAATATATACAGTTTTGAATAAATAATTTCATAGTTTAATAAATAGAATTTAAGGTTTAAAAGTTAAGATTCATTGACCAGCAATGAAGTTATGATTTTGCTCAATGAGAGAAATGCATATTGGGTAATGTTCATGGTTTACTGAATACAGCATTTAAAATGTTAAATATTTGTTGGGTAATAAAATATATGAAAATACTTTAAAGATGCCTGTAACAATAGGAAGAAAGAGTTACTCAAATGTTTTGTGAATTTATTTTATTTCTGAAAGTTTTGTGAATGAGCCAATCACATCTGAGGTCAAAGGAGAAAGAAGTGGAAAAAAAAGAGCGTCGAAGAAGTGAGAGAAAAAATGCGTGTATTTTGCGGAGAGAGAAACACGGGCTGCGTTCGGAATCGCATACTCAATGAGTAGGTACTTAATTTCAATGAGTACTTACTTAACGAGCGCTAAAAGAGTAGGTACTTAATGGCCAAATCTCGTTAAGTATGAATGCGATCCGGACATCATTCGCCATGTTGACGTTACATGTAACCTATGACGTTTTCACAAGCGCAACAATTTAAAAGTCATGAGCGACAGGTGCACTAACAGCTGATTGCATCAGTAACTCGACAACTTTACAAGAACGGTTTAGTTCAGCGTTTGAAATGGTTGGAATGTCTGCAATTGTTAGATTAAGGTGTGCACAAAGGAGATGTCGGGCAGCTGCTCGACAATCTCGCCTTTGGAGAAGACTGATGATTTTATTCTCAAACAAAGCAAGTATTACTACTTAAACAATTAAGATTACCCCAGAAAGAATTTCATTACTAGCCCATCCCAACACTTATGCACAATAATTATGACAAATGCTGTGACCAACAGTTAATTATATAACATTATTATAATATATATACATTATTAATTATGTAGTTTTGTAAAACAAGCAAACTTTTGTATTATCATATGACATAGCTATGCATGAATACACGCTAGACAAATGCAGATGATGTAAATACATTTTTATTCATGAAATTCATATTTTATTTACTGACAACAATATGAAACATGAATAAAAATAAGTGAATGAATAAAAGAAATCATCACAATAAATAAATACATATACAAGTCAATACCACATGAAACATTGTTTTTGATTGTTTTGTTCTAACAAACTATGATGTATTTATTGCAGGCAGTGAACCCCACATCATACTGCCATCTCAATAGAGCTGTTCCCATTTTGCGGCTTTATCTTGATGAGGCAGCTCACCACCGTGCCCACCTTCGCCTGTCTATGCCGTCCATCAGGTCCCTGATTGCTGCAGTCAGACCTGGAACTGACCTTGGATCGGAACGGGAGATTGAGGTCCTTGTGTTCCTGCACTGGCTGGCCCATGCAGCATCCTACAGGGTGGTGTCGCAGACCTTCGATATCCCAAAGACCTCTGTGCATGACATTGTGCACAGAGTGAGCAAGGCCATCATGGGAATTTTGAGGAGGGTGATCTGCTTTCCGACCGGAGATGACCTGGAGGCAGTGGGAGCAGGATTTGCACAGCTGTCTGGGTCACCAGCTTTCAGCAGAGTAGTTGGTGCAATAGACGGCTGTCATATCCGTATCAAACCTCCAACAAATAACTCCCACTGTTACTTCAACAGGAAGCTGTTTCACTCCATCCAACTCCAGGCCATCTCTGATCACCGGGGGAAATTCCTTGATGTCTTTGTGGGATATCCTGGGTCTGTGCACGATGCCAGGGTGCTGAGGAACAGCCCTGTGTATGCTGGCAACCTTTACCCACCTGCAGGCAAGTGCATCCTCGGGGATGGAGGCTATCCTTGCCTGAGTGCACCCATCTGCCTCATCACCCCTTACAGAGAGCCTGTACAGAACCCTATGCAGGCTCGTTTCAACAGCAAGCACTCCTGTGCCCGCAACATCGTGGAGAGAGCTTTTGGGATGCTGAAGACATGCTGGCGCTGCATTTTCTTCAAGGCCTTGGAGGTGAGCCCTGCCTTCGTGCCTGAGATTGTTGCGTGCTGCGCTGTGCTTCACAATCTCGCTCTAGCCAATGGGGACATCGTTGAGACAGAGGATGAGGAAGACCATGATGACGGCCCCCCTGATCCCCACAACCTTGCAGCAAGAGTGGGAGAACAAGTGCGGGACAATCTGGCTGCTGCAGTGTCTGCTCCAAACATCCCTGTGCCGGCTCTCCATGAGCATGACTACCTTTAAAACATTAAGAAAGATAAAAAAAAATTAAAATTCATGTTGTCAGCATTCAGTTTCTTGACAAATGTCATTTTATAGGTTTACAATTACATGCAAATATTTGTTAGAGCTTTAAAACCTATTGTAGTGTAGAGGGATAAACCAATGAACTGGTTAGAAGAAGATTGCTGGTCAATCAGCAAGGCTCTTTACTCCAGGTTTGTCCAGGGTCATTGTCCCTGTAAATAAATGTTAATCACTTTTGATAAAAAATATGTCAAATGCATAAATGTGATTGATATTTGTAAAGCATTTTTTGAACCAGTCATGGGCATAAACAGTCAAAGCTGCTTAGTTTGTCAAGGAATTACTATAATGCAAAATGCATACATAAATTTACTACAATTTATATTTGGTGGGTTAAAGGGTTAGTTCACCTCAACATATAAATACAGCAATTATTTACGGTTTACTATTTACTTATTCAATGTTTTTTATTGTTTAAATACAAAAGGGAATTTTTGTCAAGTTTGTTCTGCTGGTTTCATACAATATCAGTCAATGGAGCCCAACTTTCAGAAGCTTCATGGCATTATTTAATGACGCTTTTGAAGCTTCTGAAAGTCCATTGACTGATATTGTATTAAACCAAACAGTACAAACCTGACCAAAATCACCTTTTGTGTTCAGGAAAACAAAAAACAGAGGGATCAAACAACATCAAGGCGAGTAAATAATGACTATTGAATTATTACTATTATGATTTATTTGCTTGGGTTAAGTAACCCTTTAGTCACTATTTTACTGTGTGTAATTTTTGTAAACAGTCTCAAGTTCAGCTTTGGTCATGGAGGGCTATTATCCAGCAGAGTTTTTCCAACCCTAATTATACACCCCTGAATCAATTTAAACCAATTAATAACTGACTACTTGAAATTTACTGACAGGTGTGCTGGAACTTAACCCTCCATGACCTGCCTTTAAGATCCTTGCATGAACTCTGTAAACCTTTAAAAGTCATATAATACACTCCAGTAAAACCAGTGTTTTAAAGTTTTTTTTCTTCTTACATTACACCATACATTCACTAATTATTAATCAACGTTTCATAAATATTTAATTTATGAATTTGATTACAATCTTAAAGTATCACTAAATTTCTAGAAGTCTATAATGTACTGTGAATGCCTAGGAATAGTTTGTTTTATATACATATTATTGTACAAAATTCTTAGGCCACCATTTGTAGTTGTTGCACAGTACTGTGTGTATATATATATATATATATATATATATATATATAGATTCCCATTTTTATTCACAAATTTAATTCACATCAACCCAAATGTGCAAAAGATCAGAAGATGTTTTTTGTCAAATAATTTATTTTTTGGCGAGCATCTGAAGAACAGAAAGGAACCTTTCATCCCTTTCGTTGGTTTCTCTTTCTCTCCTTTCCTCTCTCTCGACTGCCTCCCGGTGCCATCTCTCTTCTCTTTCTCTTACTTCTCTTTCTTGTCTTTCCTCTCTCTCTCGTCTCTCCCGTTCTCTTCTGTCCTCCTTCTCCTCCATTTCTCTCCACAGCCTCTCCTCCCTCTCAGCTGCCTTCCGCTCTCTCTCCTCTTCTCGCTCCTCCATGTCCCGGATCAGCTCCTCCACATCTATAGCCCTTTTCCTGGCTCTTGCTGGCTCTGGCCTCACTGAGGATGAAGAGACCACAGCAGCATCCGGCCCACATGAGGCAACGAGGGCAGGAGGAGAGATGGAGGGTCTGCCCCCAATTGCCTCATCCATGGCAGTGTACCACTTCCAGGATGCTGCTGTGGCCTCTCCATCCTCAGTGCTCACCCCCGTCTGCGGACATTTCAGATCCTGCAAAAATGCACAAGCATGATACAAAAGCAGTCATTTTAACAGCACAATATTTAATCATTTAATTTATGTATTAGAAGTAACAAAATGATCTTACTTTGTATTTTTGTTTCAGGTTTTCCCATTTTTTTTTAACAAACGCCGCCGTCACCCTGCCTTGCAGGCTCTGCTCCTCCACAAAAGATCTGCAGCAAGAGAGAAATCAAGAATGAAAAAGTTATATCTCTGTTTGAAAATACAATAATTGAAATGTACTGCAAATAAAGTATTCAATTGATTTTTAAATATTTCTGTATACTCACTCAAAGCCTTTGATGGCAGCATTACGCTTTCCGGTGAAGAGCGCTTCATGAGCCACTCTCCACCGGATAAGCAGCCGCGTGTGCTCATCCGTCCCTGTAACATCCAGACAAGACTCACGTTACCTCTGTGATTTATGAGCTCAATACTACATTTACATGTTGAGGTTGTTGCTAATAAATAGCTTTTTATCCATCATAAATGTTCAACAATTTTTCAACAGTACTAATGGATAAATGAAATAGATTACTTATGTTTAGTTACTTTATGTAAAATGCATTAAACTAATAAAAACAGTGTTAACAACAGTGAATTCTCCTAAACTATAGTACACACACATCACTCAGATGTCTATTTCATATCAGTTACACGTAGTAATCTTGCCAGATTTTGAATAAATATTTAGTAATGGTATTTCAGATGTATACGGTTTAAAATGTATGCAAATACAGTTTAAAGACGTATGTGTCCTTTTGGAGCTCCTCTATCCAATAAAATGTGATTTACGGCAAAATCACAAATTTACCATATTATATAGCGTCTTTGCACCTTCAACAGTTCAACAATTTACTGTACAGAAAGTTAGTTCAACACATGCGATTTGGTTTGTATTTGTAATACTCACATTTGAAAACACTCTCGTCCACCCTTTCCGTCATGTTTGAGTATGAAATATCTACTTCTTCTTGTTCTTTTTTATATCGTATCCTCTCGCGTGGCCTCCTGGGATAGATGAGTACAAGCTGAAAAACACTCAAATGTCTGGGCGAAAGCAGGAGATCATCCGGGAACTTCTCGCCTACTCTTTTAGGAATACTGATGTTTCGAACGTACTGCTTCCCTCACGTACTGTTTTCCCCTACTATATAGTAGGAAAGTAGGCATATTCGAACGCACTATCGTCCAAATCTCGCGATAATTAGTACGTCAACCAGGTAATTCTCGCCTACTCTTTTATGAATACTGAGGATTCGAACGTACTTTTTCGCTCGCCTACTCTTTTCGCCTACTATATAGTAGGGAAGTATGCGATTCCGAACGCAGCCACGGTTAATGTTAATGAAATGCACCAGTTTAGTCAAAGTGTTCAACAAGGACTCTTGTAAGAAACTTTAATGGTGATAATTTTGTCTGTGTGAGTGACCTACTCTGCACACGAAGACATAAATAAGTTTAAGTTAGCCGCTAATCTAGTAGTTATAGTGTTTGTGCATGGCCTTTTCTATCAAGCTAGCAACCAGCGACCTCGATTAGTTAAGCCTGTGTGGGGCTGTGAGACCGACGACGATGATCAAAGACCCGACGGAGCCGGATAGCGTTACCGAGTGGTGGACTTTGCCCAGATCGTCAACCATGTGACTCTTCATCTTCTCTTCATCGCGAATCCTCTCGTCCTGTCTTCTGCTGCTGACGCTTTGATTCTGTGCGTGTGAGGTTACATTCACATTGAGTAAAGGTAACTTACCATTTTTTGTTTGGCCTGTGTGGTGAAGCAGCCATTTGATTTGAGGCTGCAACGTACCCGAGCTACATTCAGGCCTGCATCAGTTGAACATTTGAAGGGTATTTCAAATTCCACTAGGGTTTTGCCGGCTATTTTATTTTCTTGGGCCCTTATGTGTTGAATGTGAATTTGGATGCATTAGTGATATGAGGTGATTTTGATAAGACACATTTAATTACTCTTTCTAACTCTTTCTACTTTTTCTGAGTAAATCTGTTATACTTTTTTCTATATAACAGTTGTGGTCACTGACTCTTTTGATATTTTAAGTTAATTAAGGAAAAGAGTATTTTTTTGGTTTAAATGTGAAAGTGTTTACAGGATAATAATTCCAATACATTTAATTTCCGGTTAAAGTGTGTAAATATTACTGCTTAAATAGTGATTTAAAGGGAAAGAGTCTTTCATATTTTACTAGCAATTACACACACACAAGTTAAACACTGATTAGTTTATTAGGGAAACCTCACTTATTTGATTGTATAGATTTTTAAAGAACTCAGGATAGCCACCTCTCATTATAGTCCAACATGCTAGAGAGGCGCTACACGCAGGTAATCAAGAGAATCAGGGAAACGCGCCACTCGGTGCTCCTCATAGCCCCGCGCTGGGAGAATCAGATTTGGTTCCCGGAGCTGACGTGGCTGTCACCAACAGCCCCGTGGCCGATTCCGGTCAGAACGGATCTCCTCTCGCAAGCTCGCGGCTCGATCTGGCATCCCCATCCAGAGTGCTGGTCTCTGCACGCGTGGGTGATCAACGGGTACCCGCTGCCCTGCCAGAAGGAGTGATGAACACAATCACGCAGTCTAGAGCTCCCTCTACTAGAAAGCTTTACGCGTCTAAATGGTCTGTGTTCTCCAAATGGTGCACCGACAAAAACCTGGACCCGCGGACGTGTGGGGTCTCGCGGCTGCTCTTTTTCCTACAGGAGCTGCTGGATAAGGGGAGATCCCCATCCACGCTCAAAGTATATGTGGCTGCCGTTGCTGCGTTCACTGAGTCGACGCGCGGCCGGTCACTAGGAAAAGATGAGCTTGTCATCCGCTTCCTTAGAGGAGCCAGAAGGATGAACCCTCCGCGCCCCCCGTCGGTTCCTATGTGGGATCTTTCATTGGTCCTCGAGGCCCTGAAAGCTTTCCCCTTTGAACCATTAGACTCCGTGGAGTTAAAGTACCTATCACTCAAAACCGTTTTCCTGACAGCACTGTCATCAGTGAAACGTGTGGGGGACTTACACGCGCTGTCTTTTAGCGCTGCGTGTCTCGAGTTCGGGCCAAATGACTCAAAGGTCATCCTCAAACCTAGACATGGCTATGTTCCTAAAGTGATTGGCACTCCATTCAGAGCGCAGGTTATTTCGCTTTCGGCTCTGCCTTCATCCGATAGCGAGAGTGACATTAATCTCCTCTGCCCGGTCAGGGCGCTGAGGACTTACACTGCGCGCTCCGCCCTTTTCAGGCGCTCGGAGCAGCTTTTCGTTTCGTTTGGTGGGCGCACCAAGGGTCTCGCCGCCTCGAAACAGAGCTTATCCAGATGGATTGTGGACGCTATAGCAGCTGCTTACGCGTCGGCAGGTCTGCAATGCCCCCTGGGCATCAGGGCTCATTCCACCAGAGGCATGGCCTCATCGTGGGCATGGTCCAGCGGAATTTCTATTCATGACATATGTGTGGCGGCGGGCTGGTCCTCCCCGTCCACCTTTGTTTATAACCTAGAAGTTCCCGCTCTGCAGGCAAAACTTCTGTCAGTTTAAGTGAGATGTACGTTCTGTCCAGATAGGTTCGTGCGCAGGCTACTCTCACGCATACTAGCTCTTCTGGTTGAGCTGCACTATTGGGTATGTGCTATATGCTTATGCAGAACGGCGACGCCGCTCTGTATTCCCTATGAGCGCTTATGTACAAGTGCTGGCCCGCACTGCTGGCCGCCTTATTTCCCACTTATCTGGGTTCCCCGGAAAGCCCTGGGACTCATTGTGGATGCTTGGCGCGCACGTCGTTGACAAAGGGTTCCCGAAGCGTAAGCTAACTTACGCAATACGAGAGAACCTCTCGTAAGAGAACGTATCGGTTACCTAACGTAACCTCGGTTCTCTCTAGATGAGGGAACGAGTATTGCGTAACCTGCCGTGCTCGCGCCACGAGCATTTTTCGCTCCAGTCGTTGAAAACCAGAGAATACAGCCTACGAGCCCTGTTTATATACGCTAAGCCACGCCCATTCTGGCGGGCTAAGACGCTGTGAAGGCGCGAGCGCCCTTCATTGGACGTGACGTCACGTCGGGCTCAGTGGTAGGCTGCTGCAGTTCCCGCAGGGCAGCCTATGAGCACGCCAGACAGCCTGCTCTAGGTCTGCTAGCTGCTGCACTGCGTTGACAATAAATACAAAATTAAGGATAATTTTTGGCTTCAATATCTCGAGAAGATGAATCTTTCCCGTAGCGTAAGCTAACTTACGCAATACTCGTTCCCTCATCTAGAGAGAACCGAGGTTACGTTAGGTAACCGATACGTTCTCCTTGATTATGTTCCCAGCTGTATTTGAGTTCTTTCTGTTCAGTGTTCATTATCATCTAAGTTAACGTGATTGTGTCATTTAGTCTCCTGTGATCTGAGTGTTTCTCGTTTATTTTATTAATGACTGTTTTTGTTCTCCATCTCTTTTGTCGTGTGCTTCATTACAGCCACACGTGACAAAATACTGGACCAAGAATAGATTTCTTCCTACTTGTTTAACAAGATGTTAGCATAATTAGCATGTTGCTAGCATGCTGCTATTTTGATTAGCATGTTGCTAGCATGATGCTAACACGAGTTACCACGATTTTCCATAGTTTAACATTTTACCATAGTTTACCATAATTGACCACCAGGGGCGTCACTAGGATTTTCATTTTAGGGGGGCTAAGCCCCCAATGAGGGTATGATATTTTTTTTTTAAATAATAAAAAAAAGTTAACACTTTAGTTTAGGATCTAATGCTCACTATTAATTTCATTACCATGCAAAGGCAGGGTTTTATAATCACTGTGGTCCCAAATGTGAGGCAGGGCACACAGGGGGGTTCAGGGTTTCCCCGAGAAAATTTTGATTTCTCTGATCTACATATGTGCATTTTAAGATGTTTTGAAGGCCAAAAAAATTGGATAACAGCTTTAAAACCATGTCAGTGGGCAGCTGATTATTTTTCTCTCCTCATCAGCATCACACTCGTTTTCTCTTTGTCTTTATCTTGCCCTGTCTCTTCCCCTCCTAAAGCTGAGCTTTGACTGATATAGGCTTTTCATTTTTGTCTATCAGTGAAGAAAGTAAACATGGGTCAACTGATAGGTTGCATTCACAATATGTAGGCTACACATTCATTATTGATCTTATGCCTAATACAGGGCCGTAGACAGGGCTTTATAATCAAAGAGGTCCTAAATTTGAGGTTGGTAGGGGGTTCAAATTGTTTATTTCTCTGATATGTGCATTTCAAGATGTTTTTAAGACCCCCCAAAAAAAAGGATAAGAAATAGCTTTAAAACCATGTCAGTGGGCAGTAGATTATTTGTCAATACCTGCTCTCTCGTCATCTCCATCACTCCTTCTTTTTTTCTCAGTCTCTTCATCCCTTTCTCTTCCCCTCCTAAAGCTCGAGCTTTTTTAATTTACTAAAGGCTACAGTTTGTATTATATTCTCAATATGTAGCCAACACATTCATTATTAATCTTGTGCCTAACATGATGAAAACGGCTTTAATGTTTCTTGTCCCCTCACAATGACTGTAAACTAATTATTAGCCTACATTACACGTTACATAGGCCTATTTTCAGTTAAAAATGGCGAAAATAGACAAAACTATATTAGTTTGCCTGATTATTTTTTGTCATTCGTTTAACATTTATGACCTAAATAAATGTCAAATATAAAATGTTAAGTTTAGCTACTTACATCTTATCTCGCACTTGACCGTACGCGTCGAGTCGCACTGTTAAAATTCGCGCTCAGCAGCGTCTGTGAACATAAAGCCCGCCTACTTTGATTTGATTGGTCATCTCAAATATTCTGACATTGACGAGCAGTGACAGACCAATGAGGCTCAGATGAACACACACACACACACACACTAGAGATGCGCGGATGGGCTATTATTTCATCCGCAACCGCATCATAAAACTCATCATCCATCCGCCATCCATCCGCACCAACATTTTTTACCAATTTTCAAAACCGCACCCGCCCGCCATCCACTGATTGGGCGATACAAGGCGCTGCTGATGACAGCCGCGAGACTAGAAAGCTCTCAGAATATCAGAAGAGAACTCCGTCTCCGATCGGTGCGCAGGGACAAAAATACATAAAATAGCCTAAATTAAACGCACTTCGGCAAACCTGACCTTATCTGATCAATACTGTACAATGTACAGTATAGAAAACGTATTTTGGCACACAATTTCAACATGCTGCTATTGTATGGGGCGCCGTTTGTAAAGCGGCTCACGCTGAAAATAACAGCAACATTTTGTCACATTCAGCTTCAAACAATGTTTAAAAAAACTGGTATGAATTTTTGACGGTCACTTTTTAGCACATTTACAACAATATTTGTCAACTTAGAAATATTTTAAATAGTTAAAGCTACACTGTGTAACTTTTTTTGTTTATTCTTTGCTAAAAACACTTAGTTCTTTCAAAAATATATGTGCTCTTTAATGTATATTTACTTCGTTCAAGTAATAAAGGAATCTCGTGAGTGTATAATATGCAATTAAAAATACATACGGGTGGGGGGTTCCTATGTTGGTCACCATGTTGCCCCTCCATCTTGAAAGTACATTAGCCAAAGAGGGCCATACCCGTTAATTAAAGCTTCGCCTTTCGCGTTTCAACACTCAATGGCACCGTGTCGAATGTGAAGAGGGGGATTGCTTGAAAACCTGAAAGTCGTTTGCAGATGGAGGATCACAGTTATTCTCGAGGATACGCATCAGAGTCGCCAAAGAAGCGAAAAAGAGCGTTAAGACGGCAACGCAACAGGCAAATCAAAAAAACAAAAGTGAATATTGGAGTGGCGTTTACAAGATGGAAAGAGCTCATGACGAGCAGCGATTTTAAAAAGGACGCCGACTTTGCCTGCTTTCTTCTCGACAGGTAAAGTTAATTAAGCCTATTTGTGTATATTGGAAGTTTTATTGTTGCTTGGCTAATTATATCATGGTGTGCTGTGCATAACGCTAGAACGACATCTAGGATAGGTTTCCTCACGTCAATGATGAAAAGTATTCTTTACCTTCTAACATAAATCCGTGTTCTATGACGGATAACATTTGATTAATATTTTAATGGCGCTATATTATTTTTTAGGCTATAAGTTATATGTAGGCACTTTAAATTTGAGTTATTTTTCATTAAATTAAACTTTATACACAATTAATGTAGCCTAGTGTGATAATGGCGTTGTAATGCTGCGTTCCAGGCAAGCTGTAACCCGTGTTTTTACAACATGTAACTGGGAGTACATCGATCTAGTACGAGTTCACGGGAGGGACAGTCAAGGGTTTGACTGCCGTTCCAGTGCACTTTCACGGGCAGCATATAAGGTTTGAAAAACACGGGTTACAGGTTGCCTAGATCGCAGCATTAGTTAGCTGTTTCTAAGCGAGATTTTCACTTTCACATCTGCCCTGTAATCTTATTCATTTAAAACGTATTATTGTATGTCTGTTATTGTAGACAGACAGACAATTATTGTATTAGTAAATATTTAAATTTTAACCTCATCACTTGAAGGGACACTCATAGACGAGGACTACAATCTTGGACTACATTGGCCACCGTAGGAGTTGAAACGAAATCGGAATTGAGAGGAACAGAAACTAATATTCACTGGATGGTCATATACCTTTTCAGCAATAGATGGTGCTAAATATCACACAGTGTAGCTTTAAATCTAAATATTAAATGTTACACGTAAATGTTAAATCTAAATGTTAAATCTAAATCTAAATGTTAAATCTAAATGTTAAATCTAAATCTAAATGTTAAATCTAATGTTAAATCTAAATGTTAAATCTAAATGTTGAATCTAAATGTTAAATGTAAATGTAAATGTTGAATCTAAATGTTAAATCTAAATGTAAATCAGATAACTCAAATAGTCAGATAACAATATTTAACAATGTATACATATATTTTTCATTTGATTGGTTCAACCGCCCACCACCCGCCCGAATTTAATTAAAATATTTTTTTTCGTCACGTCATCCGCCCGATCCGCGGTTTATCCGCGGAGTCCGCAGCTGTAACCGCCAACCGCGCATCTCTAACACACACACACCCTGTCCTCTGTTTCTGACGTGCTCTCTGCTCGGCGCCGGTGCGGATTGAAGATGAAGAACGCGCTGAATCTGATTATAACAAGACTGAAGCGAACACGAATTTGTGTAGCCTACATTAATCACACATTTTTAGGGGGGCTAGGCAGAAGTTTTCAGCCCCCCTAAAAAGGGCCTAGCGACGCCCCTGTTGACCACGTTCTAGCATGATTTACTATGATTCTAGCATAATTTACCACAGTTTACTGTGATTTACCATAGTTTACCATGATTTAACATGTTCTAGCATAATTTACCACGATTTACCACGTTGTAGTATGATTTACCATGGTTTAGTCAAAAGAGACAACGCCCATCTCTACATGATGTTCTGATGCAGAGGTATAGGTCTTGCTAAACAGTTGCTAGGGTACTCTATTTGGTTGCTATGTAGTTGTTTGGGAGCTGCCAATGATGAAACTCCAAAGGCTCCCGTCTTTGGAATTTGGTTGCTAAGGTGCTCGATAATGGTTGCTATGGAGTGCCCAGGAAGTTTTAGGGTGATTCATGATTGGCTGTTTGCTGTCACGAGTCAAACGAGACCACCCTCATCTTTCTTTGACACTTCTATCCAAAGATATCCCTTTGATCTCTCTTAATGGAAGTCTATGGAACTTGTTGCTATGGTGCTCTAAATGGTTGCTAGGGCATGCACAATGATCCTGAGAGACTGATTGGTTATCTGAGTAAAATGAGCCCGCCCCCTTGTCTCTATGACACTGTGATCCAGTGTTATGTTCAATACAAAATCCCTATTTTATCCCTATTTGTATTTACAAAATACAATTTACCCCATTGTGAGGTATGTTCTTACAGAGCCAGTCAGCCTCTTCAAATGTGGTAAGTTACATGTTTCTACAAAATCCTCGCTCAGAACTATGACTCGTTAAAGTTGGTCGCACTCCAAAGTCTATGGGACTTTTTCGGCCGCTTTTCCGCCCCTGGGGACAAACATAGTACACCTCTCTTCAATAATCCACACGATTTGACGCCTCATTCGTGGGTCTGTGACAAAAAACTGCAAAGACAGAGCTAGAGCCTGCCACGATCACAGCGCCAGCATTGTACTTGTGGAATATGCGGGCATGGAGGAAAGCCCCACCCATATTCCCACGTTTGAGGGTGAGCTGCAGCTGGCTTCTGCACATTTTTATGGTGATTTAGAAGAGGATATTTCTCTGATTCTCCCATCCCTGCTGGTCCTGCCCAAAAAGTCTCATGTGACCCTACTGGTTGCACCCAGCTCAAGGTCTCCTCTGCCCCCGCTGGTTCTGCCCAGCTTGAAGTACCGCCTTGGTCAGACATCACCCTGCCTGCGCCGTGGACTTACAGGCCTTCAGATATGCTTTGTCCCTTTGGCTTCGCCAGGCTTCACTTTCCCTCGGCTACGCCTTGGTCCTCTGTCCCACCGACTCCACCTTAGTCCTTTGGCAACCTGTCTCCACCTCTGACACTCGTCACTGTGGCTCTGCCTTGGTCTCCTAAGCCATTGGTGTCGTTTGGTCTCATCTGCTTCGGCTTGGGCTCCACAACCATCGGGTACATCTGCGTCAGTCATCCCCATTGTGTTGACAGCCCAATCACCACCGTGGATCCTCGACTCCTATGGGCCTTCATACTGGCTGTGGTCTGGGTCCCTGCCTGGCTCCTCCTCCCACTCGAACCCAGAGTACCCCCCCCCCGTCCCCCCCGTATGTAAATGGTTAGGACTAGAAGTGTGAAGAAGGGGTGGTGGAGGGTTGCAGCTAAACTGTCAACGAATTGAGGTGAGACTGCTGAATATATATATATATATATATATATATATATATATATATATATATATATATATATATATATAACTCTTATCGTTGATTGCTGAGCATTTACTATCCTGCCATCTCTTGAGTGTTCTAAGTTTTTGTTCTCCATCTTTTTCGTTATGTGCTTCATTACAACCACACATGACAGTAAAAGGTCTGCAAAGTTTTAAAGATCAAAGTGCATGACAAATAAAGTTATTGTCTCCTAAAAGAAACCCACACCTACGCAACGTTACACATCTGCATAATGGTCTACATTGGTTGCCAGCAAAACAATGTCTACTTTGACCCACCCTCGAACACTGTAGTGGTAGCTGAGGCCTGGAAAAGTTTGGTTCATGTTGTCATGTCGAGAGGATGCTGTTTTCAACACAGTGGGGTTTAGAGAGACTGAATCTTCAAACAACCGTTTTCAGACTCTTTGAGAAATTAGATGATGTACAATGTATATTACAAGAAAATGAAAGTGTTTTTTGACATTGGATGCATGCAAACCTATTGTAGGAGGCCTCCAAATCAAAATTAGGAACCTTTAAAATATCATAATAGGGGCATATTAAATGCTTGACGTTAGTAAGATAAATAATAAATCTATATAATAAATAAATTCGATTTTCTTTACTAAATGAAAACAATATTTGGATTCAATATTAAGTATGTGATTTTTATTGCATTTAGGTTGTGTCCTTTACTATTATAACATGTGGAAAACAAGTTATGATTAGGTGCATCCAAATGTTTGAATTATAGTGTATGTGTAATTTGAGTACATAAATGATTAACAGTACACATGCGGTGTGAGATGTGTGGCTCAAACAGAGGAGCTCTCATTTCTTTTGTCATCAGCATGTGTTTCTGCTTAAGCAGTGGAGAAACTGCAGTGATGCAGACTATGGTCATTCATCATCCACTGGTTGTTGTATAATTGAACCCCTCCTCCCCTGCATTCCCACGATCATCCATCAGTGTTACAGTAGTGATGACACCCTGATGTGATTTCTCATCAATATCACATCCAAAAACTGCTGAACCTTTAAAGCGGCTAGATAAGAGGAAGAGGAGGAAGAGGATGAAGGAGAGTGAGATAGAGGAAAGACTGGCCTGGGGATCTTCATTGTCTGCTGTAGATCTTCTTGATGTATTCACTTTAGTGCTGTTTCACTTGCAGAGCCGCATGGGAAATATTTGTTGACTTGCATTTTTAGAAGAACAAAAAGTCAAAGTTCCTTCACAGAAATGAGATGCATGAAATACGATACGCTCTTTTTGATTAAACGAGTGACAGAGGGTGAAATTAGTTTCTCAGCGCACATAGACTCACTTTCTCTCTCTTTTTGTCAGTTTTAACAGTTTCTCCATCGTCTTCATATTTATTTCATTACCATACACACAAACACAAATGAAAACACAGTTATACTGTTAACCAGATTTTCATATCATGTAAATAATGCTGGAAAAATATAGATTTTTTTTTAACTTTCAGCAACAGAATAAATGTTTCTAATGCAGCTTTTCTATTGACTTATATTCAGATTTCTTAAGTTGAACAAACAAGAGTACTTTTTTTAGTTCAAATAGGTCTATACTGAAAAAAATGGTTTTGTAGTTCAATGCGCATCCTCAGCTATCAGCTATACTACAACAGTGTTCGAGGGCAGCTCAAAATACAGTAGACGCATTTTGTGGGTAGCCATTTAAGACCATAGGCTGGCATTATGCAAATTTGTTACATTGTTACGTAGGTATGTAACAGACTAGCATTGCTGATGACTCGTTTCAGCAGTGCAGCAGTCTCAGCAGAATCAATTCTTTCAGTCCAGATTTGGTGTCTTTAATTACTATGTTACGGTGGCCGAGAGAGCTCAACGTGCTGCAACTGAAGAAAATGCTCCCACATGCAAATAGAAAAACACCGCAAATTAAGAAAACATCTTCATCAGTTTTACAACACGTGTGCTCCAAATACTCACAACACAACCAAATACAGAAATGAGCTGTAAAAGTTCACAACACAACCAAACAGAAACTAAAAAACTAAAACAAAAAATGTAAAAGTTAGAAAAAAAGAACATGAGGGTAAGATATTAATCTATACATCCGTTACACAAATTTGGTCATGTCATAACATAAATGACATAACATTTAAATAAGTGTGGCAAGGGGAACGTGGGTTCAGCAAGGTCTGCAACAGGAGAGAGAGCCAGGAGACAAGCGGTTTGTAAGTAGGTCAAGTGAAAATGGCAAACACCTATGTCTTGTTTCAGTAATTGGTGTGGAGGAGAGACTGGATAAAAGCCACCGGGAAACAGGAAGCTAGGGAGAGGTTGACTGAGGACTCGTGGCGATCGTGTGAATGCTCTGGAGAGCTGCCGTTGGATTGAATGTGTTGAAAGACTTTATTTTGAGTTTAAGTGCAGAGTGCGCTTGTTTGTTTTGAAAATAAATCCACGAGCCTCAGTAATGCCGACCCTGTCTCCTTCCTTCCACATATACTGAACCTCATCACATTAAGTTTCATAAAAAATGTTAGGTAATGCAGGGTCCAAAGATGAGACGGCAAGTTTTAAAGTTGAGACACTCACACACAGATATATAAAGCATATTATAAAAACTTTTTTGTATAAAATGTATATTTATTTGCAACAGTTATGTCAACAGCAATAATACGAAATTTCTGTCATAAGAGCAGCTATTCATCTGATGGACACCGTGCTGCTTTGCCCCCTTCACCAAGTTGCTCCCTTCACACAAGTACATAACTACAACTGCTTGAATCTGCTGCAACAAATCTCAAACATTGTTTTTCGCTTTCAAGTGACAAGTTTCGCACGCTTTCTCTTTCGCACCACTGATCTATGTAAAATGTGAAGCAAAAGTGAGTTGTGCATCTGTAGAGCTCATTTTAGTTCACGCTCCTCGTTTCTCAGCAGGTTTAATGGATTATTTCAAAAAAGGTAAATATACTTTCAGCGCGAACTTAAAATACAATTGTGTATCGTTTCGTAAAGTTCATAATGTTTTTATTAATTTGCACTTCAACATTTAACTTCAAATAACATTTCGTTGTGCTTTTCCTTTGTACATTGTGTCACAGTTCTGTCACCTCGGTCTGGATTTTCCCATGGGTTTGTGACAGGACTGTGACACGGCCGGTTTGTCATGTGTTTATGTCTAGTCTGGTCCTGTGTTAGCACATGAGTGTCTTGTTGTTTCTTGTGCCATGTGCTCTCTTGTCTAATTGTCAACCCCGCCCATCTTGTTATCCCATTATTGGTTTATTTCCCCCATCTGTCTGCCTTGTTACCTCTTTTGTTTGTTAGCCTATTTAATCTCCCTGTGTTTGCTGTCTTGTGCCGATTCGTTGTACATGTTTCGTGTTCCAGTTTGTGTCCTCCGGTTTGTTCCTGGGGTTGGAGTTTGAGTTTGTACCTTTCCTATTTGGCATCCGAATAAATCACTCTGCATTTGAATCCGCGTCTCTTGTCTACTTCACGTGACAGAACGAATCGGCCATCATGTGGCTTCAGCGGAGCGAACTTTGTCCCGTGGAGAGGGAGAATGGGATCTCCTTATTTAAGTATTTCGCCGCATGCACTCAGAGGAATGAGGAGATCAGGGCAGCCGGCGCTCGGTCGGGAAGTGGTGAGATCCGTACTGTGACTGCTAATAGTGTTAAGACCCCTGCTGAATTTCAGCGGTTTGAGGGAACCCGATTGGCCAGATTTTCTGGGACCCGCGGAGGCCGTAGAAGAGGAGGTGATATTGGAGAGTCCCAGCATCACTCTTCACATCGGTCTCTCCTCGACCCAGAGATTCATCTACCATCGGGTTCGCCCAGTAGAAGGAGATCACCACGGGGCCCGTCCAGCACAAATCCTTCATCACTGGTCTCGTCCAGTATGAAGTCTTTGTCACTGGTTCCGTCCAGTGTAGGGACTTCATTGAAGGGCTCGGCCAACCCAGAGTCTGCATGCAACCGTCCGAAGGGACGGAGGAGGAGAAGGAAATCGGTGCCGGTCCATTCAGAGACTGTTCACGTCAAGTCTGTCCAGTCAGAGATGGTTCACGTCACGTCTGCCCAGCCAGAGATGGTTCATGTCACGTCTGCCCAGACAGAGATGGTGCACGTCAGTCCTAACAAATCGACTTTTCACGTCAGTCTGCCCAAGCCTGAACTCCACGTCAGTCCTGCTGAGCATGAACTCCTGAGGCCCATTCTCCTGGCCTCTGGGACATTGTCAGATTACTTCGAGCGTCTGGCCAGAATCCTGGAGATGGGGGGGGGGGGGGGGGGGGGGGTAGTGTCACAGTTCTGTCACCTCGGTCTGGATTTTCCCATGGGTTTGTGACAGGACTGTGACACGGCCGGTTTGTCATGTGTTTATGTCTAGTCTGGTCCTCTGTTAGCACATGAGTGTCTTGTTGTTTCTTGTGCCATGTGCTCTCTTGTCTAATTGTCAACCCCGCCCATCTTGTTATGCCATTATTGGTTTATTTCCCCCACCGGTCTGCCTTGTTACCTCTTTTGTTTGTTAGCCTATTTAATCTCCCTGTGTTTGCTGTCTTGTGCCGATTCGTTGTACATGTTACGTGTTCAAGTTTGTGTCCTCCCGTTTGTTCCTGGGGTTGGAGTTTGTACCTTTCCTATTTGGCATCCGAATAAATCACTCTGCATTTGAATCCGCGTCTTTTGTCTACTTCACGTGACACATTGCACATCTTTGTACATTGCTTTAAAACGGTCTTTTTTATCATTTGTTGAATGTCACTGCAATAAAAAAAATATTACAAATATTTACAAACAAAATATAAATTTACAAAAAAATATCACAAGGTTTAAAGTTCCACTTTTAATTTGAAACCAAAAATTCTAGAACACCTGAATGATTACAACACTTATTTCCACTTATTTATTTACTTATTTCCAAAAGATGAGCAGATATAGAATATTCCTAAATATATGAATCATTACCATTTAATTTATTTATTGGTAAGCTCTTCTGATACCTTACCTTATGAAGCTTTAAAACTGTGTCATCTCTGGTTTCTCTTTGTCATGTTCTTTCTTTGACCTTATGTGTTGCACTGTGTGCCTGGATGATACTGTCACATGTCTGTCCTGTCTTGTGTTGCACATGGGTGTTTGTTATGTTGTGCCATGTGCTGTTTTGATTGTTGTTCCCTCCCCCTCGTTATCTGATTAGTGTTTGAGTTTCTCCACCTGTTCCCTTTTGATTTGTTCCCTTTATAAGCCTCCTCATGTTTGCAGTCTGTGTCGGTTCGTTGTCATTGTCAGATGTTTCTTTGTTCCCGGTTGGTGTTCCCTGTATTCCTGATCCAGTGTTTGTTACATGTTCATTTCTTATGTTTTCCCCCTCGTGGGTTTTTGATTTGTGTTTGTTCTGTTTTGTAATAAACCTTCCTTGTTTTGCAATTGAGTTCTCCGTCTCCTTTTCCCGTTTCCACCGTGACAGAACAAACCGACCAATTTTGAACTCAGCAGCAGGAAGGTTTATTTATCTTTTTTTTTTCTCTCTGTTCCTGAGGCATGAATGACATGTACATGGACGACGATTATCTGGATTGCCCGGACTACGTCATCTCCACATTTGGAGCAACCCAGTTCCGTCCTATCGGCGAGGACCGAAGGACTCGGCCCGGTAAGGAATCTGAAGGAATGAACATCTTCCAAGCGTTCGCTTTGATGGCTCATCAAAGGGAGGAGTCGGAGCGCTTGGCCAGGGTTGCTGAGTCCCGTGGAGGTCACAGGAGAGATTTTCGGGGGACCCGCCAGGCAATCTTTCGTGGGACCCGGGGAGGTTGTAAAGGAGGAGGAGGTGGTCGAGAGGAGGGTCAACATCACTCTCCGTCCTGGCCTCCTTACAATCCTACACCTGTGGTGGGCAGTTCAGAGCCGGCTCCTCACCGTCATAGACGGAGGAGAGGAAAACCATCTGCCCAGCGAGAGACTGCTCACGTCCCGTCTGCCCAGCGAGAGACTGCTCACGTCCCGTCTGCCCAGCGAAAGACTGCTCACGTCTCGTCTGCCCAGCGAGAGACTGCTCACGTCCCGTCTGCCCAGCGAGAGACTGCTCACGTCCCGTCTGCCCAGCGAGAGACTGCTCACGTCCCGTCTGCCCAGCGAGAGACTGCTCACGTCCCGTCTGCCCAGCGAGAGACTGCTCACGTCCCGTCTGCCCAGCGAGAGACTGCTCACGTCCCGTCTGCCCAGCGAGAGACTGCTCACGTCCCGTCTGCCCAGCGAGAGACTGCTCACGTCCCGTCTGCCCAGCGAGAGACTGCTCACGTCCCGTCTGCCCAGCGAGAGACTGCTCACGTCCCGTCTGCCCAGCGAGAGACTGCTCACGTCCCGTCTGCCCAGCGAGAGACTGCTCACGTCCCGTCTGCCCAGCGAGAGACTGTCCATGTCCCGTCTGCCTTCCTGAGCCAGGGCTATCTGGAGCGGCTGGCTCGGATATTGGAGAAGCCGGTATCCGGCGTTTCGGAGCTGAACCCAGTGTCTGTTCCCGAGCCGGTGTCTGTTCCCGAGCCGGTGTCTGTTCCCGAGCCGGTGTCTGTTCCCGAGCCGGTGTCTGTTCCCGAGCCGGTGTCTGTTCCCGAGCCGGTGCCTGTTCCAGAGCTGGAGGCAGAGCCATTGCCGGTTCCAGAGCTGGAGGCAGAGCCATTGCCGGCTCCAGAGCCGAAGGCAGAGCCAATGCCTGTTCCAGAGCCGGAGGCAGAGCCAGTACCCGTTCCAGAGCCGGAGGCAGAGCCAGTGCCGTCTGCCTTTTTGGATCTGGAATATCTGGAGCGTCTGGTTCGGATCCTGGACAGGCCCATGTCTGCTGTTCCAGAGCCGGAGCTAGTGTCTGCTGTTCCAGAGCCGGAGGCAGAGCCAATGCCTGTTCGAGAGCCGGAGGCAGAGCCAATGCCTGTTCGAGAGCCGGAGGCAGAGCCAATGCCTGTTCGAGAGCCGGAGGCAGAGCCAATGCCTGTTCGAGAGCCGGAGGCAGAGCCAATGCCTGTTCGAGAGCCGGAGGCAGAGCCAATGCCTGTTCGAGAGCCGGAGGCAGAGCCAATGCCTGTTCCAAAGCCGGAGGCAGAGCCAATGCCTGTTCCAAAGCCGGAGGCAGAGCCAATGCCTGTTCCAAAGCCGGAGGCAGAGCCAATGCCTGTTCCAGAGCCTGTTCCAGAGCCAGTGCCTGTTCCAGAGCCAGAGCCAGTGTTTGTGTCTGTGTTTGTGTCTGTCCTTGTGACTGTTTTTGTTCTAGTGTCTGTTCCTGAGCCGGTGTCTGTTCCCGAGCCGGTGTCTGTTCCCGAGCCGGTGTCTGTTCCCGAGCCGGTGTCTGTTCCCGAGCCGGTGTCTGTTCCCGAGCCGGTGTCTGTTCCCGAGCCGGTGTCTGTTCCCGAGCCGGTGTCTGTTCCCGAGCCGGTGTCTGTTCCCGAGCCGGTGTCTGTTCCCGAGCCGGTGTCTGTTCCCGAGCCGGTGTCTGTTCCCGAGCCGGTGTCTGTTCCCGAGCCGGTGTCTGTTCCCGAGCCGGTGTCTGTTCCCGAGCCGGTGTCTGTTCCCGAGCCGGTGTCTGTTCCCGAGCCGGTGTCTGTTCCCGAGCCGGTGTCTGTTCCCGAGCCGGTGCCTGTTCCCGAGCCGGTGCCTGTTCCCGAGCCGGTGCCTGTTCCCGAGCCGGTGCCTGTTCCCGAGCCGGAGGCAGAGCCGTTGCCTGTTCCTGAGCCGGAGGCAGAGCCGTTGCCTGTTCCTGAGCCGGAGGCAGAGCCGTTGCCTGTTCCTGAGCCGGAGGCAGAGCCGTTGCCTGTTCCTGAGCCGGAGGCAGAGCCGTTGCCTGTTCCTGAGCCGGAGGCAGAGCCGTTGCCTGTTCCTGAGCCGGAGGCAGAGCCAGTGCCTGTTCCTGAGCCGGAGGCAGAGCCAGTACCTGTTCCAGAGCTGGAGCTCATGTTGGTTCCGGACCCAGTGTTTGTGTCTGTGTTTGTGTCTGTCCTTGTGACTGTTTCTGTTATAGTGTCTGTTCCCGAGCCGGTGTCTGTTCCCGAGCCGGTGTCTGTTCCCGAGCCGGTGTCTGTTCCCGAGCCGGTGTCTGTTCCCGAAAGATCTGCACCGCCCTGGCCGCCCGAGGGGTCTGCACCGCCCTGGCCACCTGAAGGGCCTGATCCGCCCTGGCCACCCGAAGGGTCTTCACCGCCCTGGCCACCCGAAGGGTCTTTACCGCCCTGGCCACCTGAAAGGTCTTCACCGCCCTGGCCACCCGAGGGGTCTTCACCGCCCTGGCCACCTGAAAGACCTGCTCCGCCCTGGCCACCTGAGGGGTCTTCACCGCCCTGGCCACCTGAGGGGTCTGCTCCGCCCTGGCCACCCGAGGAGTTTTCACCGCCCTGGCCACCTGAAAGATCTGCTCCGCCCTGGCCGCCCGAGGGCTCTTCGCCGCCCTGGCCGCCCGAGGGCTCTTCGCCGCTCTGGCCGCCCGAGGGTCCTTCGCCGCCCTGGCCACCCGAGGGCTCTTCGCCGCCCTGGCCGCCCGATGGACTCTGTGTTTCTCCCTCACCACCCTATGGATTCTGTGTTTCTCCCTCACCACCCTATGGACTCTGTGTTTCTCCCTCACCGCCCTTTGGACTCTGTGTTTTTCCCTCACCGGCCTATGGACTCTCTGTTTCGCCCTGGCCGCCCGATGTCCCTGTCCCGCCCTGGTCTGTCCCTCCCGTTCCGCCTGATGTTTCCTTCCTGCCCCGCCCTAGGCTCATGGAGCGTCTGGTAGCCGCTCCGTAGGGAGGGGGTTATGTCACATGTCTGTCCTGTCTTGTGTTGCACATGGGTGTTTTATGTTGTGCCATGTGCTGTTTTGATTGTTGTTCCCTCCCCCTCGTTATCTGATTAGTGTTTGAGTTTCTCCACCTGTTCCCTTTTGATTTGTTCCCTTTATAAGCCTCCTCATGTTTGCAGTCTGTGTCGGTTCGTTGTCGTTGTCAGATGTTTCTTTGTTCCCGGTTGGTGTTCCCTGTATTCCTGATCCAGTGTTTGTTTCATGTTCATTTCTTATGTTTTCCCCCTCGTGGGTTTTTGATTTGTGTTTGTTCTGTTTTGTAATAAACCTTCCTTGTTTTGCAATTGAGTTCTCCGTCTCCTTTTCCCGTTTCCACCGTGACAGATACACAATGATGATCATTGATACTTTAATTTTATTTTACACAAATAAAAGTAGTTGCGAATGATGTATTATTCTTTTCTGTACGACCAGAAATGATAGAGTATTTTAAGTTGTTTCCACTGTTGATAGGAAAATGCAAGTGTTCGCGCCAGCGGCTCATGCCATGCAGCAAGCGCACTCCACACTCCGCAAAAAACACTTGGATATACGTCAGAATCTCGTGTTTATTTGTGATAATCTTAGCCCTGTATTATTATTGTCTAACCATTTGACAAATTGCTTTGTTCCTTTTTTGGATAAAAGCGTCTTCTAAATATGTAGCCTAAATGTAATAATAATAATAATGATACTTATTATTATTATTTGCGTTTATAACTATAAATGAGTTCACTTAAGACAGTAATATGTTAATCATAAAATAATTTATGAATGTTTGATTTTTACATAACCTAACCTTGAGTTCGGTACCGGCTGTAGAGCCCGTGCAGCAGGGAAACTGGGTGACCATGAGACGCTGTAGTCGCGGGACAAAACACCGCTCTTCCGTTCAGATTACAACATTAAACAGGTTCTCCCCACTCAGTGAAACACCCACTGAGAATCCTGTTGAATGTGCCCTAGTTATTGGCGATTCTATTACACGGAACGTGAAAATAGAGAGACCAGCCACTATAGTCACATATTTGCAGGGAGCCAGAGCACCTGACATCAAAGCAAATTTAAAAGTGCTGGCTAATGCTAATCGTAAATTCTCTAAGATTATTATTCACGTCGGCACTAATGATGTTCGACTTCGCCAGTCGGAGATAACTAAAATTAACGTTAAAGAGGTGTGTGAACTCGCAACTACAATCTCAGGCACTGTAATTTGCTCTGGCTCCCGGCAAACACCCTTCCTGTTCGCTGGAGTGATGAGATACTTAGTAGACTGTGCTCACTCAATGGGTGGCTGTCTAAGTGGTGTCCGCAAAATAATATAGAATTCATAGACAATTGGAAAAGTTTTTTGGGCAGACCTGACCTGTTAAAAAGAGATGGTATTCATTGGTTCTGCTCTTCTCTCTAGTAATATGGCACATAGTCTTAGAGCTCAAACATGAATTGGTGCTCAGGTCAGGAAGCAGACAGACTGGCTCAACCAACCATCTGCTAGCTGTCTCACGTCACTGAGGTAAGATAAATCCCATCACATAGAGACTCTTTCACCTAGATTTCATCATATAGAGACTGTGTCTGTTCCCTGAATTAGTACATACAAAAAACTCTTAAACCCATGTAAGGCAAAAAATTTAATTGATGTTCAACAAATAAAAAGAAGATATAATACGGATGAACAAATGATAAAGCTTGGGTTGCTGAATATTCGATCCCTTACTTCAAAAGCACTTATTGTTAATGATATGATTACAGATTATAACCCAGATGTGCTGTGTTTGACAGAAACCTGGCTAAAACCAGACAATTATATTACTTTAAATGAGTCCACACCGCAAGATTACTGTTATAAACATGAGCCTCGTCTGAAAGGCAAAGGGGGAGGTGTTGCTGTAATTTATAGTAATATCTTCAGAATTACTGAGAAGTCTAGTTTTAAATATAATTCTTCTGAAGTGTTGGTGCTTAATGTAACACTATCTAGTGTAAATGATAAATCACGTTTGAGGTTTGTGCTGGCTACTGTATACAGGCCACCAGGGTACCATACAGACTTTATCAAAGAATTTGCTGATTTTCTATCAGAGTTAGTACTGGCTGCAGATAAAGTCCTAATTGTTGGTAATTTTAATATACATATAGATAACAAAAAAGGTATTGGCATTTAAAGACATTCTGAACTCTATTGGAGTTAGACAACACGTGTCAGGACCTACTCATTGTCGTAATCATACTTTAGATCTAATATTATCGCATGGAATCAATGTTGATGCCATTGAAATTCTACATTAGTGCGATGACATCTCAGATCATTATCTAGTCTCTTGTATACTTCATTTAGCCAAGGCTGCAAAGTTGACTCCGTGTTACAAATATGTTAGACCTATCACTTCAGCCACTAAAGATCGCTTTATTAATAATATTCCTGACCAGTTTCATCTCCTCAGCATCCCAGATAGCTTAGAAATACTCGATATTGCAACAGAAACTTTTGACTCTTTTGACCCAGCACTTTAGACACAGTTGCTCCTTTGCGCTTAAAGAAGATTAAAGAAAATAGTCCAACACCATGGTACAATGAGCACACTCTGGCCCTTAAGAGAGCAGCCAGAGAAATAGAGCGCAACTGGAAGAAAACAAAACAAGTTTTTTCGCATTTCATGGAAAGAGAGCACGATTGCGTACAGAAAGGCCTTAAAAGCTGCTAGATCTGCTTATTTTTCAAATCTATTAGAAGAAAATAAACAAAACCCTAGGTATTTATTTGAAATAGTGGCTAAATTATTGAAAAATAAAGTTTCAACCCCAGGCGTTTCCAAGCAGCACAGCAGTAATGACTTTATGAAATTCTTTACTTACAAGATTGATAATATCAGGGAGAAAATTATGACTATGCAACCGTCTACTACAATATTGCATCAGGCAGTGCACTGTAGTCTCCCTGAGGAAAAATTTGATTCATTCATTGCTATAGGAGAGGAAGAATTTTCTAAACTCATCAATTTTCAATTTTCATTAAATCATCTAAATCGACAACATGTATGTTAGACCCTATACCGACTAAGCTATTGAAACAGATGCTTCCAGAGGTCATATATCCTCTTCTTAATATCATTAATTTATCTTTGTCAATAGGATACAAAACTTTTAAGCTGGCTTTGATTACACTGCTTGTTAAAAAAACACAAATTGTTCCAACAGAATTAGTAAATTACAGGCCGATCTCGAATCTACCTTTTCTGTCAAAGATACTAGAAAAGGCAGTATCCTCACAATTATGTTCCTTTTTAGAAATAAATGGTATCTGCGAGGATTTTCAGTCAGGATTTAGACCGTACCATAGTACTGAGACAGCTCTCATCAGAGTCACAAATTATTTGCTCTTATCATCTGATCGAGGTTGTATCTGTCACAGTGTTGGGTTTGTGTTCCCCTGATGTCCACTAGATGTCCTCCTTTCCCACGGTGTCCTTCACTTATGAACTACATTTCTCACGATCCTTTGTCTCATCATTGCACTCAGCTGTTCCTTATCACTGATCATTGCACTCAGCCAATTCCCCATTATCATTGTCGATTCCCTGTGTATATAACCCTGTCTGTTTCAGTATGTGTCACGGAGTCCTTGTATGTATCACGCTACTTCTGTCATCCAGTTTCCTTGCTTCTTGTTTTGTTCCTGTTCATGTTGGATTGCCTTTTGGATTTTGACCCTTGCTTTGGACTGGTTTACGATTTTGGATTATCCCTAATAAAACTACTGCTTTTGGAACTTACCCTTGTTTCCCTGTGTGTGGATCGTGACAGAAGGACTCCGTCAACTCAGATCCAGCGGTATGTTTTTTAATATCTCTTCCCCAGCCAACGAGCGGGAGAGAAGGGAGTTTTTTAAGGGGACCCGGTTGGTCAAGTTTCACGGGTCCCGTGGAGGTCACAGTGGAGGATGTAGTCGGGAGATGATCCCCGTTCCGGTGGTCCCGGTTCCGGTGGTCCCGAGTCCGGTAGTCCGGAGAAGGAGAAGGAGACACAGCCCGTCTGCCCAGTCAGAGACTGTTCACGTCGCGTCTGCCCAGCGAGAGACTGTTCACGTCGCGTCTGCCCAGCGAGAGACTGTTCACATCGCGTCTGCCCAGTGAGAGACTGTTCACGTCACGTCTGCCCAGCGAGAGACTGTTCACGTCACGTCTGCCCAGCGAGAGACTGTTCACGTCACGTCTGCCCAGCGAGAGACTGTTCACGTCCCGTCTGCCCAGTCAGAGACAGTTCACGTTCCGTCTGCCTTCATGGACCTGGACTATCTGGAGCGTCTGGCTCGGATCCTGGACATGCCAGTGTCTCCTGTCCCAGAGCCGGAGCCAGTGTCTCCTGTCCCAGAGCCGGAGCCAGTGTCTGCTGTTCCAGAGCCGGAGGCAGAGCCAGTGCCCATTCCAGAGCCGGAGGCAGAGCCAATGACTGTTCCAGAGCCGGAGGCAGAGCCAATGCCTGTTTCAGAGCCGGAGGCAGAGCCAGTACCCGTTCCAGAGCCGGAGGCAGAGCCAGTGCCGTCTGCCTTCATGGACCTGGATTATCTGGAGCGTCTGGCTCGGATCCTGGACATACCCGTGTCTGCTGTTCCCGAGCCGGAGGCAGAGCCAGTGCCCGTTCCCGAGCCGGAGGCAGAGCCAGTGCCCGTTCCCGAGCCGGAGGCAGAGCCAGTGCCGTCTACCTTCCTGGACCTGGACTATCCGGAGCGTCTGGCTCGGATCCTGGACATACCCGTGTCTCCTGTTCCAGAGCCGGAGCCAGTGTCTGCTGTTCCAGAGCCGGAGGCAGAGCCAATGCCTGTTCCAGAGCCGGAGGCAGAGCCAATGCCTGTTCCAGAGCCGGAGGCAGAGCCAATGCCTGTTCCAGAGCCGGAGGCAGAGCCAATGCCTGTTCCAGAGCCGGAGGCAGAGCCAATGCCTGTTCCAGAGCCGGAGGCAGAGCCAATGCCTGTTCCAGAGCTGGAGGCAGAGCCAATGCCTGTTCCAGAGCTGGAGGCAGAGCCAATGCCTGTTCCAGAGCTGGAGGCAGAGCCAATGCCTGTTCCAGAGCTGGAGGCAGAGCCAATGCCTGTTCCAGAGCTGGAGGCAGAGCCAATGCCTGTTCCAGAGCTGGAGGCAGAGCCAATGCCTGTTCCAGAGCCAGTGCCCGTTCCAGTGCCAGATCCAGTGTTTGTTTCTGTGTTTGTGTCTGTTCTTGTGGCTGTTACAGTTTTGGTGTCTGTTCCTGAGCCGGTGTCTGTTCCTGAGCTAATGCCTGTTCCTGAGCCAGTGTCTGTTCCAGAGCTGGAGCCAGTGGCTGTACTAGAGCCAGAGCCGGTGCCGTCTGTTCCAGAGCCAGTGTCTGCTGTTCCAGAGCCTGCTGTTCCAGAGTCTGCTTCACCCTGGCCGCCCGATGGGTCGTCTGCTTCGCCCTGGCCGCCCGATGGGTCGTCTGCTTCGCTCTGGCCGCCCGATGGGTCGTCTGCTTCGCCCTGGCCGCCCGATGGGTCGTCTGCTTCGCCCTGGCCGCCCGATGGGTCGTCTGCTTCACCCTGGCCGCACGATGGGTCGTCTGCTTCGCCCTGGCCGCCCGATGGGTCGTCTGCTTTGACCCTGGCCGCCCGATGGGTCGTCTGCTTCGCCCTGGCCGCCCGATGGGTCGTCTGCTTCGCCCTGGCCGCCCGAGGGGTGGCACAGCACTCAGCTGTTCCTTATCACTGATCATTGCACTCAGCCAATTCCCCATTATCATTGTCGGTTCCCTGTGTATATAACCCTGTCTGTTTCAATATGTGTCACGGAGTCCTTGTATGTATCACGCTACTTCTGTCATCCAGTTTCCTTGCTTCTTGTTTTGTTCCTGTTCATGTTGGATTGCCTTTTGGATTTTGACCCTTGCTTTGGACTGGTTTACGATTTTGGATTATCACTAATAAAACTACTGCTTTTGGAACTTACCCTTGTTTCCCCGTGTGTGGATCGTGACAGTATCTCTCTATTAGTGTTACTCATTGACCACAACATTCTTTTAAATAGACTTGAAAATTATGTTGGCATTAGTAGAATTGCATTAGTATGGTTTAAATCATACTTATTTGACCGTAATCAGTTTGTAGCAGTAAATTAAGAGATGTCTTATCGATCAAAAGTTCAGTATGGCGTACCACAAAGCTCAGTACTAGGACCGTTGCTGTTCACTCTGTACATGCTACCCTTAGGAGATATCATTAGGAAGCATGGCATTAGTTTTCACTGTTATGCTGATGATACTCCCCTCTATATTTCTTCACGTCCTGACGAAACTTACCAATTCACAATATTAACGGAATGCATAGCTGATATAAAAAACTGGATGACTAGTAATTTCCTACTACTTAATTCTGAAAAAATAGAGATTCTAATTATTAGACAAAAAACTTCCTCACGTAATAACCTAGAATACTGTCTAACACTTGATGGCTGCTCTGTCAAGTTTTCGCAGTCGGTTAGGAACCTGGGTGTGCTCTTTGATACCAATCTTTCATTTGAAAGTCACGTGTCTAGTATCAGTAAAACTGTATTTTTCCATCTTAAAAATATATCTAAATTACGTCATATGCTCTCAATGACAAATGCAGAACAATTAGTTCATGCGTTCATGACATCAAGGCTAGATTATTGTAATGCCATTATGGGTGGTTGCCCTGCACGCTTAATAAACAAACTAGAGCCGGTCCAAAACGCAGCAGCTAGAGTTCTTACCAGAACCAGGAAGTATGACCATATTAGCCCGGTTCTGTCAACACTGCATTGCCTCCCTATTAAACATTGTATACATTTTAAAATATTGCTGATTACTTACAGAGCACTAAATGGTTTAGCTCCCCATTACTTGAGCGAATTCTTAACGCATTATAGTCCTTCACATCTATTGCGATCTCAAAATTTCGGCCAGTTGATAATACTTAAAATATCAAAATCGACTGCTGGCGGTAGATTCTTTTCCTATTTAGCACCTAAACTTTGGAACAGTCTTCCTAACATTGACACACTCTGTCAGTTTAAATCTAGATTAAAAACACATTTCTTCAACCTGGCATACACATAGAACACTATACATTCCTATTATTCAAATTAGTTAAATGATTATTAGGCTGGATAAATTAGGTCAGTCGGAACCGGGAACACTTCCTATAACACCTGATGTACTCACTACATCATAAAAAGAATGGCATCTACGCTAATTTTAGTCTTTCTGTTTATTCCGAGGTTTACTGTAATCAGCTGGATATCCGCCGTATCCAGATCAGATGGTAGACCTGTGCCCAGACTCGACCACAACTCATGATGTAATCAGCCGGATCCGGGCGTATCCAGATCAGATAGTAGACCTGCGCCTAGACACGACCACAACGCATCCCTGAAGTGTCAGCAGAGCTTGTGCCATCTAGACTCTGCGCTGTAAAGGCCTCATTGACACGACAGCCATCGGCACTGATTCTCAACAAACTCGTCCTCATACCCACGTGATGACTCCGATCTTCAACCAGATGAACTGCATAATATAATGTTCCAATCGAATCTGACTTCTGAACTGTAATGCTGCCTGAATCATAATCATACACTGTTCGTTCATTGGCCAGAGGAGAACTGGCCCCCCGACTGAGCCTGGTTTCTTCCTAAGGTTTTTTTCTCCATTTTGTCACCTGATGGAGTTTTGGTAATAATAGTAGTAATAGCATCCCAAACCTTACCCGTATCCCACCTCATCATCAACACAATAATTAACACAATATTTGTTGTGCACTTTGACCTTTAAAACTTTGCAGACTTTTTTCATTCAAAAACAGCTTTATTTCACAATGCATGAAAGGAAATAATAAAAATAGGGTCAATTTAATGGATGCGGGTCAAAGTAATTTGTTCTTAAAACGCCTGTTTTTGCGGGGTTCGAAAAAAAGGTGTCTCTGACACTGTTAAAGAAAGAAATAATTAAATAATAGAATTAAATAAAAAAGTTCTATGAACACACGTTTCACAATTACAAGCAAGCGTAGAAATAAGGTGTGTGTTTAAATATTATGTTTAAATATTGTGCAAAAAATACATATCACAAGAGGCATTTCAAAGAGCAGTCTGATAAGATAACAATGTTGGGTTTGTGGTTCTGGAAAACTCTTTTAGAATATCTAAGCTATTTTTAATGTAATTTATGCAAGTGGGCTGAAATGCTATGGCTCATCAAGGAAGTTTTCAAATAAGCTCTTCTGTCACAGAGTGCCACTTCCAGTGCTTATGAAGTGTGCAGCGCTCTCTGATTTATTTTTAGGACATGCAGTGACTATGAAGGAAGGACTTAGTTTGGATACTTTCCATAAGATTTATAATAATAATAATGAACCAACAAACTTATTGCAGTGAGGGAAATTGAGGGAAGGAAATGCCAGGGGGTTAATATAATGCTTTCATAAGGGTCTAGTGAATCACCAGAATACTTATTTTGTACTTTATGCTTTAGATTAAGAATAAATATTATCAAGACAAGTTTAAAAAAGTTTAAAGGTTATTTAGGTCTCATGTTGAATAATCAGGCAGTTTGAGGAGAGATTTGAGGTAAAGCTGGCCTTGCTGAGGTATGGTTGCTAGACAGTTGCTAAACTGTTCTGTGTGGTTGCTTGTTTGGCTAACACTTTATTTTGATATTCCACTTTAGACACTCACTATAAGTAACTTTGCAACTATATGTCAACTACCAGGCATTAAGAGTATTAGTAGACTGTCTACTTAATATCTTTAACACTTTATCATGATGGCCTCCCCAACAGGCATACTACTGACTATAAGTAACTTTGCAAGTATGTCAACTTATTCTACTAATACGAACCTAACACCTAACCATAACCCAATTCTACTAACAGCCTACTAATACTCTAATGAGAGTTAGTACCTGAAGATTGGCATGGGGTACTTTCCATAAGATCATCTCTCAATGCAAATCAAACCAGCTATTAAGCTAACTGAAATAAAACCATGCCATCTCTAGGTATGGAGAAGGGTATGTGATTATGTGGGGCTATTTTAATTCCAAAGGCCAAGGGAACTTTATCAGGATGCATAGTACCCTGGATCCATGAAACAACTGGCCTTTAAAAATAAAAATCTGCTTGCCTCTATGGGAATTTAACATTGGGGTGTCCTGACTTATGCACCCTGTATTTTAGGGAAGAACATTTATTTATTTACGATACATTATTTATTCACAAAGAAAATTTGTGTCCTTAAAGGTTGGATTTTTCCTCATTTTTTTGATTAAGGCATTGAGATCAATTTCCAAGAGAAGATTTTTTATTCCTCTTTTTAGTCAACTTTAGCATGGGTGTGTTCACTTATGCTAAGCACTGTATATATAAAGTGTAAAGAAAGTGTGTTTTCAACACTAGTCTTCACTTTAAGTTATTGGGTGTGGAGGAAGTTGGATTAACAGTTCCAAGGTCTCATGAATTTAAGTTAATTTTCCTTGTGCTCCTGAAGCAGTGACATGTCAGTAGTATTAGGATTCAGCTTCTGTCAATCCGAAGATGTCAATCCGAAGATGGCGGAACGACATGGCGGTCTCCATGGACTTACCCGTACCATGTAATTAAAGATAAGAAATTCTTCGCTTACGAGGATAAGTCAGATCATTGGCAGGGCTAATTTTACACCAATGAGATCATATTTATGAATAAAGACATTGATTTTAGCTAATAAAATACTTTTTAAAAAACTACTGTACCTTTAATTTCAGATGTGTAAATTACAAAACAGCATTTTTCAACCGAGTGAATCTACACGTGAGAGATCTTCAGAAGTCATAACTTCAGGGGTCAAGGGGTCTCCTGAGAATACTTAATTTCCCTTAAAAACCAAAGATTAAGTTTAACGACTCTAGTTTGCAACGTTGCCCCAAAAATCAAATACTGTATTAACCTTTTCAAAGGATAATCTAACTTTAAAGTTAGAATAAAACGTTCAAAACAAAACATATCTTCATACCTGTAGTGTTCGGACGCAAGGCCATTTACTGGTTCTTTTTGTTTTATACATTTACTTTGCTTATTTCTACAAATATCAGCCTGATAAATATGGAGTTATTACATGATGAACAAGATAATCATGCTACCAAATTTTTTAATTTCAGTTTTTTAAGAAAAAGCAATGTTTTAAAATACAACTAAACCATGATAACAGATGATTTTTTGACAGACCTAGAAATGCATGTTGATTACCAAGTTTCAGGCATAGTGCAATTGTGCAATGTTCGAGAAAGCTAATATTGGTGTAATCTATTGTGCGGTCTCACCCACAACGCGAAACTTTGTCTTGGCTGATCCAGGCATAGCTTTACTAAAAGTAAATAATATGCAAGTCATTATCAAACTTTAATTAAACCATATTTTATTTATTAATATTATGGTCTCATGCTGATTTAAAGTTAACAAATTAAAGAGATGTATGAGCTAATGATGTTCTCTGACCCCAAATAATCAGATAATGGAATGTTCACAAGCCACAATTAGATATTCTCCTGCTTAGTATGTGTGTAAATAGTTGTGCTTAAATGTTTGGATTATTTTTACACAACAACATATTTTGTCACACCGTAGCAATATGTATATAACATATTTTGTCACACACTTGTAAAGACTATGGCCTACCTTTAAAACATAATCTTTATACAGTGTAAGGAACTCAGCTTTTTGGAAATATTAATAATCAATAATATCTTGTTATTATTAATTATAAATATTTGGGTCAGTTAATTGGATTAACTTGATGTGGATGAATTAATATTACAATCAATTAATCAGTTCGTCCAACGAACTCTTTTGATTATTATTTATTCTAAGAAAAGGGTATCTTCCATGGCCACAGAAGAATAATTATTTCTTCGCATATACCGCACGTTGAGCCAGTAGCAAAAACCGTGATCATAAAGTGACAATGTATTGCAAACAAATCAGAACCAAATACATATTATGTACAAGTTTTATTAACTAAATATAGATATTTATATGAATATAAATAAACTAAACAACATACACACATGAATACATAAATAGGTTAGTGATAGGATGAAATTGGAAACCGGAAGAGGGTCTATGAGAAGAACCATCAGAATTTCATTTTCACATTTCATTGAATTGAATACTTGCATTTGTAATGGGAACAATTCTTGAAGTTGTTGAAAATTGAAGTCGTTGATGGTTCCCGCAGTGTCAAGTGGAAGTTGGTTGAGCGTTCTCTTTCTCCAGGAACGCATGATTGGTTTGGTCAAGGCCTGGGACTCTGTTGAGGCCACGCCGAGTACCCACGAGAAGTGAGGAAGTCGGAAGGATGGGTGATTGGAGTCGTTGTTGGTTGGAGTCTTTGTTCCAAAACTCCTGAGATTGTCTTTGGTTCTTTGTGAGAGAGTCTCCTCTCTTTTCCATGAGGCCGGATCTGGTTGGGATCCAGGCCTGCTGGAAGGCCTCTTGGCCCCCATGGAGGGGGGGAGGGGGGTTTCCCCGTATCACCCGAGACCGTGTTTGCGGCAGGATGGAAAACCAAGAGAGGGCGGTCACTGTTGCCTGTCTCTGATATAGTCTGAAAAAGAACCACCCCTAAGGTTTGAATGGACCTATGAGTAAGGTGACATGTCCAAGAGGGGAAGCGGCTCTTAGTTGATTTATGGTCTTTGTCCCCAGCGTGCTTAGACTGTTCATTCAAGCTCAAATAGACATAACAAATTCAAATTGCATTCTAAGAGAAGGTGATGTACATCAAAGTATGTGTCATTAAATGAGGATTAATTAGGTAGGAAGAATGATACAGGTGAAGTTATATTGACCGTTGGGTGGTTGTGCAACCACATACACCCCAAACATACCATGTTGTTATACCTAATAGTACACGAGACAGTAAATCATCACGGTTTCTGTGAGGCATGTTCCTTCATAGATCAGAGTAATACCGCAAAGTTTATTTAATTAAAGATTGTCTCTCTCTCTTGAGCATGTGGCGCATGTGGCCACATTCCTTTGAGGTCGTAAAAGTCTGTTATCAGTCTTAAAGTGTTCTGTAACCGGACACCCGGCTGACAAAGTAACTTCATTTGTGAGGTTAGTTTTGGGGGGGAGTTTCATAGACCTTTTTATTGATTAAATATAGTGAATATGAATAATTAGTGTGTGTCTGAATGGTCCAGACCCTACAACAGGAATCACTCGTGTCCAAAACATCCATGTAAGATTCAAAAGACCAAATCACTAAGAAAAGAGGATTGAAAAGCATTGTTTATAATAAATACAAAAAAGTTCGCAAATTATGGTTTTATTACTATTCAGATAGCAGACGACACTGTTTCACATTTTGAATGTTAGACTGTACTGTATGTGTTTTAGGTAAAGACTTTTCTTTGAGAGCCGTCAACAGTGTTTATAGGAATAAATGACCATTAATAATTTAAGCGATAGTATTTCTGTTTGATAACTAAATTGATACTTTGTTTAGTGCAACTTTCCCTCTATCTACGATGTGAAATCACACAAAGTATTAATGCAAAAAGTAAGGGGGTGCTGTTTCACACTTAAAGGGATACTCCAGGATTTAGCATTAAGCTTTGTATCAGTAGAAAACCAGTAGTATTTTCGAATTACCCTGCTTCCCCCCCCTCATATCCCCATGATATGAGAGAAAATTTAATTTTAAGTCTGGAAAAAATCCTCCGATGACGCAAAAATCGTCATTTTGCGTCATCGGAGGATTTTTGGGCCAGAGGCTTTAAACTACAGCCAGTATTAGTAGCTAGTTCCGCATGTTTTCACCACGCCCATATGAGGCGGGATCTTACTCATAGAATGTAAAGATAGTGTCAGCCATCTTTAAGCTAAGCTAACAGGCTATTGCTCTGTAAAACTTTGTATAATAGTCTAATCACAATGGCGGAAGAAAGTTTTGAAGTAATGACAGATGGGGATTTCGAAGATCTTTTGTGTGAATCGGATGCTCGCGGCTACCTATACGAGCCGCAATACAGCGACGAACAGTTGCGGGAGATGGAGGAAGAGGCGGCCGGAGCAGCTGCTGCAGCAGGGGAGCAAGACCTGCTTGGCGGTCAGGAGGAAGAGCCCGGCCAGACTCGAGCTGGGGCGAACTGGTGGTGTCAGTGCTCTCACTGTGCGTCTATGCAAACAGATAGAGAGTCCTATTGCTGTCGCGAATTTCAGCGATGCTATTTTCTTCTGCATGAGATCGCTGAATCCGCTGATGAAACTGCACCGCTAGCATGTGTAACTGAGCACCCAAGTTTTGTACCACACATGGACAGGGGGGTCCTGGAAACTTATTTCAGGATCCCAAATATAAATTGGAAACGCCAGCCAAAGCCTGCAGGGACAAATGGACGGCTTAGTGTAAAGTGAGTATTTGTTTTGTATTTCTTTTTGTTACTAAGACGTAATGTACAGAGTTTGGACACCCGGCATAATCACAATGTTGTTCCCGCGTAGTCAGCTGAGCTATTGTTATATTTTCATGTATGCGCACATACTATATGTGCAAATAGTTCGCATTACTAACGTTGTGTTTACTATTTTGTAGACAATATCGCCTAACAGCTTACCGTCACTTCATGGAATGGGTCCTGCAAGGCGAGAGACTTGGTAAAGGCTATCGTATTGTTTTGCCCACCTGTGTTGTCCAGGTTATCACACGGAGATATCCAGCTCCTGACGGGCAATACAGTGGATATCAGGAAACAGCTGAAGCTCTGGAAGAGCTTTGAATGTAAAAGTGTTACTATTAATTATTTTTTTCAATAAAAGTTATAATTGACACTGGTTGTGGTTCTTCTTATAAATCTTTACTGTTGCTAGAGTATGTATTAGCTTAGAGAAATATTGATTTCAATTGGAGTTCAATTTGTTTTATGCGAAAGTCTAAGTTGTGTTATATACATTAGGCTAACTTTTCCTAACTTTAGTAAAGTTATCTTTAATTCAAAATCAATTCCAAGAAGGGAAATAATCCAGGTCTTATATGTCTACAGTAAGTAATTACAGCAAAATCAGTGACAGTAACCCTTCAGCCTCGCTCAGCAAGTCTGTAATGTAGAACTTTATTGTACACTGGAGTACAGGGTAAGATGTACAATTTTTTTGTTTTAATATTCACAACAAAGCATTTCTACCATATTCAAAGGTACAAGTTAAAATAAATAAAGAGATAGAAAACAAAAAATATATTTTGCACAATATATAGAAACAATGCAGGCAAAAAATAAATAATGAAATATAAACAGCTGAGGCAGAATCTGATTTTACTGAAGGTGCTATGCTAAGCCAGTTTTAGAAGCGGCTCTGGAAAGAAGCTGTGGCAGCTTCCTTTGATGGTTTTGGGACTGGTGCAATGTTGGGTGGCAGCGCAGGCTGTGGCAGTGTAAGTGATGAGGTTGGCACTGTAAATTGAATGTTTGGGTTGCGTCTTCTATCCATGACCCTCTTGATGAGTATGTCTATAAACTGGGTGGTGTGTGGTGTGAAGATTTTCTTCAAGACCCACTGTTTGGATCTCTTGCAGAAGACTTGGTTAAACCGTGCTTGTCCTGTAAATGATAGGAAATATAATGAAATATAAAATCTGAACTAAGATTTAACTTTGTCATGTCTGATCGTTCCCATAGCTGTAAACATTCTAGTTTTGGATATTATACTACTCAGACAACACATAATATACCTGTCTTAGTTGTGTCCTGCTTCCTCTTGACAATGTTCTCATTGTGCTCCAGGATGGCAAGGTAACATCGCTCCTTCATTCCCTGGAATGAGAATGCCTGGCGTTTGGGGATGTATTTTAGAATTGCACTGTGAAATACTTCAAGTGGGCCTGTGTGCAATTAAAAAGAGTAAGGGAGAAGGGATACAACAAATGGAAAAATAATCAAGTGTACAAGGGCAACTATTCTCACCTGTATGTTTGAATAGGGCCATCTTAACCATGTCTCTCAGAAGCCTTTTGTCAAGCACCAACGATGACAGGTCTTGAAACGCCACAGAATCTTTTTTCATCCACATGCGCTTCTTTTGCTCCTGGTCTGATAGAGTAGCATGGTCACACCGATGCTGTTCTCTGTTGTCATCTGTCCACTCATGCTCATTACACACATGGTGTGTAATGGACTTCCACCTGCGTTTCAATGCCTGTATGAAAAACACAATTATTGACAATAAGTGTAGAGTTTTATTTAATTGTATTTAATTTTTCAAAAACATAATAACATTACAATCAAAAGTCTTACCTCGATGTCAACTTTACTTGTTGCACAGGCAACCCACATATGGTTTACGACTGACCTATAAAAGATATACAATTACTAATTTTGAACCTTGCAAACCAATGTAAAGTCTGCTCGATTACAAAATAACACTGACCTGGTGCATGCATGGAGGATTTCGTTTGACTTTTTCTTCCCCTTATTCTGCATCTTCTTCCGGAAACCTGCGAGTTATAGCAGAGTTAGGGTTGGAGAAGTGTGGATGTTTGTGTACAGGGGTGACTAAACAAATACATACCTTTTGCTGTGTGCCAGATGTCAAACTGATGTTGGACATTTGGAAATTGTTCCCTCATTATTTTTTGAATCGATGTGGAGCGATCTGTGGCCATCACCTCCACGTCAAGGCCCTGGTCCATCAATTCAGTCATGCCCCTTTTGAAAGCTAATGGTTCCATGGTAACAGAGCTGGTGGCCTCAGTAACCTAAAGAGTCAAGTTTGAGACAAATTCATAATTTTACAAATAGCATCTGTAATTTTCAATTACTATAATTTTGCTGCTATTTATATTTATTTTACCTGCACCAGTTCTGTGTGGAGTATCTCCTTTGTGTCATCCAACATAAATGTGTAGTGACAGTATTTTGCACTGAAACCTGGCGTGTCACATCGGCCATCACCCGTCAGGTGTAGCGTCTTTCCATCCTCCTGTTCTAAAAACACTCTTGCTAAGAGTTCTGTTCTTTTTTCAATATACAATTCCTCGATAACAGGGTGCAAGTATACCTTCTGGATATTGTAAAATGTACTATGTCCTATCATTTGGACACCCATGGTCTTGCACCAGTCCGAGAGTTCTGTGTATGTGCCCCCTCTGAACAAAACAGCTGCTGCTGCAAGGAGGTTCACCTCTGGCATTCCCCTAACGTCACGTGAAGATTTCCAGGACCCAACATGGCCCCCAAGACATGTCCAATCCACCTTCCTCTGTGCACCAACGCCAACAATAGTCTTTGAAGAAATTGGTTTCCCACATGTCTGGCAAAATTTGAAGAGTGACATGAGGCTTGACTCGTTGACAATTATCTTATTTTCATGCCAGTCTTTTACACCTTCATCATCAGATGATGATGATGTTGATGTGACGGTGAAGGTTGACTCGGGCTGATAGCTTTCATCATTTTCAATTTCAGCTTCAATGGAGCTGATGGTTGTATTGAGGCCCCCAGGTGTACTTGGGCATGGTGACTTTAAAACAAACAAATAAAAAAAAAAAATACATACAGTTGCTTTAGAATTCATTAAAAAAAAGAATATGCTGAAGTATGTTAGTTCTTCAGAAACTTACAAATTGTTCTTGGACAGAAGCAGGAATTTTGAGCGGTTTTGAGGTCAGTAGCAATGGTTCTTCATTTTTCGATGACACTAACGCATCAGACGAGATTGTAGTCTGAAATGACACAAGTTCAATAAGGTTACATAACATTTAGTTGAACAGAACTTTTTCTGATGAGAAAACAATGCAGGTTTTTTCGTTGCCCGAATAAAAAGGCAATACCTCTAACATGGGCGTTTGACGTTACTCACGGACATGTAATCAAATATTTTACTGAAATTGAGGGTGTCAATTATATTTTTAAGCTTACAGTAATTAACATTATTTGTTCTAGTCTGTACTACATTAGGGGTTCATATCGCAAATGTATCTGTCTCAAAAGTCTTCTCAACAGTCTAATACAGCAACAGGTTTGTGTGGTAACGCTAGCATAAATCGACAAATATGCTAACTCAGTTTTACCGAACAGTGGCTTTACTTTGAGAACAGTCAACTTATATACAACTTATATGTAATTTTCTATCTAATGTTACTTTTATAAATTTGCTGTTTTACTGCAAACAACTAAAGTTAAAACATTTTAGGCTAGGCTACTGTGTGATCAGAAATAGAGTCGCTATTAGTTGATAGTCTTACCTCTAGACGAATGCGTTTAGTACCAGATGGCCCAGGCTGTTCGTCATCGGGGAAGGTGAATATTGATGGTATTGCAGTGTCCTTCAGAGTGGTTCTCTTCATTCGAAGGACATTCGGTTCATAGTCTTCCTGCTTGAAATGACGACTGCAAATCCTACGGGTTTTCAGGTTTTCCATATCGGTGTCCTCACCAAACTTCGGATGGTTGATAGCCCGCAGCCACTGTTTACATCGCTCCAAATCTTTTAACGGAAAATGATGGAAACTTACTTCTTCTCCTTTCCTGTTTTTTTTTTAAATCCCGGTACAATGCAATTTAACACCATTTCGATGGAAATTTATCGAACAACTCACTCAACTCGACTCAATTTTTCAGATACTGCCGCCTGTAACCGGTAGGCGTGGTTTGGGAGTGGCCTCGTAAGTGCGGCAAAGCAAGTGCATTCTGGGAGTTGTTGTCTTTCAGCCACATGAGTAAAAAAAACATTTTTTGCCTTTTCTCAGTCTAGAATGCTTCAAATTCAAAAATAATTTCACATTTCTACTACATAAATGACCACTATTAAATACACATTCATCTTCCCACAGCTGGAGTATCCCTTTAAACTATTACAGCATAATCACAACTGACTATTGCGCTGAGACAGGCATATTCATTAAAGCTTGAGGCTGTTAAACAAAGTCCCGCACTACGGTAAAACCTGCTGATAAAATTGCACAAAAGTAAATTCTAGAGGCCAACTTGCTAAAAAAGTAAATAGGCCTACGGCACGAGCCATTTAAAACAAATACGGGAAAGCCACCTGCTACTAGTCGATTACGCCGTTTGCATCATGTTTCTTTATGTTTTAGTATAGTTTGCAAAAACTATAGTCTACGAGCATGGTCAAACATTTAGGAATTTATGAAAAACATTAAATCAAAAATTAAATTAAATTCTTCTATGCGACTGTTTAAGACTAAACCAATCAAATTTCTTTTAGAACATCTTTCTGCTATGTCTACGAAACATCGTCATGAAAGATGAGTATTGGTGTTTTTCTGTTACCTATAAAACTATTACGCTTCAAACTCGTCTAATTATTGCACTTTTCACAGCACGGTAATAGATACACAGTTATGTTGTGGATGTCGCTAAACAACTGTTAAGCTAATAAATTACCATTGATAAGCGGTATTTTTACGTGTAAGGTGGGATGATTCATTTTTTATTCCGTTCACATCAATACTTTGACACCAGAGTTTTAGGTCTGATCCAGAAAACAGACGGTAAGCACTAAGTTATGAAAACATGTGGTAAGCAGTTTTTGGCCTCATCATCAAAATGTTTTAACATATCGTAAATTTCAATTGTTTGATAAATTATCTAACGATTATACCTAACTATCAACAGTTATATGTGAAACGAGCTCAGTCGCATTAGAGTTGGATTCTTGTTTATATTGAACATTGTTTTTGAACCGCATGTTTAACAGCTCTAGGGTTCTTAAATTCTTTACCGCGGTTTCATTTTGAACAACACCATCGTAACAGTTATCGTATCGCCGGGGTGTGATTGTAATGTTTTGTATGGTATTTTTCTTTACACTTTCCCCCTGGATATCTGGTTCCTACAGTTAGCGGTAATGTTAGTGAACTCTCTTCTCTTTGTTCATATATGACAGTATTCACATGAATTGGCATGATTTCATAAAATGACGGTTTAAACCATCATCTTCGATTGAGACATTATACCATCCTAGTTTCAAATAGGTCTTAAATGTATATTTTAACCCTTTATGCGGCTATAGAATACCGCACAAGGATCTCTGAAATATTTTTGGTGTATAACATCTATGTAGATCTATCTATGTTTTTAAAAATACATAAAAACAAAGAATGAAGACATCTTTCTATAAGTGTCCCTCAACATCTGTGCATACAACAAAACACAGTGCATCCGTGTACGATGATTGTCGCTTTTTCTGAATAATCTCACCAAGTGCGGGTGCTTGATAACTATTGAAGTTATTAAACAACCCTGAATTTGGTTACTCAATAAAAAACTCAATACATTTGAATGCGCTAAAGGTCTATAACTGAACTTTAACATCTTAATAGTTGGTAAAAGTTCACTTAAAGTCTGCGCAAAATAAAATACATCCTAGCTACTTTCTAAACGCTTGTTACGGAGCTTATTGTGATCCATCCATACGTTTTGAACTATTAATGTTTAATCAACATTTTGTTGGAAAACATATGGTGGATTTACTCAACTTTTTATCTCAACAGGTTCTACAGGGTAATGTTGCACTTAATTAACATTGTTTATTTCAGTAAACTTAAGTTTATTACATAAGATTAATTCAATGCCATTTAGTTGAATCAGGTTAACATTCTTAATTTAGTCCAAAACTATCAGGTTCAAATAATCCAATTGTGTTCAACAACCTTTACAAATATATCCAATAAGATAACCTTTTACTAAATCTTTCCTCGTTAAAGACTCTTATTGGTTTTGTCGCATCCAATGCACCCCCAAAGTAGTTGTTTTATAATTATTAAATCCGCTTGAATTATTATTAGCATGGTCTACACTTTATAGTGAAACACATATCAGAAACTCTTTTAAATATAAACATTAACAAGTCAACGATTTTTTTTATCTTGCTGTTAAAACACATAAATAACGTTTTATTTCAAATTGTACACCCCTATCCAGCATGATGGGTAGGGGAAATCCATAGGATCTCCGAAATATTTCATCTCTTAAAGGGCACCTATTATGGCCCTTTTTACAAGATGTAATATTGGTCTTGGGTGTCCCCAGAATGTATTTGTGAAGTTTCAGCACAAAATACCCCCCAGTTAATTTATTATAACCATTTGAATGTGTCATTTTTGGGGCCTGTTTTGAAACAAGCTGTTTTGAGGCAGACGACCTTAAATGCAAATGAGCTGCCAATCCCCACCCTGCCGCTGGATGTGGGCGTAACTTGCATAACTATGGCAATTAACAGTCGGTAGAACCATAATGGCAGAGAGTGATAGACCCGCAATTGTGTATGGCATTCGGCCATACATGTTTGAACCAGAGTCCGACCCAGATGACGAAGAGACTCCGGCTGAAAAAACACGATCGAGAATGGACCAGAATGGTCTCGGAATGGTTATTTGATACATTTATGAACTCATTGCGTTGTCATCGCTGTGCAACACACACACAGACACACACAAACTGTGATAACGTTGACGCAAATGTTTGAAAACGCAAATACCGATAATAACGTTTTCTACCTGCCAATAAAATTACATTAATGCGAGAGACCTGTTTGGTCATGTTTACCTCACTTCTCGAACAGGTGTTTATGTGGCAAATGTGAGAAGATGGCGACAGAACAAGAAAATATATGCTGCAGGGAGATAGAACAGGTATTAATGTATTTACATTTGTAATAGTTGCAAAAAATAATAGGTGACATAAAACCGTCTAATAGGGTTGGGCCGATGGAAGATATCATTGTCCATTGTGATGGCTGACAGACATCACGATGTTTAGCCGGCATCGCGATCCCCCCCCCCCCACACACACACACACACACGTTTCCATGGTGACGCTTCATGCTTGGTATGTGATTCACCACAGCCAAAATAGCGCTGTATGAAAGATGAAGCGCTTTTATTTATAAATATTAACAAACTTGCTTACCATCATCAACTATCTTCTATTCCGATTCTCAAATATGTGTAAGTGAGTTTGTTTTGTTGTTTAAAAAAACTTTTATAAATGATCTTGATCTGTAACGTGAGATGGGCGCCGTCATGTTTGTTTGTGCACAGTTCAGAGATTCCTGTCTGTTGGATTTATTACAGCGCGTGAATTCATCAGTTTCTCCCGAGATACATGAAAGTGGCCGGTGAACTGGGAGAAAAATAGAGTTGACTTTATAGTTATTTACACTGTGTGTCTGATATGAATAAAAACCGTCGTCAAATATATTTGAATGGTTTGTTATTGCTGCTTCCATAGACACCATTGTGTATTTTACAAACTATAAATGTATTGTTTTGCTATAAATTATATGTATTTAAATGTCTGAAACCTAAAATAAACATTATGTGGTTAAAAACACTGAACAGTTGTGATAGCCTATGACAAGCACTGAGCGCGTCCGTCTTTGGCTCAGCGCAAGCCATAGCGCGAAAGCACAGTTTGAATCTGGCAGTTGTCACGTCACTGTACATTCGCTCCTTAGTGGTCAGCTGCTGCAGATTTTGCTGAAATCGAAATTGCTGATGAGATATAGAGGAAAATATCTAGTGGAAAATGAGAATGTTACCCCTCCCTCCCGATATCATCGTCCATCGCGATGTTTCACTGTAGACATCGTCTGATACCAAATTGGTAGTCATCGCCCAACCCTACCGTCTAACGCTATTTGTTGTATCGAAGATTACAAGACAGATGAAACAACTTCAAGTCACTCCATCATGTATGGTAGACCATCCCGGAATGGATCCTGTTTGTTTCAATTTGTTTTCTTTACAAAACGCTTTTAACATTTACAGGGCTGACTATGGTCCCATACGACTTCGTGGAATACAACAGTGAGTAACTGATTAACACATTTAATAAAAAATGTCTATTTCTTCAAATAAGTTCTAATCATTTAAATGTAAATATAATATTTCAAAGTTTATATTAAAATGCAATTATAATGGAAACAAAACATAGTATAGCTTCAAATAATTTCTCAACAACTTGCATATCCTTTTTTATTCCTTTATTCAGGGTTCCCGCGGGGTCTTAAAAAGCCTTAAAAGCATTGAATTTATGAATTTGGAAATAATACCTTAAAAAGTCTTTAAAAAGTCTTGAATTTTGATGTCTGGGTCTTAAAAATTGTGTTGTATGTCAGTGTTCATTTCATTGACTAAAATAATAACTTTTCTTCAACGACATTTTTCACTGACGAAAACGAGACGCTACCTAAATAAAACCTAGTTTTGAATGACAAAAACTATGACGAAAATCTATTGACATTTTCGTCAACGAATAAAAACTAGATGAAAATGTTAGATAGTGTCGATCTGGGAAGCGATCCAGTCAGAACTGATGTCCTGCGTGTGTGGTAGATGCACACATTTGTACTGTAACGTGCTGATCTACCCCGCGGTCTCATAAAATGTTAAAAATGTAAACCAACCCGAAGCGTGGAGCCATGCACATATTCACCTATACAGCGCGCGGGTACTGCACTGAGCTCTCTTTCGTGTCTGAATGGACAAATACACACAACATTATGTCTAAATGTCCGGTTTGGAGAGTATTCATGTAAACTATGTCGGTTATGTCTTAAACAGTTGAATCGGGTGTGCATCAGTGCAATCGTATCCGCATGTCATTGGACATGAGCCGATGTCTTAAAGTGACAGTGCCAATAAACATAATGCGGTCTGTGTCATTAATTTTGATCAAGCAACAAAAGAAAAAGAGAAAAGCATTTACTGTTTGTTAATAGCTTTAATAAGGATTAATTATTAATAATTTAATTCATACATACATAATTCTTTATTCTTTCAAGCAGACGATTATTTGTAAGTTGTTATAAAGAATGCAAATATCATTCATTGAAAAGAAGACTGTGTTTTACTTTAGGAAAAGTGGTTTTATTTAATTTTAAGATATATTTTTTTTAAGTCACAGTAGTTAAATCTGTATCTGTATTGCTTGTTGAAACTTAAAAATCATTCATATTAATAGGTTAATATATGTTTTCTCCGGGAGTATATTGGTTTGGAAATTTTAGAGAAATTCTAAATTAACACATTACAATTTACCTAAACCCATTATATTTTAGTCGACTAAATCTACTGTAGATTTAGTTTACAGTAGATTTCAAAAATCTAAAAAAACTAAAATCTAAAATCACTAAAATCTTATTGTATTTCGTCAACTAAAACTAGACTAAAACTAAAACAATTCAGATGACTAAAGTATGACTAAAATTAGTTTGTCATATTTTTAGTCAAAAGACTGAGACTAAAACTAAATCTAAATTTGCTGTCAAAATTAACACTGCTGTATGTAACTTTTCCGTATTGTATTTTTCCTCAAAATTTCATTTGTCAACCACGATTATTATTATTATTTTCGATGTTTATTGTTCAGGGGTCTCTCAGTTCCCCATATTCCCAGCATAGAATAAGTAGCTAGCTAATGTTAAAACACAACTTAACATTGTTCGGCAAACTTTCTTGTGGCCTACTGAAATGTTTTTATTTTTCACACCTGCTTGGCTTATCATCTTTTACCCATTCCACATTTGAAAAATAAATCAACACAAGTTGAAGGATTTTGTTTTTCTTTGCTGGTAGGGACGTGAAATAGGTATTCATTTTTTATATAAATGGTCTTAAAAAGGTCTTAAAAAGACTTGAATTTAACTTGAAGAAACCTGTAGGAACCCTGTTTATTTACATTATGTATAAAGACACTGACATATTATATACAAATGAGATTAGAAATAAAATAATTTTAATAAAAGGAAATTACTCTTAAAAATAATTTAACCATTATCAATTACAAAGCAAGGATTACAACTCTAAACAACAAATGATAAATCTTGAACCTTGTTTTGAGAATGTGCCTGTGTGTGTGTGTGTGTGTGTGTGTGTGTGTGTGTGTGTGTGTGTGTGTGTGTGTTTGTGTTAGCCGTTACAGATTTTTAGCTTATCGGACTTTTGTGAGCTGGTGCTGGGGTTTCCTTGGACGAAAAATTCGAGTTGTGATTCCAGCCTGTGTGGTCCTGAGGATTCGAAGAGAGTTTCCTGATGCACAGGGCAGTTATGTAGGTTTTCGACCACCTATTGATTAAACCGAGATGGCCTCCTCCTTCTCTGGCCGGTCATACTCTGCACACAATGCTGGTGGTATTGGAATCCTCAAAACATCATCCACATATGGTGTAGGATCCACGAAGACCTTATCAAATATGAGGTCCAGCAGGTCATCCACATATCCTGTGCAATATAACATTTTGTTTACTTTTCAATTGATAAAATATAGATTTTTCAAATTCCTTGTAAGAAACAATGCAAAAAATATATATATGTACATTTGTTTTAATTTTGTTAACTAAACTCAATTTTATACATACTGAAGGTTGCTTGTGTCTTTACTTCTCTGACCCGGTATTCTCCCCTCATGGCTTTTGGAAAAGTCACTTTGAACACCGGTAGACCGGATGCTGTTGTGGCTTGAGGGCGCCCGGCATTCTCATTGTAATGTAGTGCAGCGAGGTATAGTCTGTAAGCCAAAAAAAAAAAAAAAAAAAAATCTTTTTCAACATACAATATATACAGTGTATGTACAATTAAAATTGTAAAAAAACAACAACAACATTAACATTACCTGCACAACATTCCCAGAAATGGAAATACCACATTTTTTGGTGTAAACCGTAGTATTACACTGTGGAAAACCTCGATAGAAGAAGTCTGGTAGTGTGGACTTAGCTTGCCAACATCCTTCAAAATTCTGGTGTTGGAGAGAAATCTCTCCAACTTGAGATATGGCAGTGTTCCTACATTATTGTAAGTGTTATTAGAGTAAGATATGTATTTAAAAAAAAAAAAAATTCTCAATAAATACATGGTCTGCATACATTTTTTTTTTTTAAAAGTAAACATTGCTTATTTTGCCTACATACCAGCAGGTATCCACTTTTTTGTGCCTCGACTTCTGCTTGTTCCATGTAGACATGCTGGAAAATTGCTGTCTTCATGTGTGTGCTTATTTTGAATATGGTTTAGCATAGACGTCCATTTGGCAACTCTTTCAGGTCCACTGCTTGATGATGCTGCAGTCCAATAGATGTGTTTTTTTATACTATGAAACCATTCACGTACTTTCTCACAACCCTTCAACTTGCACACTTTTTCCAGCTGCTTTGAAATTTCTGGAGATTTAAATTACATACAGACAAGACAACACTCACAATAAGTAGGGCAATGTGTCATTCCATATAATGTCATGGTGTTGTTTATGTAATGTTAATACACATCTATATATAAATATATATACATTTCTACTGTATGTGTTCTACAAACAAATAATCATCCACTAATACAGTTTAATCACAATTATTAGTCTGTAAAAAAATTGAAACTGATATTATTGTAACAAGGTTATTTACCTTTCTCTATGTGCCAGACATCATAGAATTGGTTGACATTGCGTTCCCTGAGGAATTTTTGTATTTGCGGATGTCGGTCAGTCACAATGCAATCCAGAGTCACACCGCGAGTATCCAAAAAGTCAAGACCTCTCGTCAAACCTTCCTTTTCCATGTGGTAACTTCCTCCCACTTCATTACTCTGACAAGTGATAAAAAAAAAAAAAATTGCGTTTGAAATTAAAGAATACAAGTTTTCAAGGATGTTGCATCAAGGGTTTCAGCTCATTTACCTGGACGAGTTGTACATCAACAACGGTGTTTGTTTCCAGGTCCATCATTGTGTGACTGCCATATTTGGCAGAGTGCCCTTCAAAAACAAAAATACATAATCTCTTATTACAAAATGCGCCTTGTCTACACAAGACATTTTTTGTTTTACAAATGTAAACTTTTCCAACAATGTACCTGGTGAGTCAGCCCTCATATCTCCTCCAACAATGACCTTTCCCCTTTGAGCTAACAGCTGTAGCATCTCATCCTGCCAGTTTCTCCATTTGTAAACAATAGCAGGCTCAATGCACATTCGTGCATGGCGACGAAAGGTGTCGTACTTGAAAAGATGTAACTTCATAGCTGCAAATATCTGACAAAAGATAGAGAATAGTTGGTCAATTTGAAATTGATAAATAAATAAACAAACTAATTATACATTATAAATGTTTAGTCTCATGTACCTGCAAAGATATTAATTACTTGTGTTACAAATACCTTTTCAATTGTCACAAATGAAGCACCACTGAGATACACAGCAGCAGAAAGGTGAAGGTTTCCAGCTGGAGTACTGCCCAAAATCGGCTGACTGTTCCATTTCCGTGTGAACTGACAATGGTGGCACAGTTGTTCAACACGTAGAAAAGTTCCAATCCTTTGTGATCTTGTATGACATCTTCTATGACATACCGGGCACACCTCAAACAGTTCCATGATACATGTCTCATAGACAATATATTTATAGATTTTCTGAATAGGGCTGGATGCTTGAGATCTGAAAAAAAAAAAAAAAAAGATTTTTTTTTTTTTTTACTTTATATAGGTAGTACATAAAAATTAGAAATGCTAAAATTAAAACAAACATTACTATAAATTATAATATAAACTTACGACAAGTCTTTTTGCTGTCGATGTTTCATCCCCTGTTGGATTAAATGTGACATCAGTCTCTTGTGCAGTTACTATTGAAGAGCATTCTTGTAGGATATCTTCATCTTCCTCAAGGTCCAGACAAGGTCTCTTTGATGAAGTCTTGAGGGGTGTGGAAGACGCAACCGCTGTATGCGAAACTAATTTTGTGGTATAATCAAAATTTGACAATGTTGTCTCTGTCTGGACACCTGAAATGTATAATTTAGCACAGATTCAGCAAATATTCTCTTTCTCTTTCGTGGGTATTCAATTCAATTCAAATGTATTTGTATATTGTTTTTCACAGTACATTTAAGGAACTTTACAGAAAATGAATTTAGAAATGTACATATAAAAATACATTTAGTTAACACAAATTTATAGTACTATATTCTATATTATGTAATATAAATATAGTTAGAAAACATCAACATACTGATACTCCTGTGTGTTTGAAGCGTCCTCATTGATAGTTGTGTACCAACACTGCACAGCTGTGATGTGTGTGTCTGCACGCCAATATCCCTACAGCTTCGTGTCGATGTGCTGGCCTTTGTAGAAACATAGTAATTTTGATGTCTTGTCTTTTTCGAAAACATACACACTTTTTAATACAATACCTTAAAAAACATATGAAAACGTGTGGTTATTTAAAAGGTTTAAATTACATAAAACATACGACGACGACGACAACAACATTTGTTGTCCAAGACTATTACCGTTACCTCAGAAATCATAAAATACACTTACTTCTTCAGGAATTGTCGTTGGATCGCGAACACTAGGCAACGATCCACCCTTGAGGATTAATTTTGTAGCAAGACCTGCTTTGAATTGACCGCCGTTCAAAAAACAGTCACTCTCAAAATGATTTGAGCAAACATAAACGTACTTCGGGAGTGTAAGAGGCGCATTTCCTTCATAAATAAAATCCACCCACTGCGTTTTCAGTGGCTCTGATGTCGGAAGCAAGTGCAAACAACTATGCGAAGTATTACAGCCCACAACAAAACACTTATTTTTCTTAGGAGGCATTTTCTAGAGGGCAGCACAAATCTTCAGAACAGCGGTCCGGCTGTCGTTGAAACAACAATGGAGGATCAGATCACCGAGGGAGGGGTCTGCCTCAACCACACTGTCAATCAAACCCCTTTCCCATGTTCTACGTCACAAAAAGCTGAATCTTAGAACAGCTCATTCTGAGAGAGTGCATATGAATTATTGAGATTGTAAAAAAAACACTGGGTGGATTTTTATCATTCTAGGGTGGTTTTGCTCACACACTGCCAACACACATTTATGTTCAAACAGCATGTAAAAGCATAATAGGTGCCCTTTAAATATTCTCATCTAGTATTTATTCATTCAATTATTAATGTGCAAGAATCAAGACTTATAATATCATTTTATTATAAAATTGTGAAACTCCAAAGCTCCGACACGGTCGCAAAGAATGATGAGTTAAGTGGTACAATCTTTTATTTCAACAGTATTTTTCTTTACAAAATTATGATAGACCGGCATTACATATACATAAAGTAGACAATAACTCCGTTTACTTAAGTAATTATTTTGGTCTACTTAACTGAAACATGTTCTTTCAACATGACAATATTGAGTTAAGTCAGTTTAACGCAATGCATTGTGTTTGAATGAGAAAGCTAATACAACGGTGTGAAATGAAAATTATTTTTTAAATAAACTGAACAGTATCGTAAAATAATTTTCGGCTGAATTCTCTCGGACGACATGCAGGACATGGTTATTTATGGCGTCCTGATGTTGACCCCCACCGTACACACCAGGGGTGCAAGGGCGGGCCCACAATCGCAAGGCTGATAAACTCTACACAGAGACCAGCCTCAGTCATCGCACACAAGCCGTTTTTCCTTACCGCTGTGTGTACCGGTAACGCTGCTAAACCCCGTTTCGACGCTACGGACGGATGCTTCAACGACGTCGGATTCGAAATCGTAAAAAACACGACTGCGGGGGTACTACAACATCTCATTGATCAAAAGTGGAAGGAATTGATCAGAAGTTCCTGTTTGTCTGAGCCTGACGCAAACTACGCTTCTTCGCATTGTGCTGCAAGGACTCGCTCACGAGATTCTGGGAACTTTCACCATCAAACAGTTTCCTATTCGAAAATCTAGAAACTTCTGAAATGGCGACGCAAAAGCTGATAGAGCCGACCGGTGTAATCCTCAGAAAAGTTCTGGATGTGATGTGTGCATCTAGTGAAGAATTCACAGTCGACGAACTACTCGTTATGTGTACGTTTGTTACAGATCTCTGTGTGTCACTGGCGTCAAAAAATGCCAAAACAGATCTTGGTGAAATAGTTCAAGGTCTGGTCAGCTATATCCTAGACCAAGACATGGTAGCGTGCAGAGACTTTCTATTCTGGTTGGATCACAAATAAATGGAGTTATTGTCTACTTTATGTATATGTAATGCCGGTCTATCATAATTTTGTAAAGAAAAATACTGTTGAAATAAAAGATTGTACCACTTAACTCATCATTCTTTGCGACCGTGTCGGAGCTTTGGAGTTTCACAATTTTATAATAAAATGATATTATAAGTCTTGATTCTTGCACATTAATAATTGAATGAATAAATACTAGATGAGAATATTTAAGAGATGAAATATTTCGGAGATCCTATGGATTTCCCCTACCCATCATGCTGGATAGGGGTGTACAATTTGAAATAAAACGTTATTTATGTGTTTTAACAGCAAGATAAAAAAAATCGTTGACTTGTTAATGTTTATATTTAAAAGAGTTTCTGATATGTGTTTCACTATAAAGTGTAGACCATGCTAATAATAATTAAAGCGGATTTAATAATTATAAAACAACTACTTTGGGGGTGCATTGGATGCGACAAAACCAATAAGAGTCTTTAACGAGGAAAGATTTAGTAAAAGGTTATCTTATTGGATATATTTGTAAAGGTTGTTGAATACAATTGGATTATTTGTACTTGATAGTTTTGGACTAAATTAAGAATGTTAACCTGATTCAACTAAATGGCATTGAATTAATCTTATGTAATAAACTTAAGTTTACTGAAATAAACAATGTTAATTAAATGCAACATTACCCTGTAGAACCTGTTGACATAAAAAGTTGAGTAAATCCACCATATGTTTTCCAACAAAATGTTGATTAAACATTAATAGTTCAAAACGTATGGATGGATCGCAATAAGCTCCGTAACAAGCGTTTAGAAAGTAGCTAGGATGTATTTTATTTTGTGCAGACTTTAAGTGAACTTTTACCAACTATTAAGATGTTAAAGTTCAGTTATAGACCTTTAGCGCATTCAAATGTATTGAGTTTTTTATTGAGTAACCAAATTCAGGGTTGTTTAATAACTTCAATAGTTATCAAGCACCCGCACTTGGTGAGATTATTCAGAAAAAGCGACAAAAGTCATTTTCTGATAAATCATCGTATACGGATGCACTGTGTTTTGTTGTATGCACAGATGTTGAGGGACACTTATAGAAAGATGTCTTCATTCTTTGTTTTGGTGTATTTTTAAAAACATAGATAGATCTACATAGATGTTATACACAAAAAATATTTCAGAGATCCTTGTGCGGTATTCTATAGCCGCATAAAGGGTTAAAATATACATTTAAGACCTATTTGAAACTAGGATGGTATAATGTCTCAATCGAAGATGATGGTTTAAACCGTCATTTTATGAAATCATGCCAATTCATGTGAATACTGTCGTATATGAACAAAGAGAAGAGAGTTCACTAACATTACCGCTAACTGTAGGAACCAGATATCCAGGGGGAAAGTGTAAAGAAAAATACCATACAAAACATTACAATCACACCCCGGCGATTCGATAACTGTTACGATGGTGTTGTTCAAAATGAAACCGCGGTAAAGAATTTAAGAACCCTAGAGCTGTTAAACATGCGGTTCAATAACAATGTTCAATATAAACAAGAATCCAACTCTAATGCGACTGAGCTCGTTTCACATATAACTGTTGATAGTTAGGTATAATCGTTAGATAATTTATCAAACAATTGAAATCTACGATATGTTAAAACATTTTGATGATGAGGCCAAAAACTGCTTACCACATGTTTTCATAACTTAGTGCTTACCGTCTGTTTTCTGGATCAGACCTAAAACTCTGGTGTCAAAGTATTGATGTGAACGGAAATAAAAAATGAATCATCCTGTCACGTTTTAGTGTGTTTAGTTCTGTTTTGTGATCTTGGTTTCCCCTGTCTTTGTGATTTTGGTTCAGTCCTGTTAGTTTTCCCGCTAATTACTAATTAGTAATTCCCTTCACCTGTGTTCTGTTAATCTTCCCATTAGGCCCTGTTCATTTAGGCCCTGTGTTTTCCCTCAGTGTTTGTTGATCGTCGTCCGTGTATGGTTGTGTTATCCCTGAAGTCCTGGAGTTTGTTCTTTTGTTCTTGTTTATTTATTGCAAGGTTTAAGTTTGTGAAATAAATATCCTAAACTGTAGCTACCGTGTCCTTGTCTTCAGCATCCTGCACACAAACCTGACACATCCCACCTTACACGTAAAAATACCGCTTATCAATGGTAATTCATTAGCTTAACAGTTGTTTAGCGACATCCACAACATAACTGTGTATCTATTACCGTGCTGTGAAAAGTGCAATAATTAGACGAGTTTGAAGCGTAATAGTTTTATAGGTAACAGAAAAACACCAATACTCATCTTTCATGACGATGTTTCGTAGACATAGCAGAAAGATGTTCTAAAGAAATTTGATTGGTTTAGTCTTAAACAGTCGCATAGAAAAATTTAATTTAATTTTTGATTTAATGTTTTTCATAAATTCCTAAATGTTTGACCACGCTCGTAGACTATAGTTTTTGCAAACTATACTGAAACAAAAAGAAACATGATGCAAACGGCGTAATCGACTAGTAGCAGGTGGCTTTCCCGTATTTGTTTTAAATGGCTCATGCCGTAGGCCTATTTACTTTTTTAGCAAGTTGGCCTCTAGAATTTACTTTTGTGCAATTTTATCAGCAGGTTTTACCGTAGTGCGGGACTTTGTTTAACAGCCTCAAGCTTTAATGAATATGCCTATCTCAGCGCAATAGTCAGTTGTGATTCTGCTGTAATAGTTTAAGTGTGAAACAGTACCCCCTTACTTTTTGCATTAATACTTTGTGTGATTTCACATCGTAGATAGAGGGAAAGTTGCACTAAACAAAGTATCAATTTAGTTATCAAACAGAAATACTATCGCTTAAATTATTAATGGTCATTTATTCCTATAAACACTGTTGACGGCTCTCAAAGAAAAGTCTTTACCTAAAACACATACAGTACAGTCTAACATTCAAAATGTGAAACAGTGTCGTCTGCTATCTGAATAGTAATAAAACCATAATTTGCTAACTTTTTTGTATTTATTATAAACGATGCTTTTCAATCCTCTTTTCTTAGTGATTTGGTCTTTTGAATCTTACATGGATGTTTTGGACACGAGTGATTCCTGTATAAAGATTATGTTTTAAAGGTAGGCCATAGTCTTTACAAGTGTGTGACAAAATATGTTATATACATATTGCTACGGTGTGACAAAATATGTTGTTGTGTAAAAATAACCCAAACATTTAAGCACAACTATTTACACACATACTAAGCAGGAGAATATCTCAGGAGAATATCTATTGTAGCTTGTGAACATTCCATTATCTGATTATTTGGGGTCAGAGAACATCATTAGCTCATACATCTCTTTAATTTGTGCTGGATGTAAAAAATAAAGGTTAATAACAAACAAACAAAAACTTCAAATCAGCATGAGACCATAATATTAATAAATAAAATATGGTTTAATTAAAGTTTGATAATGACTTGCATATTATTTACTTTTAGTAAAGCTATGCCTGGATCAGCCAACACAAAGTTTTGCGTTGTGGGTGAGACCGCACAAAAGATTACACCAATATTAGCTTTCTCGAACATTGCACAATTGCACTATGCCTGAAACTTGGTAATCAACATGCATTTCTAGGTCTGTCAAAAAATCATCTGTTATCATGGTTTAGTTGTATTTTAAAACATTGCTTTTTCTTAAAAAACTGAAATTAAAAAATTTGGTAGCATGATTATCTTGTTCATCATGTAATAACTCCATATTTATCAGGCTGATATTTGTAGAAATAAGCAAAGTAAATGTATAAAACAAAAAGAACCAGTTAATGGCCTTGCGTCCGAACACTACAGGTATGAAGATATGTTTTGTTTTGAACGTTTTATTCTAACTTTAAAGTTAGATTATCCTTTGAAAAGGTTAATACAGTATTTGATTTTTGGGGCAACGTTGCAAACTAGTGTCGTTAAACTTAATCTTTGGTTTTTAAGGGAAATTAAGTATTCTCAGGAGACCCCTTGACCCCTGAAGTTATGACTTCTGAAGATCTCTCACGTGTAGATTCACTCGGTTGAAAAATGCTGTTTTGTAATTTACACATCTGAAATTAAAGGTACAGTAGTTTTTTAAAAAGTATTTTATTAGCTAAAATCAATGTCTTTATTCATAAATATGATCTCATTGGTGTAAAATTAGCCCTGCCAATGATCTGACTTATCCTCGTAAGCGAAGAATTTCTTATCTTTAATTACATGGTAAAGCTAAGTCCATGGAGACCGCCATGTCGTTCCGCCATCTTGAAAAACTATAATAGCAGAGAGGGACAAAAAGCACTAGCCAACCTCAACGCGTTTTCGTTCAGAGCTGGCTGACTGAACCAGAGACTGAACCCAGCTTAAGCTCCCAAGGAGGTCAGTGAGAGGCGCTTGTTGTCACTACCCCAGCAAATTTGAAAGGCTGCACTGCGCGGTACTTCATAATGCAATCCTCGTAACCAAAAAGCATAAACATTTTATTTAAAAGGAAACGTGACCGGCAAATTCAAAACGAGGGTAAATATTAGCTTTTCCCCGGTGGATAGAGCTAATGAAGGAGAAAGACTTTGAAAGGGACTCCAAAGTCCTGCTTTCTTCTCGACAGGTAAGTCAATGTTACGGTCTAAATGACACTTTTTTTCATTGCTTGATTGTTTAATTCATTATATAGGTAGCGTAACAGTAGAACATGTATAGTTAAACTCGATGATGTGCTATTGGAAGACATGTCGTACTGTAGCTTCGTGGCACATAACGGTTACCGTAGTTACGCTTTTAAAAAAGCGATGCGCTCGAGAGCACTATTTGTTTGAATGCAAAATACAATTTCACCGCTAGATGGGACAAATTCCTTCACAGCGTACCTTTAAGGACTAAATCCTCCAAAATGGAGGTGGTCAAAGGGTTCTCAGTAAAGGGTTTCACCGTGTGTGTTTCCACACTGATTAAGGATCATTTTGAGATACAAAATTATATACACCTTATACGTGCAATAGATCATAGCTACCGTAGAAAAGTAAGATCATGCTTTGAATTAAGACGAGTAAAATTGCTGCGTGATGGACCCCAGAGGCACATCGCCTCTGAAAATATACAGTGGTTTTCTAAATGATACAACTTAATCTAAACAAGAGCAATGTAGAGTCCTGGGATTTCTTAAAAACAAAAACAACAACTACAAAAAACAAAAAACATTGTGACAAACTTTGACAACATGTTTCATGTGGATGGACAAAAAATACCATTTGAAATATTTTTGTATAAGATCTAAGATACCAAAGTACAGTTTTTGCTTTACAATTTTAAAATTGCTTTAAACTGTTTAGTAAAAATAATACCTTAGGTTAAATTTATGTAAAATCATTTATATCATACATAAGTCTTCTAAGAAGATAAATAGAAGATACAATTTTAATAAAACGTTAAAGCTTTGATTTAAACAGTCTTTTAATTTTAAAAGATCTAATTTAAACTTTTAATATAATGCTTTTAAATGAATTTAGTATGAATAAAACTCTGGAAAGCAGACTAACTTTACATATGCGATGACATTGGCACATCCCAGAGGTTCATCTGTCCTGTAACTCCTCTCGTTTCTGTGAGGGTGTGAAGCTTCATTTCACCCTGTAGTTTATCACTGAAGGAACCAGGAGGGCTTTGTTTATGACTTTGGACTGTTTTTATCATTGCATAAAGAACTACATCTTCGGCACTATGAAAATGTAAGTATTATCATTTTTTTTATCATTAGGTATTTTTATATTTATATACTTTTTTATATAAAATTAATTTAGCTAAAACTATGTTTAAATTGTTTGAATTCATTTTAGTAACATACTTGTTATTATTCTATATTTATAATCATTTAATTTAAATATGGAGATTAGTTAATTTATGGAATTGAGTTAGTGTGAGTGCAAAACAGTATGTAAAAACAATGTAAAAATGCTGTTTTCTGTGATGGTCGTGTTTAGTTGTACGGGATAGAATATGCTGTTACAGTACAAAAATCATTATGGCTATATTAATAAAAAGTATACTTTAGGTCACCGTTAAATAAAATCATTACAGTAATCTTTAAAAGATAAATAGAAGATACGACTGTATTAAAACTTTAAAGATATAATTTAAACAGTTCTAGAAAATTCTAGAAAAACATCCTCAATGTCACATCCTGAACACTGAACACTCACCCCTCCCCTCTGAATCAGAGACTGTCAAATGCAAGGGGTGTGAGAGGGAATCACTCAAGGAACTCTTTTCAACTTTAACCCAATTCTAACAGTAAGATGATTTTATTTTTTGTTTTTAAAAGATTTTTTATAATCATTTATATACTTTTTAAAGAACAGAATGTGTTTCAACTTTAGTGTAAGATATTTGTGAATGACTAAATGTACATTTAATTTATATACTTTTAAAGAACAGTATGATTTTTCAACTTTAGTTAGTATGAAAAATATTCTATTTGTAAATGTAGGCTACATGTTTTTCAACTTTAGTGTAAGATATTTGTAAATGATTAAATATAACCATTTCATATACTTTTAAAGATCAATGCTTTTTCCACTTTAGTTAGTATGAAAAATATTTGTAAATGACTAAATGTACATTTTATAACCATTTTAAGGGAGCAGCATGCTTTTCAACTCTAGTGTGAGATGTGGCATTAAAACTCTTTTTCTCACTGATGCGTTCAGGAATGCGGAGGGTATCATGTAACACACACACACACACACACACACACACACACACACACACACACACACACACACACACACACACACACACACACACACACACACACACACACACACACACACACTTAGCTCAGAGACTGTCAGATGCAAAAGGCACTCTTTCCAAAAGAGGAACTCTTTTCAACTTTTTCAAAAGATCCTTTAAGATGATTTTATTTTTGTTTTGAAAAGAATATTCTAATCTATATGCGACATTAGAAAAATTATTTTCTCACTTACCCCGACACGGCTGGCATGGAGGGAATTTCCTACAGCAGAAAGTTATTTTCCCCGGGGGTCAATAGGCCAAAATAAATGGGTAAAACTAAATGGCAAAATGATCCATCATAATACAGATCAAAGACAACTGTCATACCCAGGATCAAAGACAACTGGCAACTTGATCGATCGATAGGTCAAAGGTTAATCCCTAGATCAAAGGGACCTCCAGAACACCCCTCCGGAAGGTCAAAGGTTAGCCCCGCCCACCTGTCAATCATAGGGTCATAAATCATCTTGACAAAAGCTGAATCCTAATACTACTCATGTCATTTACACTGATGCAACTTTAATATCCTCCCTGAAAGTAAATGCTGAATCAGTATAGAAACACCTCTGCCTTGCTGGAGTGAACATAGTAGATCTGAATGAATCTTTCGTCTTAGAGTCACATCCCTGAGTAGTGGGGTGTGAAAAAAACCTGATTGTGACGCAGGTTGGAAGTAATGAAATATTAACTGTTTAATATTGGTAAGCGATTGGGATCACTATATCCATCTGGCCCTGGGAAAGAAATTTGGGGAGTCCAACGGTCATGTGAATTTCACCCTGACAGTGTACTAATCTAAAATGATATCAACTACCGCAGACACCCTCCACCACAGAACAGATTTCTATGCATTTCAAATGACTTTCCATTGTCAGACATCATTAGCCATTTAAGGGTTTGCGTGCTGGCTAGAAAGCTGTTGGCTTATATATCCACGCTATAGTCCAATCACAAAGTTATTTGGCATAGGCCCTGTCCTTAGTCCAGGTCTTGAGGTATGCTGGTCCTGACCAAGCATCAATATGTGACGAGTTGGGAGTGAGAACGTGTTGGTTGGTAAGTCCATATTTTGTCAGTCAGTTCTTCTGTAACAGTAGTCCACAGGTACAAAGACGAAAAAGATACAGGCAGTAGATGGACAATAGACAGTTTTTATTAATGATGCAAAACAACATATGGAACAACATATGAGAAATGCTAACTACATAAACCATAAACGAGAACTGACTAGGGAATGATCATAACAGGGACTAAATACAATGCAGACATAACGAAAGACAAGTGCAAATATTAAAGCTGCAGTCCGTAACTTGTTTTGTGTTCAAAATTGCCCAGTACATGCGTTACTCGACATACACATAAACAGAGAGAATTATCTCCAGCTACAATGTTCTTCTGCAAGACGCATGCACTTCTGTTTATTAACCATTGGAGCAGCAAAAGTTAAGGACTGCAGCTTAAAGTTATTATAGAAACAAATGAGTACATGTCGAGAGATCGACTACTACAACCACTAGTCGGCACTGTCAGAAACAATCGACTACTCGAGCGTGCATTAACCATAAATGAATTCATAATGGCGAACGTCACCAACAGACACCACACATCAGATGTGTGGAGGTATTTCATCAAGGATGACAAAAATATCGTAATTTGCCAACTCTGTAAGGGGCCGTTCACATATCGCGTCTAAAAACGAGTGGAAAGTGCGTCCGCGCCACTTTCTCCTTCTTTCCACAAGCGCTTGCACTCCCGTGGCATCTGTCATTGCTATGCAACCATGAACTGAACTGCGCTCTCCATGATGACTAGGAAGTATTAGCAAAGGATTAATTGATTTCTAGCCCTTGCATTAGCTTTACTACTACATATATTTATGGAGATGAGAAATAATAACCCACCCTGTACAGCTATGATCAGCTGTTCGCCAAAGCTTTACATGTTGTTATGGAAAGGCCGAAGCTGATCGGTTGGTTTTTGTCACATGACCTGCGGTGCCCCTGCGGCATTCTGAAAAGTTTAGATGTTTTTATCTCACCGCGAAATACATCGCATCGCTTCCATTATAAGCGCGCTTCATGCGGACCTACATTTGTGTACGGCCCCTAAAAGCAGACATTGCGTCTGAAATGAAAGGCAAGAACAGCTATTTATTTGGCTTTACTCTGTTACATGAAATTTAAATATGTAATGTCATAATTATAATGTTTTGAGAGTTTACTTATGTAATTGTTGCATTAGGCTATGAATTAATAAACATTAATGATTAAAATTAATCCGTGTCTTTTCATTTACAGTAGCATGTCGAGTAACTCGAGTATTGTTTTGATAAGAAATGGACTAGCAGAAATCAGTAGTCAAGCAACCCCTAATATATTTAGTAACCCAGGAAAACTAAACAAAATAGAGCAGGGAAACAGGAACTAAAGGAAACAAAACAGAATTTCAAAATAAGAGTCCATAATCGTGACAATAGTTAGTATTGAGCTTATTTCTTCCAAACCAGAGGACATGTAGAGCCAGTAATTTCTACTTGATCGGACCCTTAAAAATTACTTTCATTAGTGTAAAAAATATAGTCAGACTGTTTCAGTAATAATAAAGTCAGCATGAAATGTTCACAACACATTTTACTTTCGCAATGTGAAATATTTCCAGGTGAAACGGGATATGCAACGATAAAACATTGTATGCAAAAACCTTCTGAGTGTAAAACTAAAGTAGAATAGCAAAGCATGTTTCATGTTCTTAACTTTTCCTCATTTCACTAAAAAAATCTTCCTTTTCAGGTCTTCAGAGTGAAGCCAGGTCTGCTCGCACAGCAGGAAGTCCAGAGTGAACGCTAACAGTGGTTGATGCTAGGAAAAGCTAATCTGGGAGCCTCTGAGTCAGCGTGAACTCTGCTTTTCCCAGTTCCTTGGTGAAGATGGAAGCATCTGCAATCGTACTCTCCATGGAGAATTCTGATTAACGCTCCATTTGTGTTTGTATGCCACAAGCAGCCAGTGGGGAGGGATGGGAGTCTTTTAACGAATGCAAATGGAAGTATATTCTTGAAGATGCACTGCCCACCAGAGAGTTTTGTTTTGGTTATGGGGATGATTTGATGTTTTTGCCCATATGCATTAATGCATTAAATGAGATTATAATTTACAATGAAACAGTTATATAATCAGGCATGACTATGTTTTAGTGTAGTGTTCCTCGTATTAAAGATTAAATTGTAATAATTTTAATAATAATAATAAATTGTAACTGCTTTCTATTAAGGGGAAAAATGATTAAAAGGTTTCAGGTTAAATACAATATGTGTAATATTGAAGTGTTGTGGATATACTTGCAAAACAAATCATCCCATAGACTTGCATTGTACGTGTGTTACTGTACATATGATTTTACAAGCTGAGAGAGGAGATGAAATTAGTCTTCTGCAATAATTTGACAATATGTGTTCCAGTTTAATAGAGGTGAGGTTGTATTTAACCTGGAATATTCTTTTAAAAGAAAATACCTTCATTGTAACCTTAATCAGTAAACAGAGAAGCATTGCATTCAATAACATGACATAAAAGTTTGTCTTAAAGTCAACAAGAAACCTTGTTCACAATCCTTTGTGTTTCCACAATCTGATGAAACAGATTTGATATTAGATTTGTTTCAAAAGTGGACATTGAGCAAAGTTTTTAGAGTGTTGCATTTTGATAAAAAAAAACAATGAATTGTTCATAATAAGGAATGTGGTGGATGGATGGATAGGATGTGTTCAAAATGGCATCATATCATACTACTCTTACTATTTCTGAAGTATTCAGTATGTATACTGTGTATAGTATGCAAATTATTCTGTCTGCATGGAATATCATTGGTATGGTATGGAAGCTGTGTTCGGAATGGTATACTACCATACACCTCCTACTAAACTGCAGTATGCAATTTGTATACTATGAATAGTATTTGAATTTTATGTTCGCATGTAAGCATTACCTGCATTTGCTGAAATCTGATGTATCCATCGGAGGCCACTGCATAGGATACTTTCTACCACAACGCAACACGCTCCACGTGACCTTTCATCTTCGTGAAGAGTGTGGCGTAAATTAACTGGAGGCGGGAAATAATTATAAATGTAAGACTTTTATAAGTACACATATATGTTACTGTAAAGTACAAACTAGCTGTGTTTTCTGAAAACACTATCGTTAGTAGCACATAAATTGTCAATTTAAATTTCAGAAATCATACGCACTTTTTCCGATCAAATCAAGTCACCTTTATTTATACCCTGGTGAAAAAAAAAATGCTACGTATACTTGCAGCCAGACTAATTATCAGTATACTTCAAGTGTGTTAATGATTAGTTAACTTGAAGTGAGCTATTTTGAAACAACTAATTTTGTACTAAGTATATTTTAGTTGTCGTTACAGTGTAGTAAAGCATAACTTTAAGTGTAGTTAGTGTACTTTTGTGTACTAAATTGGAACAACTTCAAGTATATTTTGTATACTTTAAGTATATGCCTGTGTAAGGATTAATTACATGCTTGATTAGTGATATTAAAGTGTACTTTATTTGTGTTACAAGTACATTACATATTCATTATGAGTGTCTTTGAAACATACAAGCAATATACCATAAGTGTATTTATATATATATTTTTGGGGTTTTCACCTTTTATTAGGATAGGACAATAGCTAGACAGGAAGTGAGGAGGGATCAGTCCAGGAAAGGTCCATGAGCCGGGACTCGAACTCGGGTCACCCGAAGCACAGGTCGACACACTATTTAAAATACTACAAATTGCATACTTTTTCTTCAATAACAAATGTACATTATTAGATAAATAAAACTGAGCTATACTTTGTACAAAATACTATTGTATACTATAATGTATTTTGAAAGTATACTTTCATTGTTACAAATGATCATTTCCAGCACACAATTAAAATATACCTAAAATATATTTTTAATAAAGTGCAAATAAATAAACTTTTAAAAAATAAACCAAATTTTCACTTCAAGAATATTTTTTTAAATATATATTTTTAGAAAATATACTTAAGTACAATTATTTTACAGTGTGTTAAAAGTTGTATTGTGAAAATAGGCAAAAGCATGATGCTAATATACTTTTAATATATTGAAAGGAATATATTTCAAATACAATTTTTCACAAGGGTATAGCGCTTTATACAATACAGATTTCAAAGCAGCTTTGCAGTGATAAACAGGAAAATAATAGGGACTTTAAGCAGCAGCTGTGGATGGAACGGGGATGAGAACGTTCTGGTGTTCTATTGCGCATGCGCGACTTAAACTGCTACTTTTTGATGTTCTATTGTAACCGTATACGGGAGAACAGTTGATTTGCTTTAGTCGTTAATACGTTACAGATTAGAAAGGTAAATATTATACTTTATTGTTATGTGGCATTTTAATTGTATCTGTATATAATTCAATGCCAAATGCAACCATTCTCTTGTTTTTTAAATGGCATCTTTTTTGTATTTTGTTAAAGTATTAAACGTTCCATTACGCCAAAGACATGTTTCGAAACAGGCAGTGACAACAGCATAGAATAAAGTGACTTATGCAGTAGTCCAGAGCGGAGGCTTCCATGTTGCTGTTGTTGTTGGCATATGCCTACCAACGCAACGTCATTGCCATAGAAACCAATGCAGATATTCCGTAAAAATGAAAGCGTGGCATGGACAAACAAATTGGATCTGAACATTTGCGATAAACAGTGTGGACAGTCAATAATTTTAGATCACATTCCGATCGGATACACAAATAATCGGATTTGGACTGACAGTGTGAATGTAGCCTCAGGCAATTCAGACCATTACACTCAATATAAACAAATCTTTCTCAATTTTTCATTCTCATCCTGAGTTAACCAGGGACAAAAGTGTCCCAAAATAAACAATAATAATGGTTTATGATCTGGCTTGGGAAAGAACCATATATTAGCCTATCATTATTAGCATATAACTGAAGTAGTCTACACAGCAAAAAGTGGTGGGTGGTCCTGTAAGAAGCTATATTGTTCTCTGAAGCCTTAAAATTAGCTAACCTAATATAGTCAATTTGATTCAAACATGATCATTTTATTTTTGTCTTGGATCAACTTAATTTACATGTTACCACATTAAGCATTTTTTTTTCGTGTATATATTTTTTTGGTGAACTAATTTTAAGTGAATAACATGATTTAATTTCACAGAATCAACTTAATTTTAACAAACATAATTTTAATGGGTAAGATGAAAACCGTTGGTGAGGACACTCAAAAGTTAGAACATTTTAACTCAGGTTTGCACAAAAAAGAATGGTTAGCACATGTCTTTGTAAGGACTTTGTAATGGCTATTCTATAAAGGTCTTCAATGCTGAAAAAGTGTCTGGATCCAGGAGAACTTAAAGAGCAGAATGGTCCCACAGAGCTCCTCTCTGGTTCAAGAGAGAGCTGTTCCAATGCAGCAGTAGGACTCAACAGCCACTGCTCTGTGTAAAGTGCAGGGCTGGCTTTCTACAATACATCAAAGCCTTTAAAAGAGACTGATTGATTAAAAGAGAGAGTGGGTGGCGCTCCTCTCCAAAGCTTTCTGAAAATGGGCTTTCAGCTGAGACATAGCACCACAGATAAATATTTGCCTTTATGAAGGTATTGGATGAAATGCACATTTCATTGGCTTATCTTCTTATCATAAATGTTTTATAACAAGACACTCTGGAATACTTGATTCTGAGCATTCTGGGGTTAAAGACAGCTCGGCTGTTTAACTGATCGTTATCCTGGACATCCCTTATATCTATTTTTGTATGAGACAAAATAACTTAAACTTAAATTAGAATAATATATATATATATATATATATATATATATATATATATATATATATATATATATATATATATATATATATATATATTGTGGCATCGTGAGAGGGCGTGTTCTAGAGGGCAGATACATTACCCTCAGATGCTGGAGCAAGATGGCCATCTGTTAAGGACTACAAAACCCAGGCTGCCTGAGAGTGCAGCTGCAGCTAATGAGACCAGCAGCAGGCTCTAATAGTGGGTGTGAGAAACTGTTGATTAGTGTGTGCAACCGCCAATAAAAATAAGAAGAAGAAGAAGAGCTGTTCTAAGATTCAGCTTTTTGTGACGTAGAACATGGGAAAGGGGTTTGATTGACAGTGTGGTTGAGGCAGACCCCTCCCTCGGTGATCTGATCCTCCATTGTTGTTTCAACGACAGCCGGACCGCTGTTCTGAAGATTTGCGCTGCCTTCTAGAAAATGCCTCCTAAGAAAAATAAGTGTTTTGTTGTGGGCTGTAATACTTCGCATAGTTGTTTGCACTTGCTTCCGACATCAGAGCCACTGAAAACGCAGTGGGTGGATTTTATTTATGAAGGAAATGCGCCTCTTACACTCCCGAAGTACGTTTATGTTTGCTCAAATCATTTTGAGAGTGACTGTTTTTTGAACGGCGGTCAATTCAAAGCAGGTCTTGCTACAAAATTAATCCTCAAGGCTGGATCGTTGCCTAGTGTTCGCGATCCAACGACAATTCCTGAAGAAGTAAGTGTATTTTATGATTTCTGAGGTAACGTTAATAGTCTTCGACAACAAATGTTGTTGTCGTCGTATGTTTTATGTAATTTAAACCTTTTAAATAACCACACGTTTTCATATGTTTTTTAAGGTATTGTATTGAAAAGTGTGTATGTTTTCGAAAAAGACAAGACATCAAAATGACTATATTTCTACAAAGGCCAGCACATCGACACGAAGCTGTAGGGATATTGGCGTGCAGACACACACATCACAGCTGTGCAGTGTTGGTACACAACTATCAATGAGGACGCTTCAAACACACAGGAGTATCAGTATGTTGATGTTTTCTAACTATATTTATATTACATAATATAGAATATAGTACTATAAATTTGTGTTAACTAAATGTATTTTTATATGTACATTTCTAAATTCATTTTCTGTAAAGTTCCTTAAATGTACTGTGAAAAACAATATACAAATACATTTGAATTGAATTGAATACCCACGAAAGAGAAAGAGAATATTTGCTGAATCTGTGCTAAATTATACATTTCAGGTGTCCAGACAGAGACAACATTGTCAAATTTTGATTATACCACAAAATTAGTTTCGCATACAGCGGTTGCGTCTTCCACACCCCTCAAGACTTCATCAAAGAGACCTTGTCTGGACCTTGAGGAAGATGAAGATATCCTACAAGAATGCTCTTCAATAGTAACTGCACAAGAGACTGATGTCACATTTAATCCAACAGGGGATGAAACCTCGACAACAGAGCAAAAAGACTTGTCGTAAGTTTATATTATAATTTATAATAATGTTTGTTTTAATTTTAGCATTTCTAATTTTTATGTACTAATATAAAGTAAAAAAAAAAAATCTTTTTTTTTTTTTTTTTCAGATCTCAAGCATCGAGCCCTATTCAGAAAATCTATAAATATATTGTCTATGAGACATGTATCATGGAACTGTTTGAGGTGTGCCCGGTATGTCATAGAAGATGTCATACAAGATCACAAAGGATTGGAACTTTTCTACGTGTTGAACAACTGTGCCACCATTGTCAGTTCACACGGAAATGGAACAGTCAGCCGATTTTGGGCAGTACTCCAGCTGGAAACCTTCACCTTTCTGCTGCTGTGTATCTCAGTGGTGCTTCATTTGTGACAATTGAAAAGGTATTTGTAACACTTGAAAAGGTATTTGTAACACAAGTAATTAATATCTTTGCAGGTACATGAGACTAAACATTTATAATGTATAATTAGTTTGTTTATTCATTTATCAATTTAAAATTGACCAACTATTCTCTATCTTTTGTCAGATATTTGCAGCTATGAAGTTACATCTTTTCAAGTACGACACCTTTCGTCGCCATGCACGAATGTGCATTGAGCCTGCTATTGTTTACAAATGGAGAAACTGGCAGGATGAGATGCTACAGCTGTTAGCTCAAAGGGGAAAGGTCATTGTTGGAGGAGATATGAGGGCTGACTCACCAGGTACATTGTTGGAAAAGTTTACATTTGTAAAACAAAAAAAAATGTCTTGTGTAGACAAGGCGCATTTTGTAATAAGAGATTATGTATTTTTGTTTTTGAAGGGCACTCTGCCAAATATGGCAGTTACACAATGATGGACCTGGAAACAAACACCGTTGTTGATGTACAACTCGTCCAGGTAAATGAGCTGAAACCCTTGATGCAACGTCCTTGAAAACTTGTATACTTTAATTTTAAACGCAATTTTTTTTTTTTTTTTTTGATCACTTGTCAGAGTAATGAAGTGGGAGGAAGTTACCACATGGAAAAGGAAGGTTTGACGAGAGGTCTTGACTTTTTGGATACTCGCGGTGTGACTCTGGATTGCATTGTGACTGACCGACATCCGCAAATACAAAAATTCCTCAGGGAACGCAATGTCAACCAATTCTATGATGTCTGGCACATAGAGAAAGGTAAATAACCTTGTTACAATAATATCAGTTTCAATTTTTTTACAGACTAATAATTGAGATTAAACTGTATTAGTGGATTATTTGTTTGTAGAACACATACAGTAGAAATGTATATATATTTATATATAGATGTGTATTAACATTACATGAACAACACCATGCCATTATATGGAATGACACATTGCCCTACTTATTGTGAGTGTTGTCTTGTCTGTATGTAATTGCAATCTCCAGAAATTTCAAAGCAGCTGGAAAAAGTCTGCAAGTTGAAGGGTTGTGAGAAAGTACGTGAATGGTTTCATAGTATAAAAAACCACATCTATTGGACTGCAGCATCATCAAGCAGTGGACCTGAAAGAGTTGCCAAATGGACGTCTATGCTAAACCATATTCAAAATAAGCACACACATGAAGACAGCAATTTTCCAGCATGTCTACATGGAACAAGCAGAAGTCGAGGCACAAAAAAGTGGATAGCTGCTGGTATGTAGGCAAAATAAGCAATGTTTACTTTTTTTAAAAAAAAAATGTATGCAGACCATGTATTTATTCAAAAAAAAGTTTTTTTAAATGCATATCTTACTCTAATAACACTTACAATAATGTAGGAACACTGCCATATCTCAAGTTGGAGAGAGTTCTCTCCAACACCAGAATTTTGAAGGATGTTGGCAAGCTAAGTCCACACTACCAGACTTCTTCTATCGAGGTTTTCCACAGTGTAATACTACGGTTTACACCAAAAAATGTGGTATTTCCATTTCTGGGAATGTTGTGCAGGTAATGTTAATGTTGTTGTTTTTTTACAATTTTAATTATACATACACCGTATATATTGTATGTTGAAAGTTTTTTTTTTTTTTTTGGCTTACAGACTATACCTCGCTGCACTACATTACAATGAGAATGCCGGGCGCCCTCAAGCCACAACAGCATCCGGTCTACCGGTGTTCAAAGTGACCTTTCCAAAAGCCAAGAAGGGAGAATACCGGGTCAGAGAAATAAAGACACAAGCAACCTTCAGTATGTATAAAATTGAGTTTAGTTAACAAAATTAAAACAAATGTACATATTTTTTTGCATTGTTTCTTACAAGGAATTTGAAAAATCAATATTTTATCAATTGAAAAGTAAACAAAATGTTATATTGCACAGGATATGTGGATGACCTGCTGGACCTCATATTTGATAAGGTCTTCGTGGATCCTACACCATATGTGGATGATGTTTTGAGGATTCCAATACCACCAGCATTGTGTGCAGAGTATGACCGGCCAGAGAAGGAGGAGGCCATCTCGGTTTAATCAATAGGTGGTCGAAAACCTACATAACTGCCCTGTGCATCAGGAAACTCTCTTCGAATCCTCAGGACCACACAGGCTGGAATCACAACTCGAATTTTTCGTCCAAGGAAACCCCAGCTCCAGCTCACAAAAGTCCGATAAGCTAAAAATCTGTAACGGCTAACACAAACACAGGCACATTCTCAAAACAAGGTTCAAGATTTATCATTTGTTGTTCAGCGTTGTAATACTTGCTTTGTAATTGATAATGGTTAAATTATTTTTAAGAGTAATTTCCTTTTATTAAAATTATTTTATTTCTAATCTCATTTGTATATAATATGTCAGTGTCTTTATACATAATGTAAATAAAGGAATAAAAAAAGGATATGCAAGTTGTTGAGAAATTATTTGTAGCTATACTATGTTTTGTTTCCATTATAATTGCATTTTAATATAAACTTTTAAATATTATATTAACATTTAAATGATTAGAACTTATTTGAAGAAATAGACATTTTTTTTATTAAATGCGTTAATCAGTTACACTCACTGTTGTATTCCACGAAGTCGTATGGGACCATAGTCAGCCCTGTAAATGTTAAAAGCGTTTTGTAAAGAAAACAAATTGAAACAAACAGGATCCATTCCGGGATGGTCTACCATACATGATGGAGTGACTTGAAGTTGTTTCATCCGTCTTGTAACCTTCGATACAACAAATAGCATTAGACGGTTTTATGTCACGTATTATTTTTTGCAACTATTACAAATGTAAATACATTAATACCTGTTCTATCTCCCTGCAGCATATATTTTCTTGTTCTGTCGCCATCTTCTCACATTTGCCACATAAACACCTGTTCGAGAAGTGAGGTAAACATGACCAAACAGGTCTCTCGCATTATTAAACTGCTTTATGAATGGATCAATGCGTTTAGACATGTAGACATGGTCAAGATGATCTGCTGAAGTCCGAACTGACCATCAGAATGGGGAAGAACAGTGATTTAAGTGCCTTTGAACGTGGCATGGTTGTTGGTATCAGACGAGCTGGTCTGAGGATTTCAGAAACTGGGATTTCTACTGGGATTATCTATTGGGATTTTCATGCACAGCCATCTCTAGGGTTTACAGAGAATTGATTGAAAAAGAGATAATATTCGGTGAGCGGCAGAGGTCAGGGGAGAATGACCAGACTGGTTTGAGCTACTTGAGTATTGTTGCTCACCATGTCCATCTCTTTAGATAGATATATACTTTATAAATCAGATATGATATTAGATATGTTACAGTAGCACCAACCACATACAATCCTCACACACAGACAACACACAGACAACATCAATCTATCTCCCTGACTACATTCATAAAACAAAACATTCGCTAAAACATACTATACCCTATAATGATAACACTAATACTTTATGACCACATTGTTCCCATCTTCTGATGTCTACTTCCAGCAGGATAAACTGGCATGTCTCAAACTGGTTTCTTGAACATGACAATGTGTTCATTATACTCAAGTGGCCTTCACAATCACCAGATCTCAATCGAATAGAGCACCTTTGGGATGTGGTGGAACAGGAAATTTGCATCATGGATGTTCAGCCGACAAATCTGAAGCAACTGCATGATGCCATCATGTCAGTATGGACCCACATCTCTAAGGAATTTTTCCAGCACCTTGTTGAATCTATGTGACAAATAATTAAGGCTGTTCTGAAGGAAAAAGGGGGTCCAACCCTGTACTAGCAAGGTTTGTTTGTTTATTTATTTAAAGGGACAATGCACATTAATGACAATGTCCAAATGTAAATGAGCCAGATTTAGCCATACAGACTAATTTTCATCCGGAGTCCCTGGCAGGTTGTTATTATAAAAGGTGTACCTAACACGCACAAAATTCCATCACACCAGCCCACTAACCTGCACACTACATTTCCCAGCATCCCTCCTGTTCCTCACCTGACCTCATTCAGCAATTACCTGTACCTGCACCTGCACCTCATCAGCACACTCACCACCTCTGGCATATAAGCACACACCTCAAACACACTCATTGGGTGCATCTGAATCAGCTCCCTTGTTCAGTAGTTAGGGCCCTGATCAGGGAGTTGGCAATTTTAAGGACTGTCTCAATCGCAGAATTTTTCCAGTGCACTGAAACTTTAGCTCCCTAAAAAGTCCCACAATGCACCACAAAACACAGGGTGCATCAATGTCCCCTTAACGAAGTTCTGAAGTGCGAAACTAAAACCATGTGAGCCAACTCACTACACATAAAGACACGAGATAGATGTTTTTAAAAATAAAAACCATTATTTTATTATATTTCAGCACAAACAAACATTGTTGTTAATAAATACCAGTAATGATGTTGTTCAATGAGGATGTTGTCACGTCGCCAGTAATAGAGTCATCTGTTTCCCAATGTGTAGTGAGCCGGCATCCTTTCCTGTCCTTATCAGTGCCCGAATTTGTGTACATGATATACTGATTCACGAGCTCGGGAACTAGTGAACTGATTGAGACGCACCCAATTGTCTAATCTACGATTTGGGACTACGGATAACTTACCTGCATTCCTTAAGCCGCCACACACTACAAGATATTCAGGGTGATTTTGGACTAACTTCTCCCCTTCCAACAATCCTAGGTTAAATCCTGATTACAGATTATCTTATCAGATTTTCCTTTGGTATGAGGTGTGTTAAGAGTGACTGAATCTGCTCGGAAGAACATCAGAGCCGCTGTTGTGTGGGGGGAACCCCGAGGATAAACGCGCACACTCTCTGGAGATCAGCACGTGAAATGAAACAATCAGAAAGCGAGCTGACGGAAGACTACCTCCAGCTCGTGCTGTAACATGTAATTCCATTTTCACACCATCTCCGTGACTTCATTTAAACATTTTTCTTTTTCTTTTTTGCCATTTCTTTTGCTGGTCATCTGCCATGTTTGTTTACTTTAAAGTCACAGGTGAGACTCTGGTTGTTTGTGAATGAAATCTGTTTGTGTGTGGTGTGCTTCCCTGGTCACATCGCGGCACTCCACACACTAGAGGAACAAAACGGTTAAAGCTATGATTTCTTATCTGTTTGAGCTCTCTCACATTTTGGAAATCTTATAAGATTTAAAAAATATTTTAGTGTGGCCCAGCCTTTACCTGCAAATATTGCCTCCTGCGATTCCCAAGTTCCTGTTCCTGTCTCTGTGCTCCTGCGTCTGTTGCTTTTCTCCAGCATTTCATCAAGACCTGGGGCCCGTTCTTCGTACGTTGCTTAAAACATCCAAGATAATATCATCGTGCTCATCATGATCCGGCTAATTAGGTTCTTCGAACACACCTGCCGGTTATGATTAGTATAGCTGGATTGAGTTATCTGAGATAATTGCGCGTTCATGCGCTGGTTTAAAAGGGGATGTGTATCGATAGTAGAAACATTGATCAGCAACGCTGCTATTGGCTGCTCACTCAATATTCTACATAATGCTAATGTGTACTTATACTAGTCTCTTTTAAAAAGGCACTGTTAATAAATGTTTGTCTGTTTATAAAAGCAACCAAGAAAAAGGCTGAGAAAAAAAGAAAAGAAAAGAAAAACAAACAGGTGGCGGTCCTGAACCCCCACATTATACCCAGGCAGAAGAGCTGGCCCTTGGGTTGAATGTGAACCGACCCATTGTGAAGGGCATCCCTGTGTTCAGCTCCTCAGACACACAGCAGGGACCAGTAGCAGAAACTCCTTCACTGCTGGTAAATGAACTTTAAATGATCTTAGTACACTGTAAAATAATTTGTTGCTGCATTAAATTAAGTAGGCCTATAATCCAAACCGCTGGTCCAGTCATATCAACTGTTAAATCTTGAGTAGTAATGAATTGCTTTGACTTGTGAAAGTGTACATGTGTGAAACTACATGTAGTAAATGTAAAAAAAAATATGTTGCCATGAGTTATTGATCACATTTCCCCCCCAGTGTACTTCATTGTAATGAAATTGTGTTTTCCTCTTTTGTGCAGTTTTAAACAATACACCAACACTTTTACCTGTTCCCAAGCAAGTGCTGGCTGAAGCATGTGCAGTAAGTGGACTTTATCTAACTTTACATCAAAAGGGAAGAAAGTTCAACACTTTGTAATACCCATTTTCCCCCAATGCACAGGACAGTGAAGAAACCCTCTCAGGTGACTGTCCTTTGGAGAAAGTACATGTAAGTGCATAAATAACTTTACTTAATTTACACTTGAGTACCTATTATTTCTGAATGCAATATGAGTTGCAGGAGTCCACATCTAAAGAAAGGCCTACAGAAGAGTCTGCACAAAGCAGTGATACAGAGGTGGGCAGTGTTGTACTTTTCCTTTTAATTTTTGTTGCATAAGGCATGTGTTGATAGGTTTACCCCAACCCACCCCTATAAATAGAGTATTTTGAAAAAAACTTGACAACTTAAAGAAAAAAAACTGGCACTAGAGATTGAGTTGCTTCAAACGAACTTCAGAGTGAGTGCTAATATATTGGCGCTTTTCCACTGCTTGGTACGGTACTGTTTGGTACGGCACGCTTTGGCGCTTTTCCACTGCATGGTACGGTACGGTACGGCTCGGCTCGGCACGGCTCACTTGTGGCGCTTTTCCACTGCATGGTACGGTACGGTACGGCTCGCTTCGGCTCGCTTTAAATGGTACCACCTCTGTTGAGGTTCCAAGCGTACCGTAGCGTTACTAAAATGTGACGTGGAAGCACTGTAGATCACTATTGGTCAGACAGACAGAATCGTCACTACCAGCGTCATTGTATTTGCGAGACATCAAACCCGCTAGATTTAAATAGCCAGTAACAGCCACCGCTGTAGCACCTGTTTTAAAACTACTTGCTTGAAGAAACTAAACTTCCAAAAAAGAAATGGCTGAATCGTGGTCAGTGGACGAGAAGTGCAGACGTTCCTCTTGTTGGTTGCCGAGGAGCGGATAAACTATAACGATCAGTCATAATCCCACCCACTTTGAAGCGGTACTAACTGCAGTGGAAAAGCAACCGAGCTAAAGCGAACTGAGCTGTGCCGTGCCGTGCCGAGTCGTACCACGCAGTGGAAAAGCGAAGCGAGCCGAACCGTGCCGCGCCGCGCCGAACCGTACTGAGCCGTACCGAGCCGTACCATGCAGTGGAAAAGCGCCATATTTCACACAGAGTACTATGCTGACATTGCATAATATCTCTTATTGCAGGCAAAAGATGACTTGATCACTGGCTTTTCTTTAAAAATAACATAATAAAATAAAACTCAAACTAAGCATATTTGTCTTGTCTTTTATTAAACACTTAATGAAATGTTTTATATTTTTTCTGATGTTGGCAATGTTGTGTAATATGGCACATGCAATGTCACAGGCCCTGTCAGGTGCAACCCTCAGGCTTTTCAGACACTGAAGTCTTCCCTTTAGTTTGTCAAAGTTCACTTCATTGTGTGCCCTTGTCCTGGCTAGAGCTGCATTGTAAATGGTCTGGGGTTTGGGTCAGGGAATGGGGTCATAAAACACCTGTCTCCAAGCAGGATCCTGTTGTAATCACCTGTTTAATGGAAAAATGCAGTTCTGTTAGGATCAGCATAATGTGTATGTAATACAGTGAGCTTGATATTTATATTTTTCCTTGCCACGTTCAAATAATATGCATAAATGTGAATCTCTGAAAATTCTTGAGCACAGATCTTGGCCATTTTGCTTTCACATTTGTGATAAGGAACATAGACACATACCATCTAAGAGATTTTAGTCTGTCAACTGCCTTTTTTTTTAAATGTGATATAATACTAATCTGGAATATTAAGAATTGCAAAAGTAACTTGGCTGCACATTTACATTGTGATCCCCCTTTCGGTTCACAAAATCCCCTTCATTGAGGCCTTGATGGGAACATGTGTGGAGTATATGGTGTATGGCACCAGTCACATTAGGGAAGCCTGAGGGACATATAGGCCTACTGCAAGTCATATTAATCGGCATGGTCATGATTGCATGATCTTCATTAAAAATTATAATGTACCTGCGTTAAAAAAAAAAAAAAAAAACACTGCTAAACAACCTTGGGTGTAAAGTAGCTTGGAAATGCCACACTCCTCTTCACACACTCTTTGTCTGGTCTCGTCTCTACATGACACACAGACTCACTCCTGCTACTTACCTGAGATCTATTGGACATCTTCATCACTCCTGTCATCGTCTGCCCTCTTCAGCCTTCTGTCTTCAGACCCTTCCATGTGACTCTCCATCAGCATCTGTAACAGAGACTCTGATTATCCTTCAGCTAAGTTCCCATCTGATTATCAACTGTTTGAATACTCACCATATCTCCGTCTGGTTCTACAATCCTGTACAACACTATTTCACTTACCACCTGTCTGACTCCTGTTCCATCCGTGACAGCTAAACAGCGACTAAAATGTGTGCGTGAGGATTTTACTCAGCTGTTGAAGTCACTATCACTATTTTCACTTGCCAATCCTAAGAATTTAAGATTAATACCTGCCTTGATCATTGCTATGTTATACATAGGAGTTTGCTCAAATAAAGCACTTATCCATCTCTCTCTCTAATCTGCTATATCCTGACATTAGGTACCTTGCTAGTACAGGGTTGGGAAAAAAACAAGTTTGAAAAATAAGTCACCAGAATTGCCTAAAATATTTTGCTTATACAGTGAGTCAAAAAATCTCTCGGATGTATTTTTAGCCTTCAGATGTTTTCATTATGAGTGATCACTACGGATGTACTTTGAAATGCAATTAATATTGAATTTCAAATGGAATTGTGCGTTCTTATGTCATGCTGTACTTTTATTGCCTGTGACTGAGCTGTGATGCGGCCACTGACACAATCACAATGAGTCTGACTCATTTGCACATGCTTGCGTTTGTCGTCTGAAGGCTCCAATTCCACATCAAATCTTTTTCCACTACACAAAAAAAGAGAAAAACTATTTCCCCTCTGCTCCCACCCCTAACCCCCATTTCTAATTTATGCCTGATTCACATTTGGATAATATTTCACCCAGCTGTGAGGACATGACAGGGGAGATATGAGATCCTTTGGTTTATATTATCAAAACAATTTCCATAAAATTGCAAGATTCCCAGGCCCCATAGCAAACATTATTTAGTTAGGAAGAATTTGAAGTTAATAATATAAAAGCACATATAAAATATAGATTCTTTCACATTACAGAAAGCAAGCAAACACGTGTATTACAGAGATTCTGATCAGGAAAGCATTTTTCTACATGTAAAACTCTCATCATGTTGTGAGGAAACAGGGAAAAATACTGATTTATCAAACAGCAACCATGTGCTTTAGATTGTAATAATTCACACAAATCTGTACCTTTACTATCCTGTACTCTTAAATTCTTAAAAAACATTGCTTAACCATCTTTGAATTATTGGGTATTATCTGTTAGAACATTATCTATATTAAATATTTAATTTTGGAATTTAAGGGTGTTTTCAAACCTAGTTCGTTTGAGCTCTCCGAATGCTCTCGGAGCGGTTCAGCGTGTATATGTGAACAAAGCAAATCTTAGACCCCCCTAAAACAACCCAAAAGCAAACCATACTCAAACCACCTCCAGAGTCATGTAATTGATGCTTTGTAAGATTGATCATTTTGAGATAATATTTACCCGCAATAAACTATCATCGGCTCTCTCCTTTATACGTTTGCTTTCTCTTAAACACCAATGAGATCAAGTGGAAAGCAAACTGAGACTTTTCCTGCATTTCAGATGATTCTCCAGAGAGAGGAAAAAAACCAGGTAATCTCACAATTATCTCTTCTTGTTTTAATATGGGAATGGCACTCAGAGGAAAATGATTACTCAAGAGATTACTTTGTCATTGCTCTCTAGAGACTTAATGGAGTGCAGAGTTATGTGTTAAGTAACTGTAAGTATGTTCAGTTTTGGTTTCGTTTTCATTGTGATTCAGTTCCTGTTTTCCTGCTTTAAAGGTGCCATGTGTAAGAATTGAGGTAAAAATATCCAAAAAATGAGCTACACGCATCAAAAGAATGAGAAGAAATAAGGGCGATGATGTCATTAAAAAAATGACAAGTTATAGTGCTGCAGAGATATCAACCTGAATTAGCATGCTAAATTACTAGCCACGGCCCGACAGGTGTCATAATACCAGTTTCGGCCATGGGAGGCGGTATGCGGGCAACATAACCACCAGCCAAACTGCAATACACGAATAACTCGCATGGCTTGTGGGCGTACTTGAACCTGATGTGTTTGATAGTTAGCTCTACCCACAGATCCGATCCGGTTTTCACCTGTTATCTACCAGAGCCCGTCTCTACCAAGCTGATGATAAAATGTAACATTAGCTAATTATATTATGTTTATTAAATTGCTTTCCTGAGGTAAATCTGACATATTTGTTCTCCAGCTATGTTATTGACCTCTGCACGCTGATTAAAAAAAATGATTGGTCGATATTATGTATGAGGAATACATTTTGGTAAGTTGTAGCCTACTGTATCTTTCAACAGTGTTCGTGTTTTTTTTACTATTAGCTAGTAGAGATGATCGGTTCACGTGCGCTAGGGATCTGTCGTGTAACATTTACAAGCGCCAAAACGGTATTTATTGTTTGAATTGCGTAATAAAATTGACAGAATCTGAGAGCTGAGATTTTTTTATATCATAACTAACCTGCTCTGTCTAGTCTGTCGGTCTCCGTGTCCTCTTTGCTTTGCGATTTTTCTGTGCGTGACAAAATTGATGTGTGGCGTGACTGAGAGCGTGTGAAAAGTGTCAATTGTGTGTGTCTCACGGTGAATTCGTGAGAGTTTGGCAGCTCTGAATGGCGCTAGCTTGGTCAACATCAGCGAATGCTGTCTGTCAAATTAATGTAATTCAAACTAGCAATAAAAATGTAATATGAACAAAATATGAACATATTCACTGGTAAAGGTGAAGGGGAGTAGCTTGAAGATGTCATATTTAAAAATCACTTGACATCAACCAACGTTCCTCTGGAGTCAAAACGTCCTCTATTAGCAGTTGGCTCGGCTTCGGCTATGGCTCTAGGGTCGTTGTGAAGGTAGGGGCGGAGCATAGAAACTGTGCCGTTTTTCGTTTGTTACTCTAGAGTAGACCAACTCACTTTCCGGAGATATACTGCCCCCATCTGGTATGGAATGTGGAGTATGAATTGATTTTTTGGCGGACATGACACAAGGCACCTTTAATGTAGTTACCTAGTTAGTTCCCGACTAATGAATTGGGGTCTCATCTGAGAGCCCAATCACCTTCGAGTGTAAACAAAACAAGCCAACAGACATTGGCAAGCGAGAATTGCATTGCGAACCATGCCACACGGAGCGGGTGTATAAGGAAGCACGCTGCACATGCTCATTTAAGCTTCCGCTTCTGAGCCGAGCGTTTCATTGTCGATTCTGCTCTGCAATCATCAACAAGTGCTGACAGACCAGGAAGTAGTGTTTGTGTGACGGCTTGTCAGCGGTGGTCGCTATTTAAACTGCATTCAAGGTTCCAACCACTCCATTTAGGGACCAGGGGTTACATAAGTATGGAGGGATTATTGGGTCAGATTGAAAACTAAAAGTCTAAAACTAAAAGTCTTAAACGAAAACTAAAAGTCTAAATCTGAAACTAAAAGTCTAAGTTGAAAATGAATTTGGTATTTATGATTGGGCACTTGGTATTTAGGATAGGGCATTTTGTATTTAGGATTAGGAATTTTGTATTTAGGATTGGGTATTTAGTCATTTAGCGATTTAGGATTGGGAATTTGGGGATTTAGCATTGGGCATTTGAGGATTGAGGATTGAGGAGTGTATGCAAATAAGGAGGTGTGGGCCAAATACTGGAGGCTGGGTTTGAAATGGCTGGTGCGTAGAGGCACCTTATGGACAGCAGAGGGAGCTCCCAGTGCTAAGGAGCACACTGTAATGAAACCAAACAGAGCGAGTGAGCAGGGCTGGAGCGAGGACTGTACTTTATAATGTGATAACTTCAACTTCCAGCACCTGTCTCAACAAAGATGCTAGCTTTGGCTTTGCCATTGTTAATGTGGCAGCCAACGTGGATGGCAGAGCACGACAACTTTCACTTTGAAGAGGACGCTCTGCCAGTGTGCTCCTTAGCACTGGGAGCTCCCTCTGCTGTCCATAAGGTGCCTCTGCGCACCAGCCATTTCAAACCCAGTTTCCAGTATTTGGCCCACGCCTCCTTATTTGCATACACTCCTCAATCCGCAAATCCCCAAATTCCCAATCCTAAATGGCTAAATGACTAAATGCCCAATCCTAAATACAAAATGCCCTATCCTAAATACCAAATTCATTTTCGACTTAGACTTTTAGTTTTCGACTTAGACTTTTAGTTTCAGATTTAGACTTTTAGTTTTCGTTTAAGACTTTTAGTTTTAGACTAAACTAATCCCTCCATACATAAGTAACTTAGACATTATCTTTGTAAAGTAAACTATTTTGACCTTCTTCGTCAACCTTCTTCATCTTCAGACCCATAATGTGATAGTACTATAATATAATTAAACCATAATATAATGGAACTAATTGAGCTACGATTATGTGAATAACATTTTAATTTGATGAGAATTTTTTTACGAACTCTTTATTTTGTTTTTGGGGTGTACAAGACAAGGTTATTTGTAAAACTATTGGTCAAAAAACATTTTCATAAACTGAAATAACACAGAAATTTCAACAAATGAAAAACTAAAACTAAACGAAACTAACAACAGTTACTGAAAAACTAACTGCATTGAAATAATGATTTGCAAAAATAAATAATCGGTTTCGTAATTAATAAGCTTGTCAGAGTATAAGTAGGCTATACTAAATGTCTTGTCTGAATAGAACATTTGAATATGAATATAACTGTGAGTATATATATATGATTTTATAATATGCAATAGACAAATCATAAATGGATCAATACAAGAATAATGTTTGATAGGATTAATCATAGAAATAACCTTAAAGAATAATCGTAATAATCATACTGTTGTGAATCACCAGTCTCAGAATGATCCATTTGCAGCGTGAGTTTATTTAACCCTCTGGGGTCCAAGGTGTTTTTGGGGTCCTTGAGATGTTTTGACATGCCCTGACATTTGTGCTTTTTTCAGTTGCTTATAAACATATTAATAGCAAAGGTGTAATTACACTCTATTTAGCACAAACAGGGCTACCATAATATGTGAGCAAAATGTATGTACATGTTTGCATTTTTGAGAGAATATTGTTTATGCATGGTTATTGAAAAAACTAAAATTTAAAGTGTCTGAAATAAGGCCACAAAACACATACTAAATATGTGTCCACAAGACTTTTGACTAATGGGTGTTGTTGCCTAGAGTTTTTGCTTCAAAATGATCTGAAAATCATCCTGCCTAATCATTTACACAAAACAATACATTGATTTAAATTTTATAAGACACCTTTTGTTTGGAAAGGCAATATGCGTGGAGGCGTGTTCACACCTGAGAAGACAAAGGTCGGATAATGTGCCACATACATAATGAGCTGCATATTAATTAGCCTTTCACACAGGTGTGTCACAGGGTCCCAAAGAATGCAAGGACAAAATAAATGATCTATATATACATATTTTACAATTAGAAATTGTAACCAATTACAAATAGGTTACAATTACAACAACAATTACAATTTTAACAATATTTCAAGTGTATTCTTTCTTTGTAAAAAGTATACATTTTATCATACGTATTAAAAAAGGTAAGGATTCATTAATTAGAATATTGGAACAAACACTATAATAACATCTTAGTTGATAATTCAATATACCTACTTTATTTTTGACAAAACATCATACTATAGTATATTTAACATATGAGCAGAAATTGGTGAACAAAAGCTTAACTATTTAATGTGACAGTAGTCTTTTTTTACAGTCAAAACTGTATAATCTATCCAAAACTAATCACAAAATCTTGTCTAAACATTGATATTTAGTCTATAACATATTGTGTATGATATATTAGCATATACATGTTAATTTGCAGTTTGTTGCTTATACAGACATTTTATTTCAACATATTTCAGTCTATTTTTACTCATCTTAGTAGGCTATACCAATACAGTTTGGATGTGTTCATGTAAAAATAACGTTTACTAATGTAGGTGCGAGAGTGAATGAACGGCACAGTGCTGTTCATTCATCATTTAGCCTACACACAGACACACAATTCATATTTAAACAGTCTTTTTGCGGTGTACAGACACTATTCAATATCACGATTAGAAAAAAGCACTTAAGAATAAATGACTTACTACATCAGCTGGATCCGTTGCTCCTCGAAGTGAAACTACCAGCACTTCTGGTACATTTTCCAGGGTTATTAGATAGTATTATTCCTCACAGGTAGCAAGACGAGGTAAAGTACAAGTTTTTATTAAACATGATGTGTTTTATAAACCAGCTGGTGGGCGTTGGCATGTTTGAATGGCTTGCCTTAGATCATTTGCGTTTGAATACCGCGCGCTCTCCGTGGGCGTGTCACATTAGCAGAATAATGAGCTGAGAGAACGATAATGAGATCGGCTGACCCCTCTCTCTTTTTTTTATAGATTACATAAACAGAGAATATTTATTTTAGTTTTGAATTAGATATTTTAAAAGTACAAACTTAAATGATTATAAAGATATATTGCTCATGCTTGGGTGAATAGTATTCGCTGAGTTTTGTTTAAGTTTAGAGACCGTGCTCCAGAAAAAAGGTTAACGGAGATGGAGAGACAGAAAGCACACCCTGTTTATTTTCTTTATTTTTACAAAAGCACAATGTTTTATTTCGATTGTAAGTGGACACATAAAAAAATAGACATTCAACAGTTTATTTTTTTATATTTCTTAAGTCTGAATGACCAAAAATTACAGAGTATTTTAAGTCTATTTTCCTGCTATGTGAAAAAAATCGAGCAAAATGCGCCGGTGCGTTTCTCGACCCCAGAGGGTTAAAGAATAGTCCAACAGGCAGAGGTCAAAGACAGTAAACTCAGCAGAGGAGGCAAGGCTTGATTGAGGTCTAATACCGGACAGAAGATCAGGGCAGGCAGAGAACAGGCAAAGTCCAAGAACCAGGCAGAGGTAGCGTAGGCAGGCAGCAGGCAAGGAGAAGTCAGAGGCAGGATGGGTCGAAAAAAGGTCAAGCAGTCACAGGGATTTAATGCTCAGTAGTGTCCACAAAAGCAAAACAAAACTTTGCACTGAGAGCTGTTCGCTGTGCAGTTAAATAGCTTGGTAGATAGGCTGCAGCTGGGCATGGTGATGCGAGTCATTAGGGGCTGCAGCTGGGCATGGTGATGAGAGTTATTAGAGAGGCTTATGGGGAATGTAGTGCGAGTGAAGATCAGTACTCGGGCGAGGGCGCTCTCTGCTGGCCAGAGAGAGAGGTTGCTGAGTCCGGGATTGTGACAGAGCCCCCTCCCTGCGAGCGACTCTTGGCGCGAGGAGCCTGACGGCATTGAGGTCTTCCACGTGGTCGTGGAGCAGGTTTAGTGGGATGAGCCAGGTGGAAGTCCAAGATGTCAGAAGCATCCACCCATGAGCGTTCCTCAGGGCCATATCCCTCCCAATGAACTAGGTACTGCAGGGAACTGCCCCGACGTCTGGAGTCCACAAGCTCTTGAACCTGATAGGCCTCCTCGCCTTCTACTAGAATGGGCTGGGGGCTCTGGGCGCAGGTTCTCCCCTCCTCCCTCTCGTTGGGACCATCGGCAGATTTGAGAAGTGAGACATGGAAGGTTGGAGCGAGACGGTACTGTTTTGGTAGATCTAGACGGTAAGAGACAGGAGTGATCTGTTGAGTGATTTTGAATGGACCTACGAACCTGGGACTGAGCTTTTTACAGGCGTAAAAAGGCGGGGACCTTTGTGGGTTCACCTGACCACAGGAAGAGAGGCGGTTGAAAGCCCAGGACGCACTGAAAGGGGGTCAGGCTGGTGGAGTGTTTCCGGATGGAATTCTGGGCGTACTCGGCCCAGATCAGGTAACGACTCCAATCCTGTTGGTGCTGATGGCAGCAGGAGCGCAGAAAACGGATCACTTCTTGGTTCATGCGCTCGGCCTGTCCGTTGGATTGCGGGTGATACCCTGACGAGAGGCTGATATTGACCTGAAGGGTCCTGAAGGAGGCTGACCATACCTGAGAGGTGAACTGGGGTCCTCGGTCGGAGACTATGTCTTCGGGTAAACCATAAAACCGGAACAGCTAGTTGCAGAGGTGTTCGGCGGTCTGCAGAGCTGAAGGGAGCTTTGCGAGGGGAATTAGACGACAGGCCTTGGAGAAACGGTCGATAACAGTGAGGATGGTGGTGTGCCCTTCAGAAACTGGAAGATCAGTAATGAAGTCTGTTCTCCAGTGGATCTGGGGATTGTGTTTGCGGAGCCATGGCAGGCCAAGGATCACTGGAGTGCGTGGACCGTGGAAGACATAGAATTAAATTACCTCGGAGTGGAGTGCCCCTGTCTGCAGCTGGAGTTCCTGGGTGAGGTGAGAGATCCGGCCAGTGCCTAATGGCCTTCCGTCGATGGTTTCGACTGCAAGGGAAGAGCAACGGATTAGAGAAATGTTGTGCAGGCGGGCAAAGTCTGTTGAAACAAAGTTGCCAGCGGCGCCAGAGTCCACCAGAGCTCTGGAGGGTATCCGCTTGCCGTTTGTCGTTATGACAATGGGCACGAACACAGACGAGGTGAGGCATGATGCTTCAACTTTTGGACTCACCGGACGAGAGGTGGTCGAGCGAGGTCTGGATGGGCTGGAGATGCGAAGATGGCCAGCCTCGCCGCAGTAAAGGCACAGGTGAAGTCGCAACCGTCGGTCTCTTTCCTCCATGGGCAAATGGTAGGCGTTGACCTGCATGGGTTTAGGTTCATCGGGGCGAACGGTAGTCGAGGCCCGAGTAGCTTGGACAGCTCGAGCAGCAGGGATGGCGCGGTGACCGGCTCGGCGAGATCGCATGAGGTTGTCTATTTGGATTGTGAGGTTGATGAACTGGTCGAGATCCCTGCCCTCATCACGACAGGCTAATTCTGACTGCAGATCGTGGTTCAGGCCTCTATGGAAAATAGTCTTGAGCGTGTCGTTGTTCCAGGAAGTCTGTGCGGCAAGGGTGCGATGCGAGAGAGCATACTCGGCAGCGATTGATCTTCCCTGCGTGAGCTCCAGCAAGCGATCGCTGGCGCTCTTTCCCTCCCTGGAATGCTCAAATACCTCCCTGAAGCATTGGAGAAACACAGAAAAGGAAGGAAAAGCTGAACCATCGGCTCTCCATACAGCCTTTATCCATTACAACGCTTTTCCCATCAGTAAAGAGCACACGAATGCAATTTTCCCTGTGTCCGTAGAATACAGAGCCGTCTGTTGCTCGATGTACAATGAGCAATGGAGAATAAAGCCCCTGCATTTGTCGTCAAACTTCTCCGGAAGCGTGAGACGAGGAGTCGCGGTGTGCGGGACCGGTGCAGGGCTGACAACAGCGGCGATTGTGGGGATGGTGGCTCCGATGACGAAGCTTGGAGACCTCGAACAACTTTGACCAGTTCGTCCATCAGTGAGGTGAGGTGACTCAGCTGATGGTGGGCAGCGATCTGATCAGCTTGGGCTGAATAGGCGGCAGACAAAGTTGACATCGCTGCTGGATCTGGTTGCGGCGAAGTTTTCGGTTGTGAATCACCAGTCTCAGAATGATCCATTTGCAGCGTGAGTTTATTTAAAGAATAGTCAAACAGGTAGAGGTCAAAGACAGCAAACTCAGCAGAGGAGGCAAGGCTTGATCGAGGTCTAATACCGGGCAGAAGATCAGGGCAGGCAGAGAACAAGCAAAGTCCGAGAACCAGGCAGAGGTAGCATAGGCAGGCAGCAGGCAAGGAGAAGTCAGAGGCAGGATGGGTCAAAAAACGGTCAGGCAGTCACAGGGATTTAACACTCAGTAGTGTCCACAAAAGCAAAACAAAACTTCGCACTGAGAGCTGTTCGCGGTGCAGTTAAATAGCTTGGTAGATAGGCTGCAGCTGGGCATGGTGATGCGAGTCATTAGGTGCTGCAGCTGGGCATGGTGATGAGAGTCATTAGAAAGGCTTATGGGGAATGTAGTGCGAGTGAAGATTGAATAATTTTAATATAATCATTTTATATAATAAATTTGCATTTGTTTGGTTCTTTGTTCATTCGCAAACAATTATTTTTATATTTATTATTAAGATATTTGCACAAGAGTTAACTGTAAACTGCAAACATTAAACTTTGCTGAAATTAAATGTCTATAAACTGTAAGTGTTCTGTTAACTATGCTAAACTATAATTACTAAAACTAAAACTGAAACTAGATATATAAAAACTAAATAGAAAATGTGTTCACAAAATAAAAACAAAAAAATAAAATTAATGAAAAACTAAACTGAAATATATTGGAAATTTGAAAATGATATTAAAATAAAAACTAATTTAAAACTGCAAAACTATAATAACCTTGGTACAAGAATATACATTCATGCTTGATTGTTCAAAAAACATTATTTTTCACATTCTTTACATTATTACAACACCTCTCTCCCCAGTCTGGCCCGAACACGCCGTTTAGTTCCGGTTTTGTTGAAGCCCCTCTTTCCGAAATGCGCTTGTCACGGTTTGCTAATTCATTGCTTGCTTCTCGTCTCGTGTAATTGTTGTTATGTGTGTGTGTGTGTGTATGTGTGTGGGCGTGACCCTAGCTTCCCACTGATCAGCAGCTCATTGTTCTCATTAGCGGCGCCAGCTGCAGCTCATCCACCACTCATCAGTTTTTCCTTAAATACTCACTGGTTTCTCTTCTCCATTGTCAGATCGTTGTTTGATGTCTCCCGTGCGGTGTGTTTCTCCAAGTTCCTGTCTTGTGTTCCTGTTCAGCGTTTCCTCGTGGAGTCTGTTTTGTGTCCTGGATATTCAGCACTTCTCATTCACTCACCGGGTTTCATCATCACCAGTTCCGTGTTGACCATCGAGGTCCCTGCGACACCTGCCATCACTCTTCACTCTGGACTTTGTTTGTATTTTGACCAATAAAGTGTTCTCTTGCATATTGCTTCCTGTCGTGCATCATGACAGAACGATCTGACCGATCGATGGAAGCAGCAAGCAGCCAGTCCTCGTCACTGGAGGAATTCGTTCATAGCAGCATCCGCCGTATGGACTCCCAGGAAAGAAATCTCAGCGACACGGGTTGCGCAGTCCAGGCTTTGGTGGCGCAGGTGTCCGAGCTCACCCAGCAAATTCAACTCCTGCGAGCTCCCACTGCGCCGCCCACACCAGCCATTCCCCCCACACCACCAGAGAACCCCTCCCAGTCGGAGCCACGCCTACCAGTTCCCGAGTCATATTCCGGTGAGCCCAATTTCTGTCAAGCCTTCTTAACTTGATGCGCCATGCATTTTTCCCTCCAACCCAGAACATTCAGATCAGAACAAGCCAAGGTCGCATTCACCCTGACGTTACTGACTGGGAGAGCGGCGCTATGGGGAACGGCGGTGTGGGAGAATCAAGACCCTTGCTGCGCCTCGTTCCAGACACTCGCCACGGAGATGAAGCAAGTCTTTGACCGGGCCGTTGCCGGGAGGGAGGCGGCCAGAGTACTGGCAGACCTCCGACAGGGTGAGAGAACCGTTTCTGATTTTTCCATCGAATTTAGAACGCTGGCAGCTGAGTGTCAATGGAACGAGGAGGCGCAGTGGGACATGTTCCTGCATGGGCTGGCTGACCGCGTCCAAAGGGAGATCTACGCGCTGGACCTCCCGACATCACTCAACGGGTTGATCGAACTGGCTCTGAGGGTAGATGCCCGACTGGCTCGAGTCGAGCGAAGAGTTCCGCCCAGTCGTGCGCATGGAGGAGTCGAGGGTCAACGGTTCAGCAGCGGGGACGCGGTCAGCCCCGTCTACGATCACGAGCCCATGCAGGTAGGGCGAGCTCGGCTTTCCCGGGAGGAGAAGGAAAGGCGGAGATCCCTGGGCCTCTGCCTCTATTGCGGAGGGGCTGGCCACTTTGCTTACAGCTGCCAGGTAAAAGGCCAAGCCCGATAGTAAGTATGAGGCTACTATCGGGTGGGATCTCCGCTGAGAAGACCTCATCTACATCGACTCTCCTTCCGGTAAGACTGAGATGGTCAACGAACTCCCACGACTGTCAAGCACTTCTGGACTCAGGGGCCGAAGGTAATTTCATGGACTATACGTTTGCGCACAAACTTCAAATACCCCTCATACCCCTCACACACAGGATTGCCGTTCATGCACTAAATGGTCAAGAGCTCACCACTATTTCTCTTACCACTGGAAATGTTACCCTTATCACGTCTGGCAACCACTCCGAAATCACCTCATTTTACATATTGGACTCACCTCTGGCACCTATTGTTCTCGGACATCCCTGGCTCATCAGACACAACCCTAGAGTGGACTGGCAACGGAGATCGGTCTTGGAGTGGAGCGAGGAGTGTCATAAGTCTTGTCTAGTGTCTGCCTGTCCGTCTGTTTCTATCTCTGTGTTTCAGGAGGAAGCAGTGGATTGGTCTAACGTGCCCGCGGAGTACCTCGACCTGAAGGAAGTGTTCAGTAAGTCTCGTGCTGCTTCTCTTCCTCCGCATCGTCCTTACGACTGTGCTATAGATTTACTGCCAGGTAAGTCTCCGCCTAAGGGCAAATTATATTCACTTTCTGTTCCAGAAAGGAAGGCTATGGAGAAATATATTTCTGATTCTCTAGCAACCAATTTCATCCGCCCTTCCTCTTCTCCAGCGGGGGCGGGGTTCTTTTTTGTGGGGAAGAAAGACGGTTCTCTGCGACCTTGCATTGATTACCGGGGGCTGAACAGCATCACGGTAAAGAATACTTATCCTTTGCCGTTGATGTCTTCAGCTTTCGAGAGGTTGCAGGGAGCATCAATCTTTACGAAACTGGATTTACGTAATGCTTATCATTTGGTTCGCATTAGGGAGGGGGATGAATGGAAGACTGCTTTTAATACCCCCAGGGGGCACTTTGAATACTTGGTCATGCCTTTCGGGTTGTCCAACTCCCCAGCGGTCTTCCAGGCCCTCGTCAATGACGTGCTGAGAGATATGGTCGACCAGTTCATATATGTCTACCTGGATGACATATTGATTTTTTCTTCTTCTCTCCAGGAACATGTGCAGCACGTCAGACGAGTGCTTCAGAGGTTGCTAGAGAATGGGCTTTTTGTCAAGGCGGAGAAATGCGTTTTTCATGCACAGTCTGTTCCTTTCCTAGGGTACATCATTTCGTCTGAGGGAGTGCGTATGGATCCTGAGAAGGTTAAGGCTGTGGTGGAATGGCCAAGCCCAGATTCCCGTAAGGCCCTACAGAGGTTTCTGGGGTTCGCCAATTTCTACCGGCGTTTTATTCGCAACTTCAGTCAACTAGTCGCACCTCTGACTGCCTTGACCTCCCCCAAAACTACGTTCAGGTGGTCAGACACAGCCGAGGCTATTTGCCAAACTCAAAGGCCGCTTTGTTTCAGCCCCCATCCTTATAGCCCCTGATCCTTCACGTCAGTTTGTGGTGGAGGTCGACGCGTCAGAGGTGGGGGTAGGTGCAGTGCTATCCCAATGCTCTTTGGCAGACGACAAGATGCATCCCTGCGCGTTTTTGTCTCACCGTTTATCCCCAGCCGAACGTAATTATGACATTGGTAACAGAGAGTTGTTGGCGGTCAAGCTAGCATTGGAGGAATGGCGTCACTGGTTAGAAGGGTCGGGGGTACCTTTTATCGTCTGGACTGATCATAAGAACCTGGAATACATTAGAACTGCCAAAAGATTGAACTCCAGGCAGGCTCGGTGGGCACTTTTTTTTGGTCGTTTTAATTTTTCTCTCTCGTACCGCCCGGGTTCCAAAAACATCAAACCCGATTCTTTATCACGCATTTTTGACCGTTCCGATCGCCCGTCTACTCCCGAGTGCATTTTACCTGAGACCCTATTTGTCTCCACACTCACATGGGAGGTCGAATCGAGGGTCAAGACGGCCTTAGAAGGGGTAACGCCTCCGCCCGGTTGCCCACCGAATCGTTTATTTGTGCCGGAGGGATTACGGTCTGACGTCATTCAGTGGGGACATTGTTCTAACGTGGCTTGTCATCCAGGAGTTAATCGCACCAGTTTTTTGGTCAAGCAACGATTCTGGTGGCCACTTATGGCTCGTGACATTCACAGTTTTGTTTTGGCTTGCTCGAGTTGTGCCACTGATAAGACTTCCAATCGACCCCCAGATGGGTTACTTCAACCGCTGCCGGTCCCTTCGAGACCCTGGTCCCATATCGCTCTAGATTTTATTACCGCCCTCCCACCCTCCCAGGGTAACACAGTCGTTTTAACTGTGGTGAACCGGTTCTCGAAGGCAGCCCATTTTATTCCCTTACCCAAATTACCCTCAGCTAAGGAGACAGCGTTGACAGTCGTAGATCACGTCTTTCGTTTACATGGCCTTTCCGATAGACGTGGTCTCCGACAGGGGACCCCAGTTTGTGTCCAAATTTTGGCGAGAATTCTGTAAATTACTGGGAGCGACTGTCAGTCTTTCCTCAGGGTTTCACCCCCAGAGCAATGGCCAAACTGAGAGAGCCAACCAAGATTTGGAGAGAGTGTTGCGATGTTTGGTTTCCAAGAATCCTTCCTCATGGAGCCAACAATTGTCTATGGTGGAGTACGCCCACAATGCGTTACCAGTGTCATTCACGGGCCTTTCTCCGTTTGAGTGTAGTTTAGGTTACCAGCCACCAATTTTTCCCAGTCTGGAATCCGAGGTCGCCGTCCCCTCCGCTCACGCCTTCGTCCAGAGGTGTCACCGCACTTGGACTAGAGCCCGTGAGACTCTACTCCAGGTGGGGGCGCGCACCAAGGCTAAAGCCGATTGCCACCGGTCTAAGCCTCCCGTATATGTCGTCGGTCAAAAAGTGTGGCTTTCAACTAAGAACATTCCTCTCCGCTCTGTGTCTAATAAACTGGCTCCCAAATTTATTGGCCCATTCACTGTCACCAAGATCATTAGTCCGGTGGCAGTCCGCCTAAACCTGCCTCCAGTGTACAGGAGGATTCATCCCGTCTTCCACGTATCCAAGATCAAACCCGTGTTTCATTCTCGTATTAATCCACCAGTCCCGGGTTCCCCCCCCGCCGCGACTCGTAGATGGGGAAACCACATATTCGGTCAATCGCGTTCTGGACTCTAGGCGGAGGGGACGCGGATTCCAGTACCTGGTGGACTGGGAGGGTTACGGTCCGGAGGAGAGAAGTTGGGTACCTTCTCGAGACATCCTGGATCACTCTCTTATCGATGATTACAATCGACAGGTAAGGGAGTCTGGGAACGCCAGGAGGCGTTCCTAGGTGGGGGGGGTACTGTCACGGTTTGCTAATTCATTGCTTGCTTCTCGTCTCGTGTAATTGTTGTTATGTGTGTGTGTATGTGTGTGGGCGTGACCCTAGCTTCCCGCTCATTGTTCTCATTAGCGGTGCCAGCTGCAGCTCATCCACCACTCATCAGTTTTTCCTTAAATACTCACTGGTTTCTCTTCTCCATTGTCAGATCGTTGTTTGATGTCTCCCGTGCGGTGTGTCTCTCCAAGTTCCTGTCTTGTGTTCCTGTTCAGCGTTTCCTCGTGGAGTCTGTTTTGTGTCCTGGATATTCAGCACTTCTCATTCACTCACCGGGTTTCATCATCACCAGTTCCGTGTTGACCATCGAGGTCCCTGCGCCACCTGCCATCACTCTTCACTCTGGACTTTGTTTGTATTCTGACCAATAAAGTGTTCTCTTGCATATTGCTTCCTGTCGTGCATCATGACAGCGCTGTAATTGGTTAGCTGGCCCAGTTTGTTGTGATTAGCACTGTGACTCATGTCCCTTACCATAACCGCAAGGCACGTTCTCCTCTCAGATGTAAATATTCAAGGATAGCTTCAATTTCAAAACAAGTCAAGCCTGATTCAGACTTAAACATGTTCAAAAACAAGAGGTTTAATCGTCCAGCACGGATTTCAGGCATGGACTTTGCAAGCACGGATTTCACAGGATGTTTCAGAGTGGTATGTTTGTTTTTTTTTGTAATTTTTTTATACATTTTAGATACGATGTTATACACCATTTAATCATATTATTTGTCAGAAACTATGGAAATACAAACAGTAATCGATCACAAAACCATGGTTAATTTTCTTAAGGGGCGGTGAACAGTCTTATAAAAGCGAGAGCTTACAGTAAATACTATATCAACACTAATATTGGCTTGCAGGTGAGCAGAGGCAAAGCTTTGCCCTTTGTTTGAATCGTAGCAGCAACATAAAACTTATAATTGGAACTATTAATGGAGAACGCAACTACAAATAATAAGACATACTTACAAGTTGTGATCCACAAACAACAGATTCTCCCTTCAGAAGAGGCTTTTGTGCGTAGCCTGCATCGTGGTTCTGGAAGCAGCTGTTCTCCGTCAAATGTGCAGTGCACACAGATAAACGTTAGGATTAAAATGTTCAGGAACAGTGTTTAAAATAAATTCAAACCACTTTAAGTTCATCAGCCTTTGGAAGGTCAAACAAATGAGTTTTGGAAATGGGGTGTACAAAACAGAATCTCACTGACATAGCGACAACATAGTTTTCTCTAATGCAGCTCATCCAGACCTTGCTTAATTTTTTTTGCTTATTCTGTGGGCGGAGATTAAACGAGGAACATTATGACTTCACAAAGCCCAGAAAAAAATGTGTTGTAGTCCAAATGAGCAGTTCATTGCAGTTCTTGGAAAGTGGATTCTGTTAAATAAAAAATCTCCCCTTGGAGTGGATTTTGAGCTATGTAACCTTGCAGATCTTTTTATGCCCAAACAGCACACTAACTAAAGTTGTAAACCCATTTAAAGTTTATTTATTTTGGTATATTTTTGGTAAAAAGTTATTGGTTGCTTCAAGGTTTGTAACCCTATTGCATTGACTTGATGTGAAGCATTATGAAAAATGAGATAACCTACTGTATTTCATATGCTTTAAAACATACTGTTACTGTGATAATTTCTCATAAAAAAAACATCTGAAATGTAAATCTAAGTTTGCTCTCCATTTAATCCCAATGATTTCTAGAAGAAACATTTGAGATGAACGAGATATTGTTCTCTACTATGAGATGTGTATTTTATGTGTTTACTATGTGTATTTTTACTGATGGGTTATTGAATCCTTTTGTGTTTATCTGTCAAACTGTCAAATGTTGAACGATCTTTGCTATTGTCAGGTTTGTGTAACCGTGAAACCATTCAAATCTATCTATTTATTTTCTCACTCTTGCTTCGTGTGTATGTGCCACACACAGTGCACACAAACATACACTTTGACGTGCCCGTGGGACTAGAGGTTTCCAAGGCTTCAGCCTTACAAATGGCTGAAGATTAATTGGCATTTTAACGGTTGCTCTGATTTGAGATGTGCCCACACAACAGCTTGCTCAAGGAATTTCTCCAACATCTGTTTTTGAATCAATGAGTAAGCTCCTTATTAAGAGATGCACGTTGAGGAGATCACCGCCCATCTGTTCGGAAGCAAGCATCTATCCTGTACACACAGAGTCTGACTGCTTTACTTACACAGCTCACTGTAAATTGTCTTTCTCACAAGTGTGCAAAACACATGATGTCTGACACATTACTGACATGTCTTCTGAAAGGATGGGCCTGGACTATCGTCAAGCAGGTTGATGGGAGGCTGGGATTCCCTCAGGCAGAAACTGTCACCAGAAACTGTATCAAAGCCTCACACAAACATGACATACTGCATTTTTATTTAACCTGCAAGTCACCATGAAATCAAAATGGAAAATTCTTGTTTTGTTTTGTTCTGTTTTGTTATATGGAATATTGCAATGTTTATTATAAATGATTAATCCATGCACATCATAAAAAAGTTCTATCATGACCAACATGCTTTTTCTGCAAAGGATGCAGTGTACCTCCGTAACACCACAGGAGGAGGGAACAAATTAATTCCAGGTGTGATAGTAAAGCAAACCGGGCCAGTGTCTTACAAGGTTCAGGGACAAGACACAGATGTCCCTTTCAGGAGACATGGCGACCAGTTGAGAACCCGACCCGAATAGTTGAAACCCGACCCGGGTTGTAGAGGATGAGCTTGTTAAAGAGACTGACTGTTCAGGGACTGACACTCTGATTCAACCCTGTGCACCAGAGGAGGGAAAACAAGCAGTTCCTGAGCCTTCTCAAGAGTCCACGCCGCTCATCCACAAGTAGAAAACCACCAAAACGTTTTGACCTGTAGTACATAAAACATACACGCATTGCAACAGAACTACGGTATATGACTGTTATGGTCTTATATATAAATACAATGCTTATTTTGTTCTCTGATGTTGTTTTTTGAAGAAAAAAAGGAACTGTTATGTTGCTGTTAAAAGCCAATAATGTTTTGTGCCATGCGCGGGTTTCGGGGTGAATCTGAATGTACCTTTGTTTAAAAAGGGGGGTAATGTGATGTATTTTATGCTTGCAAGTTTTTCATTTGAGACAGTAGAGGTTCCATACCTATAGTACTGGGAATGTTGGGGAATGTTCGGGGGCGCGAGTTTGCGCAGATTAAAAAATACAATACAGTAAAGTTCAAACCTCTAAAATTTATCCAGAATGCTGCAGCCAGAGTGGTCTTTAATGAGCCGAAGAGAGCAAACGTCACTCCTCTCCTCACAAAATTGCACTGGTTGCCAGTTGCCGCTCGCATTAAATTCAAGTCACTGACGTTTGCCTACAGAACAACCACTGGCACTGCTCCCTCTTACCTAAACTCATTACTTCAGACTTATGTGCCATCCAGAAACTTGCACTCTGCTAGCGAATGTCGTCTTGTGGTACCATCTCAAAGAGGCACAAAATCTGTTTCTCTGACCTTTACCATGACTGTTCCCTGTTGGTGGAATGATCTGCCTAACTCAACCAGAGCTTCTGAGTCAGTAGCCACTTTCAAGAAACTGCTGAAGACATATCTTTTTCGGCAGCACTTGATCCAGTAATACTAACACTTTCTCTTCTCTTCCATTCTACTATTTAAAAAAAAAAACTGCGTTAAATTAAACTGAGAGGGGTCATAGCACTTACGTATTGTTGTCCTACTGTTAGTTTAACTGCTTCTATTGTTCTCATTTGTAAGTCGCTTTTGATAAAAGCGTCTGCTAAATGAATAAATGTAAATCTAAATGTAAAGTTGTGGTTAAAGGACATTCCGTCTCACGTGTATTCTTTTGAATTGATACTTAACAGCCCTGTTTTCTCGTTTTTTAGCATAGTTACCAATTGGATGGGGGCAGAGCCTGATTATTTCTTACATCTATTTATTTAAGAACTGCTGGTGGCACTTCACCTTGGCCTACCTCAGGAAGCCTGTTGTTGGTGGTTTTGGAGTTTGTTTTACCTTTTCTTTTGTACAGGATGGTGAGTTTTGTCTGTTTAGTTATATTAGATTAGAGGGAAAGCAATATTATGGAGGGATTATTGGGTCAGATAGAAAACGAAAAGTCTAAAACGTAAAGTCTTAAACAAAAACTAAAAGTCTAAATCTGAAACTAAAAGTCTATGTCGAAAATTAATTTTGTATTTAGGATTAGGTATTTTCTATTTATGATTGTGCTCTTTGATACCAATCTTTCATTTGAAAGTCACGTATACAGGTCCTTCTCAAAAAATTAGCATATTGTAATAAAGTTCATTATTTTCCATAATGTAATGATAAAAATTAAACTTTCATATATTTTAGATTCATTGCACACCAACTGAAATATTTCAGGTCTTTTATTGTTTTAATACTGATGATTTTGGCATACAGCTCATAAAAACCCAAAATTCCTGTCTCAAAAAATTAGCATATCATGAAAAGGGTCTCCAAACGAGCTATTAACTTAATCATCTGAATCAACTAATTAACTCTAAACACCTGCAAAAGATTCCTGAGGCTTTTAAAAACTCCCAGCCTGTTTCATTACTCAAAATGCAATCATGGGTAAGACTGACGACCTGACTGCTGTCCAGAAGGCCATCATTGACACCCTCAAGCAAAAGGGTAAGACACAGAAAGAAATTTCTGAACAAATAGGCTGTTCCCAGAGTGCTGTATCAAGGCACCTCAGTGCGAAGTCTGTGGGAAGGAAAAAGTGTGGCAAAAAACGCTGCACAACGAGAAGAGGTGACCGGACCCTGAGGAAGATTGTGGAGAAGGACCGATTCCAGACCTTGGGCAACCTGCGGAAGCAGTGGACTGAGTCTGGAGTAGAAACATCCAGAGCCACCGTGCACAGGCGTGTGCAGGAAATGGGCTACAGGTGCCGCAATCCCCAGGTCAAGCCACTTTTGAACCAGAAACAGCGGCAGAAGCGCCTGACCTGGGCTACAGAGAAGCAGCACTGGACTGTTGCTCAGTTTTGCATGTCATTCAGAAATCAAGGTGCCAGAGTCCGGAGGAAGACTGGGGAGAAGGAAATGCCAAAATGCCTGAAGTCCAGTGTCAAGTACCCACAGTCAGTGATGGTCTGGGGTGCCATGTCAGCTGCTGGTGTTGGTGCACTGTGTTTTATCAAGAGCAGGGTCAATGCAGCTAGCTATCAGGAGATTTTGGAGCACTTCATGCTTCCATCTACTGAAAAGCTTTATGAAGATGAAGATTTCATTTTTCAGCACGACCTGGCACCTGCTCACAGTGCCAAAACCACTGGTAAATGGTTTACTGACCATGGTATTACTGTGCTCAATTGGCCTGCCAACTCTCCTTATCTGAACCCCATAGAGAATCTGTGGGATATTGTGAAGAGAAAGTTGAGAGACGGGATGAGCTTAAGGCTGCTATCGAAGCATCCTGGGCCTCCATAACACCTCAGCAGTGCCACAGGCTGATTGCCTCCATGCCACGCCACACTGAAGCAGTCATTTCTGCAAAAGGATTCCCGACCAAGTATTGACTATTGAGTGCATAACTGAACATAATTATTTGAAGGTTGACTTTTTTTTTGTATTAAAAACACTTCTTTTATTGGTCGGATGAAATATGCTAATTTTTTTAAACAGGAATTTTGGGTTTTCATGAGCTGTATGCCAAAATCATCAGTATTAAAACAATAAAAGACCTGAAATATTTCAGTTGGTGTGCAATGAATCTAAAATATATGAAAGTTTAATTTTTATCATTACATTATGGAAAATAATTAACTTTATCACAATATGCTAATTTTTTGAGAAGGACCTGTATATAATGAATATACCTGGAAGACCCGTAGCTGCGCGGGATGTGGAAGCGCGCAAAAGTTCCAGAAATGTACAAAAAGTGCCCTGGCCTTGAATGACAAGGTAAGGAAAATAAGACTAAATCAAAATTAAATAACCAAGACTAGGTTGACCATGTGATTTTTCTCAGGAGATGTTTTGAGCATTTTACTTCAGACACCGGATTATCAGCAACTGCCAAGAGAACTGCAAGCTGGCTACTCAAAATAAACTAGCAACATATTCAGTCAGCATATTTGTATTTGGTCTGTGAATTACAGAAATATAAGACTTGCTAGACCTACATTTAGCTACCAAGCAACCTTTCCACAAGGATAGATTGATTTTATTTTTGTGACTTGTGCATATCTTGATGAGAAATGATGCAGAGTAGGATGAGTGTGTGTGTGTTGTAGTAGTAAAGAGAGAGAATGAGAGAAGGAAGTGTGTGTGAGGTGGACCTGGTCACCACAGACCCAAATCTTCTCAGCTGTTGCTACTGTCATATGCTGCACTGTCTCGTCATGTGGCACATTATGTTTGGCACATTGCATGGGTCACTATATATCATAACAAGGTAATACAATGTGTAATCAAGTGATGACTGATTAACAGTAATGTAAATGCTAAATGTCCTAATACCTGTTGCTACTACAACAATGCAAATATATACTCTTAACCTTGCAGTTTTTCACATATCATGTAATACTCAATTTCTCCATTTCTTTGCACAAAACTCTCCAGAAAGTGCTATTTAATGGTTTATTTTTCAAAAAAAAAAAATCCCCCGGTGGTGGAGGGGCATGCCCCCAGGCCCCCTTAGGGAGAGCACCGCCACATAATAAATCCCAATTTAACCCCTGCATATATCCATATATATATTAAAGATATATCGGTAACACTTTATAATAACTGCACACTATAAATCATTAGTTAAGCATTAGTAAACAGTCAATTAATAATTTATAAAGCATTAATAGACATTGATAAGCGGTTTATAAATACAGCTATACATTTTTTAATCTTGATTTTTAAGCATATCTATAATGTGTTTAATAATTGTATTTTCATACTTTATTAATGGTCAATTTATAATTTCTAAATGAAGTATCTCATTATTTACAAACCAGTTATTTAGGAGTTGTCAGTGGTTAAAAAGATCACTTTGAAAGTGTAAGGACATGATTAATAATAGAAAATTAGATATTAAAAAAGAACTCAAATGTATGCTGCCAAAGGAAAAATGCAGTAACTACACCAACACTGGAACTGACATCAATAGTTTCAGATGTTTCATTGACATCAGTTTTTCCATTCAGGATAGATCTAATACATCTGATTTTATTCAGAATCAATGTAAACAAAAGTGTATATTGTGCCTTTTTATTGAGCTCCTAAAGGGACATGGTGGGAAAAAGAAGGAGATGGGAGGAAAAATTATTTGACAATGATGGGACAACAGCGAGAACCAGACTGTTGTGAGGGTGATGCAGGTTGATATAGGCTGTGTGTAGGGAATCAGTATCTGGTGATGATCAGTAGCAGGTGTGGTAATGGCTGGCTGAGTGCAGGTGGGGACCAGAAGGGATGCTGCGAAGTATAGTGCAGACAGGTTACAGTGTTGGTGACTGAGCTGTTGACTGTGACAGTACTTTCCCCTCCCGGAAAGCGAAACCTCGTGCAACAAATGGTCCAGTGGGAAGGATTATGATCCATGGTGGAGCAGATGGAGGGAGGAGCCATGGAGGCTGAAGGGCTGTGACGGAGGCGGAACCGGTGGGAGAGGATGACAGGGTGGAGACGGAGGCCTGACGGTCCATGGTGAAACTGAGGATTCAGAGGGACTTGGGGAAGCCGATGGCTCTGGCAGCTGAGGTGAAAGTGGAGACAGAGTGATAGAGGACCGAGGAGGAGCTGAAGCGAGTGAGGAGTCCAATGGAGCCGGGGGGACGAGGCGGAGCCAGAGGAGTGCAGTCCAGAGGTGAGGGCAGGTCGGCGAACGACCATGGCGGATCCGGGGGACGAGGGAGCCTGGTGGAGCTGGAGCACTGATGGGCCACGGTGGAGACGAGGGAGGTAGGAGCCAAGGACGAGTCAGAGGACAGATGGGCCGATGTAGAATCCTGGCCTCGGCGGGCAGAGTGGAAACCCTGAGGGCTGGTAGTCCCACAGCGGCGACCCTCTTGAGAGGCGTCTCTGGAGTGGAGGCGGCAATCTTACGAGACTCTGGAAGGGTGGTCTCGGCGGGACGAGACTCTGGACGTGTGGAGGTGCAGGGAATCAGTATCTGGTGATGATCATCAGCAGGTGTGGTGATGGCTGACTGAGTGCAGGTGGGGACCAGAAAGGATGCTGGTAAGTGTAGTGCAGACAGGTTACAGAGTTGGTGACTGAGCTGGTGACTGTGACAAATTCAATAATAGGATGGTTTTGATTTCATGATGACTTTACTGTGACCCTTTAATGTTAAACACTGTGGCGAGCAGGACGAGTCCGAGGGACGTGAGAGAACGGCACGAGGCCGGTGGCGTGAGTGATAATGAACGTCACCTGTGAGACGCACCGGTCTCGCATCTCTGACGGAGGAGCGGAAGCATAAAAGGAGGACCAACGATGCTGAAGATCGGGAGAGGAACAGGCCTGAATTTATGTTGTGTTTTATTTCTGTTCTGTGTAGCCAGCAGTCGTCCGTGAGGGGCTGCTGGCAGTTACTTTTGTTTTTGTATTTCTTTTATTTGATAATTAAAATTGTTTGAATGTTCGCCGGTTCCCTCCTCCTCCTCACAACTTTGAACTTTTTCACAAGCACCTTCTAAAATGGATAAAAGACAGAAATTAATATTTACTGGTGCATTCATGCAAGCTGAAAGGAAGATTCAGACCGACGGATGCGAGAGACTGTGTACACTTCAATAGGAATATTTATATTATAAAATCAAATGCTTTTGATGTGGACAAATCATTGCAGCACACTCTGCATTTACTGGATTTAGGAAGGAGCTGCAAAAAGAACAAGGAGACCAGATAAATTAGATTATACACAATGACTATTATAATGCACAAATATATAATCTTGTATCTGCTATGATGCATGCCGGACTCACATTTACAATCTCAATTTAGGAAAGTAGTGTACAGACAAAAATCTCAGAGGACCTGCTTTTTTTAACTAAAGGTTGGCAAATCACACTCTCAGGGTTACTGATTCAGCACTTTCGGGAAACTCTCATAAATTAATTTCACAGCTTAATTCTACACATGAATGCCAAAAAGTCCATTGAGTGGGAATTGTTTCGCTTTCCCCCGTAAATCTTCCATAAGCTACTCTGCATCGTTTCATTCTGCTGGTAATATTTAGCACTGGGTGTTGTTGGGAGTAAGTTTGTAGGGTTGAGTAATAGAAAAGCAAATGGTGTTCAACTGAAATTAATTGTTCAATTAAAAGAACCAGCAAAGCATGTGATGTATCTTACATGAGTGTTCCTAAACCAATGAGACTTGTGCATGTGCTCAAAAACTAGTTCCAAATGCTTCTATTTAAATAATAATGAGGCTGTGGGAAAGAAATATATTGCATCAAAAAATATGATGTTAGATATTACAATATACTGTAGGCTACTATAATCTGTTGAACTGATTGAACTGTCTATAGCCACGTCTCCACCGCAGGAACTTTCCCCAGGAACTAGGAACATTGGGGTGGTACTCGGTGTGTTTACACTGCAGGAACCAGGGTCTAAATGAAGTTCCGGGTAAATATTTCCCCCTCCGAAAGTCCCTGCTGGCGAGGAAGTACTTTTTCCAAAGTTTAGGAACTGAACATGCTGATTGGTTGAGTTCACGCTGCATTTCGATTGGTTGACTCCACGCAGCGTTTTATTTTAACCATCCTTTTAAAAAATCTATTGCGGTTCGTGGCTTCGTGCAGTAAGAGTTGTCTGTCTGCAAATATGGAATTTAATAAAAAATATGACCGCTGGACCGACGACGAGGTCCAGGCTTTATTAAGCGCATTAGCGGAAGAGGAAACGGCAATCCGCAATGAAAAGGTTTACTTGAAAATATCGAGTCGGTTATGCGAGCTGAGCATTGTGAAAACAGTGCAGAGAGAAGTTAAAAAGATTAAAACAAGATTACAAGAAATTAAAGGATCACAACAATAGAAGCGGTTCTGATCAGCTTAACAACAAGTGGTTTGACCGCCTGGATGCGTTGTTGGGACACAGGCTGGCCTTTTCTGGAGCAGCGGTGACAAAAGACTCAGCAATTGCGTTGTTGGAATACATTCAGGAATCTGAGGACCAGTTGGTTGAAGGTAAAAAATATCACATCTACATGATATCGTCTTAAACTCGTTGCAGTGATAAAACAAACTAACTTTTTTCAACGTGTTTTTTTACAGATGAAATGAATGGCCCAAATGATTTACAGGCAACGGAGACCAGCATGTTTTCCCCTGCAATCACCAGTAGCCCTCGTTCCATGTCTCCCGCCGAAAGGCACACACGCCGAGGTATAAAACCACGTTGTCTGTTATACAAAAACAAAAATTATACTTCAAAACTGACCTAATTGTTTACCTAATGGCTTTGGGTCATTGTGTTATTTTTTTATTGCAAACTTAAATGGCCCATGATAAAAAATATGGAGCATGATTGCCCAACACATAGTTTAAAATTAAGATTTGTAGTGAAAACTTAAAATACATATTTTATGGTTTTATTGTTTCAGGGTGGGCTTGTGTATTTATTGACATGTGTTTCTTCACTTAGGGAAGAGGACAAGGGATTGTGACTTCCTTGATGTGCTGAGGAACATGGAAGATGCTAACCGGGCCACCCTTCAGCTTGAATAAGAACAGCAAGACAAATATATGCAGCTGTTACTTGAGAGTCAGGAAAGAGAGATGAGAAAGCATGAGTTGGCATTCTTGCAGTTGAAAGCTGAAGGCAGCAGAGGGACTTTCAGGCTGGGTTTCTGTCTGTTCTTGGACAGTTTGCCCAGTCATTCAAAAAGTTGCCACAATGCCCAGCCACTTGACTGAACACTGTCTCTGAGTTTGCACTTAAATTGCACATTTGTATTTTATTTTTTTTCTTTGCACAATTAGCATTTATAATTTGTATAAATTGTTTGCATTTCTGTCCAGTTGTTCAAAAATACATTTGTATTTGTTTTTCTTTGCACATTAATGTTTTACTGTTCTTGTAATTTAGTGCCCTTTGCACAATTTGATTTCATATATTTTGTAAGTAGTACTTACCTTTGTGTTAAATAAAGTTTGTAAAATGTCACTTTCTTGAGATCAAATGCCTTTTCATTTCCATGTTAATTTTAGCCCTTACAGTAAGGTTTGAAGTGCTGGTTAGATGTTAAAACATTTCACTCAAACTATATCGTTAAGTATACTACAATATATAGTACAACATGTAAAAAGCGTTACCAGATTCTAATAATATTCACAATGCTCTGAGGAAGTAGTGACTGGCAATGTATACATTAAACACCAATAAGCTCAGTATTTCACCAGGTGAAAGTGCACAGGTTAAAATAAGAAAAGTGTAGGTAATTTGTTTAACAACATGATAAGTCACTTATGAAAGTACATTTTATATTATGACAGAGCCAAATATAAAATAATAACTACATATAACAATTGTAGCTTTATTATTTTTCTATATTCACTGACTCAAGTGTCAGCTTTCTGAAGATACTTGAACATTTGAACAAGGACAAATGAGCAGCAATCATTTTATTTCAGGCATATAATTTATGCTCTCTCTGTACAAATTGGGGGTGATAACAGAATAAATGAAAACCAAAGCATGATTCAGAAGTAATCATTTTTATTTACAAAAAGAAAGTGTTACACAGCAAAAACAATGTACTGTACAACAGGTGTATACAGCATAAAAAAGCACATGGCAGCCTCTGAAGGTTATTTTTCCCTCACACAAAAAAAAAAAGAAAAAAAGTTTCTGGTCTGTATCCAGTGATGCTGCAGAGGTTATGCAGAACACAACATGCTATCACCAGGGATTTTACCTTGTGTTTATTGCAGTCATTTCGTTTTAGCAAACACCTCCATCTGCCCTTTAGTCTGCCAAAAGCATTCTCAACCACCACCCTGGCTCTGCTTGTTTTCTGGTTGTACACAAGTCGTCCGTTGTCGGTGAAAGGTTTCATCAGCCAGATCTTCAAAGGATAGGCTGCATCACCATCAGGTAGTAACAAACCCCTATCCACTAGGTCCCGCAATCCTGACAAACGCAGCACTCTGGCATCATGCAGGCTACCTGGCGCTCCTAAAAAAACATTCCAAAAGAGACCCCTTCCATCCACAACAGTCTGTAGGATGATCGAATGCCAGCCCTTTCGGTTGAACTACTCTCTGTGGTACTCTGAATGGACCCACACACTGTGGCAAACCCCATCTGCACTCAAAATACGCCGCCATTTCTTTTAACTTTTCACTGTTTGGTAACTGGATAACTTCTTGCATGAGTACCTTCTCAACAGATGAGCAGAAATTGTGAACACAGTGACACACAGTAGCAACTCCGACTCCAAATAAATGAGAGATGCTTCTATACTCTGAGTTGATCGCAAGTTTCCAGAGTGCAATGGTGCTTCTTTTTGAATGGGTACACAATGTCGGTAGTTTGTGTCATGTCTCTCTAGTTGGGGTTGCAATCGATGACAGAGGTACAGAAAAGTATCCTTAGACATCTGGAAATTCTTTATCCACTGTGCTTCGGTGAAAGCTGGAACCACGCTGTCCCACCATCTCGTTGTTCTAGTGTCAAGTCAAGTCAAATATATTTATATAGCGCTTTTCACAATACAGATTGTATCAAAGCTGCTTCACAGTATCAATCAAAACAACTTAATGTTTGTTTATTACTGGAAAAAGACATCCAAGTTTGGTAGAGCTGATCAATGGTATGATTGGTTAATTAATTTAACCAATCATAGTGTGGATAGTGTGTATCCAAACCGATCGTGAAACATGACGCATTCGATAGTACTCGATATCTAAAATACACAAAAGTGGCAAAAAAATAAGTTGATGTAATCAATAATAACATTATTCACAACTCTGGTTTATTTTGATGGATTCGTTTCTTACCAATCTTGTTCTTTCTGCCCGATGGTGCGCATTCGTCCCAGCCATCACACGGTCAAAGTCCGCAATAGCTGATAACATACGTTGTCTAATTTTATATCTAGCATTACGAGCTTTCTGAATACGCTTTAGTATCAGTGCTCATCTCTTTTCTGCCGTTTTGTTAATTACCTCATTAGTAAACCAATACATCACAAACAAAAGCAGCACAGCTTGAATCTCCTCCATTCTTATTATTAACCTGTGTGTCGCTCAAAACTGATTACTGTCCGTCGCAGACTGGGAGGAGCAGTGTACGTCACCAGACTAATTTGCATAATCTTCCAGGAACTTGTCACGAATAAAGTAGGAAGCAATAGCGAGTAAATCAGTTTATTAAAGTGGTTGACAAAGTAAATAAGTCCACAGGCGGCAGGCTGGCGGCGCAGGGACTCCGATGGTCAGATGTAATCCAAGGTGCAAGAAGTGGTGAGAGTGACGAAGAACACAACGAATCCAGGACATCCACGGGAACACGACAGGAACAATGAAGGACTGAGACTGGAAACGTAGAGGGATCAACACCAAACACCAACAAACAACGATCTGACAACGGAGATGAGAAGTTGATGAGAATATATACACAGGAATAGATAGACTGCAGCTGGTGATGAGATGATGGGTGATTACTGAACGAGCGCTGATGAGCGGCCATGCCCCTCTGATCAGTGCACACACATACAACAACAGAGACACGAGACTAGAAGAAGACATAGGATTTACCAACCGTGACAGTACTTTAGACTGCGGTGTAAATGCAGAAAGGAACCGGTTCGGGGCAATAAAAGTTCCTGAGAAAAAAGTTCCTGGGACAAATTGTTCCGCATTGTGGAAATGCGGCTTATGTCTAAAACATTTGAAAAAAAAGTAATTTTAGAGGTAGTGCAAGTTACTTTTTGATGAAGGATGACAAAAAATATTTCCCCACCTTTCGAGTAACATTCACCAGTTTTTCATTCACAAAAATTAAATAATAGTCTTGTTTTGTTTTCCTGTTTACTTTAAGGCAAACCTTGTATGTTAAACACCTTCTAAAATGTAAAATATATAGATGGTCAAAGATTTACTGATGCACTAACATACAGTATACAGTACAACGGTGTATATTGTAAGAAGTAACATCTGATTTCTTAAGGTAAAATGTCTAATTTTCATAACTAGGGATGCACTGATACCACTTTTTATGGATCGAGTACGAGTACCGATATTTTTTTCCTGGTACTCGCCGATACCGATACCGATGCCTGTTGTACTGGGGGGGGGGGGGTCCATTCTTATGTGCTTATCACAAATTTTCAAAGCCCAAATTTCACAGTGTCCAATAACCTCCAAAGGGCAAAACAAAGGACATAATGAATGTAATTTTAACCTGCCTGTCACAAAGTTGTCAAAGTGCTAAAGAAATCACAGACAACAAGACAATCAAATTTGTCATAAAGGCCAAAGAATCACAGCCGAAAGTGTAAAGTGAAATATTAGAGTGTACTATTAAATCTAGCAACACTATAACTGCAGGAAGAGTGTTCATAAGAATTAAGAAATATAAGCTAAGGATATACGTGAGGTAACGTCATGTGAGGTATCGGTCTTTGGTATCGGGGTATTTTTACGAGTACGAGTACAAGTACAAGTACATGAGCTTGGTATTGGGCCCGATACCGATACTGGTATCGGTATCGTGCATCCCTATTCATAACCCATGTTGAGATTTTTGCTGTGTAAAAATTTATTAGACAGACATATTTCCAGACATAAATCTCTCAGTTTTATTGGCTGAGAGATTGATATCAAGTCACACAATGATACAACTTTTTGAATGCAGTGTATTGCCAATCTAAAGTAAGGGTCAATGGTTTGTTAATGTCATTAATCAAAGTATCTATAAATGGTGTATATATATCTAGTTGAGGGTATCCAGAATCCAGAATTCTTCTGCAATCCAGAATAGCAGCACTGCTGAAAGGATTTTTTAAGCAGCGCCCTCTACTGTACAGGTGTGAATTTGCATTTTCTTCAGCCTAAGGCTTATTCATTTCACTTTTGGTGTGACAGGGCCTTTACATTTGCCAAAGATAGAACTTTTATTTTTTTGTTTTAAAAACAAACAAACAAGCAATCCCACACCAGGTGAGAAAAAATAACTCAGAAGTAACATCACAGATACTTTTTACTTCCATGAAAAGTAACTAACACAATTAGTTACTTTTTAGGGAGTAACGCAATATTGTAATGCATTACTTTTAAAAGTATCTTTTCCCAACACTGTATATACAGTATCTATATATGGTTTATGACACTACGATAGTCTTATTTGATTAGATGGTTGGATAATTGTGGTTTGGTATTACTGCAATCTCATGTGAGTGACACGCTTGTAAACACATCAGAGAAGAGAAGAGACGATAAGAGAAGAGAAGAGAAGAGAATCAATTGACCCTTCGCTAAGCCACGCCAGAAAACCGCCACTGGCCAATCGTGTCTTAGCAACCGTAACTAGGCGCGGGAGGTCTGGGAAGTGGAATTTTTTTCCTTCCCGAAAATCTAAAAGCCAAGGGGAGAAATGATGGGCGTGGATCAAGCAGTGTGGGAGACCCCATTCACATCTAAATGTCGACAGGATTAACAAAAACACCTGTTGCTTGGAAGTTGTAAATAATGACGGTTCTTTGTTCATAATGCATATATTTTAACGTAAAATAAGACGATTAAAGACAAGACGGAGGCTCACTGACATACTTTAAAATATATTTCAGCATTTTGTTAATCGACGGCCTACTACACCTGACTGAGTAACTTTAACCCAATCCGATCGCGGCTCTCCCGGTGTTAGTGTTATTCCACAAAATGTATGGATAAACTGTTTGATTTATAATTATTAGATTAGTTTCACATTTCACTTACCCTGCTGTGCACGAACATAGCTGTTCCTCAATTTGTGTGTTTCCCATTTGAATGGTCAGCGTATGAGACGGCTGCTGCTTGCACTGGGACTATAGGCTTTAGCTTCAATTTTTATGAAATTATTTGCTAATCGGTTGCATATTATGTCGTGGATATATCCCTCGAATGCATACTGCAGTCCCTTTTGTCTTGCTCTCTCAGATATTTCACATGTTCGCCAAAAATTACTAATTATCTCATTGGGAATGTCTGACACCGGTGCATACACACTGTAATAGACGTGCCAGGCGCGAAAGCTTGACAGGCGTAGCAACAGTAACTAGGGAGGGCATGGCTTAGCGAAGGGTCAATTGGTCAATTCGAATTTAAGGGGGACTTTAAATGTACAAGTGTTTTCCAAATGTCATATTTTGAAATTAAATACAAGACAAAACAATCACATTACACATTCTACAGACATGCCTAAAATAATTTTCATCCATCATATTTTATTGACAATAATACTATATACAATTCAAGATTCTTAATACCTCAATCTTCTGAGGTATATAGAAAATGTCAGATTCAACTCACCCAAGTATTCTTAGCAAAGGAAGATTGATAGAAGTTTTGTAGTTTTGCCATTTTTCATGGTTTAGCACATCATACTTCAGTTATCACCATCAGTTATCTAAGATGGACAGGCTCACCATGTTTTGCCCTTAAATGTTGCAGAACAGATTGAGAGCCAAACACTTCCTCCTCTGTGATAAGGGGATAGATTTACGCTGCAGTTTGATTAATCTGTTTTTTTTTCTGCACCTGCTGATGGTACACTAAACTCCACACACACACAAACATCATAAGCATTGGGATCGATATGGCTTTAGAAGTCAAACGGAACTGTAGATGATAGAATTCTGTGCTAAGCCCTGAGAATCGTGATGCCAAAGTACAAAGCATACATTTTTCTACGCTAGTCCTGGTATTCCTTTTGAACTTTTGAATTTGCTTAGCTAGATGGTTCGAACTGAATTGTTATTCAACAATGTGCATTTTTTATGGATGGGGGGGGGGGGGTGACAAAATCAAACTCAGTGTCAATATGTCATTAGCAAACCAGGGGCCTGTTTCAGAAAGGAGGTTAAGTGAAAACTCTGAGTATGTTAACCCTGAAATTAGGGAAACTCTGGGTTTTCTGTTTCAGAATGGGAGGTAAGTCAAACCTGAGAAAGAAGGGTAAGTCAAGCCTGTTTCTGAAAGAGAGGTAACTTATACTCAGAGTCAGTTACCATGGTAACTTACTCTGTGAACCTAACCTGGTCGGGAGCAGGTTTACTTCCGTAAACCCAGAGTTTATTTCGGTCTCCTCCCCTTTTTTAAAGAGGAAGCGGTGTTTAAACACCTCATTCATTCTTTCAGTACATTTATTCATTGCTTTTTTTTCCCCACATTTTTTTAATAAGATGAAGTCTATATAACTTCTTAACTGGCAACTGAAAATACAGTAGATTAGAGTTATATCATGTAGTTCTAAACAAATTCTACAGAATTAAACTGTGGCATTCACTGAAAATCACTGAACTGTGTTCATCTGTGTGTAACCCCTTTCACCCGGGTCCCACTCGACCCGCTCCGAGCGGGCCTCAAACCCGGGTCTCCGGCATGAGAGTCAGGTGCTCTAACAAGGAGGCTAAAGACCGCAGCCTTTAGCATCTGTCGCTAGAGCGCCTATTGAGATCAGAGGAGTGAGGTTTACTCGCACAGCAACTACTAGCTGGCCTCCGTTACACTCACCCCCCTAAACCTCACTCCCATCCGGGTCACGGCACCAATGTAACCCCTTTCACCCGGGTCCCACTCGACCCGCTCCGAGCGGGCCTCGAACCCGTGTCTCCGGCATGAGAGTCAGGCGCTCTAACAAGGAGGCTAAAAACCGCAGCCTCTAGCATCTGTCGCTATAGCGCCTATTGAGATCAGAGGAGTGAGGTTTACTCGCACAGCAACTACTAGCTGGCCTCCGTTACATGTGCACCAGAAGTTGATGGTCCTTCTGCTGTTCTTCCACACTCTGGGGACGGGGAAGAAATAAGAATATCCGTTTATACTTAGATATAATCTTAGATTCTATAGGCTACTCCACATAAATAATGTGAAGAAATGTGAATGTGTAGATTGTTTGATGTGTAGACACATAATATTAACATTACCTCCGTAGGCCTCTCTGTGGCAGCAGAAACTGTTTCTTCATCCCCATCGTCCTGTGAAGATGAGCATTTGGTTGAGCACATTTTATAATACTATTTGTCATAATTTCTGGTGTATTGAGTAGGCTACTTCCAACTGTCTGGGGTTCTGTTGGGACATATAAAAAATAACACATATGTAGACCTCTTACATTTTATGAAGGCACTTGAATCTTCGGGAGTGACTGGCTCTGATGAAGTCCCTTCAGGAATTCCCTCAGCCATTGGCCTTCCAGCATTCAGGCTCAGGGCCATCTCCATCTTTGCGAGGCTCTTCCTTCTTTCTGTTGGCTGAGTAGAAGTCAAATGAGAATGAACATTTAATTGTGTTAATTAGAGCTATGTCAAAAATACTGCTGCACTGCAAGACACTGGATGCTATTTAGTTATTTAATATGTCAAATGTTTGTAAAGTCAGGTAGCCTACATCCATGATTTGCTCAAGCCTTACCTGATTGAATTATGTTTTTATATTTCATTTTCAGCTGCTGCCATGTTCTTTTAATGCCTGCAGGATTGCACCAACATGAAAATTAAAATTAGGTTGAATAACATACTGTTCTTCCAGTTTCACCTCTGATATTATAACAGTTGGGTAAGTTACTCTAAAATAGTTATTAATTACTAACTACAAACTACAAAAACATCTTCAACAGTGTAATTAATGTAATAATTACTATCTCTTGAAAGTATTGGTCTACTTATTACTAATTACTTTATAAATCCCATATCAACCTCAACCACTTGAACAATACAAAAAGAGACAATAAACTGCACTTTTAATGCTTTCAAATTAACAATATACAATTGCATGAATTATTCTTGAATTGACCAAAGTGTGTAGAGAGAGAAGGTTACATTAAAAATATACCTTTAAAAAATGTTATGTTAAATCCACTATTGTTTTATACAGAATTGTTCTATATAGTCTATGCAGTATTTAATGCAATGACATCATATTTTACTTTGTATTACAGAATAATTAAGAGTAATCCCTTTAATTAAATTACAGTATTTAGATAACTTGGTAATTACACCCAACACTGTATAACAGTAATTAAAATGTAAACTTACTCATTGACTCGAGCAACTATTTTCTCCCAAACTAACTCTCTCAATCGCCGCTGCTGCCCTGTTGCTTAAAAAAAAATTTTTGCGTACTGCTGGTGAGAAATATGCAGACCTCTTTTTGTCTGGCGCTGTAACCATGGTGACTCATAATATCTGCGCTCCATTGATAATGGATTTTTATAGTTGTGGTGCACTCGCTTAAATCAGAGTCAGTCAACTTAGAGTTGATTGAACTTACTCATTTCAGCTGTTCTGAAACCGAAAACTCAGAGTTTCCCATCTCAGGGTAAGTCAACTCAGAGTTCAAGTTTTAACTCAGAGTTGGTTGAACCTCCTTATTGAAACAGGCCCCTGTTCTTAATGGCGTTTTTAACAAGTTTGGGAGGGACTTTCATTGCATCCATCCAATCAGCATTAGAGGAAGCCTATGTAAGCCACCATTTACTTTAGCCCTACAGAGTTTCTTTGGTATCCTTCTACAACCTCAACTCCACATTCTTGGCTGGTTTTCTCTAATCCAGTCAGGGAAGTTCTGGGGTTTCAGATCAATGTTTATTTCCTCTACCATTCAAAGATTATTTGAACATGTGAACTTGTGAATGTCTCTTATATCCCTCTGATGTAGGGTGGGGTCCATTGGACCCCAAATGACTTTTGCTTGAATTAATAAAAATGTTCTCTTTTTCCAAATGGTATGAAACTTCCTACGGCTCTCAACACTTCCTACATCTACAAATTTTTTTTTAAAATGGAACGTTATCTGTTTTTATGTAGGCGTGACAAAAATAGTCACACTCGTGGTCTTCGGGGTCCATTGGACCCCAACAAATGCAATTTAATTTTGTAACATAACAATATATATTTTTTTTTACAAATATAAATTTACTTTATTTATTAATGTTTTTACTCAACATTTGTGCAGTTTTTGGAGGATTTATTATATATTTTAAATATCTATAAATAAATAAATACATATTTATTTATCATTGGACTCAAAATAGACAAAATTCATCATCAAAATCAGAAACAACGCAGAACATAACGCAAATCTTTTTTTTTTTACAAATTTTTTTTTACTGCTTTATTTGCTAATTTGTTATTGTAGTTCAGTTGAAATAAATGATACAATCTTAAGACTCCAACATTTATTTTTGTAACATGTTGTTCAGGTTTGATTATAATCATACTGTAACATTATTGAAAAACTGTTGTTTTTTTCAGTACAAAAAAATGCTAAACTTTGACAAAAAGTATTTTATTTTTGTTATAATTGTGTTTTAAAATTTTTATATATGAATCCAACTGAATCCAACTTTAGAAACGTTAGAATCTTTCAGTAATTCAAATAGCATATAGGCCTTATGGAGCTCTATAGCCATCTAGTGGTTAAAGTGATTTATTACAAATTTTAACCTGTATTTTCAAAAAAAATGGGCAAAAATCTTACATTAAACCTTGTAAAATTATCCATGGTATCCCCAGGAATGAAATTTTGAAATCTGGGTTTATAATAAATTTAATTTAACGTAAAATGCTGTTTTTTTGTAAAAATCCTATTTAAATAAATGTTTATTTATTTATTTATAGAAATTAAAAATAAATCATAAATCCTCCAAAAACTGCACAAATGTTGAGTAAAAACATTAATAAACAGAGAAAAATTATATTTGTTAGAAAAAAAAAAAATTCTGTTACAAAATTAAATTTTATTGTCTGGGGTCCAATAGACCCCGAAGACCACAACTGTGATTTTTTTTTTAAGACCATAAAAAAAATGTTGTTGTAGGATTTTTATGTTTTTGAGATCACAGAACTTCATAAAGGTTTGGAGGGATTAAAATCATCACAAGATGGCATTTACAACCCCTTTTACTTCCATAATGTGATATATTTTCAGATTAAATGAAAACCTAAGGGGAAAAAAAGGTAAGCTTGATGTAATTAATTGAATCATGTGTTACATATGAGAATGGAGGCAGATTGATGGAATGGTTTGTGTTTTAATGTTGTGTGAAAAATAGGTTTAGTTTATTTAGTCAAACAGTTACTTTTGACTGGCAGTTAATGGACAAAAGATGGTTTTAGGTCGAACCTAGCTGGTGTAGTTACAGCATCTCCCAGAAGGGGTAACAGGTTCATTCTTACCAGTAAAACTTAAAATAAAAATAAAAATAGCTGAAAAGCCATGGGGCAGAACAATTGGCTATTTTGATGAAAGATTACAAAGATAAACTTGCTTATCAATTAGACAGACCATAATAAACCATCTTGTGTAGTTTCCATGACATAGCCTATAAAGTGGGAAAAACAGATAATTCTTAACAAATTTGAAGCAGATTCCATTTTCTCATAAAGCAGAATGAATCTATGGGGAAATCTGTAGCGAATTTGTACAATCAGATATTGTGTAATTTTCAATCAGAACATTTATTGTATTGAATCATTGTAAAAATCAAATTAATCACATCAGTTGCATTCCTTTAGGATTTTGTAAGTAGCCTATAAGAATACTATTTACATTATATGAATATTCTTCAAAGATACACGCGTATGTAAGGGGATTCATGCAATGTTTTAATTGGTGGTTTCCTCCTCTCTGAAGAAGCGAACGAGGAGCGCGAGCAACTCCAGCAATCTCTCCAAGCCATGTGCAACAAAACATTCTGCTTCATCTCTCCACATCTGATTTATGACCACACCGTCCTCTGAGGTCACTTTGACATCTAATAACTCCTTATCGAAGGATTTTTGAGGACTTAACAATAAAGGACAGCACGACTCGTTTTAGTTTCATTCAATCCTTTGGTTTGTGGAAACAACTGACTTGGGACACTTTCTCTAGACTGTGTTTGATTATCAGTGGGAATATCCAGGGGGAGTGTTTGAATTTAAATCCTCGAGACTTAAAAGGCATTCAAAGAAGACTGAACATACAGGTAAAGTTGCTTCTTATTCTAATGCGCTGTAGCTGTGCCTGTCTGCACGCATAAACTAGAACGCTTCTGTGCGCTCCTACACCACAGATAGTTTCACAAGGGACGCGTTTGCGTTCTAAAAATTCGGAGGCAGCTGAACATAACACAGGCTTCTCGAGACGCGTTTTAAAACTATGTTTAGCCTACTTGATGCGCTAACACTAGACGTTATAAAAACAGCGAGACGCGTCTGTTTTTTTACCTTGTGCTTTTCATTTGTATAAAAAAAATAGCTTTTACAACAGCGTTCTGGTTTTGACAAAGTCATGTTGTAGACGCGGCGTTGGTGTGAAATTGGATGTTTGTTGATTATTTATTTCCTCTACTGTTCCAGTGATCGAAAATGAATCAAACCGCAGGAGCCACAAACACTTACAGAAGATGCTCAAAGGGAGGAAAGGTAAGTCCCTGATAACTATATGCTTTCCTTTGAAAAGGATGAAAAGTGCGAGATATACTCAAAGCTATTCTATGGATGGACAGTTGTGTTGAATGTTGACAGTCCCATTTCAATATGGAAAATTGTTGAAGCTGTATCCTGGTAACAAACAAGATGAAGGTTCAAACTCATCAAGAGTTACACTGAAAGTGATTTTATAGACAAATATGCTGAACTATACAATGCTAAAAATGTACCACCTACTCACTCAACTTTCCTGCAACAATTTAAACCATGCAGCTTTAAAAGGTCAATCTGTGGCTTTGTTGATCCACAGGTAGGCCTCTGGATCTGCAAGTTAATCAAATTAAAAGTCAACAATGTTATCATCAATTTAGCTTATTTAGTTTAAATAGTTCCATGGTAGTTTAAGTGATGGACCAATGAAAAGATAAATGATCAGCTGATGCCTCTCTTAAAAAGACAATTACTGAAGCTATTTTGAGGTGTGGCTTCCATTTTGTTTACTTACAACAGTTCAAACACAATAACAATACAATAAAAAATAGTTAATATGACTTGTGCGTTATATATTCAAAGAGTTCTGAAGTCATATAATAAATAAGCACTTTCAGTATGCAAAATAGACAATGTCATTTGCAAATAGCAATGGAGCGAATGATTATCAGCGAATGACGACTTCAGTTTTTGTCTGTTCCTTGCACAAAGCTATCGTATGACTTCAGGGGGTATTGCAGAAAGCAAGTTGTGCAACATATCTGGGTACGTTTATTCAGAGTAAACATAAATCTTAAGTTTCAGGGTATGTACTGTAAGTAGCCATAGCCACTTACTCTTGGAGCAGGTTATGTTCCAGGGTTAGTATGTTTCAGAGGTATTCAGTGCATGATGGGGCTCCAGTGATTTCACACAATAGATTTCACTCAGTATTATATTATAAAGTCATATATTATTCCATAACATAAAGCAATGCTATTTAACTCTAATCCTATTTATTCTATTCTCACACATTGTAGATGTGCATTCAAAACATTTTTGAATGAAAATGGGACATTTTCTATATAATGTATTTCTATAATAAAATGCATGTGATACATCTCACAACAATTTTTTTTCAACTTTTCTGAAGAGCCTCGATCGCTTTATATGATGAACAGATTGAATTTAGCCTTTTACTCACATGTAAACATTCATCAACTCACACATCAGTTTTGCTCAACCATTTTCGCTTGACGTGTGAGATCCAATGAGGTTCAATCTCATGTGTTACGCAGCACGTTTGAGCTTCAGCAAGAACTAATGAAGTTCATTCTCATGTGTTACTCAACACGTTTGAGCTTCAGCAAGAACCAATGAGGTTCATTCTCGTGTGTTAAGCAGCACATTTGAGCTTCAGCAAGAACCAATGAGGTTCATTATCTTGTGTTACGCAGCACGTTTGAACTTCAAGAACCAATGAGGTTCATTCCGTGTGTTACGCAGCACGTTTGAGCTTCAGCAAGAACCAATGAGGTTCATTCCGTGTGTTACGCAGCACGTTTGAGCTTCAGCAAGAACCAATGAGGTTCATTCTCTTTTGTTACGCAGCACGTTTGAGCTTCAGCAAGAACCAATGAGTTTCATTCTCAAGTGTTACGCTGCATGTTTGAGCTTCCGCATCAAGCAAGTTTGGTTAAGCTTCTGTTTATGTTCGCTGATCTCTGTGAACAAAAGCCGAAATTAAATCCGTTTACCATATAAAGCGATCGAGTCTCTTCAGAACAATTTGACTAAACTGCTAAATTCATATGGATTATCTTTTATGATGTTTTTTTTTTTTTTTTTTCTTGATAGCTATACTCAATATGAATCGTTGTATAGACAATGTCTCCTCTTTATTCCATGGGGAAAAAATAACAGCAAATGAGTTTAGAGCAACAAGAAGTTTCATTTGGGTTGATCTTTCTGTAGATCAGACATGTTTTAAATATACAATGCAGTACAACACAATTTCATTCAGTATGATTCACAGTCACAGCGCAGTCTACAGTAAATAGAGACAAGGTATGGATGGTCTTCTAACAGGGTAAAAAAGGAATTGCCTAATATCCTACAAAGAGCAGACTGTAAGTGCTGTTAACAGCAGCACAGAACATGCAGCACATCTGTACCTCACAGTTGTAACTCCTGCTCCTGTAATGTGCATATAGATTTTTTTTTCCTCCTGCAGTTTGATAGCAAATATACAAATACAGTGTTGTATCAATGGAATGTTGCATGCACAGTACGCACACAGTTTCCCCTCAGGCTATCTGAATTCTCTGCTGGAGTTCCCAAAAGAGCAGCAGTGCTTTGGGAATTCAGTCTGTTCTCTTAGCATTCCCAGAACTTTACTGACAATAAATTTGGTTTCATGATGCAACTGGATGGTGTGTGATTGAAGTGAATTTTTCTTGGATCCCACTTTTGTTAGACATGGCTATGAATGTGGAACAATTCTCATCGTTCATTCTTCGTATTGATTGATGCACCACCACCCCCCAGATGATCGCTGTTCTAGTTAAAACAGAATTTCTGTTATGAGCACTGCAATGCAGAGTAAGATATGTGTTTATCGATCTAGATCTTTCCTGCCCTGGCTACCTTTTCTATACCATCGATGCTCATTACAAAACTGCTAAACACCCTCAACCAACACTTATTCATACTAGAGCTGGTTTAGGATCATGAAGCTGAAATAATTTATTTAAATGGTTTATTTATTGTTGCAGTGTCACCAAAATTGCTTATTAATTTGCATACATGCCACTCTTGCTTTGCATATGCTCTGAAAGGTCACTGATTGAAGGAGAGTATGTGAAGTATGCACTGCTGAGGGATGCCTGTCTGATTCTGAGAGTGGAACTGTCATGTTTCATTTGGATCAAATTACTAAGTGTGTTTGTGACATTTTCTCAGCCAATGATATGATAATGACAACTGGGAGAGACAGTTTGCTAGTAAACATGACATCTTGACTGAAGTCAAACTATAAATAACAGTAAGAAAATGACTCAAGTAAAGCAGCTTTTTTGAAGTTAAAATACTTTCTTTTAAAAAAGGAGAGACTGCTAAGTGTAGTACTGTTAGGATTTTTTTTTTTTTAATTCTGTTTATATTTTGTGCATGTATTTGACCTATATTGAGATCAAATGTTCAGTTTCCTGCAGTGTAATATAAAAGACATTGGAACACCTCTATGTAAAAATAACTGTTGCATTGACCCCACGTGAATTAATTGAAATTAAAATGTTTAATGCACCCCTTTTTTTCACTGAACATTTGTGTTGGTATGAATATGACTTAAGTCTTATTAGTAGAAAAAATCTTAGTATTTCAGTATGTGATGTGCTGTGATCCCCTTGAGCAAGAAATAACTGCAACCAAACATGAATCAGTCCTGCTGAACATCGGCTTGGATGCTCCCTTCAATATTACTTGAACTCAATGATGTTGAGTGATTTCCTAGCACAAACTGCTATTCAGATCCTTCCATAATACTTATATTGGGGTTTAGATCAGGACTTTGACTTCCAAAACATTACAATTGTTCTGCTTTAACCATTCAGTGGTAGACCTAGTTCTCTTTCTGTAGGGTAACCTTTATTTTGTGCTTCAGAACACAATGTAGAGTCCATTGTTCCATCAAAGATGGTAAACATCCTGGTCCAGTGGCAGCAAAGTACCTCTAAACTATTATATTCATACAGTTTTGGGAGAAAGGTTCCTATTATTGAATGCAGAGGTCTTTCACCAACTTTTTCATTTAAATAAGAGAGTACTATTTTTGACTTATTCTTACAAAACATTATTACAGTTGTCTGATTAAATCACATAGTCTCTGGAAAACTTTTGGTGAGCAGCAATGTTCTTCTTGTAGAACAGAGGCTTCCGATTTACTGTCCTGCCATGCACATCATTTTTGGTCATTGTTTGTCTGATAGTGGCAAATGCATGGACTCATGAACACTTACCCTTAACCATCATCTTTATTATCAATTTCATAATTACTTCTATTGTCTTTGAAGAATGGTTAACATGTACTGCTGAATGTACTGACAAGCATTCATGGTAAACTAAAATGTCACTGCTATTGCAACTTGTTGAAGTTCAGTACATTTAAAATATATTAACTGCATTGGGATTTTTTACAGGACACCATTTTCAACTAAAAACAGAAAAACTTCTTATGTGTTTTGGCTGCTCATTTTCACGAAAGTGGTGTTTTGGGGGCCTGAAAACGCAATTTTTTTAAAACGGGTTTCAAAGTGCTAGTTTTTGAATACAATACCATTATCATCTCCGTGTAAACTCGTGATTTAAGAGTAAAAAAGTGTATCAAGAAACGTGTATTCTTTTTAAGTACATTTATATAAAGGTGTCTTTTATTTCAGTAATATCATATGATATGCTAGCACTTTTTATACTTTTAAGATTTGAAGTACACTACAAGTTCACATTCAATTCAGTTGATCACACTTCTTTTTCACAAGAATAGGTTTTATTAATTTTTTTTGGATATTCTTGCAGAAATGTACATATCAAGCACATTGCTGTCTAATTCAGTTGAAAGTAAATGAAAGTTTTGAAAAATAAGCTGTAGATGCATCAATTTTTGCAAATGATTCGGTTTGAATAAGAAAAATTGAAAGTGTTTTGATGGATATGCTCATTGAATGCTTTTGTAAAGCAATTAAAAAGATACTCTGCTGACAGACACTTCTGTTTAGCCGACTGTAAGATGAGTTTTGAATATGTGCAGTAGATAGGTAGTTATTCAGCTGAGTGAATAATTGACTGTTGTTGTTTTGTTGGCCTTACAGTTGCTCACATTCATGGTCTTTGTACTGCCTAAAATCAAGTTCTAGACGACTTCTACCTGATGCCTGAGGTCTACAGGAATGTTTATGTCTGTAACTGCCGTGACCCTTGTGTTCATTGTTTGATGGCAGCCTTGGCCACTGTTCCTCACAGTGTAATGAGGTATATGTAAGGACAACACCATCAGTATTGTCCCTAAAGTAGGACACACATCATGATATTATTATCTTCATGACAAGGTGTGACAATGGCTGGAACATAGAGGTGTGAGGGGAAACCTGTATTATCTCTGAAGCCTTGGAGGATTCAGTGTATCCTGGGGACAGATCTGGAGAGTGTCACATTGTGTGGGTTGTGTGTCCACTCAAATGAGGCTCAAGAGGAGTTTGACGAATTGTTTTGTAGAAGACATGTCATGACACTATACTGAAAAAGAGAGCATCTTTACAAAGGAGAAGCAGGATTAATGCATATAGAATATTCTACAGAGGCCTCCATAGTGAAAAAAGTATACTTTATTGTATTTAAAATATATTCACCTTTTCAATAGTACATTGCAAATATACTAACAAAAAAACTTACTATCTTTAAATATATTAAAAGTATATTAGCATCATGCTTTTACCTATGTTCACAATACAACTTTTAACACACTTTAAAATAATGTACTTTAGTATATTTTCTAAAAATACATTTTAGAAAAATGTACTTGAAGTGAAAATTGGTATATGTTAACTGTTTGCTGGAAATGATCATTGTAACAATGCATTGAAAGTATACTTTCAAAATAAATTATAATATACCATATTATTTTGTACAAAGCATAGCTAAGTATTATTTGTCTATTAATGTGCATTTGTTATTGAAGGCAAAGTGTGCAATTTGTAGTATTTGGAATAAGCCAAAGGTATTACTGGGCATATACTTTTTACTCAAATATAGTTCACTTGTGGTCGGAGCCGATAGCCTCGTGGACAAGTGCGCCGACATGTAGCGCCGTTGTGCTTCGGGCGACCCGATTTCGAGTCCCAGCTTGTGGACCTTTCCCGATCCCGTCCCCCCTCTCTCTCTCACTTCCTGTCTAGCTACTGTCCTATCCTAATAAAAGGCAAAAACGCCAAAAATAAATCTTTAAAATTAAAAGAAATATATGTACAGTATATAAATACATTTATGGTATATTGCTTGTATGTTTCGAAGACACTCGTAATGAATTTATGTAATGTAATGTACTTGTAACACAAATAAAGTACACTTTAATATCACTTCTCAAACATGTAATGTAGTCCCTACACAGGCATATACTTAAAGTATACTAAGTATACTTGAAGTTGTTCCAATTTAGCACACAAAAGTACAGTAAATACACTTAAAATTATGCTTTACTACAATTTAATTACTAAAATATACTTAGTACAAAATTATTTGTTTCAAAATAGCACACTTCAAGTTAACTAATCATTAACAGACAAGTATACTAAATTAGTCTGGCTGCAAGTATACTTAGCATTTTTCTTTTCACCAGGGCTAGGAGCCTATATGAAATATTATAAAAATGCTAATATATTTTAGGTAAGTATATTTCGTAGTCCACTGATACTGGTTTTGTGGCTATTTCGATGTGATATGTATGGAAACTTGTTTCCTCCACGGAATACGGAATAATAAAAAAAAAGGTTATTGCAATATTTTATTATAATATTTCTTCTTCTTGAAATTTCAGTCTCAGAATTGCTCGAGCTATAAACTCAGAATTGTGAGGAATAAGTTCAGAATTTTGAGGTATAAATTTACAATTCTGACTTTTTTCCTCGGAATTACGAGTTTATAACTCTGTAACATTTGTAACTTTGTAACATTTCTTGCAACATGCTATTTCCAAAGTTTAAAAAAACGAGTTGGACGTATGACGGAGTATTTTTTTGTGCCAAATACACTCCATCAGGGTTCGTATAAGTTTCGGAAAGTTTTTTTCGAGAATGGCCCTATATGATATCATAATGGGCGGAAATCCTTGTATGGGCACTTCTCCCACGTGTGCACACATCAACCAGAGCGAGAGTAAGAGTACGATCATCAAAGTACTTCGTTCGTTACTCGAGAAAGTTTAACAATGTCACCAAAGAAGTGCACTGTAAAAAATTATCGTGATTTTAACGGTAAAAGACAGCTACAGTGAAAAACTGTTAATTGGTTAACAGAAACTTTCCGTACTATATACGGTGAATAACTGCGATCAAACGGTAAATTAAATTTAACCGTACAGTAAAATACCATTAAATTTAAAGTTTTTGGAAGTGTCATTGTATAATTTACAATGAAAAAACATAAATTGACATTCCCACAATTCCCTGAGTGACACTTCACATTTGATTGTATTTTTGTTGAAATAACTGTTTCTTCATAGTTTTTCTTTTTTTTTTTCTAATCAGTTATGTACATTAGGCGGGGAGAGACGGGTGCGTCCCTATCACTCGCTGTCTCTCTAGATCGCGATGTCCTTTTGCCTGACTACTGAAGCGTGCCTCTGCGTCTCTTCGGCTCGGGCAGAGGACACTGATTCTCGTGAGTTCGCCACCTCTGAGCGTTCCTCCCGTGGTGATAAAAGGAGAACTGTTCGGGGCAATCGCTCGTGCAGTGGCCAGATTACACTGATCACAGCGAAAAGAGTCCCATTAAACACTCATAGTTTATAAATAAAGATTGTAAATATATAATATATATATATATATATACATATACATACATCTTTTGTCTTTGTGCCCTCCACGTCGACCCATTTGACTATCGCGGGTGCGAAGGCACGCGATTATATGATGCTGCCTCAGATCGGAGAGACGCTCGCGGGCTATCTCTCCCCTGGGATTGCATTATCAGATGCATTTTCAGCAGCGGGTCAGGCTGGTAGTGCGCTGTACACCATGGCTGGGTTACAGGCATACCAGGCTGATCTTATGAAAGATTTAAACACAGCCTGTCATCCAGACCGTGTTTGCTTGTCTGATTGATATTTGGCTGCATTTATTGCTGAGGAATTAAATGATAATATAATAAATCAGATGCTTGTATTAATATATTGTCTGGCTGTTCTTTGGCCACATTTAATTCTGACGAATTAAATATTGAAAAAGCCATCTAAAAAATTATGGACTTTGAGTGTGCCGTCTCCGAGCACTTCTCTCGTTATGATAAAGCGTGTGAGAGGTTACTCGAGGTGGTGACTCGTGCAATGGCCAGTTTACAGCTAGACTGCCCTCTTCAGGATCTTCATGACGTTAACTCGTTCATGGGGAAAGCCTTATTCTTGTGCGTCTTTGTGCCCTCGACGTCCACTTATTAGACTATTGTGGGTGCAGGGGCATGTGGTCCACGATGAAGCGCCATTTACAGAAAAAAATAAAGCGTCTATTACAGAAAACAGATACTTCCTGGTTCCCAAGAAGGATGGGGAGTGCGTCCAATCTCAGATCTTAAACCGTACTGTCAAAGCGCTCAAGTTCAAGATGTTAACTGTCAAGACAGTCATGTTGCAAATTCACGATGCAGACCATTTGTCCCCCGCTCGAATCGAGACCATTCAGCATACCCTGGGGAAAGTCAGGCTAGTCTAACATCTCACTGTATTTGTCAAAGAGTGTTAGGTTTCATAGCATCAGCAGCCACGGTGATCCCTTTGGGGTTGTTGCACGTGAGACCGTTTCAGTTGTGGCTCAGAGCCAGAGGATTTCATCCAAGGGCCAATCCTCAAAGGCTAATAAAAGCCGCGGGCTTCGTACACTAACTATATGGCTCAGACCCCGGTTTCTCGCCTTGGGTCCCACTCTAGGGGCGCCTTGTCATCGCAGACTGCTAACAACAGACGCCTCCCTGACGGGCTGGGAAACGGTCTTAAGTGGTCGTCTAGCTCAAGGGGAATGGGAGGGTCATCAGCTCGATTGGCACATCAACTGCCTCAAGCTGACGGCTGTATTTCTGGCCCTGAAATACTTTCTCCCTCAATTGAGGGGGTGTCATGTCCTAGTGCGGGTGGACAACACAGCGACAGTCTCTTACATAAATCACCAGGGAGGTCTGCGCTCAGGCAATCTGAACAGAATAGCGAGACAGATTGTTCTCTGGGCCCAGGACAAGTTCCTGTCACTCAGAGCAATATACATTCCAGGGCATCTGAATGTGGGAGTGGATTTACTGTCCAGACAGAAACTATTGATGGGGGAATGGAAACTCCACCCAGAAGTAGTGAAACAGATCTGGACCAGATTTTACGAAGCGGAGGTGGACCTCTTCACCTCCCATCAGACAGTGCAGTGTCCCCTCTACTTCTCTCTGAGTAACCCAGCCCTCCTGGGTCTTGATGTGATGGCACACGCATGGCCCAAAAAGTGCCTGTATGCGTTTCCTCCAGTTGCTCTGCTCCTGGAAGTTCTAGCCAGAGTTAGCCAACAAGGGTCTTGCCTCTTACTAATAGCGCCACAAAAGATAATATATAAGGAGATAATATCTCTCCTCAACGTTTCGACATGGGCGATTCCAGAGAGGAAGGAACTACTGTCTCAGGCACGATATTCCATCCCAGGTCCAACCTGTGGAACCTTCATGTTTGGTCCCTGATGGGTACCAACTGAGGGACACTGGGCTTTCGTCTGATTTTATTGAGACCATTCTGAGTGCTAGGGCTTCCTCCACTAGAAAGAATTATGCCAGTAAATGGGGTGTCTTTGAAAGATGGTGCACGGCACATAATGCAGATCCGGTTAACTGCCAGATTGCTTCAGTTCTGAATTTTCTGCAGGAAAAGTTGTCAGCAGGCATGTGTCCTGCCACTCTCAGGGTTTATGTTGCAGCTCTTTCGGCTTGCCTTGCCTTCGTGGACGGGGCGCGGGAGGCATCCTCTGCTTGCTCACTTCATTCTTGGGGCCAGACGACTGAGACCTCCAACAAGAACCAAGATCCCTTCATGGGACTTAGCTATAGTCCTTGAGGGTCTGGTTGAGACCCCCTTTGGACCTCTAGAGTCAGTGTCTGACAAACTTCTGACCCTTAAGATGGTTTTTCTAATGGCAATAACTACTTTAAAAAGAATCGGGGATATGCAGGCTCTGTCGGTCTCGCCATCCTGCTTAGACTTTGCCCCAGAAATGGTGAAAGTGATTTTGCATCCTCATCCTGACTACCTGCCTAAGGTTCCTTTTTCGACTGTACATCCTGTCACTCTTGAGACCTTCTGCCCTACGCCGTTCACAACGCCGGAACAGGAGAGATCTCACACACTGTGTCCAGTCCGTGCTCTTCAGGCTTACGTTCACCGCACTAGCCAGTGGTGTAAGTCAGAGCAACTGTTCATCTGTTATGGGGGCCGCAACCGGGGGGCTGCTGCCACGAAGCAGACCATGTCACATTGGGTCAGGGATGCTATTGTTCTTGCCTATGAGGCGCACGGTCAAGTTCCGCCAACTGGTCTAAGGGCTCACTCCACCAGGGGGGTTGCCTCCTCTACTGCTCTGGCAAGGGGTGCCCCCTTGCAATTTGTTTGTGATGCAGCGGGCTGGTCCTCTCCGCACACATTCATAAGATTTTATAGTTTGGATGTTTATACTACTCCGGGCTCTCACATCCTTGAGTCGACATCACAAGCTAATGTCTGAGGCATTCTTGCGTTCTTGTGAGTACACCTACACAACTGTAAGGGGTCCAGACATCTCCAACTACGATGGCATGGGTATTTTCATTCCCAATGCGCTAAGCAGCGCAGCATCGATTGTAGCTTTTGAAAGGGAACGCTCGGGGTTACTTAACTGTAACTCTTGTTCCCTGAAAAAGCGGAACAGGATGCCTTGCCTTGCAGAAGATGTCCCAGGACTGCTCTTCAAACAAAATATCTGATGATGCAGCTGGAGCTCATCTATTTATAGCCTTGTGTCGCGGGTGCGCACTGATTATGTCACCGACCGAGGCTATAATACCTCTGGGTCAATTCTATTGATGTGTTTACACATTATATTCACAGCTGGTCACGTTTAAAGATGTTCCCAATGCGCTGAGCAGCGCAGCATCTCATTCCGCTTTTTCAGGGTAAAAGGGTTACAGTTAAGTAACCCCGAGCATACCCTTTAATGCTCTGCACGTTTGAAAATAACATGCCATATACACTCAAACATACCCTAAACCTAACCAATAGTGTTAACAAAGGCAATGAGATAACAAATTAGATAAAAAAGCTTTAGCTGAGGCAACCATGCCATTTTATCTTACTTCAAGTCTTTCAGCTCTTTTATTCAGACTCAATCCCAAGCTCTCCACATCACAAGTGCAATACTGTACCAGACAGAGCTATTGAGAAAGCTTATTACGTCAGAAAAGCCACAGAAAAGCGACATATGGAGCTAGTTATGTGACAGAAATGTCAAAACTTTGGCTATTAGTTTACAAATCATGGTAAAACTAATTTGAGGTCATATCATAGTATTGTGCAAGCAACCACTTAAAAATAAGTCTTTGATAATCAATAATCTGCCAATAATATGTGTAAAGAAATAATTGTTTTACTGCCACCATTGTTCAGTTAAGCTGGAAACTGTAGTGAATTTTATGTATACAGAAATTATGTTTCTGGCTAGTTTCTTGAGATTTGCTAAATGTAGGTAGTGCCTATATGTAACAATATTGGCTACTGTTCAGCAGGATACATGTGAGTGCCGTTTGGGACAGGACCATTGGCACACCCATGAGGTTTGCCTGTTTTAGTAAGGCAGGAAGAAGAAATAATTGATGGCCTGCTGTGTGTGAAAAAGACAGAGGTTTTATACAGTGTTTGCATTAAGGTCTGGATCAATTTATTGAGGTCATTTTTCATGCCGTTTTTTTTTTTCTTTTTTTTTTTTTTCTCATCAATATTTTGAGTAGTGCAGGGATTCGTGAAACCTGGAAATAACAGGGAATATTATGTGTGTGATTTTTCAGGTTGGAAAAGTCATTTAAAAATATAAATATACTTTTATTTAATGAATATTTTCCCCAAAGATTCTAGGTATATTCTAAAATATTTCATCAGTCAAAAATAGCTATTTGTGAGGGCACTACATTGATTTTTAAAAGTTTTATCCAGGGAAATGACCTGAAAAGTTGTGAAAACTCATTGGTCAAAAGCTGGGAAACCTGATACTTGTTTTTTATGATTTTTTACAAATAGTTTGGGAAACATAGTGGTCACATTTGCTATACCTGGAAAGAAGATATCAAATATACTATTCTGCACTTTGGTTAATAATAGCTTGTAAAATTTTGTTTCTTTGTCCCTGCTGGCAAGCTGTAGCAGCAGTTAACCACTAGAGGTCCCTATTGTAATACAAACTTATAGGGAAAGGTTTGGTACTGTACATTTAAGACATGGTTTTGCAGCATATGCTGATTTTGCTTATCGGATGTGACAGTTTAATAAGAAAATGGTTGTGAGTGTATGTCATCAATTGAGTCCGATGTACATACAAACTCAGATAAAGAGCTGTAGATTCTTATTTGATTATGTGCAGGCAGAATTACAGCCGTTCGCTGAAGTAAACATTGTACATGACTGTGCATATATTGAGCTATATAGCTAATCTTGACTTTAAAATGGGGTTGAGGAGGAACATGTTTATGGTGTCGGAGGAAAGGACAAGCATCCCAACAAATCAGCATGAGTGCACAAAGGAGAGGGTATCTGGTACTGTGCTCACTAGTTATGTCTAGACAATTTCCTCTGAAAATAAGACCAAGAATAAACAACACCCGCTGTGATGAGGAAGAAGTGGCCCCAAGTGCTCTCCAAACTTTTCCAAAACTTTTAAAACGACTAAAGAACACCTGCTTGAGGAAATCTGAGTCTCTCATGACTTTCCCAACATCTGTTAAATGATTTCGGTCTTAAACCTGAGTGGTTCCTCCTTTATTCTCCCTGGAAAGACACACAGTCCGTTTCATTCTCAGTTTTACCTGGAGGCAAGTTCACAAGAGTTGTATATCACCATGAGGCTATATGTCATAGTTTCATGATTGCATTCAGAGATTGGAAGCATTAGGATGCTTCACTGCTTACATAATAAACATATGAAAGTGGTGGCTACTGGCTAGTGGAAGAGTTTGTGGTTTTCACTGAGTAAAGGTGTAATAATTATACTTGAATGATACCTCAACTCATGTGGCATGTTCAGAGGCTTTTCAAATTCAGAGATTTATGATTTTTAGACAATAAAACAGGCTTTCAAAACTACTTTCCTTGACAGAGGAGACAAGAAATTAGAGACTTAAGGTTGGACTCTTATTAACTGAAAATAATCACCTAGTAACCATCTAGAACAACCTAGCAATCATATAGCAAGACACGGGCATTGTGACAGTGAATTTGCAAGGGCAAATACCATTTGCATTTCCTATAGTTCTTCTTTTACTGCCAAGACAGTATGTTTTTTTGTATGGCGCTGTCCATGGTGCTGCTGAGTCCTGGTGCTGATGTGCTGGACAGTTCCTGACCTAAATAACACCTGAAAATGTCCTTTATTTTCTACTAGACCATTGGTTTAAGTGAGATAACTCACTAAATAGACTGTGTAAAACAGAATTTACATGCTGTTTGTGAGAGACGCTGATATGCATTTCTCCATTCTTACTAAAGAATCTGTTTTTTATCAGTTTAAGGGTTATTTTTAGTTCTGTTAGTTCATTGTGTTTTGGTTTGGTTCTGTCCTGTTCCTGTTCCCTACCACTTGTATGTTGACCTAGTGTCCAAGTGTGTGCCTGTTAGTCACTAATTGAGTTTGCATATTGTTCATTTAGTTTCTTTGTTTACCCATATGCATTTAAACCTTAATTTCTGTATGTTCATTGTTGTGTGTTGTTTTTATTTATGTGGTTGTGTTGCACCCTATGATCTCCTGTGTATTCCACTGTGGATTATTGGATTGACTTTTCTTTGTTCTAGTTCTTCATTATGCACTTTATTAATACAGCCACTCGTGACAATCAGAGATGGAAGGCTTTTACCTGGTTTTTACTCTGACTAAAATATACCTAGATTTTGCGTTTTCTAAAGAAGTTTTTAGTTTTGCTCTGCTTTTTGCCTTGCTAATGTATCCTGAATAGTTGTTAGCATTTTGCCATGCAGTTGCCAGGATGTTTTGAGTGGTTGAGAGCCTATGATATTCTGGCTTATATCAAGTTTCTTTGAAAAGTAATGCATCACATGACATCAGCAAGATGCACAATTAGAGGAATCATTCATGTCTGTATCAGAAAAGGTGCAGAATGATTGTTAATATCAATGTTTATACAATGTATGTTTATATCAATACATAAAATGATTTTTTTTTTTAAATAATAATTATTTGTTCTTTTTATTTATAATGTGCATGTGTATGGTTTATGGATTGGTATGTTTTTGGTCAGTGTATGTGGGCGCCAAGACAAATTTCCCCTTCGGGGACAATAACATGTATTGAATTGAACTGAATTGGATATCACTGGCATTATGAGCAGTTGTAATAGTGTAACACTGTAAATAGTTAACCCAGACATTGAGTGCAATTAAAGAGTTAATTTAGTCCACAGAGAACATAAATCACAGTAGTCCTTGGGTTCGTACCATGATGGTAGTTGAACAAACTCAGGGTTATAGGTTTAGTTTTGAGTTGACAAAACCAAACCAATCCAATCCAATCAGGCTTTGTTGGTACCATCATCAACATCAACACTGATCATCAACTTTCTCTGTCAACTCCGGCTTTGATCCTGAGTTTAGGATTTTAGGTGTGACATCAGTAGTGAACAGCCAATCACATGCTGTGGAACAGTGAAACTGAGATTAATTTCACACGAGAGAAGCAGTGCGATTTACTTCTCTCTTCTGCAGAATATTACGAGATTGAAAAATATTAGGAATTAAGAATTTTTATAGCTTTATCTATTTATTCTAAAGCTTATTTATATTACTTTTATATTTTTATATTCATCAACTAAGTGCTTAATAATTAATAAAATAATTTGTACATGTGTAATGGATTGTGTAAGGGTGTAATAATTACATAAATATTTAAATCATACAAAATTAAGGTGTCATTGTTACAGTGTAATTATATAATTAAGTACTGAGTAACATTAAGCAACTACATGTACTTACTATAGGGTTAGGGTAGGATTAGGATTTGGTTTAGGGTTAGTTGCATGTAAGTATGCATCATTTACTGTTATTACTATGGTAATTACATGTAACATATGTAACAAGAACACTGTAAAATAAAGTGTTACCCAAAATTATTATTGTAAATAAGCAGACGATTTTGTCTTTAAAAATCATTTATGTAGTGATCTTTAATTTGGAGCAGAAACAGGAGGAGTGTCTTTATTGCTCAGATATATGTCACTTTGCTTACAGCTGATTGGTCCATTTTCGGTCTGAGGATCTCTTACCCAGTACATAACCTGCCCTGGAGCAGGTTACCCGTGGAGCGTAAATTACTATGGCGATGAACACTGCTAAAAGCCAAACCACTTTCATGGTGCCAGAAACCCATGGTTGGCACAAACTAAACTGAAACATACCTGGCTAGCCTCCTAAACTGGCTTCATGATATAAGCTGTCAATGGAGGGACAGAAAGCTCTCAGATTTCATCAAAAAGATTATCATTTGTGTTCCAAAGATGAACGAAAGTCTAACGATTTTGGAACGACATGTCATGAGGGTGAGTAATTAATTACATCATTTTCATTTTTGGTGGATAGATGATGAATAAATCCAAATAACAGATGAGGCTGACTAGAGTTAAGGCACCCACACACTACAAGATAATCCAACCGATTTTGGGCCCAACTCTCCCCTTCCGACAATCCTAGGGAAAGTCCAGATTATCTTGCTGGTTCTACAGATTATATTATCAAATTGTTCTGTGGTGTGAGGTGTGTTAGAGTGATTGAATCTACTCAGAAGAACGTCAGGCTGCACCATTCTCAAATCCTGTTGTGTAGGGGGAACCCCAAGGACAAACATTCACGCACTTTGTAGATTGTGCTCTATATATTATCATGTGGAACTAAACGATAACCAATCAGAAAGCGAGATGATGGAAGCATAACATGACTTCATCCAAACCTTTTTCTTTTTTCGTTTTCACTGTCGGGATGTTTTTTTATGAATGGAATCTGTTCGTGTGTGGTGTGATGTCTTGGTCACATCGCGGCACTCCACGCACTATAGGAACAATACTGTTAAATCGTCATGTTTGTGGTCTCATATTTTGAAAATCTGATATGATTTTAAAAATCTTTTGGTTTTGGCCAGCCTTTAGACGATGAACTTGAATAGGAATAATAATTCAGTCAGACAGTCCAATCTGTATAATCCAGGCTGGTTTGTGATCGACCAGGAATTCAACGTGGAATGAAATAAAAGCACCAAGAGATGGAAGCAACGCCAATAAAGTCTAGATAAGAGAACAACACTGTGAGACAACAAACAACAAACTGACATGGAATGAACACACACACTGAGGTATATAGAGAAAACAAAGGTGAGGAAGGGCTTGATTAGACTCATCAGCTCATAAGTTGCTATAGATGCTGAACGAGTCCCACAAAACGACAACAGCAACGAATAGACCTGACCCATGACAAATAGCGATGCTTGGCAAACACCATTAACAAGCTCATTGAAGTTTATGGTGGAACATCAAAGTTAGAGTGGAGAGAAGCTTTTATCCTGTCTTCATTACAAAATAATAATTAAATAATATGTTTCATTTTGTCTCTATTTTGAGATAAGATGAAAACATTAATTACTATTCACTGATATACATGCAGTATTATTATGTATTTTTTAATATTATTCAAATACATAGTAATTGGAAAAGTTCTGCAATCAGTAAAAGAAGTAGTGTTGGTCTTTTGGTATTTTCTTTTAAAGGCTAATTTTGTATTTAAAAAAAAAAAATGAGGAAAAATCTATTCTTATCTAATTTATTTTGAATCTTTTGATTGTACACAACTAATCTACTAACCTGAAAGTAGGGACTTGACCCGGGCTCAGAGGTGATGGAAGTCACGCTGTGTTTTGCATTGAAGTGTATCCCATAATTACAGTGGCAAGATTATCCAACAGCGCAGCAGTGAGCTCATTCAAACGTGCCAGCTATCGAGCGTTAATTCATTACTCGGTCTGCTCCAATCTATAGTTATCACTGGAGGTTCCATAGCACAACTTATTGAAATAAGCATTGATTTGAGAGAGCAGTCTGCGGTGGGGTGGAGTACTTAATTTATTGTTTGGAATGTGCCTAATTATTGCTTTTGAAGTGTTTTCATTCTTATTAACTAAGTCTTTTTTTCAATGGATGGAGAGGGGAAACCACATCATAAACCTAATGCAATGCTCAGTAAAGCTGTCTGACTCATGCCTTAATAAAATATTTCAGAATATATGTTAGTAAAAGCCATATGTTTTAAAACTTAGCTTTCCCTTAAAACTGTAACAAATAAAACTACTGCAAACCGTAGTAAATCATTCATGTTGCATGATTTATTTAAATAGTACATTTTGCGTCTGAAAGACAAGCAAAAGTCCGCCGCAAAAATAACTCTCCATGACTTTTCATTGCTAATTTTTCACTGCATGCTTTTATTAATCCTCACGGTACTTTTTTAATGCCAAAAAAGGGTTTGCGCTGGAGTGGACATAAGCAAAATCTGCGCGGGAAACCTTTTTGGTCCTCAAGCCAAACTCAAACGTGATGATGATTCCTATTGAAATGACTGGATTTCACTCGTGAAATTTCGCCGAGCAATGGTAAATGTGACCGACCCATAAGAATCAGTTCAACTGAGACTGGAAAGCTCTGAGGCATAGCCACAGATAACTTAGGGAATTAGACCTTGAGTATAGAGACACAGCAAGAGACAGAGAAGACCATTTATAATTCACAAGCTCAGACACTTAATTAGCGAAGCAACTTTCTGCATGTCAACTAACGCTGTGTTCTAACCAGACGTGACCCGATGAAGCGACAAGCGATAAAAGCTATCTTTCACATGTTAGTCTGAGGTTTTTGTCCTTATCACTCACAACCATGATAAGTGATGAGGAAAAGGACATTTTGTCACATGGTTTCTATTTCTACCTAGATGTGCCTTTGCAATATGGGTAAAACAACTACTACAAATTATAATACAGTTAAATATTGAAATACTGTATGTATAGTCAGAATACCAGGCAAATTTTGAATATAAAATGTGCTTTTTGCTGTATATTTTATACATTTAAATGATAGTTAATAGTTCATGCTCAATAATTTTCTATAAAGGATATGCAAATGAGAAATGTAGCCTACTCATTTCATTTTCATTTTTAGTTTAGAAAATCTGCAACTGTAATACACTCATAGAGCAAATTAACATGTTTTTTTTTTACATTTACATATCTGTCAAGCACCCAACAGTTCAAATAAATGCAAATGAACCATTTCTCAGTATCATATCATTTATGCATAAGAATCAAATGTTCATGGAATGATACAACTACAGTATTAATATGAGTGAGATTATAATTAAAAAGTTCTTAAATCCAATTTCAAATTCAAAATTCAAAAGGAGGATCAAGTCCCTAGTGGTGCCCATGGTTTTGAAATTAAATCTTCAGTAAGCACATGTATTCAAAGTGTTCACCATATTTAGAATTTTTTTTTAGTTGATTTTGTCCATACAATGAAAGTCAGTGGGGTCCAAAACAACAATAAACAACAGTGATGGAAGATTTTATTAGTATTATTATTATTTTATTTATATATATATATATATATATATATATATATATATATATATATATATATATATATATATATATATATATATATATATATATATATATATATATATATATATATTATCGTCTTTTATGTTCCTCAGATAAAAAAAAAAAGTTATGCAGATTTGGAACAACATGAGGGTGAGTAAGTGATGACTGTATTTTCTATTTTGGGTGAACTATACATTTAATTGTCAAGATTAACTAATGGCTATGATGGTCATTTAGAAGGATATTGAGTCAGGCCAGGACCAGGCTGGGCTCACTGTCTCTGGATTTGACTCAGACAGAGGAAGGCAGTTTTTAACTTTTTAATTACTAGATGTTGCTGTCTCACACACCAACTCACTGCCGTCACCACAGGCTGACAAACACGACTGATTGAGGCCTCAAACCCGGCGGATCGGCTGCATAAACTCTGCCTAATGAATTCCTGCCTGGCGTTTCTCCACCTCTGCCTCATATTAATAGTGATTAGTGACACTTTTGTAAGCTAATGCAGATTGCTGCTGGGGAGAGAGGGTGATGGAGGTGATACTTATTCAAGGGAAAGAGCAGAGAGGAGCAGATGAGAAGCATCGCTGCTGTGGAGGACCGCCGCTGGGACAATGTTGTCGTAAAACCACTAGACGGACGATGTGATTTATTGTGTGTGTGCAGATTGTGCTGCAACAGCAGATCTGTGAACCATTTGATCAGCTGCTGTGGTTTAGCTCCGGCCCTACTGTAATAAAGCATACAGTAGATCTATCTATCTATCTATCTATCTATCTATCTATCTATCTATCTATCTGTGTATCTTTCTGTCCCATCCGTCCGTCCTATCTATCCATCCATCCATCCATCCGTCCGTCTGTTTGTCCTATCCATCTATCTGTCTGTCTTATCCATCCGTCCATCCATCTGTATGTCTGACTTATCTACCTATCTGTCTGTCCTATCTGTGTCTCTTTATCTATCTATCTATCTATCTATCTATCTATCTATCTATCTATCTATCTATCTATCTATCTATCTATCTATCTATCTATCTATCTATCTGCCTGTCTGTCTGTCTGTCTGTCTGTCTGTCTGTCTTATCCATCCATCCATATGTCTGTCTTATCTATCCATCTATCTATCTGTGCGTCCGTCTGTCTTTATCTATCTATCTATCTATCTATCTATCTACCTATCTTTGTCTGTCCCGTCCATCCGTCCGTCTGTTGTCTGTGTTCGTCCATCCGTCTGTTTATCTATCTATACACTTGTCGGTTTTTGCGGTTTTAATTTGATTTCGTAGTGTTTTCAATGTGAAGGTGATTGACAGCAGGAGTGCGATGAGTCACACAGATCTCTCTGCCCTCTGAGTAAACGGCCGTCTCCACTAAACGCTGAGGTCATGACAGTACGTCTGCCAGTGATTTCACACTCTCAAGTTGACTCGAGCTCGAGGAGAGGAACTCACTGCAGTGCAACAAGTCACATTTAGAGGGACAGTCACACTTTTTAAACTTACTAATATCATCATTTAGTTTCTTTAAAATGCTTACAGGGGTTTGCCAAAACATGAAGCAATCAGATGTTTACATGGAGTACATACTCTATATTCTAAAGTCATTTTCTCTGCAATATTATTGCAAATATAGACACAAATATGCTAGTGAAGAAATCAGTAATTCTATAATTGAAATAGGGCCTATATCTAATGTATCCTATCCAATATTTGTCCTCCTTAATGTAATTATTTTAAAGGGGTCATGAATTGAGAAATCAAATTTTCTGAAAACTGAAAACTTCCTTGTTAAAACAGCTTTTATTGAAACCAAGCCCAGAGAATGACTCGGTTTGGAATGTGCCAGAATGTGTGTGTAATAGATAGGTAAAAGACCACCTCAGCAGAAGAAGATCAACGCCTACATCGTTACCACTGTAGCCCCGCTCACTGATTATGAACTAGTAAATAGCATATGTGACACTAACACTGGATCGACCAACTAAGTGATAAACATGTCTATTTTTATCAAAATGTACAAAAATGTCGTGCAATGCCAGGTTGGGGAAAAACACTGTCACTGCATAACCTTCCTTCTGACGCTGGATTTGCAGAGAGACTGAAATATAAAAAAAAAACAATGCTGTGCCGACAGTTAGATCCGACAGGAATGGTGCAACGCACTTATGTGGTAAAACAAGTTTTTACTGTGTTATTGCTTTGTTACAGATTGTTTGATATGTACTGATTATCTGTTTGTGTCTAATCAAAATCACAAGTGACCAGTGATTTCAGATTTTTTTGTTTCAAAATCATTTATTACTGTCTGTGTCTGTAAATCAGTGCCTAAACGGTCAACTTCAAATTGTTTCTCTTAGTAGGATGAAAATAATCTGTTATTAAAACTGTGATTAAATTATACATTGAAAGTGATCAAAGAACACTTCCTTTACAATCGCTGGAGCTGTCAGTCAAACAGCAAGAGTTTATCAGACTGAGTTCTGGACTCTCGTCAAAACTCCCGTTATAATCAACGAATCTCTAATTTACATCGTGTTTCCACTATTTGTTATGATGAAAGCATTCATGAGAGTGCAGAAATCGAGCTTCAATGATGAGATCTGTCATCGGCCTCATGTTCATCGCTGCAACCTTTGCTATAGATGCTATAGATCCAAATATAATTCTATAATCAACACTTTTCATGATTAGTTAACTTGAGAGCTGAAATAGTAAAACGTGCTAAAATGTTTCGAGAGTTCTCCACATAGCTATTTCTTATGCAAAGATGTTAGCCAATCAGCAGTGGGCATTTACATTTAAGTTTTACAGCAGACGCTCCCTTCAAAAAGAGCGTTCAGATAAGAGGGCTAAAATCAGGGTAGGAAAAATGCCTTTTATTTCTAAATTATGACCATTTTTGATGTAAAAATTATACTAACATTATAAGTGCACCCCAGGAAATATTTTAAATAATAAAATAATGCAGTTTATGACCCCTTTAACGTTTCATTTGGTTCAAAACAACTAGGTACAGCCTTATTATCTAATTAGTCTAAGAACTCTTTAATCATCCTATCTTTTGATTTAGTAAAAAAAAGATCAAAGATCCTTTTTTGTGGAACGTCAAAGCCGACCTGGATTTGAAGTGACTGATAAACAAGAGATAAGGCTTAGAAAACCTTCCATCTACTAATAAATATAGCCAGTCACCATACACCCAGCCGTTCCAGGAAGTGCTCAAAGTGAAACTGTTAACCAATCAAATACACTCACACAGCACATAAGGCAGTCTAAACAGGCACACTGCATGCATTATGCCTCAGTAACAGTCCCTTTGACCTATTCACAGTAGGAATATCAGATGCATTAACAAATTCTCCTTAAATATTTGGACAGTACATTCCCACAGTACAGTCCCCCTGGTCTCACCTCAAATATCATTCCCCAAGTACTTTCTCAGCTTAGGGTTTGGAATAGGAATTCTTTCATTGAAATGCACAGTGTTGCCATCTTCCTATAACTGCTGCTGAGTGTTTTATTGACTATTTGAAAATGGCTGGCAAACAACCTGCTGTGCATGCCGAGACAACCCACATGGCCATGGCCGTTAAAAGAAATGATTTGTTGAGTATGAACCACACTTAAACCTCACTCATGTCGTACAAGAGTGCAAATGAGCAGTCGTTTGAATGTGACAGGGAATGCCACGCAATGGAACATAAAAATGGTTTTATGGGTGTAGAATCATCCCAATCAGATGTTTTTAAATCACTCACTAGACATTCCTATATTATGATTGATTGCTCCAAGGATCGTTTGTGTGGTTACAAAAGCACAAACAGCTAAACTCTAATGGGTCATTCTTAAGGTGCTATACTCTAAAAGTAAAGTTCATCCTAGTGGTCAACATGGAATTTTTAATGGCCTATTCGTGAATGGCCTCACTCTTTATTGATGATTTATTAATTTGCATTTTATTAGAATTTCTACTCATTTTTACCACATTTTTACAACATTCCAATCAAATATCTGTATGTCATAAACTGCTGCCGCAAAAATAAATCATGTTCCATGGGCTGAATGTACTTTTGTAACCAATTTATAAGTAGTACTAGACATGTTACAGTTTATATCTTTTGGGGTTGAATGTTACAGGGTTAAAGGTCAGTGTGCAAACTGTCAAATCACTGTTTTATTTAGCAAATATCATTACAGTTAGTCACATTATTTACAATACCCAAGAAGAAAAAAACATCCAGAGATAAACTACTGAGTTTGATATAGATAGTATATAATATAAGCATCATGAAATTGTAATTGTAAGTTTTGCATTTAAAATGTAATAGAGATGAATATCTGGCATTCTGATATCCTTATGAAAATGAAATTTGTTTTTTAAAAGACCTTTTGCACTACACACTAAACCGAGTTAAATCTATCAAATAATGTGAATAAGTTCACTATCCTGAGTAAATTATATTGATATTAAGTCAAAAATAAGGTAATGAGACAATTTATTTAGAATGATGCTGAATATGAACACAAGCAGTTAGTTATACCCTCTTCCTTTCTTCTTTCCATCTCGTTTTTCTTGATTATTATTTTCTATTTCTGTTTTGAGCTATAATATTTGATAGTTAAGTGTTTCCTTTACCATTTGTGTCCCTTTTATTGCTCTTATTCTTAATTATTGCTATGTTACTTTGTTAGAACTTCTTACTTACAATATAGTTCAACAAATGCTTTGAAAAATGAACACAAGCACAGCAAACACAAGCTAGCATTCCAGATAAACTGATTATATAACATTATTGTTTATTATAAAATAAGAAAGAAAGTAAGTAAATAAGTACATGCATAAACAATGTGTGTAGAAAAGAGTGTTATCTGGTGATTTTAAATGTTATAATGAGCAGGTGTTATACCTTGCAGTGTTGGTTGTCAATGCCTTGATTTAGTCAACGCACAACTAGTGAAGAATTTCATAATACACAAAGAGAGCTTTGTCATCTGGAGAATAATGAGACAGGTGTTCGCTCCAGAGCAATTGACACTCTATCAAAAGTGAAGAGGCATTTTATCTATGTCACCACAGATCTTGGGGGTTTGCAGAATATATGCTGTATTTGTAATTTTATTCATTGATCAGTTTATGTCAGTGAAATCGTCTAACTTCTTTGACTATAAAATGTATTCTGTTTGTGTTTTAATTGTGCGTTAGAAATATACAGTGGCACCAGACAATATTTGGTCATTACATTAAGTAAATATGTTTGTTTTAAAGACTGAGCACAAGCACACTTTTCAGGTAAAAACATTTTACTGAAAGAGTTTTGAAATAAAACAATATGCAGTATATAGTGTTCGATATGAAAACAAAACATTGTGACACATTGTGGTTAGTCACATGGCATGAATGGATCATTTTCAGATAATTGAAAAAAGATTTTTGAAGGTGTACTTTTTAATGTGTTACTTAAGGATTCTTTGTAATTGTTTGTGAAATTTAGCAATTTCTGACTTATTATTGTCTCTTTTTTCCAGTGTAGAAGTAATGATAATGGTAAATTTCAAACCTCATACTTCTTGGGAAACACACAAGTCAAGCAGATGCCTTAAGCCAAAAGTTTACTTCAGCCATCCAAGTTCCGCACGATGTAATATTCTTCATCAGCAGTGTCCGTGGACATCTGCGCACACAGTGCAGACCAATTTCATGTGTAACTTCTCAGACTCTTTACTAGCTGACCTTTATTACACGCATCCCCCTAATCCTCATTCCAATCCGGGTCACGGCACCAGTGTAACCCTTCCGGTTCTACTGCAGCCTCTAATATGTCTCTTGAGGCCAGGTTAGTGAGGTTTACCTGCACAGCTCTTTACTAGCTGGCCTTCGTTACACTCACCCCCCCTAAACCTCCCTCTAATCCTGGGCATTTCCTCGGCATTTCCAGCATGAAGGCAGACACACTAACAAGGATGCTAAAGGTCGCTAGCGCACCTCTTGAGGCTAAGGGAATGAGGTTTAAGTGACCTGCACATCACTTTACTAGCTGGCATCCGTGAAAGTTGTGCGGACAGGACTGTGCACGAGACTGAGTGGAATGTAGAAAATAAAGTATACCCAGACCTTTAGAGGTGAAAGGGAATGGTTTTTCCAGGTATTAAATACCATCTTAGTCTGAATTTGAGAGGAAGTTTTATTTGAACGTGATTTGATGCATTCAATAAAAATCACCTTGACACCAATTACCTTGAAGTCATTGCAAAAACAGCTTAGAAAATCAAAATTAGTTCTATTAGATGTGGAGTCTTTCCTCAACTTCTTGCTGTTTGGGTGGATTTGTCTTCGCTTCACCCTCGACACCTACATCTGGATTCTTAATTATTTACGAGACCTTTGAAATAAGTGGGGTGCTTGGATAAGCATTCGTAAAGGTGACGACAATTTGCATTCGCAAAGCACTGTCCATGAGATTACATGAATTGATTGCTCTTTTCAGTCGCCCCAGAAACCACCTTGAGGATCAGTTATGAGCTGTATATCTCCCCAGTAACAGCCCATAAAGCATATTCTCTTCTGCACTACATCTTTCAGGTGGGGATGTGAGGTTTAATCCTAGACCAGCTGTCTGGATCAGGTGAGAGAGTGTCATGTTAATAGAACATCGGAAGGCAGCCAATATCATGACTCTCTTAACTCTTTCCTTGCCATTGATAAGATTTTCTGTCATTTATTACAAAACGCTTCCCCGCCATAGACATGTTATTCCAGCATTCCATGTTTTTACTGGGAGCTATTACGCATCTACAGAAAAAGTACAGCATCTCTAGATCCAAAAACAAGGAAAGAAAAAAATATGCATAAACCAGAAAGAGCGGATATAAGTTGTTTAAGCTAATCTGAGCACCAAATATTCAACTGCATATAAATTAAAACTGCCTGACATAACAGATAAACAATGTGGATGTGAAGAAATATACCACTCAATCTGCTCAATCTATGTTTTGATCATTCAGAAGACACAATAAATTATGTTTACCCCCGGTTTTACTGACAAGGCTTTAGTTTGACAAAAATTTGAGCTGTTTTAACTGAAAGCAACTTGCACTGACATTCCTTAAAATATGTCAGTGCCATTGTTTTGTCTCAAGATGCACACCAGTATGTTTTGTTTTTTCTAAGGCATGTTTATAAAAGCTACTTAAATGTCCTAATTGAACTGATCCTGATTTAATATGAGCCCTGTCTATAAAACCAAGCCTTAGTGACTTACATTTTAGACGCAATAAATATCCATTTTTGCCTTTTCATCAACAAAAATAGTTCCAAACAAATCCACAGCTGAAGCAATACACACTGGTGTTTAGTTTTTGAATGAATCCACATTTTGAACAAATCGTATGAGTGAATGATTCAATGATCTATTCAAAAAGTAATCAGTCAATTGTTTTATTCTTGGATAAATTGGTAGTTCTCTTACGAGAGTATCTCTCGTACTGCGTAATATCTTGCGCTACGGGGAAAACCTCTTTTCCACGAGATATTGAAGCCAAAAATTATCCTTAATTTTGAATTAATGTAAAACGCTGTGCAGCAGCATGCAGACATAGGCAAGACGGCTCGCACGCCTATTGGCTGCCCTGCGGCAACAGCAGCAGCCTATCGAGAGAGGCGCTGCGTGACACATATCCAATGGGGGCATTTCGCGCCCATTTCGTCACTTCCCGCTAGAAAGGGCGTGGTCTCGCCCTATAAATATAGCTCGATAAGGCTGGTACACTGATTTTCATCTCTTCAGCGAAGCATCACGCATCGCTGGATCCGGAGTGAGAAGCCACGCCGTCTGAGGAAAAGCACACAGCGGGACGAGCCATTGAGTCTGAAGTCGCTGGCATCGCCGCCTTTAGCCGCCGTACCTGCTACGCTTTCCGGCGTTATATCCTTTCAAACTGTGTGTGTGTTCGCCGCTGCGACACACATTTTTTCACTGTCTCTCTCTCTGCTAAAAGAGCTGCGTCTTTTTCAAGATGCAAAGATCCTGCGGCTCGTGCCGAGCCACACTCAGCGACGGGGACCGTCATGTCATCTGCGTTTCCTGCCTGGGTGAGGATCATGCGGCTCTCGCTCTCGTCGACGGCGGATGCCCTCACTGTGAGCTACTGCCTATGGTGACTCTGAGGACTCGCCTGGCATCTTTCTCAGAGCCTGCACTTCAGCCCGCTGTAGTGCTGCGCCGTAAAAGCGCCGTGCCCAGCGCGGCCCCGAGCCTTCTCCTGCCCGCCAAAGCTCGCCGGTTCGCCCGCCAGCTTCGCCGGCATCGCTCAAGTCCCTCCCCGACGGACAGCGGCCGCCGTCCGCCGCCGCTTCCGCCATTGAGGTTGACGAAACAGCCAAGGTCTGTTCTCTCCTGGCATCAGATAGTGAGGAATGGGCGAGCTCTGTGGACCTCCCCTCTGCTATCCGCGAGCCTTCTGGGAAACGAGCCGGCATTGAATCAGAGCTGATGCGTCTGCTCTCTCAAGCCGTCGACAACCTCGGCCTCGACTGGGAGGCGCCCGCGCAGCCTGCGCGCAACCGACTGGACGGATGCTTCCTCAAAAAGGACCACGCGCCGTCACAATCCAGGCCCGCGCCTTTTCTTCCTGAACTTCACGAAGAAGTCGCGAGGTCCTGGGGCGCCCTCCTCTCGGCCAGGGTGCGTACCTCTGCCTCGGCTGCATTCTCCACTGTGGACGGTGCGAAAGACAGAGGATACCTTGCTCTTCCCCCAGTGGAAGCAGCGGTAGCTTCCCATCTCTTTGCTGCACTCTGCTGGACGGCGAGCGCAGATGGCGCTACCATCTAAAGCCTGCCGAGTGACGTCAGCCATGCACGGTCGCGCTTACACCTCCGCCGGGCAAGCCGCGTCAGCTTTACACACGATGGCCATCTTGCAGATCTTCCAGGCCGACCTTCTCCGAAAAATGGACGAGGAAGGCGCTTAGTCGATCAGTGTTGCAGATTTGCGGAGCGCTACAGACCTGGCTCTACGCGCCACAAAATCAGCTGCACAGGCCATTGGGCGGAACATGGCCTCTCTCACCACCGTGGCTGAGAGACATCTGTGGTTGGCGCTGTCTGAAATGACTGAAGCGGAGCGCTCTGTATTCCTCGACGCGCCCATTTCGTCAGCTGGCCTCTTCGGATCTGCCGTCAAAGATTTCGCGGACAGATTCCAAGAGGTTCAAAAGACATCGCAGGCGATGAAGCACTTCCTCCCGAAGCGCTCTAGTTCCGCAGCAGGTCGCTCTAAACAGCCGAGGTCTCAAAGCCTTCCAAGCCTCTCTAGGAAAGTGACGGTGTTCAAATCCCGCTGCGGCCGGATTTTCACCGAAACGCTTCGCTCGTCCAGTTCCATGCAATGTGACTGTTCCAGCGTATTTAGCAGTCAACAAGCCGGTCCATTTACCCGCTTGCCTGCACACAAAAGCCGTTTTTACGGCTACCCAGATAAATCCAATAAAGAGTGTATTTTCTGGTGTTCCGGCCACGGCCGATGGTGTTATGAGTGTTGTAAGAATGCCCACGTCTCAGTGCCCATTCCCACACGCAGACACAGCCCGCCACAATACAGGGCTAGCACAAATAAAATCGACTCATGTCGATTGTGCAATAAATGTAGTGTACGTGCCCACAACACAGTGCCCACAAACACTACACGAAGCATGTCCCACGGTTTCTGTAAAAACAAAACCAACACATTTTCAGTTGGCGCGAGCCGACAGTGTTCTCTGTGCAGTGAGTGTGCCCGCTATCCCGCGCCCACATTCCCTCACAGACATGCCGAGCCCCACGGGGCTCGTCCCGCTCGCCTTCTCTCCACAACCTGTCAGAGAGAAGCTGAGCGCGGTCGGGCTGCCCGCTGTGATCAGCGCACCCCCCGCCTCGCACACTGCAAACACAGTATCTATTTCTCAGCACACCGGAGCTCTCCGGCCGCCGCTATGCCGCCAGAGCCCAGATTTCATTCTACCTCTAGCTATTCACGCAGGTGCGTGGGCAAAGCTTCCCGGGGTATCAAAATGGGTGCTGAACACTATAAAAAGAGGCTATTCGCTGCAGTTCACTCGACGCCCCCGCCTTTGCGCAGCGCGAGTCGAAACGACGGTAAAAAACGAAGTATCTCATCTACTTCGAGCCGAGATAGCGAAACTACTGAGCAAAGGGGCTATAGAACCTTTATCTCAGGCTCAGAGCGAAGGGGGTCTATACAGCAGGTATTTTCTGGTACCGAAAAAAGACGGGGGTCTCAGACCCATTCTAGATCTGCGACGGCTTAACAAAACGCTCACGAAGCGCCAGTTCAGAATGATTACAACCAGGAAAATCCTCGCGCAAGTGCGCCAGGAGGACTGGTTTATGTCAATAGATCTGAAAGACGCCTATTTTCAAATACAAATAGCGTCACGTCACAGGCAATTCTTGAGATTCGCCTTCGAGGGCCAGGCATACCAATATAAAGTCCTGCCGTTCGGCCTGTCCCTGGCACCCCGTACATTTACGAAGTGCATGTACGCGGCTCTCGCACCCCTGAGACTTCAGGGCATGCGAATTTTGAACTACTTGGACGATTGGCTGATTCTAGCTCGATCACAATCAGAGCTCATAGAACACAGGGCCACATTACTCGAACATCTCGAGAATCTGGGTCTCACAGTAAATTGGGCGAAGAGCTCGCTGTCTCCCAACCAGAAAATTTCTTTTTCTTTTGGCGTCTATCGCCAGAGCGCGGACGGGACATTCAGCAAGCCGTGAAATCCTTTCGCCACGGCTCGATTGTCCAGCTCAAAAGGTTTCAGAAAATGCTGGGCCTCATGGCCTCAGCAGCTTCAGTGCTCCAGCTGGGTCTGCTTCGCATGCGCCCACTGCAGCTGTGGCTGAAAGCGCGATTTCCACCCAGGGCATGGACCGCTGGTCGGTTTCGCCTCCGGGTCGATCTGAAATGCGTCTCAGCTTTGGAACCTTGGAAGAAAACCGACTGGTATCAGTCAGGTGTGAGTCTGGGGACTCCCTCGAGTGTGAAGGTGGTGTCCACGGACGCCTCCACCTCGGGATGGGGAGCGCTGCTCGAGGGCAGACCGTTCTTCGGCCAGTGGTCAGAACAGGAAAAGCTACTACACATAAACTGTCTGGAAATGATGGCAGTCGACAACGCGCTACGGCGCTTCTGTCCCCAGATAAAGGGTCACCACGTCTTGGTCCGGTCGAACATGTCAGTGGTGGCATACATAAATCGCCAGAGCGGCATCAAGTCCCGAAATCTTTACAGGCTAACGGAATGCCTCCTGGTCTGGGCTCAGCACAACCTGCTTTCACTGAAAGCGGCACATGTGCCTGGTCACCTGAATCTGGGACCAGACAGACTGTGCAGAGACAATGTCCCAGCAGGGGAATGGTCGCTGCACCCGCAGATGATCCAACTGCTGTGGGAGACATTCGGCAAAGCGCAGGTGGACCTGTTCGCGTCTCACGAGAACGCTTACTGTCCGAAATATTTCTCCAAGAGCAAGGACGCGCTTGCCCACGTTTGGCCCCGCTGTCCCCTCTATGCTTTTCCCCCTGTCTCGCTCCTGCCTCAAGTGCTGGAACGAATCAGGGAAAACGGATGCCCAGTGCTGCTTGTGGCTCCGCTCTGGACAAACCAGACGTGGTTTCCAGTCCTGATGCGGCTGACCAGCACTGCCCCGTGGCCAATACCGTTGAGGAAAGACCTCCTCTCTCAGGCCAAGGGCTCGATTTGGCATCCTCGCCCGCAACTATGGTCCCTACATGCATGGGCCATCAACGGGTAACCGCTAACCTCCCGGAGGGAGTGTTAAACACGATCACGCAGGCGAGGGCCCCGTCTACTAGACGGCTCTACTCCTCGAAATGGTCTGTGTTCTCTGCCTGGTGTCAAGCTCAGGGCTTTTCACCCGTAGACTGCGGGGTCACGGAAGTACTCTCCTTCCTTCAAGAGCTGCTGGATAAGGGCAGGACCCCATCCACGCTCAAAGTGTACGTGGCGGCCATAGCAACGTTTACAAAACCTGTGTCTGGCCAGTCACTGGGGAAAAACGACCTAGTCGTGCGATTCCTCAAGGGAGCTCGGAGGCTGAACCCTTCTAGACCTCCTTCAGTCCCGGTGTGGGACCTTTCTACGGTTTTGGAAGCCATGAAAGGTGCCCCGTTCGAGCCAATCCATTTGTCAGACATGAAGCATCTGTCTTTCAAAACGGTATTACTTTTGGCTCTCGCTTCAGTGAAGCGCATAGGGGACTTACAAGCGCTTTCAGTAAAAGCGTCATGTATGGACTTTGGGCCTAATGACTCAAAAGTCATACTCAAACCAAGGCACGGGTATGTGCCCAAATCCCTCAACACACCGTTCAGGGCCCAGGTTATTTCCCTGTGCGCTCTCTCGGTTCATGATGAGGAGGAGGATGCGAGTCTCCTTTGCCCTGTCAGGGCACTGAGAGCTTATGTGTCCCGCTCGTCTGCCTTTATACAGACCGAGCAGCTCTTCGTTTTGTTTGGCGGACGATCCAAGGGACTGGCCGCATCAAAACAGAGCCTATCCAGATGGATAGTCGACGCCATAGCACTGGCTTACACTTCTAAGGGCCTGCAGTGTCCTTTGGGTGTCAGTGTCCTCCACGAGAGGCGTGGCCTCGTCCTGGGCGTGGTATAGTGGGGTTACCTTGCAAGATATCTGTACGGCCGCGGGCTGGGCCTCGCCGTCTACATTTATAAGGTTTTATAACCTAGAGGTTCCCGCCTTACAAGCCAAGCTTCTGTCGGTATAGAATTCAGTGCTATCTGCCCCGCTGTGCCGGCCCAGATGCTGAGTTTTGCTTGTGCATCGCTCACTGAGCGTAACACGGCTCCATGGGTGTTGAATAACCTGTACTATTACCCAGTTCAGGCTGAACACGTTCACCCTGTCTGTGTGAAACACTATTAACATAACTAGCTCCTATAGGATGCTATTTCATGGGGAACGATGCTTGCAGCCTCTCTTGTCCGACTCTCTGTGAGTCTATGGTGATTATGCACTACATGAGCCTCGGGCTACTGCCCTTGGGACTTTGGTGTCGGATCCCAGTACGCACGGCGTTTTGCATTGTGTTCCCCATAGCGTAAGATATTACGCAGTACGAGAGATACTCTCGTAAGAGAACGTACTCGGTTACTAACGTAACCTCGGTTCTCTCTAGAGAGGGAACGAGTACTGCGTATCTTGCCGTGCATACACAGCTCTGGTTCGCTTCGGCGATGAAAACCAGTGTATCAGCCTTATCAAGCTATATTTATAGGGCAAGACCACGCCCTTTCTGGCGGGACGTGATGAAATGGGCGCGAAATGCCCCCATTGGATATGTGTCACGCAGCGCCTCTCTCGATAGGCTGCTGCTGTTGCCGCAGGGCAGCCAATAGGCGCGCGAGCCGTCTTGCCTATGTCTGCATGCTGCTGCACAGCGTTTTACATTAATTCAAAATTAAGGATAATTTTTGGCTTCAATATCTCGTGGAAAAGAGGTTTTCCCCGTAGCGTAAGATATTACGCAGTACTCGTTCCCTCTCTAGAGAGAACCGAGGTTACGTTAGTAACCGAGTACGATTTGAACAAATAAATATATTCAATGATTCACTCATTAACCCTCTGATGGACGGTGGGGTCCACTGGACCCCAAATGACTTTTGCTTGAATTAATAAAAATGTTCTCTTTTTCCAAATGGTATGAAACTTCCTACGGCTCTCAACACTTCCTGGATCTACAAAAAAAAATTTAAAATGGAACGTTATCTGTTTTTATGTAGGCGTGACAAAAATAGTCACACTCGTAATCTTCGGGGTCCATTGGACCCCAAAAAATGCAATTTAATTTTGTAACAGAACAATATATATTTTTTTTACAAATATAAATTTACTTTATTTATTAATGTTTTTACTCAACATTTGTGCAGTTTTTGGAGGATTTATTATATATTTTAAATATCTATAAATAAATAAATACATATTTATTTATCATTGGACTCAAAATAGACAAAATTCATCATCAAAATCAGAAACAACGCAGAACATAACGCAAATCTTTTTTTTTTTTTACAATTTTTTTTTTTTACTGCTTTATTTGCTAATTTGTTATTGTAGTTCAGTTGAAATAAATGATACAATCTTAAGACTCCAACATTTATTTTTGTAACATGTTGTTCAGGTTTGATTATAATCATACTGTAACATTATTGAAAAACTGTTGTTTTTTTCAGTACAAAAAAATGCTAAACTTTGACAAAAAGTATTTTATTTTTGTTATAATTGTGTTTTAAAATTTTTATATATGAATCCAACTGAATCCAACTTTAGAATCTTTCAGTAATTCAAATAGCATATAGGCCTTATGGAGCTCTATAGCCATCTAGTGGTTAAAGTGATTTATTACAAATTTGAACCTGTATTTTCAAAAAAAATGGGCAAAAATCTTACATTAAACCTTGTAAAATTATCCATGGTATCCCCAGGAATGAAATTTTGAAATCTGGGTTTTTAATAAATTTAATTTAACGTAAAATGCTGTTTTTTTGTAAAAATCCTATTTAAATAAATGTTTATTTATTTATTTATAGAAATTAAAAATAAATCATAAATCCTCCAAAAACTGCACAAATGTTGAGTAAAAACATTAATAAACAGAGAAAAATTATATTTGTTAGAAAAAAAATATTGTTCTGTTACAAAATTAAATTTTATTGTCTGGGGTCCAATAGACCCCGAAGACCACAAGTGTGATTTTTTTTTAAGACCATCTGAGACAAAAACTGGCTACCACCTACTGGTAATAATTTCATATGTAAAAACATATATGTTTTTATTGCATTGCATTGTTTTGACAGTTTGCTTTGGGTCTATATAAACATAAAAAGATCAGATTGCTATGGCTTCTTTTTTTAAACCAAGGGGGATACAAGAGGCTTTCTTTTGTAACAGTAGGAGCCCTACATGGTTGAGCTAATGTTAGATGTACAGTAAGACAGAGGCCTTAAACCCTGCTCCTGGGTGTCATATATTCCCCATGTCTTGTCTGGACTTTTTATTGCATTTCCTGTCTTAGTGGCATGTTTGTAGTTCATTGTAGTTTTTCATCTTGATTAGTCTCGGAAGTCTCGCGTTTCCTTGTTACCTTGATAAGCTTGTTGGCCCCTGTGTATTTTTAGCCCCTGTGTTTAACTTGTTCCATTGTCAGTTGTACATGTAATGGTTGGTTCTGCTTCTGTTATCCTGCGGTTTTGTTCCTTTGTTCCTTGAGTTCTTTGTTATTTGTTCAATGTGTTATTTTATTAAAAACACCTGCATTTAGATCCTCACCGCTTTCTCCGGCTCATTACACTGGGGGACCCACTGTCCTTCAGACTTTAGCTCCAAATGTAATCAAATAGACCTGAACCAGCAAATCAAGCTGCTCAGGATCATAGACATATTAATACTACATAGACGGCCTCACTTTGGCCCCTTTGCTGCAATGCTTCAACAAGTCTGCCATATTAAACCGGGCAAGACTGCTCTATAAACAAATACAATTAAACTTGAAGCTGCTTTCTTTCTAGGTGAAAAGCACAAAAACTTTTACATTTCTCAACTGATTCCAGCAGTTTATGATCTGTGTGGAGTACAAAAAGGTTCTGTCTCCGGTTACTTAAAAGGTAGTTAGACCTTGAAAATGATTCATTGCCATAAGGAATTGTAAAAACTCACTCTCATCAATCATAGATTTTTCTTGGTTAATAATTGTTTAAACATCCCCAATGTACATGACATGCTTTTCATTGTGGAAATTGATTTTTCTGTCTTCAACACCATAATTTTAGCTTTTTCACTTGCATAGTGCACTTGCATCACAACACAGCTTGTTTACTTTGAATTACTGAAAAAGCTAAATAATGAAACACTAAAAACTAACAAGTTTTAAAACTGCAAAATCATCTGAAATGCTACATGTGGATTTAGGCAACATTATAATAAACAATATGAAAAAAAATTATGTTTATTTTTACATTTGCTAAAGATTAGGCTTAACAGTGTTATTAAAATGATTAGGGTTTTAAACATTAACTTTAAATGATAAACATTAGTTTTAAACATTGTCTTTGTTGTCATCTAATGTTTATAATTTAAAGTTACTGTTTAAAACTAATGTTTATCATTTAAAGTTAATGTTTATAACCCTAATACTTTTAATAACACTATTAAGCCTAATTTTTAGCAAATCTAAAAATAAACATATTGTTTATTATAATGTTGCCTAAATCCACATGTAGCATTTCAAATTGTCTTTGTTTTCACTAATGTTTATCATTTCAAGTTAATGTAAAAAAGAGGAAATAAGCATGCACAATTAAATACCAAATATTGCCTGAGAAATATCTACTGTAACCTGGGTCAATACTTAAGTTTGTAAACTAAAGTTTAAATAGTTAAAATAAAATGTAATATTGGTTGAGAACCGATATGTTAGCAGCATTTCTTGCATTCTTAATATAAGTCGCAAGAACACTACTTTTTAAAAGTTTGAGGTCAGCAAGATTTTTTTAAAATATTTGTAATATTTCTTATGCACACCAAGGCTGCATTTATTTGATCAGCCATTACTGTTGTCTTCAGTGTCTATTGATCCTTCAGAAATCATTCTAATATGTTGATTTGATGTTACTGTCATTACTGTCAACAGTTAACTGACACTTTTGATCAATTTGACAAGTCCTTGCTGAATAAGAACTAATTTCTTTCCAAAAACAAACAAAAAAAAAAAAACTTTTGACCAGTACTATATTTCATTATGATTTGCAGTGTCAGATTTTTTGGAGATTATAAAAAACATTACATTGACCTAAATGTTCCCTTTCTGCAGCCTTTGAGGTTACAGTACTAGATAGAGTTTGGGACTGTGTTCTTTTGTTGCCATCAGCGAGTCAGCATTTTCATGACATGATGGCATTGCATTTAAGGCTTAGATGATTGTCTAAAAAAAAAAAAAAAAAAAAATTGAAATAAAAGAACTATGTCCACAATTGAGCGTCCTTATGGCAGTATGCAGGTTGCACTCTTCCGGTGGGGAATGTGTCAGCCAAGAAAATGCCATTGAAATGAATGAAAATGTATTCTCTAGGCATTATCCTTGGTTAAAAGTGAGTTTAAAGGGATAGTTCACCCGAAAATGAAAATTCTGTCAGTAATTAAAGTAATTAATCTTCGGAACACAAATTAAGATATTTTTGATTAAATCTGAGAGCTGGATCACTCCTCCATATAGGCTTCTAAGGGATTGAAACTTGTTCCCAAGTTCTTTAAAGACATTGTTAAAATAGTCCAAGTGACTACAGTGGCTCAATCTTAAGTTTATCAAGCGACGAGAATACTTTTTGTGCGCAAAAACAAACAAAACTAATGACTTTATTTCAACTATTCATTTCCTTCTCTGTGGGCCTCTAGTCAGTTAACGTAGTGTGATAGCGTAGAGCTACGTCACACGTAGGCTCACTATTGGCTGACGCTGGTCATGTGGGTGACGCGTGTGACGTACAACAACAGAAGCTTACGCTATATCACTAGTGAACTGACTCGAGGCCCACAGAGAAGGAAATGAATAGCTGAAATAAAGATGTTATTTTTGTTTGTTTTTTTGCGCACAAAAAGTATTCTCGACGTTTGATAAACTTAAGATTGAGCCACTGTAGTCACTTGGACTATTTTAACAATGTCTTTAATAACTTTTCGGGGAACAAGTTTCAATCCCTTAAGAAGCCTATGGAGGAGTGATCCAGCTCTCAGATTTAATCAAAAATATCTTAATTCGTGTTCCGAAGATGAACGAAGGTCTTACGGGGTTGGAACAACATGAGGGTGAGTAAATACTGACAGAATTTTCATTTTTGGGTGACACTGAGAAACAAATGCTGTTGTTTGAGCTCTGCAACTGCTGCATCTTTCCTCACCAAGCGTGCAGCACCTTACGACCTCCCCTGCCATCCGTTCTGACTCCGCTCTGGGGTGGGAAACTTTTCTGGAACATTTCCTTAAGTTCTTCTCTCCTGTCAATCTGGCCCATGAGGTAGAAAAACATCTGCTCTGGAAGTTCACCTCATCATTCATCTCCCCAGCAAAGCAGGTTAAAATGATGAATTTAATATGCGTTTATGGCATATGTCTGCTGTTCCCAGGAAACACTTCCATTAATATTCAGATATGCTGAGCGCTTTGCTTTCAGAGGAACAGGCTGTGTCTTAAAAGACTGGTAATTGCTTAAGACTTATTCGTTCTTTCACTCATTAAATCATAAATAGTGCATGGACTATGAATAGTTTCACAGAATAGTTATTCGTTTCAATGAATAGTGTTTAACTCTTCATGTTTCGTCTTGAATGCAGTTCAGTTTTAAAGGGAAAAGGGTGTTTTTCATGGCAAAATATGACTGGCAGGTTTAGATCTAATATGTTCAAATACGAGTAAAGCACTCAGAAGGAATCAACTGACCTCATATTTGAGGACTATGATGTCACGTTCGTTCTACACATATGGGCAGAATTCGTCTGCACCTGTCTTCATTAACTGAAGTAATTATTTCTACGTCTGACAGGGCACGACACAGAAGGTCAGCGCTACTGAAAAATTCTAAATTACCCTGGCTCTACTTACAAAGTACTCCTGAAGAACCCCCCAAGATGTTACACATGAGCCGGTTAATCAACAGTGCAGAGACAGCCATCAATTCTGAGCGCTCATATGACTGGAATCCTAATGTTGACTGTGCTTGTCGAAGTGCTTTATCTTTATGTGCATCACACGTATGTATAAGTGCACGTGCTATGAATCAAGTCATTTGAGCTTTTAGGAAATATTTAATTAATGTAAACACTTGGTCAATGGTGTTAAGCCAGGCTCAGGCTACAGGGCTTTCTGGACGATTTATGCCTGATCTACACAATAGCCAATGAGAGACAAGTCTACAAAGAGACGGAAGTGGAACTTTTGAAATGGCGAACGTGAAAGCCGCTGTACAGGTCTGGTGGACAACAGAGATGGATGAACGGCTGGTCGAAATGTGGAAACAACACGCCTGCAATGTCTTCTCATATAATGTCTACAGCAAGTTTTCGCGACACAGTATCCATTTTGTTTACATCCGCTTCCTCATAAGATCACGTGAGGTGCTAAATCTGGCATGATTATCTTAAGAAAATCTTGTAATGTGTGATGGGCCACGATTTTCAAATCCTGTAGTGTGTGCTTTGAAGTTTACTGCTTTGAACCAAACCATGAAAGAGAAGAATTCAGTTGAATGTGGCTTTTAATGTTGAAGCAACTGATGGACATAATTAAATTAATATACTATTATCCCACTTACCACAATAATCTTGAAGATCAGAAATTCCAGGTGAATTCAACATGCTTTGTTGCAGAAGAAACCTTTTGCTTGTAACTTTTCCTTCAACTTTTGCTTGTAACCATGAAATTCAGTGAAACATTTCAAAATTATGCCCTTCTCATCATCATCGTCCTTCTCTCACCCCCCCTCCCCCCAACCAACCAACCAACCAACCAACCAACCAACCATGTAGCGAACCCTATTTTGTGTATGCAGACGTAATTAATGTCCTTGAGGGAGTCATTTCGCAATGTTGCCATATATTGATTGTGTCTCTCAATTCTTAAATTAGCATAATAGCCTTGTTAACAACAGAATATTTATTCAGGATAGTACGTCCTCCAAGCTGTTTTTCCCTTATATTTTGTTTTATGGCTCCTTATGTTCAGTCTGCAATTCATTGCCGTACGCTAAATACAAATGGCCAATGGCTCATTTTCATACAGTATGTGTCTGCTTGCCCTACAAGGAACGTTAATTATCCTTTAAATTCATATCTATACAGCAGTGTTTAAATTTGCACTTTAAATATCTGCACATTTTAGATGTCTCTTTAATCTAACACACCTAACTATTTGAAAACTGGTTATTTTTGCAATACGGTGATGCTAGTGGCCCAGAAATTACACACTACAGCTTTACAGGTTGTATTTTTGAGCAGGTGGCCCAGTTTCTGACCCAGCACGGCTGACTATGCAGTCTGGTGGTTGGACTGGAAAAACTCCTACTTATTAGTAGCAATAAATTTTGCAGGAGTAATTGACTGTAACCAGCTTAAAGCCTCTTTGTGGTGGGAACATTTTCTTTGCTTAGAAAGTTGCCTGTCCTCTACAAAGAATACAGTGTTAAGATGGCCAGAAGTGAAACTGACCTGAAGCATACACTTAAGCCTTTTTTTATACATTTTGTGCCAACTGACATTACCATAAAGTTGCAATTCATAACTATTTTATGTTTTGGCAAATTTGTATGATCTGATTCATACGTTTTTGTACAGTTTTCTTATGCCTTTCTGATGGTTAGGTTTAGGGGGTGGGGTTAGCGGTAAATCCTTACGTTATTTTTTCTAACGTTGTGCTTATGTCTGTATTTTCTTTACAAATCACATTGTACAATTTCAAAATCACCACCTCATAAAATAAATACATTTTCTTCGGGTTGGTTTGAGTGAACCTACAAGCCATACATCAATTCACAAATTCATTAATCACCAGCTTGTACAACACATAAATTCTCATGAGATCGGGTTGAAATATTGGCATCCGCTATTAATAATAAAAAAATAATAATAAAAAAAAAAAACAGCAGACAACCAGCTCCTACAGCAAGTAAACCCTCCATGCAAAAGAGATTTTATTTGATCTTGAAAGATTTGGCAACACCACAGTGGCCACTTTGGATCATCTAACAGGACCAGAGACTTTAATTCTATGCCTGCTGGGGTTGTGAACAGGGATCTCAGAAATAGAGATGCTTGTGAACACTTTGATTTTATGTTTTTATGCTTGACAGGGAGGGAGGGAGGGAGGGAGGGGGGGGGGGGGGGGGGAGTTTGACACATTATTCAGTTTTGACCTGAATAATGTTTGAATGAGATTTGAGAGCAACTTTTATTATGCTTATGTTGTTCTTTTGAGAGCTTACACCAGTTTAAACCACTGTAGACCAGCACAGACATATTATTCACCAAAACAATGCTGGACAACCAGAATAATCTGGTAACCAGCAATAGCCTACAGGTCCTTTCAACAATACAGTATTTAAACAAGACCCTCAGTTTCTGAACAAATAGCCTAGATGTCTTTATGTTCTGTGAGCTTTTTTCTTTTTCTTTTTTTTCTTTTCAGTGTGACATTGTAAAGCACATTGGTCAACGTGTTGTTTTAATTGTGCTATATGTAAATAAAGTTGCTATTGTTATTGCCATTTCATTTAAAAATGAAACATTGTGTATGCTAAAATAATACAAATACTAATATATAAAATAACCCATTGGTTTCATTTGTGTTTTTGTTGTGATACTTCGATTAATTTTCATTCAGATATTTCAATGACCTCAACAGTAAAGTTGGAGCAATAGCCCACAGGCGCGAGGCGTCTGTTCCTCTCACAGCAGCGGGATTGTCACGTGCAGCTTCACTCTTTACTCGCGTCGAGTTCACGGACAGCGATAGAAACCATCACTCGCTCAACCCTCTCTGAAACGACCAATAAACCGTCCTGCGCCACAGTGGAGGTTTTCTGAGAACTAACGTCCGCTGCTGGCGTCTAAAACAGCCGACGGTGAATGACTGTAGAGGCAGTTTAGTGTCGGAGCGCTCAACAGGGTGCTGAGAAAGAAGAACCGGACCGGGCGGAACCAGCCGAGACACAGACACTGACACATACATCCATCACACCGAAGAAACAAAATGAAGGAGAAGAATTTAATCGAAACGGCCAAAATGCAGGGAAATATGATGGTAAGCGAAACATATTTATTATCAGACGTGTGCGTTTCAGATGAGATACTGAGAGTGACTTTCTGTGTATAATAGATTTTATTGTTTGGCTTTGTTTATTTGTTTTTTCCCTCAAAGGCAAGAACAGTGTTTACTACTTTACACTCCGTAATAAAAAGTGGGCTACCGTGGTCCTAATATGATATGATATGATATGAGCCTAACATGACTGATGATATCTAATGATTGACATATCAATACCTACCAAGTGGTAGGCTACTTCAAGGTGCTTAAAAGAATAGGCTACCATCGTATTACTATGACTGATTTCAATCAATCATTAAAAACAAACCATTGCCTTTGTTCAAACACGTTATTACCATATAGTAGGCTACAATGTCAAATAAACTTGATATTGATGTTCAAACAACAAAAACTTGTTACCTTGTTAAAAAAAGACATGGCATATTAAAAAAAACCGAAATGTTATTATAGTAGAATTTCAAAACGTAGTAGCCTACTATTAACTTGGTAAAATAGGCTACAACATGGTGGTATCATTGTACAGTGAAAAGAAAAAAAAAATCAGGGTATTGGCACATAGCCATTTTTATAAAAACAAACAAATAGGCCTAAGCATGACACAATTTAGAGTACCATGCCTACAACACAGCAATTACCGTTGTAGGTGTTGTTAGTGCTGCTTCTAATATATTTCTTATATAGGTATCCTGTGAATCAAACCCATTACAGTGGTATTGCTGGTGCTCTGAGCTACAGTAACTTATAGGCTAGCCTATTTACAATATATATCAGTTTTGTATGTTTCTATGTTATTATTTATAATAATGGCAAGTTAATCTGCAGCCTGTATTTTAGCTAGTAGATAAGAAATGATTGAAAACTTTAATAGTTGTTGCAGGATATACATTTAAACATGTTTAAAGTCAAGTGAAGCAGTACACGTGGGATTGTATTTCCTAGGGCTTTAGCCTGCATTAAACGCAGAGGTGACCTTCAGTGTCCGGGGTTCAGATGAGAGAGAATTCATTAATATTTGATCGCACCTAAAGCACAGTGGAATATTGGGATATTGCAGCGCAAAGTTCGATGTGTCAGTGACCTGCAGAGACTGAGGTCCAGGCACAAACCTCACGGTCCGTCAGGCTTTATTCTTGAAACTGAGACTGATCTGATACCAAAGACTGGAAATAACTTAACACTGCAATCATGCCAGAGAAATGGAAGTATTTGCCCTCTTTAAAATGAAAAAAGATTAACAGAAATGTACTCTGAAAGTGCCCAAACTTGATTTTTTTATTATTTTACAACAAACAAACAGGACTAATATATAAAAGATATGGGCTAAAATAAATACTTGTTGGTGTCATGTTTGTAAGCTTACTAGTAAAATAGAGAAAATGCTGTTTTATTGTAAAACAGGATTTTAAAGAGTGTCCTCCACTGAGACGTACACTAATGCACTTTTACCACTTGATGCACAATTCTACCCTTCATGTAGGAACAAGATCCTTGTCCAGCAAACCATGAGAAATGTCAGTTTGAGGCATGTACCTATCTGACAACCTGTCTGCTTTTGTTATGCTCATGAGTTCGAGATGGTTGAATTTCTCAAGCTTACACTGTGTTCTCAGACAAAGACCCTCAGCTTGATTTAAAGAGATGTCTGATCAGTGGTGATGGTTAAAGATACAAACCTTACTGACTGAATAATAACCCTCAACTTTTTTCACTGATTGATGAACAAATGATTTTTTTGATAACTTTTGATTAGTAGATTTCAGTGAATTTGATATTGAAATGAGAAGTTATTTACTAAGAAATAGTTTAATAAACTATGTGCGAGGAATAAAAGTTGCTCTTTTAAAAAATAACCAAGTTTAGATTCTATTCCTTGACTGAAGGACTGTCTACTCTAGAATATATATATATATATATATATATATATATATATATATATATATATATATATATATATATATATATGAGTATGTAAATTGCGTACTGCATATGCCATCAAAGCAAATATCATTGTGATGAATGTGAATGCTAACTGATACAGTATTAATACCTTCTTGGTGTAAAGCACAGCAAAAATATGATTTCAAAAATGAATTGATACGGTCTGAGTGTCCATTATTCCCTTCAGAGTCAAGAGTGGCTTTGTGGTCATATCCATCGTTTGTCTTTGGAGTCAGATTGGCTTTATGAATTATTTTTCCCATATAGAACAAACATAGTAGTGCAGCACTTTGCTTTGATTACTGTAATTGAAGCATTGCAGTGGCCACTTATGGGAACTTTGGTTACTTAGTAGCAAAAAGGACTGAGTTGGCATATTGACATAGTTATATAGAACAGCAACTTTGTGTGTGTGTGTTGTGTGTGTATGTGTGTATCTTGCATCTCGTGGCACCTGATCAGGGATTGATTGAAAGATAACCAGTGTGTGTGACTGAAGTGACATGTCTGCGTCAGTTAAAGTCACACATAAAAATAATGAGAAGAACATACATCTACTAGCCCAGACAAAAGCGCCATGTTAACACTGGTAAATGCAGGCTTGCACGTGTCTTGGATCCACGGAGTGGTTTATTTGATTGGGGTTGGCCCGCTGGACGAGTGAAGCGCACAAGCGGGGAAAGAGGTCCGTGATTTATAGTGACCTTTAAGTGGGCCGTCGTTTCTCAAAGCTAGATCTGGCATCCGCAGCGTTTCATTAGGCCTGCTGGAATCCATCATCTGTAATGTTTTTCTCAATGCAATGCTGCATGCAATTTAAAGAGGTACACATGCACGTAAATATCAAGTTATTTTCCACGACCGTCAGACTTTCATGCATGAACACACAGTCATTTACTCTCACAGAGATTTTTATCCTTTCTAACATTGTTAGACAGTCATAAAAGTCATATTTTGAGTCTTTACTTACTTTACTAGCATCTCAAAGATTTTTCATCATTCTCATTCCAATCAAAACCCACATCATTGCAGGCTACATGAGCCCACTCAAAAATATATGTTTATGAAATAAAATCCATTATTTCATGAGGGAAAGTTGTTGAAGTTTAGTAATGAATTAGGTAGTAACATAATAGCAATAACACAGCTGTGATTTGGCTGTAGGTGTATTTTTTTCTCTCAACCAATACAACTGTTGCAATAAAAGGCAAAGCATCAGACTTTGGGTTTCACCAAGCCGGCCAGGAACACAGAATGTGAGTGAAACTCAGTATGTCACTCCAGATTTTCCATTTCCCGCTCTGCGCTCAATAGTGAGAAACCCTGCTCTGAGCGTTCCTGGAGCGAGTGAAAACACTAAGAGTTTGACTTTCAAAAATCTACTCCTTGCTCCAGGCAAAATCATACAGCTCCACTTTCACTCCGCACCATTCACATGCTATGATCTGTAACATTGCAAACACTGACAGAATAAAGATCTATGCACATTATTCAAAAAAAAACAAAAAACAATCTAATAAGAAATCTTTCACCACACTGTAAAAACAATTCCGTAAAAAAACGGCAAATCTCTGGCAGCAAAGTTTCCAGACGGTTTCCGTTAAATTACAGCAAATAACAGTTTCACAAAATTACATGGAAAAACCATAAAAATACAGAATTTACTTTACAGTCAAAATTGATTAAATTACAGTATATTACTGTTGATAATGGCTTATTAAACCGTGGAAAAACGGATAAATGATGTCAAATTACATTAAAAAGACATTTAACTTTTAGGTTAAACTGTAAATTTAGGGTTTTATTAAGTTATTCTATATAATAATGCTGTCTATCTACAGTAATTATCTTTTAATATATAGTTTTTCTGTGTTAAATAACAATGAAATTATGTATAAAAATGCATAAATTAAAATACAAATGTTTGTAAATTTAGTTTTATTTTTTATTTGTACAGATCCAATTTCACAACTTTGACCAATCTCTATTTAAGTACTTAATAATAGCAAATTTACAGTCACTTTCTGTTAATTAACTAAATGTATGAGTACAGAATACCTGCACATTTACAGTATTAGTAACTGAACAAACACTGAACATCAAGATAAGTGATCAATTGGAAATAGAAGCTTAGTATATCATTTAGAACATGTAAAATTATCCACATTAAAAGGCAATTGCTGTATACCTTTATAGTCTAATATAACTTTTTTAAACATTTACAATTACATTTAATCCAAAGTGATTTACCAATTAAGATAACGATAGAAGCAACAAGTGCAGAGACAAGTCCCAGTTAGTCTAGCACAGTACACATAGCAAGTTTTTTTTTTAAACAAAGATTTAGTATTATTGGGGCAAGTGTTTATGAAAAAGGTGGATCTTTAGCAGTTTCTTGAAAATGTGTTGAGTTGCGCCGGTCATTCCACCAGCTGGAAACAGTCCAGGTAAAGGTCATTGAAGAAAGTGTTTTTGTGTCTCTTTGGGATGATGGCACCACAAGGTGCCGTTCATTTGCAGAACACAAGCTTCTGGAGGACACATAGATCGTAAGTTTATGTATAGGGCAACCATTAAAGAGCACTCTTGCTGCAGCATCTGGATCAGTTGCAGAGGCTTGACTGATGCTGGAAGGCCTGTCCAGAGAGAATTACAATATCCAGTCTGGATAGAGCAAGAGCTTAGACCAGGAGTTGTGTAGCTCCGATAGGAAGGGCCTGATCCTCCTAATGGTGTAAGGCAAATCAGCAGGATCACAGCAAGTATGGTTTGACTGAAACCATAAAGCAGTTCTCTTACGAGAGTATCTCTCGTACTGCGTAATATCTTACGCTATGGGGAAAAACTCTTTTCCACGAGATATTGAAGCAAAAAATTATCCTTAATTTTGAATTAATGTAAAACGCTGTGCAGCAGCATGCAGATATAGGCAGGACGGCTCGCGCGCCTATTGGCTGCCCTGCGGCAAACAGCAGCAGCCTATCGAGAGAGGTGCTGCGTGACATAATCCTATGGGGGCATTTCGCGCCCATTTCGTCACGTCCCGCCAGAAAAGGGCGCAATTTCACCCTATAAATATAGCTCGATAAGGCTGGTACACTGATTTTCATCTCTTCAGCGAAGCATCACGCATCGCTGGATCCGGAGTGAGAAGCCACGCCGTCTGAGAAAAAGCACACAGCGGGACGAGCCATTGAGTCTGAAGTCGCTGGCATCGCCGCCTTTAGCCGCCGTACCTGCTACGCTTTCCGGCGTTATATCCTTTTCAAACTGTGTGTGTGTGTGTTCGCCGCTGCGACACACATTTTTTTCACTGTCTGTCTCTCTCTGCTAAAAGAGCTGCGTCTTTTTCAAGATGCAAAGATCCTGCGGCTCGTGCCGAGCCACACTCAGCGACGGGGACCGTCATGTTATCTGCGTTTCCTGCCTGGGTGAGGATCATGCGGCTCTCGCTCTCGTCGACGGCGGATGCCCTCACTGTGAGCTACTGCCTATGGTGACTCTGAGGACTCGCCTGGCATCCTTCTCAGAGCCTGCACTTCAGCCCGCTGTAGCGCCGCGCCGTAAAAAGCGCCGTGCTCAGCGCGCTCCCGAGCCTTCTCCTGCCCGCCAAAGCTCGCCGGTTCGCCCGCCAGCTTCGCCCGCATCGCTCGAGTCCCTCACCGACGGACAGCGGCCGCCGTCTGCCGCCGCTTCCTCCATTGAGGTCGACGAAATAGCCCCGAGCCTTCTCCAGCCCGTGATAGCTCGCCGGTTCGCCAGCTTTACCAGCTTCACTCGAGTCGCTCGCTGATGGACAACGGCCGCCGCGCGCCGCCGCTTCCGCCATTAATGACGACGAGATAGCTGCATCTGTAGAGAAGGCCAGCTTCAAAACCGCGGCTAGCTTTCTTTACGTTATAAGAAAGCTACCCCGCCCCCCGTGGGCATGCGTCACCGGCGAAATGAGGAAAGAGTGTGTTTTTAGTCCCACCGAGGCCGGGCCAATCTCCTTTTCTCAAACATTTCTCAGCTCCTCTTGGTTTGAGCGGCTGAAAATGTCAATATTGCAGCAATAAGCCTGTTGTATTACACGCACGCCTGCAAACAAACGCCAACGCACACAAAACTGTGATGACGCTCTTTATCCGCTTGGGCTATTTTAAGCTTTTGTCGTTTCCCCCTGTGGCTCAGTGGCGAAACCCAAAGCCTTCGCACGGGAGACCCGTGTTCGAGCCCAGCTCTCGCAGCGGATAAAAATTTAGTCTCGCCGCAGCCAGACTTACACCCAAACTTTTCACTCGTTCAGTTCCAAGAAAATGCGACTGTTCCAGTGTATTTTGCAGTAAACAAGTCGGTAACATGGCCCGCTTGTCTGCACACAAATGCCGTTTCCACGGCGACCCAGAAAAATCATGTAAGCAGTGTATTTTCTGGTATTCCGGCCACAGCCGATGGTGTTATGAGTGTATTAAAAATGCCACAGCCCAGTGTTCATTTCTACACACAAACACAGCCCGCCAAAGTGCAGGGCTCGCACAAATGAGTTCGACTCATGTCAATTGTGCATTAATTATAGTGAATGTGCCCACAACCCAGTGCCCACAAACACTACACACTGCATGTGCCACGTTTTCTGTAAAAGAAACCAACACACATACAGTCAGCTAAGGCCCACAGTGTTTAAGTCTCGCCGCGGCCAGACTCTACCGAAACTTCTCGCTCGTTCAGTTCCAAACAATGTGACTGTTCCAGTGTATTTTGCAGTAAACAAGCTAGTACCACAGCCCGCTTGCCTGCACACAAATGCCAGCTTTAAGGCGACCCAGATAAATCCCAAAAAGAGTGTATTTTCTGGAATTCCAGGCCACGGCCGATGGTGTTATGAGTGTTGTAAGAATGCCCACGTCTCAGTGCCCATTCCCACACGCAGACACAGCCCGCCACAATACAGGGCTAGCAAAAAAAAAAAAAAAAAATCGACTCATGTCGATTGTGCAATAAATGTAGTGTACGTGCCCACAACACAGTGCCCACAAACACTACATGAAGCATGTCCCACGGTTTCTGTAAAAACGAAACCAACACATTTTCAGTTGGCGCGAGCCGACAGTGTTCTCAGTGCAGCGAGTGTGCCCGCTATCCCGCGCCCACATTCCCTCACAGACATGCCGAACCCCACGGGGCTCGCCCCGCTCGCCTTCTCTCCACATCCCGTCAGAGAGAAGCCTAGCGTGGTCAGGCTGCCCGCTGTGATCAGCGCACCCCCCGCCTCGCACACTATAAACACAGTGTCTATTTCTCAGCACACCGGAGCTCTCCGGCCGCCGCTATATCACGGCCAGAGCCCAGATTTCATTCTACCTCTAGCTTTTCATGCAGATGCGTGGGCAAAGCTTCCCGGGGTATCAGAATGGGTGCTGAACACTATAAAAAGAGGCTATTCGCTGCAGTTCGCTCGACACCCCCGCCGTTGCGCGGCGCGAGTCGAAACGACGGTAAAAAATGAAGTATCTCACCTACTTCGAGCCGAGATAGCGAAACTACTGAGCAAAGGAACCTCTATCTCAGGCTCAGAGCGAAGGGGGTCTATCCAGCAGGTATTTTCTGGTACCGAAAAAAGACGGGGGTCTCAGACCCATTCTAGATCTGCGACGGCTGAACAGAACGCTCACGAAGCGTCAGTTCAGAATGATTACAACCAGGAAAATCCTCGCGCAAGTGCGCCAAGGAGACTGGTTCATGTCGATAGATCTAAAGGACGCTTATTTTCAAATACAAATAGCGTTACGTCACAAGCAATTCTTGAGATTCGCCTTCGAAGGCCAGGCATACCAATACAAAGTCCTGCCGTTCGGCCTGTCCCTGGCACCCCGTACTTTTACGAAGTGCATGGACGCGGCTCTCGCACCCCTGAGACTTCAGGGCATGCGAATTTTGAACTACTTGGACGATTGGCTGATTCTAGCTCGATCACAATCAGAGCTCATAGAACACAGGGCCACATTACTCGAACATCTCTAGAATCTGGGTCTCACAGTCAATTGGGCGAAGAGCTCGCTGTCTCCCAGCCAGAAAATATCTTTTCTGGGAACAGTGCTGAACTCGCTATCTATGACAGCGCATCTGTCGCCAGAGCGCGCACAGGACACTTAGCGCGCCGCAAAATCTTTTCGCCGCGGCTCAACTGTCCAGCTCAAAAGGTTTCAGAAAATGCTGGGTCTCATGGCCTCAGCAGCTTCAGTGCTCCAGTTGGGGCTGCTTCGCATGCGCCCACTGCAGCTATGGCCGAAAGCGCGGGTTCCGCCCAGGGCATGGACCGCTGGTCGTTTCGCCTCCGGGTCGGTCTGAAATGCGTCTCAGCTTTGGAGCCTTGGAAGAAAACCGACTGGTACCAGTCAGGTGTGAGTCTGGGGACTCCCTCGAGCGTGAAGGTGGTGTCCACGGACGCCTCCACCTCGGGATGGGGAGCGCTGCTCGAGGGCAGACCGTTCTTTGGCCAGTGGTCAGAACGGGAAAAGCTCCTACATATAAACTGTCTGGAAATGATGGCAGTCGACAATGCGCTGCGGCGCTTCTGTCCCCAGATAAGGGGTCACCACGTCTTGGTCCGGTCGGACAACATGTCAGTGGTGGTGTACATAAATCATCAGGGCGGCATCAAGTCCCGAAACCTTTACAGGCTGACGGAGTGCCTCCTGGTCTGGGCTCAGCACTACCTGCTTTCACTGAGAGCAGCGCACGTGCCTGGTCACCTGAATCTGGGACCAGACAGGCTATCCAGAGACAATGTCCCAGCAGGGGAATGGTCGCTGCACCCGCAGACGATCCAACTGCTGTGGGAGACATTCGGCAGAGCGCAGGTGGACCTGTTCACGTCCAACGAGAACGCTCACTGTCCGAAATATTTCTCCAATAGCAAGGACGCGCTGGCCTACGTTTGACCCCGCTGTCCCCTCTATGCTTTCCCCCCCATCTCGCTCCTGCCTCAAATGCTGGAACGGATCAGGGAAAATGGATGCCCAGTGCTGCTTGTGGCTCCGCTCTGGACAAACCAGGCTTGGTTTCCAGTCCTGATGCAGCTGACCAGCACTGCCCCGTGGCCAATACCATTGAGGAGAGACCTCCTCTCCCTGGCCAAGGGCTCGATTTGGCATCCTCGCCCCCAGCAATGGTCCCTGCACGCATGGGCCATCAACGGGTACCCGCTATCCTCCCGGAGGGAGTGCTAAACACGATCACGCAGGCAAGGGCCCCGTCTACAAGACGGCTCTACTCCTAGAAATGGTCTGTGTTCTCTGCCTGGTGTCAAGCTCAGGGCTTTTCACCCGTAGACTGCGGGGTCACGGAAGTGCTTTCCTTCCTTCAAGAGCTGCTGGATAAGGGCAGAACCCGATCCACGCTCAAAGTGTACGTGGCGGCTATAGCAGCGTTTACAAAACCTGTGTCTGGCCAGTCACTGGGGAAGAACGACCTAGTCGTGCGATTCCTCAAGGGAGCTCGGAGGTTGAACCCTCCTAGACCTCCTTCAGTCCCGGTGTGGGACCTTTCTACGGTTTTGGAAGCCATGAAAGGTGCCCCGTTCGAGCCAATCGATTTGTCAGACATGTAGCATCTGTCTTTCAAAATGGTAATTCTTTTGGCTCTCGCTTCAGTGAAGCGCATAGGGGACTTACAAGCGCTTTCAGTAAGCGCATCATGTATGGAGTTTGGGCCTAGTGACTCAAAAGTCATACTCAAACCGAGGCACGGGTACGTGCCCAAATCCCTCAACACACCGTTCAGAGCCCAGGTGATTTCCCTGTGTGCTCTCTCGGTTCAAGATGAGGAGGAGGATGCGAGTCTCCTTTGCCCTGTCAGGGCACTGAGAGCTTATGTGTCCCGCTCGTCTGCCTTCAGGCAGACCGAGCAGCTCTTCGTTTTGTTTGGCGGACTGTTTGGCATCCCCTATAGGATGCTATTTCATGGGGAATGATGCTTGCAGCCTCTCTTCTCCGACTCTCTGTGAGTCTATGGTGATTATGCACTACATGAGCCCCGGGCTACTGCCCTTGGGACTTTGGTGTCGGATCCCAGTACGCACGGCGTTTTGCATTGTGTTCCCCATAGCGTAAGATATTACGCAGTACGAGAGATACTCTCGTAAGAGAACGTACTCGGTTACTAACGTAACCTCGGTTCTCTCTAGAGAGGGAACGAGTACTGCGTATCTTGCCGTGCATACACAGCTCTGGTTCGCTTCGGCGATGAAAACCAGTGTACCAGCCTTATCGAGCTATATTTATAGGGCGAAATTGCGCCCTTTTCTGGCGGGACGTGACGAAATGGGCGCGAAATGCCCCCATAGGATTATGTCACGCAGCACCTCTCTCGATAGGCTGCTGCTGTTTGCCGCAGGGCAGCCAATAGGCGCGCGAGCCGTCCTGCCTATATCTGCATGCTGCTGCACAGCGTTTTACATTAATTCAAAATTAAGGATAATTTTTTGCTTCAATATCTCGTGGAAAAGAGGTTTTCCCCATAGCGTAAGATATTACGCAGTACTCGTTCCCTCTCTAGAGAGAACCGAGGTTACGTTAGTAACCGAGTACGTTCTGTCCTGTCAAGGTTGAGTTGAAGGTGAAGGTCATTCATCCAGCAAGAATGTTCCATTAGTTAGGCCGAGATGCGAGCAGCAACCGTCAGATCATCTGGCTGGAATGAAAGGTAGAGATGTGTGTCATTAAGATAGCAGTGATAGGAAAAGCCATGTTTCTAAATCTAAACGACAGAGTATAGTTACAAAAAAACAATAGATGGGTGGAATCTAACACAATCGTGGTCTTACTGTAGCAAAACCAAACCTTGTGCACACTTTTAGTGCAAAATCACATGAAATCAGAAGACTTGTCATTACTATTTTTTTTAAAGTTAATTCTTCCCATACCTTGTTTGCCATGATCATCTGCTTTCCACAGGACCTGAAAAAACAAAAAAATAAGTTATTTTAAAACTCAGTATTACATTTACACATGTCAGAATGTGTTGCATTGGGACAGTGCAAAAACTCAACTGACTATGATCTGGAAGCTGAGCAGGAAAGGTTACCAGTATGTTTTGAGCTGATTTTAGCTACATATAAATTAAAAATGAATATGATTTACCGTGACCTAGCTGCATCAGTTACACATAGGGGTTCATTATGTTATATTCATACTCTAGTCTTCGCTGTATTATTAACAAGTAACGTTACAGAACTGAATTCGATTTCTTAACCCCTTCAGACCTGAATTATGTTACCAGTTTCTGAAAAATATAAAAGTTCATTTTCCCAGCTCTTGATGCTTCTATAAATGAGACCAAATACAAAAATTACAAATTTCAATACTCTTTAATTGCAAAAAAATTTGTCCATCTCAATGGACATCAGGTCAAAACAGTAGTACTTCAAAAAAAGTTACCAACATGAAATAAAATTATAAACATAACAATTGTTGGTCTATACTTTAAGCTTATAACATATTACCTTTTTTAACTTTATTTAACATTTCAACTTTAATTTTGAGGTTTTTGTTTGACAGATTTCACATTGTTTGTAACAAACTAAATAAACCTAGGAATCAAGTCATGTAAGAGTCATTTCCTGTGTGCATCTCTGAAACAATTTCTCTGTGACACAAAGCAGTAGTGCACCTTGCACTTATCACAGAAGATGTGTGTTTTCCCAGAACAACCTTCCAATTTGCATCTTGTTGCTTCTTTTTTTGTATCATAATTTGGCAGGTGGTCAACCATATCTTTTTGGACTTCAAGAACTGGCCGCCATTCCCTTGCCCCTCTCTTTTGTCCAGCTTCATCATGTGGAGTTTGAGAGGTACTGGCTTCGTTAGAATTGCTTGGCCTCCCTCGTTTTTTTTAACCCTGTGGCTTCCCAGAACACACAAGCACTTCGGCCACATTCATTTTGAATTCAAGGAGATCCATGAATTTCTGTGGCTGAGTTCCTTTGTATTCATTGTCCCTGCGATACTCAAGCCAGCTATTCACTACAGCAACATCAAAAGCATGAGTAATCATGCGCAGTGGCCATTTGCGGGACTTGATATCAATCCTGTAAAGGCTGATTAGCTGATCAAACTTGTCCACCCCTCCCATGCCCCCGTTGTATTTCTTCACAACCTCTGGACGCTTGACCTTCTCAAACTGCCTCTCTTTCTTATCCCACCTCTCAACTTCATCTTCATCTCCAACACCAACAAAGTTGGAGGCCAGTACAACAGAGCGGTTATCAAACCACTTCACTAGAACAACTTTTCCATCCCTACTTCTAACTTCATCATGGTTCCCCCGCGTTTTCTTAGACATTTCCTTGTCTGTCTTCAGTGGCGGATTTGCAAAGCGGCAAAGCCTTGCTGTTCCAGCAGCATGGATTTTCTTTTCTGCAAGAACTTCAAGGACATTGTAGGTGGTGAAATAGTTGTCAAAAAAGAGCTTGTGGTTGGGAGCCTGGATTCTCTGGCACAGGTGGAAGACAACAGAAGCTCCATGCCCTAGAACCTTTTTGCTTTGCTCAGAAAGCTCTGTTGTGGCACCTTGATAGATGAGGAAATCATAAGCAAGCCCACTTTTGCCACAGAGGAAATACATCTTCACTCCCCATGGTGAAGGTTTCCCTTTGATATACTGGAGCACAGAGAGTTTTCCTCTGAAAGGCACAATCTGCTCATCAATACAGAGATCTTCCTCCAGTTGTAGCTGCAGACAGCGTTTCCTTATGGACTCATAGATTGGTCTGACCTTGAAGAAAACATCAGTGTCTCCAGGAGGCCTCTCATGGTTGTTCACAACATGCAGGTTGGAGCGGAGTTGAAAAAAACGATCTCGAGACATGGTTTCCTTGAAAATTCCAATATTGATACTGGAGGACCAGTACATTCTCACTCTTGGAAGACGAAGAACTCCCATTGCCATATGTAGCCCGACAAGGACTTCAATCTCAGAAGCTGAGGCATGTTTATACCCCCTGACTCCATTTTGTTCTGCATATATGTTGGTCATTGTGCTCATCAGCTCAAACATCTGACTTGGAACATATTGCTTGAATTGAGGGGGGTCAGTGGTGGGACTTTCCCAGGTTGTTTCTACTGGGGTAAAGCGGGTGTGACAACGCCACTGAATATCACTCTTTTGTGTGATGTTTGTAAAAGGATCATCACCAAGTACTGGTTCTACATCTCCCTCATGCTCATAATCTTCTCTGTCTTCTTGATTCTGACTTTCCTCTGCCTCTGCCTCAATCTCAATTTCTTCCCCTACTGGTATTGGCTCATCTCTGTCCTCCCCTGAAATTATTACCAAAAACTGTCCCTTACAAACAACTTCATCATACAAATTTTATATTGTAAATTATTTTTACAGGACATAAATGACACTGTATATCCAATAAAACAATATTCAATACATTTAGGGTCATCTAATTGTGTGAAAAGTCTTAACTAACTAACCATCCCTAATTTTCATTCTACACTTACCAATTTTTGGAGATCTAGCATCATCTGCATTTCCATCTCCATCTTCCTCATCACTCCACATACAGTCAACATCTGAGCTATTTCCATCAGCTATGTGTTCAAGCACTTCAAGAACTGTATATTCTGCATATTAAATAGTTCAAAAATGTATTAGTACTGTGATATAGATTTCTTTTTATATAAGACATTTCAATTAGCATTACTGGAAATGTGATTTCAGTAACAGGCTTTCGAACCCACTGTCCATTCTAATGGACAGACACATTTGAAAAAATCCTGATTTAAAACTTGCAATTCTACAAATGATTTTTAACTTTAATTAATAAGTTCAATCCTTCTATTTTACAGACAAACTATGAAATACTGGCAGACATATACACAAATTTGAATAAAACCATAGAACATGTTGCTTACTTCTGTGTTTGGAGTGAAGTGCTGCCATGCTTCTCTTCAATGTAGTGTGTTTTTTTAAAATTACCACATGCAGGGCTTTACTGCCATTTGATTGGATGACAAGCGTCCAATCTCATGGATTGCAGGCTTTAAACTAGGTGAAATGCTCCAGAAGTGAAAAAAAAGGGCTGACATGTGATGTCCATTGTAATGGACGCAGGGTCTGAATGAGTTAACATTCTTAACAAAAAAGGTAGGCCCATTTTTAGTAAAACTGTGGTTATTAAATTGGTAATAAATCTGCCAAAAACGTGGTTACTACAGTTTTACTATAATAAAATCAAGGATGTTTTTTTAAGACAAGAGTTTCAGCTTCCAGACAGTGTTTCAAAATGTCCCGCCGTTTAAGAGATTGATTGACTGACTATCATAACGAAGATTTTATACAAAATTGGACGGACTTTGATACGCACAACAAGTCTACTAAAGCTTGTTTTAGGTCTTTAGAGATGTTCAACTGATCTTTCTTAAAACAGATGGCAAATTGAAAGGCATGCTGCAGTGTTTTGCCCTCCAGCTCTCGGCAACAGTTATGACTGAACATTTATGAATGCTAATGTTACCTTGGAAACTGTCAATTAACACAAATGTAATATAAAATATCGTTTACATATTATAGTATGAGACTCTTACCTCAGCCGGTGATCGGTTGCTTGGAATGATGATGTCCGCTGTGACGATCCAGGCTCACTGAAAAAGGGCGCGTTATTTCCGAACGGACTGACTGACACCCGGACTGTAACGTTAACATAACTCATGTGTTCAGTGCTCCTGCTTACGGCTGCTCTTGACGAATACGATTATAGCTTTGAACCACTGTGATCGCAAACAATCCACTTCACAACCGTAGACTAAATTCAAATCTCCCTCTTGCCCTTGACACAGGTCCAAACAAACAGCTAACTGTTGTGGTGGGCGGGACGAAGCAACGGAAAAGTATTGGTGGATAATTTGAATCTGCGTCATTGCACGCGCGCGAGCACACACACACACAGTCGCACGCACACAAAGTCACGCAATGTGTGCAGCAACGCAGATTTGGAAAAATATTCATAAAACACATAACATGAAATTAGGGGAGAATAATACAAATGATTATCAAAATGAGCACATTTGCAAGACAAGATTAAAATACGGTCTGAAAGATTTGCAAGACTTTATTGCTATACGACTATAAAGATTTTATATTTGCAAGACAAAATTTAAAAGACTGTTTGTATACCTACTGTATACAAATACAATTATTTAACCTTAAAACTCACTTTGACACCCACATGCTTAATGATCTTCAAGGACAACATGTTAAATGACTGCTGATTTCTGCGGTTATACCTTCTTTTCTATGTTTTCTAATTTCACAGAAATAATCTGTAAAATATTACTGAATATTTATTGTAAAATTACACATAACCCAGTAAAAATACAGACAATTTCCTTAAAAAAAACGGTAAAATTGATGTAAAACCAAAATACAAACAATTACCTGTAAATATAATAGTGGACCTTTAAATTACAGCAAAAATCTGTAAATTAACAGGTATTCACTGTATAATGAAAAAACGGCAAAATTCTGTAAAAAAATACAGGGTGTTACCTGTAAATTAACTTTTTTTTTTTACAGTGCAGAATTACCTCTGCCTTTAAACAAAGTTTAATTTCAACTGACATCATCATGACTTTGTGGGCGTGGAAAATAGCTAAACATGTTTGAAGCACCTGTCTGCTGAGACCACCACATCAAATTAAAGTAGCAAACAGGTGCATATTTGGATTTTTATCTCCCCAAAACCTCTTCCCATCCACATATTTAACTGATTACACAGAAACGATTCTTGTACTAGAGACAAGAAAGCATTTGCTATAGAGGCATATATATATATATATATATATATATATATATACTAATGTTTCATAACCATTTAAGAATGAAGATTTAATATGCTGAAGGTTTTGTCGAGAGATATTGTGCTGCCTGCTATTGCACGCCATGGTGGTGCATGCATATTTGCATACTTTGCAAGCTTTACTTAATTTGAATATGAAGAGAAACTGAGATTAAAGCATGAAGTTTTTGGGACAGTCTAGCAGGAGAGACTAGTTGGCTGAAAGTTAAAAGGAAGTATGGCTCAGATGTTGCTCTTTCATAGCTCAGGAGATCTAAATGAGTTTTCAGCAGTGTTTCATTTGACTATCAACTTTGTCTAAGATATTTATCTTAAAAATAGGAATTAAAATAGTCGATTGTTATAGAGTTGTATACAATTAATTTGGATAGCATAACTTCTTGGTCTTGAAAGATTTCGATGAAAAATGCTGTTCATGCTGGGATCTCTTACTTTTGTTTGATTGATCTGAAAATCATTGCTTTCTAAGCGAATCAACTGAGATCTCATTTGTGATTTAAATTTCCTGCAAATGTTTGTCTATTGTTTTAATGACTCTGAAACGTAATCCATACAGTTGTATCATCACCTCTAATGAAGAAAATATATTTATCATCAACACACATTGTTCTAAAAACATGAACTTTTAAAGTGTTTTCCTTGTTTTTCATGTTAAAAGCTAACTTAGGAAGGTGTTTTTTTTCTCCGTGTGGTGTCTTTGCTCTCCTGCTTGAGCTATTCGGATTGGATGGATGATGTGCCATGTTCAGAATCCTGCTCATGTAAAGGCATTTCTTTCCCCATGCCGCCCATTTCTGTCTGTTCCAATGGCGCTCCGGTCCAAAGTCATCCATCACCACTCACCAAGACAACTGTGGGCCAGTCTGCGAGCAAAATAATGAGTTTACAATAGATGAATATTTCATCATGCCTTTTGCCTCACCCTGTGCCTTTATGTTCACACACAGATTAGATGAGGTGATACTAGTAATACATTATAATTGATTCAAATGGCTTGAGTCTTTGCTAAAATTAATTCCTCATGCCACTTGGTATTTAGTGGTAATGCATACTAGTTTATCTGAACATCTGTAATGGATACCAGTGACACTGGTAATGCAATTTTAGGATGTAGTCCTTTGTTTCACAACATCTGGTGTGAGGTAAGAAAATAAACAATAGTTTATTAAAAGTTAATCATTCAACTCAAAATAAGATTATCCAGAATAAGCTGATTGTGGCGAGCAGGACGAGGCCGAGGGCCGTGAGAGAATGGCGTGATTGATGATGAGCTACACCTGTGCGACGCACCGGTCTCGGCTCACGGAGGAGCGGAAGCATAAAAGGAGGACCTGGATTTTATATAATGTTTTGTTTCATGTGGCAGCAGTCGTCCGTGAGGGACTGCTGCCTTTATTTTCGTTTTGTATGTGTTTATTTATTAAAAACTTTAAATACACCACATCCTTCTTCCCGCAACATCTAACCTCTCTCCACTGATAAAGCATCAAGTTGTTTTTATGGCATAGCCAGCCAGCAGATATAAAACTATAAAAATGTGACTGCACATATTATGTATACTGTATAATTGTCAGGTTGCTGTGCAGGTAGCTGAAGACGAGGACACGGTAGCTGCAGTTTAGGAGATTTATTTTACAAACTTAAACTTCCAAAAACAAACAGGAACAAAAGAACAGACTCCAGGACTTCAGGGATCACACACAACCATACATTGACGACGACCAACAAACACTGAGGGAAAACACAAGACTTAAATGAACAGGGACTAATGGGATGATTAACAGAACACAGGTGAAGGGAATTACTAATCAGACAGAGCGGGAAAACTAACAGGACTGAACCAAAAATCACAAAGACAGGGGAAACCAAGATCACAAAACAGAACTCAAACACATTGAAACATGACAGTACCTCCCCCCTCCCCGAAGGCGCGTCCTCGCGCCGTATAACATCCATAGGGATGGGAGGGTGGGCGCCCTGGAGGCTGACGAGGGCATGGTGGTGCAGGGACGGGAAGCCTCCAGGGCGGAGCTGGTAGCTTGGGGAACCGGGGTGGAACAGGCTGTGGACGTGGCCATGGCGGAGCAGGCTGTGGGCGTGGCCTGGGCGGAGCAGGCTGTGGGCGTGGCCAGGGCGGAGCAGGCTGTGGGCGTGGCCAGGGCGGAGCTGTCGGCCCCTCGGTCGTCCAGGGTGGAGCTGTCGGACCCTCGGGCGTCCAGGGCGGAGCTGTCGGACCCTCGGGCGTCCAAGGCGGAGCTGTCGGACCCTCGGGCGTCCAGGGCGGAGCTGTGGGACCCTCGGGTGGCCATGGTGGTGAGGACCCTTCGGGCGGCCATGGTGGTGAGGACCCTTCGGGCGGCCATGGCGGTGAGGGCCCTTCGGGCGGTGAGGGCCCTTCGGGCGGCCATGACGGTGAGGGCCCTTCGGGCGGCCATGGCGGTGAGGGCCCTTCGGGCGGCCATGGCGGTGAGGGCCCTTCGGGCGGCCATGGCGGAGATATTTCTTCAGGGGGCCATGGCGGTGAAGACCCTTCGGGTGGGCGCCCCCCCAAAATTTGAATGGGGAAATTGACAGGAAAGGGGGGATCCTGCAGCAAAGAGGGTCTTGGGCTGGGCAGGACCAGCAGAGGATCAGTGGGCTCTGGCGCAGGATCAACGGGCTCTGGCGCAGGACTGGACGGGACCAGCACATCATGGGACTCGGAACTGGACGGGGCCAGCACATCATGGGACTCGGAACTGGACGGGACCAGCACATCATCACGACGGGCTCAGGCTCTGGCGGGCAGGCGACGGGCTCAGGCTCTGGCGGGCAGGCGACAGGCTCAGGCTCTGGCGGGCAGGCGACAGGCTCAGGCTCTGGCGGGCAGGCGACGGGCTCAGGCTCTGGCGGGCAGGCGACGGGCTCAGGCGATGGTGGGCAGGCAATGAGCTCAGGCTCTGGTGGGCTGATGAGATGAGGATTGGGCTGGACGCAGAGATGTTGAGATTGAAAAAGCTGTCTGGGCCCATATCCTCCCCTGTGACCTCCACGGATCCCCCGGAAAATAGCTTTGGGGGTTCCTAAAAAATCCCGCTTATCGATCTCCATCTTCCACTGGAGGCTTTCACTGGAGGTTTTTTCTTTTTTTTTTTTTTTGTAAAGGTTGGTCGTTCTGTCAGGTTGCTGTGCAGGTAGCTGAAGACGAGGACACGGTAGCTGCAGTTTAGGAGATTTATTTAACAAACATAAACTTCCAAAAACAAACAGGAACAAAAGAACAGACTCCAGGACTTCAGGGATCACACACAACCATACATTGACGACAACCAACAAACACTGAGGGAAAACACAAGGCTTAAATGAACAGGGACTAATGGGATGATTAACAGAACACAGGTGAAGGGATTTACTAATCAGACAGAGCGGGAAAACTAACAGGACTGAACCAAAATCACAAAGACAGGGCAAACCAAGATCACAAAACAGAACTCAAACACATTGAAACATGACAATAATAATTAATTGCTACAGATTTTCCATGGGCCTCTCTCCTTACTGCTTAACAAAAGATGTGTGATTTAATAGACAGAAATTTCCTCAGTATTATGTCTCTTTTATTCTAGTCTAGTAATTTTCATTACTTTCTATTATTTACTTTTTTAGATGTGCTTACCAGATAAAATGAAGCCTATACAGTGATGCAAATTTGGCAGGCAGCTATTAAGGTGTGTGAAGACATAAAGAGTACACTGGGAAATAGAAATGTTGTTGCATTTGAAATTTGTCAAGTGATAGACATTTAGCTACAGTATACCATTTATTACACTATTTTAGAAACATGAAGTAATGCAGACATACAAATCAGGATGATGAAGAATTTGTTCAGGCAAGAAGTACACTTTAGCATACTGTAATTTCTATTGAAACTTGAGTGTATGTATTTAAGTTTGTAATTACACAATCATACAATATTATTAATATATATATATATATATATATACACTGTGTATTATTAATTTAAAATATATTAACTTTAGGCTAAATGTAATATTGAATAACACTATAGTTAATCCATTATGTTCTATATGTGCTGTAGTATGTTAGTCAACACATACAAATAAGTGTATGTGTAAAACTTAGAATTTGACATTTGTTCCGTTTTGATGCGGAAGAGATACATATTGTTTTTTTTTTTAATCCATCGTTTTAAGTATGAAAATGGAATTTTGTAAGTGTGTTAAGACCCTAAAAATACACCATTTTTAATGTATTTAGTAAGAGATATAACCATTTCAACTAAATTGTTACACTTTTTGCATTCAGGTCCGTTTTGATTTACACATTTTTTTAAACATCTGTTAGTTAGATTTGTCTCAAAATACTTCTGTAAAATACATTTAGCATCTTTCCTACATTCACACACACATATTTTTTCCTTCCCACTGAGGCTGCATTTGGTTTATAAACATGTTTGCGCATGCACAGACAATAATTCTGAAATTGAAATAAAATGACAAACAAATTAATGTCTTTATATGTTTGTAGAGCAAATTTATTTAAACCAAGTAGTCTAAATTAAAAAAGAAAGAAAGAGGATTTGGAAAAGAAAAAGTCCACATTTCACTTTGCCACCTAATAATGAACCATTGCAGCATGATAAAGAGATTCAAGCTCATTATCGTAATTTATTTTATATAAAAGTACAAGATTATGCAAATAAAATGTATATATTTAGTTTGAAAACAGTAATATTGATGTTGATTTGGTGTTGTTTTGTTAGAAAAAGAATATGTAGGTTTCATAAAAACTGTTTTGAGTTATAAGTTTCAAATTAATTCAATTAAATCCATTGTAGTCGATGGAGTATATACTCGCAATTTTCATATTATATATTCTTTTAAATTTCATCTAATGATATATTAAAATAAAATTTCTCATTAAAATAAATTGTTTTTTTTAATTAATAAAAAGGGGGTAAATCAGGTGATAGCATAAAAACATGGTAGCATTCAAAATTTGTAAACTTTTGTGCATTCACTCCTTAATGAGAAATTACTGATTAGATACAATATGGTTTTAGTTGAAAAATATTAAGTTAAGGAGGGCTAATGTGCACTTTAGTGTGAAACATAGTCATAAAAAATGTATTCTAAGTATGGCCTTTTATTTCATGAATATTACATACTATTATCATGTCATTAATACTAAGTACAATTTTTTAAATATACTTTTAATGTTTGAAGTATAAACAACAAGTGCACATTAAAAACAATTATGCACACTTCTTTTTTTCACAAAGGTGTGGCTAGTCTGAGTTATACTGTAGGAAACTCTACCTCCTTTAACTCAAGTATGTTTGGTTCCACGTTTTTGGGTGTTGTGTTAATATGGAGAAAGTGGAGGGGGTGTGGAGGGGGGTAGCATTAATGATGATTTCCCTCTGCCATGCTCATTAGGAATCTGCTGTCATAAGCTTCCCTCTACCACTCACTCATACCATTGAGTGTAATTGCGTTTCATAGTCTGGCCTATGCCCACTGAATGATAAAGCCGGAGGTGCTTATTATGTGTAATCTCCACGGCCCAATGCAGGAGACACCAGATCAGGCTGTATCCAGTCAGGAGGGACGAATGGTGAGTGAAAGCAGAGTAAAGCGCTAAATGTGCCAATGAGATGTGGGTATTGAGTGATATGTGCAGGAGAGAGACCCCGCACACTCTGAAACTGAAGCATTGTTGCTGGATAATGTTATACACAAAATATTTAGCAATAATGACCGACTGACTGTACATTATCCTACTTATTACATTTTTACTGAACACATAAATAAATACATGGACGTGAAAGATTTAAATGTAAATTTTATGTGCGAAGATAGAGCGCACAAAGTGATACGAGACACATTAAACAACAAACAAAAGCACAATTTAGCAGTCATTATATGACCACAGAATACTGTGATTGACCTACAGTGTCACAATCAAGTATTGCATGCAACTGTGTAATAAGAATAGAATTACATTCCAACACGCTCTATCACATTGACAATAACATGCTAGGCATTGTCACACTAACCATTCTTTGTGTCCCTCTGTTACTGGCAGCTTTCACTGGTATTTTCCTCATTAACCTTCAGCTGGCATTCAAATAATGCCTTTGTAAGCCAAAAACCTTGATCACGGATATCGCTGTTCATCTTCTGCAGCAGCAGATGAGATGCTAGAGAACCATGGGATCTATGGTATTTATCCTCCTCCTCCTTGTTTCTGACTTCTTTGTCTTTTGCTTTGTGTTAATGAAATCCACGTCCTTCAGAAAGTTCATTTATACTTGATTTGAACCATTTGCAACTATTACTGATTCAAACTGCAGAGAACTTCTTGAAACATCCGTACACATTGCTGACGGTTTGCACAATTGCAGAATTTCTGAAAAGTGCATTGTGATGCTCACTAATGTGATGACACTTTCTCCTGAATCAACACGTCAGCCTGTCATCTCTCTCTCTCACGCTCCGTCTTTTCGTCTGCATAGGCGTCTCAGTGGAAAGAAGTTGAAAGCACAGCCACTGTGCAATTCCTCTTCCCTAACTTTCCATCTCTCTCTCTCTGTCTCACACACAGACACACACAGAGAGAGAGAGAGAGAGAGAGAGAGAGAGAGACGCACACACACTTTTCAGCCAGCTGATCCACACCATTTTTCATACACACCATTTTGTCTCTGTGAGTGAGGGAAGTTCTGGGAAAGTCTATCTGTGATGTATAACTCTTTTAATGGAACTCTTCATTTGTGTCTCCCCAGAGCTAGGCATTGTGGGTAGTCATACTGACGAAAACCATTTTCAAGCTTTTAACAGGTTTTCCGAGAGCTGTATGAGTTAAGGCAATGGGGAATCAAAATTGACCCCATTTACTTTCTCAGTACATGTTCTTAGTCATATTGTGATTTATGGGAGCAAATTAAAGAAAAAAAAAAAAGTCTTTGCAATCTTTGATCACATTTTAATAACTTGCTCCTCTTCTCATTTTCAACCCCTCCCTTCCAACCACCTTACTCCATTCTGGAATGCACTGATTTTTCATTATCCAATCAATTCCCATTGCACAAAGTCAGGTACTGCTCTTCACTTTTTCTCATTGAAAATATTGTTGAACTTGAGCTAAGTAAACCAAAGTGTTTCATGTTGATTTGAAGCACCACAATGCGTTTATTTAGGGCTGTGACTAGCATGTCCTAAAGGAAATAGTGTTTGCAAAGCAGCCAAAGGACATTATTTAGGAAGTTTAGGTTTTAGCCTTGGGTTTTAGCCTCTATAAATGAAATGTTGCATCAGAACCACTTATCGTGAGAAAATAAACACACAACACCATCTTTGGTTATGAAATAAAAACTTAAGTAGTCTTGGCATAATCTTGTATTATTATTTATAAGAATAAGAAATATTTTCATGAGTATTTCTTCAAATATTACATAATTAGATTTTTTTATGAGAGGTTAAGGTTAGTTTAGGTTATATAACGCCATTTGTGTTTGTTTTTGAATGTACATTTATTCATTTATATATTTATTAATTTATACATAATAAAATATATAATTATTAAGATGTATATGCACTGTAAGGACTTGTAAGGCAACAGCTTTTGGCTCATTACATTTTTCTTGAACATGCTATAAATATTTTTCAAAACCATATGAAACCGACCTTTTTAAGAAAAGTTTAAAGTGTCACATGTGCTTTAAACTACAGTTTTACAATGTTTTTCTTACCCTTGGACACTCTTATTTGTCATTCACCCAAATAATTTTTCAGTATGCAGATTATTTTGACAGAGCTCAAATGATCTACAAAACAAATTTTGAACGGGGTCTGTATGGTAAGCAGTTTAAGCTAAATAAATTCAGGAAAACAAAATACGAAGAATTAAATAAGGAGGAATTTCAATACAGTTCTGGCTTGCAAGCACTAAAATGACTACATTTCAGCAATAACATTCAACTTTAACAGACCATACAACATGACTATTTTGTTTGCATATAATGTTTGTCTCTATAAGTCCTATAAGTTATCCTAGTACTCTATAAGTTATCCTTTCAGGATAACATTTTAATGAGATCTTGCATGGCGGTCAGACAGAAAATTAAATAACACCTGTTAGACCCTGAACAGAATATTCCCCGGCCATTATGAGAGCGCTTTATCATGGGAGCACTCACTACATCTAAATTAACTTATAAATGCATGGCAGCGTCTTGCATTTCAGCCACTCTGCCATTTAGTGTGTTGTTGCTTAAGGAATTCACTCAAAAGGCTTAAAAGATAATGGGAATGAAAATTAGGCCCTTGTCGAGGGTTGCATACACAAGATTGATGTCCTGGCTTTGAATTCCAGTCCCATAAAGGTTCCCTGGGGTGTGTTTCATCCATGTTCAGAGCATGGTCAGGGACTGAACTTATGACTTGGCCATGAAACAAAATGACCGTTTAACAAAAATGGTCTGTTAGGACTGGTCTAAAAATGCTCTAAAAGTATTGCTGAAACATTGGGACATTTTTTTCTTCAATGGAAAACAGGCGCAATTTCTTTTCTATCAGTCTCATTGGCTGGATGCAAATAAACATTGGAACAACTAATATTGCATTTTAATTATTGCTTAAATGTTTAAAAAAATCCAAATTCAAAGGATTTTTAGTTCACGCTGAAAATGAGAAAATTCCGACATCGTTTTCTCACCTTCATCCAATTTCAAACCTCTATGCTTTTGTTCCACAACACATAATATTTCCTTTTAATGAGACATTTTCTTAATTATGATCACTGGACGGTTTTAGCACCCTGACAATTTTTTAATGTAAAGTGCATTTTAATGTATTTTTAATTAATAGATTCTGGGGGAAATAAATAAGTAAAGGTTACATTTTTGACTTTTCCTTCAGAACTTCAGACTTGTAACAGCAAATACTGCAAAGTATTTGAATGTTGAGCAGCAAGCTCATTGGCTGCTGATGCAAATTCAACCAATCAGCTGTGCTATCTAGACAATGATGTGATTGCTCGCAGATAGAGTTAAGGACCTACAGTATCAGCCTGCACCATCTTCGAGTTTCATGACAGAACTTTGTATTTCTGTCATGACACTCTCAGAAGCATGAAAATGGACATGGCAATGTTAATGTATTTGTTCTTGGTGGAATAGATGCTGCTGCTGTTGCTGACGATTATTGTACAGAGACAGAAATAAGTACAGATACTTGCTACTGTCAATACATCCACAGACATGCTGCTGTGAACATTTAAGACTGCTGCACATATAACATAAGTGAAAGTGACTTGACCTGTAGCCAATTATGGTTTACTTTACATTTCACCCATCCAAGTGTACACACACAGCAGTGAGTATTAAACACACACACCGTGAACAAACACCTGGAGCATTGGGCAGCACCCGGGTTGCTCAAGGTAATGAGTTGTGGGTAATGAGAGTGGAAGAGAGCGCTGTTCATTCACTCTACCCACCTACATTCCCTGCTTTTACTGAGACTCGATCCTGCGACCTGCGGGGGACAAGTCCAACTCTCTAACCATTAGGCCACAACTGCATACATGAAATAACCACATGCATGAAATAACCCCCCAACAAAGCAGGATAGACGATAAATGGACAATACAAGCCAATATATGCATGCACCTGAGTGTAAGAAAACAAGCATCGGTAGACATGCTATCCACACATATGGATGAACATCATCCAGGACAGGATAAGATAGGACAAAACACCCCACCAATCAAGCAGATCTACCCCCAAGTGGCCTATGACTATGTGTGCCTGGGCTACCACGCCAAATGGCTTCACTCTAGTGGCCTATGACTGTGTACCTGGGCTACCACGCCAAATGGCTTAGCTATAGAAAAGTGCACTCTTTTTAAATGTGTTCATATGAACAATAGATATCACATTGCAAACTAATAGAGATAAGAAAACCCTGCGACAACCTTATGCAAGTATCATAATTTAAGTTGTTTGATAATATCATTGACATAACCCTTATACTCTTATTTGAATAAATGAAAAAGCCGTTGTGCACAATAAATGAATGACAGGAAATACTGCTTGCTGCTACATAAACAGAACTGCGTAAACGCTGCTGCTTTTATGCTCAATAATTCACTCCTGCATCGAATGCAATACCGTTAAACATGGTGCCTAGTAAATGAATGGCAGACCACGCAATATGCACCAAGATATGGAGTAAAAGAGCGTTCTCTTATCTCCTATTCTCTTAACAGAAAAAAATCAAAACAAAATGGGTCTGAAATGTCACGTGGGTGAGTAAATAATGACAAAATTGGCAATGTTGGGTGACCTATTTTAACGCATCTCACTGAAACCAAGTATGGTCAATGGAGAGATGGGACTAAATGATCGCAGAGGGCGCACTATGGATCAGTGGCGAGAGGTGAGATGGGTCCTCTTTGCTGAAGCATTCAGTTGTTTCATATTCATCTGTATGATTGAAGCCTGAATGTGTGCTACATTTCAATTGGCATTGGGCCCCCTCCAGAGTGCTGGAGAGATCTAATGCTTTGCCAATCATATGCACATAATAAGAAGAGGGGGGGTAAAGGTGAGAGTCATGACTTCCAAATGTCTTCTGTTCTGTTTGTCAGACTCGTCAGGCATGCAATATCTCAACTGCCGCCCGAGCGAGCTCAGGTATTGACCTTAAAACACTTTCAAAGGGTTTTATTTGAAAGAAATCTTTGTAAAAGCCATATAGGGGCGACAGTGACTATTTATGCATGCTTTGACTGATTGATGTCAAAAGCATCTCTGTTTGAAGTCTGCTTTGTCGAGGGATCTGAGCACAGGAAGTGTGTACTGTAGAGCGCAGGCCATATTGGGCCGTAGCATGGCGTCTGTGAGCAGCCACACTCACCTAAAGTGCTGGTTGCACATAGAGCCACTGATGCTTGCTTAATGGCAGGCTGTGGTGTCTCGATCCGCCTTTCCAAATCCAACCGTTTGGGCAGATGCTCCCTGGCAGTCGATGAGCCTCTGGCACACCTATTAATTAGGTTTCCTCAAACAGGAAGCAGGTTTTGGGAGATGAGATGGGTACTGTCTCCGTTCCAACTTGTCTTGTCAGAGATGCTCTGAAGTGACAATCTCTCAGAAGAACTTTTGGCTTTCAGAGTTTCATGGGAAATGGCAGTGTTGGGGAGTGCACAAAGCTGGCACTTGACAAGTGGGAGTGGTTTTAGAAAGGCACCAAATGTTCCTCTGTAGTGGCTTTGTTGTTTTTAATGGAGATTAATTTTTCTTTGGAACAGTGACTGAACTGCAATGGAACTAACTCATTGTTTGATCGTTTGTTCGGTTAATTTGTTAACTATGTGGTGACATATTTTAGGGTACTGCAGACTTGAGTTCTAAATTTGGTTCATGTAAAAGCTGTTTTCTGAACTCCTCTGAGCACCTAGCACAGAATCGGCATGAAAACGCAGTTGCAAGTACGTATGGTAGTATTGTAGAGTCAAGCAATTAAACCAAGTCTAGTAACAGCCTCACCATATGTATACTCTCCTGTAGTACATATAAAGAATCGGATTGCTTACAGTTGCTGGGATTAGATGGCAGGTGACCTTTTAAAATCTTTGTGTGACTTTGTGCAGTTGCCATTAGTGACTTTATTTTTGTCTAGTAGTCCCAACAAACTGATGGGGACAATGAATATAATGGTTTCTGCTAAAGATTTAATTAATTTAAATGTTTTAATGTTTCAATACATTGTCAGGTGTAGTCTCACATTCCCAAACCTTTTACTATCAGCATTAAAATTGTTCAAATTTGTCCACATTACAGCTTCTTCCAGCAAAGACACAAGATCGTAGACAGGAAGGGACTCTTTAAGTCAGGGATTACTCATTTTAACATAAAAAAATAAATAATGAGGATTTTTTTTTTTTATTTAATTAAATTTAATTCATTTTAGCAATTAGTTTAGTGTAAAAATGCACTGTAAGTGAATTGAATTGAACTGAACATTTGTGGGGGTGTTTATATAAAACAGCTAATAGTTTGTAGGGAAAAAAATCTGCTAATAAGGCCATACAAATGAAATGTTTTCTGGATAGTATTTTAATTATTTATTTTGGTTTAAGTACAATGACAATACAAAAGCCAATTATGTTTACTCAATGTTTTATCTTGTTTACTCAACAAAACTCTTAAAATCCAGCAATTAGTTATTGCACCTCATGCTCCATGAATTTTTTTCCAGGCAGTATAAAAACCTGTACACAGTGAACACTAGAGATTGTATAGAAACCATAGTAGTGAGTCAGATATTGAGTCTGAGATTTGAGCTGGCCATGTCAGCCAGTACTTGCAGTCTGTTAGGTTTACCACATCTGAAGGACACTGTTGCATTTTCAGATTTCTTTATTTTTCTAAAATGTGTAACATCTGCATCTGTATAAATTACTTCTCATCCCAGTATTTCATAGATCACTATGGGGCATTGAATTTAGCTCTTGAGGTGCGATGAAGCTCTTTCTGATTGATAGATATGTTCACTGTTAAAAGAGCTTGACTGTAGCCTGCGGGTAAAGACATATCCAACCCCAGAGTCTTCTGAAAGGTCAACGCGCCATTTAATCAAACATCAGACTGCTGAGGCCGAGCTGTCAGAGCTACGTGACCTTCTGCTCTCCTCACTTTTAAAGATCAGCTTTAACCTGCTCAAATGCTGCCACACTTACCAGGTCCGTCCTGCTGTTCCCTGAGCAAGATCACTCACCTCGCTGCCTCTTTGCTCTTGGTCTTCGCCCACTGTCTGCATTTCCTTCAAGTGTGCTTGTGATCTTTGTCTAACACTCGCCTTTGTTGCTGGTGTTTGCTGACAGATGCTATTATAGCACATACCGTTCATCTCCACATGGACATTTTTTTTAGCAAACTTCAGTTCAGCTTTCAATTATTCTGTGCTCAGTAGCAGGAAATCCAGTCATCTTTTAGTTCTAAACCAAAATGACACATTGCCATTAGGGCTAATAGAGTTTGATGCGGCTCATTAGCTCTTCATAGGCTATTGCGTATAGTGGCTCTATTTTTCGATGGCAAATTGGATGCGAGGATGATCTCTTGCTAATGGTTATTTCTAATGCAGAGCTAATGTGGTTGTCCAAGCCCCTCCCATGAATGCAAATGAAACGGTTGTTAAGGAGGATGACATTGTGTAGTAGAATTTCTAGTATCAAACACTTGGCCTTGAATTGCAATTTAAAAGCTTTTAGCTATTGCACAGTCATTGCTGATGCTGTCTGCTCTGTTTATTAGCAATTACATTTTACAAAGCTTCATAACCCTGACTGGTTTGGCAAGTTGTTGCCAAAAGAAGTTTTCTCACCCTTTGTACTCCAAGGTCCCTCATTGTCCTAGACAATATTCAAAGACTAAGATATTTCTTATACATCTGCTGTCATGACAAAACCACTTTTTTATTTACAGAGTGCAATCTGTTGAATAATTATAAAATAAAATAATAATACAATTACACAAAACCATAATTACAGAAGTGTCTCAAAGTTGTCATAATCACCAACTGGATTGCCCTTGATATCAAGCCCACACATATCAAGCTCCGATGGCCACCAGCATGTCCAGTTATAATGGTCGCTAGTCCTGTGTTTCCAGTACCTTCCCGTCCTGTGGTTCCCACACCAGAGGCGGTCCACAACATGGCTGCCACACCAAAGCCTTCAGTCAACATGGCCGCCACGCCACAACCTCCAGTCGTCACAGATGCTATGCTAGAGTTTCCAGCCGTCATGGACACCACATCAGTGTTCCTGGTAGTCATGAACATTGCGCATGAAACCATTAAGGTGGGCCCTAGGCGTTTGAGACTTATTTAGCTTGGAGGACACTCCACTGACGTCGGTGCGAGCAGTTGGCATCTCTGCGGTAATGTCAAGCCTGGGGGTCTCAGAGGTGGTCCCACTGTCAACTGTACTCCCCGTTATGGCGATGGCTATTGTGTGTGTTTGGGCCACATGCTGCTCTTCAGCCCTTGAACCCGTTCCAACCCATGAGATGGCTCCAGCCCCTGACCAGAGTCCAGTGATGGCTCCATGCCCAGAGTTCAGTCCTGAGCCCGCTATTGTCCCTGAGCCGCTCCAGAAACCACTCCTGCTCTAGAGTTTCCTCTCTGCCTTGATGCAAACACGGAGGTAATCCCAGAGTTTCTTGTCTTCCTTGATACATTCAAGGAGGTCATCCTTGGTCATCCGCAGAGGTCGTACCTGAACTTCCTTTCTGCATCGACTCAACCGCAGAGGTCGTACCTGAACTTCCTGTCTACCTTGACGTGTGTGAGAACAAAGAGAACAAAGCAGTACAACATGGCCACAGTTTAACTAAAATGAGGGAATTGATTTATGCATGATTTATACACCACAGCAACTTATTTCAACAGTTAAGTTATTCTTAATTTGCTGTCACAAACCTCCCTGCATTTCATGTTTGAGGCTCCATAAATATAGCAATTTCTATGTAATAAAATGTTTATGAGCCTAACAAAACTTATATATTCATTATAGAAAAAATAAATTCATTATAGAAATATCCTTGTCTTTTTAATATCATATTCATTATGGCACTTCCAGGTTTAGAAATCACATTTGTATTCCCTCACATGTACTGGTTTTCCAAGACCGTTGGAGGCCTGGATAAAAATGGCAGTTGTTAGCAAGGCAAAATAAGATAACGTTTAAAAGTCCTGTTTACAAAAGTTCATTTTAAATCTTAATTTTAAGCTATGTTAACCTAAAGCTTGTTTTTTTTTTTTTTTACTCTTTTGAATGATAAATCATTTAAGCCATTTTGCAGACCCTTTGGAAGTGTGCTGAGGGCCCCTTGGGTCCTGACCTCCTGGTTGAAAACCACTGGTAATGCGATTGCAATCACGCCATTTCTATATTTGATATTTGCCGACATCAAATCATATTTCTTAACACGGTTTCACTCCCTCCCACTTAACTGATTTGCCCTATATGCATTTTTGCCTCATCTTGCTTTTTCAGCTCTGGTCTCTGAAGTTATGATTGAAAAAGTGTGTAAAAGTGCGGAGATGGCAATAAAACGATTGCATTTTCTGCAGTCTGTCATGCTGTCTCTATTGAGTGTTCAGAAATCAGCAATAAATATGGAATACTGACTGCATTAGCCACAGCGGCTGGTATACAAAACAAGTCTTCATCCTAATGAGAGAACAACTTATGGGTTTCTAAACATTGTAGGGTTTGCAACGAAAAGCTGACTAAACTGGCAAATAATGAAGTGCCGACTAGTCGTGAATCACATGATTGAATTTCTTCTATACTTGGCGTGAAGCTGCATGCCATTCGTTTTGCATTGTAGCCTGTTATGGACAAATATATTTGGAAGTTAACAAGTTTGAGAAAAAAGTTAACTCTGGGCACATTTTGTTCACTAACAGACAAGCCAAAATGTATGTGCCCTGAATTGTAGCTGGGCAGTGATGGCACAGCATGTATGACGGCAAACGACAGTAGTGCTGATTGTTGGTGGGAGGTGTATGACCCAAATTAGGCTTGTGACCATTGGCCACATTTGGAAAAGAAACATTTTTTTCAAAAGATTATTTCTCATGAGCAGACATGCTGAGAATAATTGATAAGTAAATGTATAATTGAATAACAGAATAATTGAGTGCAGTTTAAGGCAGTTGACTGATTTACTTAATTTGAAATTATAGCCTAACTTTTCATTTAAAGATCATTCATAATTTACACTTTAAAATGTTAAAGTGAATACACTTTCTGTAATCATTTAACCATCAATTGTCATGCAATATTTATTTTGTTTGCCATGTGACATATAAGGACATAATTGTGAATATGCTGTGGCTCAAAAAATAAAATAACACCACAAACACACCATAAAATGATCATAAAAGTATTTAATTTGCGCTGTAATCAAAATCTACGGACTCCATGATTCCCTTGTGTAAGAAACAGACCGGCATTCAAGTCTTTATTCAATATAGACTTTATCTTCATCTCCGTCTTCAGTAGTGTGATCCTAACAGTTAAATCCAGCACTCGTTAAAAATAAAAAAATTGCCACAACAAGAAGTGTTACAACAAAGGTTTTATATCAGTGATTTTACATTAGTTTACATCAATTGCTCATTGGCTTTTGCGTGCTTCGTCCCCGGTTTTGACATGCTGTGTTAGGTGGTTGTGTTTTTTAATGAAATGTGCGCCTTCACGGAGTGGATCAGGATACATTTAAATTCTACTGTGTAGCTTATACAAAACTGTTACTATACACAAATATTCAACCAGAGTACTTAAAGTGCAACACATCGTCGTTTGGACTACTTTGGTACTGCTTTATAACATGTTTGGAATAAATTGTTGTTTTTACGCTTGTTTGTCTGTTTTATTTTTAACTGCTTAGGTCTCTCTAGCACTGGAAAGCTTTTCTAGCATTAACGCGGGTCCCAGTGATACTTTTCCCAGTGATATTCCTCTGAGATTATTCCTCTTTCTTCAAATCTCCCTATTGCTTACCCTCTCTCCTCCACCATCATACGCTCTCTAATGCTGATTGGCTACGCATTTGTTGTGCTGCTCGGTCCGACAACTTTTCAATAAAAGTTTTAGAAAAATCACTTACAGCACCTTAAAAGCAATGCATCCAGGCCAGTATTGAAAGGAAAGTAGCATGGTCAATATTAAAAACAAATGTACTTTAAGCATCATAGAACACTCATTTGCCATTTGTTCAGGTTATTTTTTCAAGTATTTGGAATGTCTTCAAAGATGATACCAACATCTTTTTAAGGGTCTGTAGTAGGGGTCAACCGATATGCGATTTTCAGGGCTGATGCCGATACCGATTATTACAGATCAAGTAGACCGATAACCGATATTTTGAACCGATATATAGCCTATGTCTGGTGTAAAAATGTAAGTTAATGTCAAAATTAAGAATAACAAAGGGTTTTGACAAATACTTTCTTTAAATGATTTTAAACATATCTTTAAATCTGAGAACTGTTAATAATAACAGTATTATTAATAATAATAATAATAATAATAATAATAATAATAATAACAACAACTTAAAAAGTGCAAGGAGCACCCAGCAGCATTCTGTAAGCATTTTGTAAAACTTAAAGACTCTATTTTAATGTTTAAATTAAATTTTAGTAATCAAAAAGCATTTCTAATTAATTGAAATCTTCAAACTTATTCAATTTATTTACAGTTTAACAAAAAATAAATTTTTAGGGCCCTATGAAAAACCAAACTTTTATTTTGATGGGTTGCCGTGGAGATCTTTGAGTTTCTGTGTGTTTATGATATGACAATATCTTTTCTCAGTTGAAGCATTAAAAAGCTCATGAAGTGACTAAGTGGCTCTGGAGATGATTTTTATGCAATCAATGCGGCTGAGGCTGAAAACAGTGCAAGCGTCACGTGTGCTCCAGTGTGTGCGTGTGTGTGTCTGTGTGTGTGTGGTAAATGAAATCACGCATCTGCGCCATTCATTTAGAGACACGCAGGATTCATATTTAAATAGTCTTTTATACTTCTATACTTAAATACCGATATCCATAAAAATGCTTAATATCGGCGCAGATAATCAGTCGACCCCTAGTCTGTAGCCTCTGCCCCTTCATGCATGACCACATAGATTCCTTCATCATGTGCAACATGGTCTTCTTGGCTAAAGCAACTGCTTCCTCTTTCCCTTCCACCACACAATGAGATAGTACTCATACTTTCCTTGATTTTGTAACCTGTATGTTGCTGGTAGGAGTTCTAATAATATATCTTGTCTTGATATTGATTTCCCGTTCATTACGCTTACTAACACAGAAAAAGAGTGAGCAGATTACCAATTTTCTAAGGAATTTTGAATCCATCCACAATTCATAGTATCTTACCACAGATACCTGCTTTTAACATCTGATTATAGATTTTTATTTAACTTTAGTTATTTGTCTCTTTCTTGAGAAGCCTTTTATTAGTGTTTTAGACACTGAAAATCTATATCCTCAGCAGTTTGCCATCATCCGCGTATATTGATCTTCCATAGTGATCTCAGGTTGTACTTTAGAAAAAAACATCACTCATCATTTTATTAAAAAGAATACGGCTTAAAAAAACACTTCCTTGTGGCATTCCATAATCAGTTGAATAATTTTTTTATATGATTCTCCCACACTAACTTTAATTGTCCTTGTAACAATGTTCAAAGCTCAGGGAAGGAGGCGGGAACCAGCGAACGATCAAAGATGTAAAGTTTAATCATAAACAAACAACAAAATTAAAGTAAAGCGTTGCAGCTCCTCACGGACAGCTGCCTCATATAAACATAATAAAACACAACACACATGTCCCAGGCCTAGTCGTCACTTTTATCCTTCCGGAGTTCCTCCATGGGACTCAAGACCAGTGTCGCGTGCTGGTAACGCTCATTTACACTCATAGCCACAGACATATCCATTAACAACTCATAATTTAGTTATAAAATCCCTTTTATTCCATTTTGTCCAGTTTAATTAATAATCCTTCCCTCCAGATCATATCGAAGGCCTTCTCTACATCAAAAAACACTCCAACTACTGTGTTCACTTTCACTTTTCTTATATCTTTCTCAAGACATATTGAGTCTATTGTGCTATGGCCCTTGCTAAATCCATTTTGGTGTGGATTTAAAAGCCCCTTTCTTTCCAGCACATATCAGATGAGTCATTACCATCCTTTGCATTAAATACAGGTTTGAGGTCAGGGATGGACTGGGACACAATTTCAGGCAGGGAAATCTCACACTCATCCAGGATATTCCATACACCCTCAACAAAATTTGGAACCACAGACAACCCAACTTTTTGTATGGCCATCAAATAAAAAAGGTTTAAATCCTTAGGCTGGGGCAGAACGTCTCTGGTTACGTATGTAACCCTAGTTCCCTGAAGGGAACGAGACGCTGCGTGACAACGCTTTGGGAACGCCCCTGCGTGAGTGCGTCATGAAGCACGTATGAAATCAGTCCAATGGAGAGACGGAACGTCATAGGTGGGTGACGTCATCGACCAGGAAACTATATAAGCACCCCAAAACACAAGCGCATCAGCTTCTGATAAGACTGAAGCAAGTGCTCACGGGCATGCTGGGAGTATGGCACAGACACGCAGCATCTCGTTCCCTTCAGGGAACTAGGGTTACATACGTAACCAGAGACGTTCCCTATCAGGGAACTCGAGCTGCGTGACAATGCTTTGGGAACGCTAATACCAACGCCGCCATACGAGCAAGTGTCCGTCGTGTGAAGTCAGAGCGCACATTCGGAGGAAAGCACATGTGCCCCAGAAGTGGAGCTGAAGTCAAGATGATAAAACTTAACGAATGTATGCGGTGATGACCATCCTGCCGCATCGCAAACGTCCTGAATAGATACTCCTGACAAAATTGCCTTAGAGGCAGCCATACTCCTGGTTGAATGAGCCCGGACAGCCAAAGGAGAAGGCTGACCGGTGGACTCGTAGGCAAGTGAGATGGCCTCGACCACCCACTTGCTCAACCTCTGCTTAGATACTGGACAGCCCTTCTTAGGGGGTCCAAAGCAAACGAATAGTTGTTCACTCTTTCTCCACAGGGCAGCTCTGTGGACATACGCATCTAAAGCCCTAACTGGGCAAAGCAGATTTAGTTTCTCTTGGTCCGAAGTCAAAAATGGAGGAGGACAGAAAGCCTGCAGTACAATAGGCCTGACCACATTAGTTGGAACCTTGGGAACATACCCCGGCCTAGGAAGGAGGAAAGCCTTAACCATGCCGGGTGAAAATTCCAAGCACGAGGGAGAGACCGGCAGAGCTTGAATATCTCCTATTCTTTTTAATGAAGATATAGCAAGAAGAAATACAGTCTTTAGAGTGAGGAATTTCTCAGAAACTTCTTCAATGGGCTCGAACGGTGCTAGAGAGAGACCTTCTAGAACAACCGCCAGGTCCCAGGTCGGCACCCTCGTGCGAACTTCTGGCCTCAGCCTCAGAGTGCCACGAAGGAAACGGGTTACAAGTGGGTGTCTCCCGAGAGAAGCTCCACTCAAAGGGACGTGGTAGGCAGATAAGGCCGCCACATACACCTTCAGTGTGGAGTTGGATAACCCTGTGGAGAAACGCTCCTGAAGGAATTCCAGCACTGCACCCACTGTGCAGTTAACTGGTTCCAGCTGGTGTTCTCCACACCAAGAGGTGAACATTTTCCACCTCAGGGCATATCATTTCCTAGTGGCCGGAGCTCTGGAGTGGAGGATTGTCTCCACGACCTCAGTCGAGAGAGCAGATTCTATGAGCTGGGCCCCCTCAGAGGCCAAGCCCACAACCTCCATAGATCTGGGCAGGGGTGAAGTATCGATCCGCTCGCCTGAGAGAAAAGGTCCCTCCTGATCGGAATCTCCAGAGGAGAGCCGTCGAGGAGAGATATTAGGTCCGCAAACCAAACTCGGGCCGGCCAGTACGGGGCTACTAACAGTAGACCGACCCCGTCCCGGCGAACCCTCTCCAGTACTCCTGGGAGCAGAGCAATCGGGGGAAATGCGTACAGGCATGACCTCGGCCACTCCTGTACAATAGCGTCCAACCCCAGAGGGGCTGGAGGACTTAGGGAAAACCACAGTCATGTTTCCCTGGATGCAAATAGGTTTACCTCAGCACGACCGAAATGTTTCCATAGGAGCTCCACCACCTCGGGGTCCACTCATGATCGCCCCCCAGCCTGTGAGAGAGGCATCCGTCGTTAGTATTACACAACGACACGGAGCCCCCAACACAGGACCTAGGGACAGGAACCAAGGTTCTTTCCACATAGCCAGGGCACGGAGACACCGTCGCGTGACCCTGATCTTGGGGAGCGGGTTTCCCCTCGGGGAGAACCCCTTGGTCCTGAGCCACCACTGCAGTGGTCTCATGTACAGCAGGCCGCAAGGTATAACGTTGGACGCTGCTGCCATCAGACCCAGAATTCTCTAATACTCTTTTACAGTGAGTGACTGGCCTAGCTTTGCCTGTTTGACGGCTAAGAGAATCGAAGCTATACGAGCAGGAGACAGACGTGCCTGCATCGTCGTCGAATCCCAAACCACGCCCAGAAAAGCGGTCCTCTGTACTGGAGAAAGCACACTCTTCTTGGCGTTGAGCCTCAACCCCAACTTTTTTATATGGGCGAGAACGACATCTCGATGCCGAATCGCCTGATGCTCCGATTGAGCCAGAATCAACCAATCGTCGATATAGTTTAAAATGCGGATGCCCTGGAGTCGCAGCGGAGCCAGAGCTGCATCCATACATTTCGTGAAAGTTCGGGGAGACAGTGCTAGGCCGAAAGGAAGAAACCGATATTGGTACGCTTCGCCCCAGAAAGCGAACCTCAGGAACTTCCTGTGTTGTGGAAGGATGGAAATGTGGACTTATGCGTCCTTTAGATCTATCGTGACAAACCAGTCCTCGGACCTGATCTGTGACACGATCTGCTTTAGAGTCAGCATCTTGAACTTGAGCTTCCCTACTGAGCGATTTAATAGGCGCAGGTGGGGTTGGTAGAACGGGCCCCTGAGGGCACCGAGAGAGAACGGGCGCCGTGTAATGCGGCGAACACCTTCCCCTCTCGGTGGGGACCACCCTCAGCGTCCTGACGCTTTTGGCGTCAGGACCTCTTCTTCGACGAGGCCTTCTTGGCAACAATAACTGTCCTCAGATCAGCCCTGCCCCTAGACGACCTCGTCTGTGAGCGCCGCTCTGTTTTTGTTGCGCCCGGTGTGAGGAGCTACTCGACGGCCGGGGCTGCTCCCGCCCAGCAGCCCCGGAGACATGAACACGGAGGGGGAGAAATTTCTGGAGCGCCGCCGCCTAGTTTTTCTCTTCCTGAAACCTCTCGATGACCGAATTCACTGAGTCACCGAAGAGGCCAGCAGTTGAAAGCTGGGCGTCCAGGAGAAAAGATTTTTCCTTTTCTTTCATGTTGGATAAATTCTACCATAAGTGTCTCTCCGTTGCCACCATGGCTGCCATAGAACGGCCCACTGATTTGGCCGTCTCCTTGGTGGCACGGAGAGATAGATCTGCTGCCTGACGTACGTCAGCACTAATTTCATTCCCCTCACTCATATCTTTTAATAGGTCTGCTTGATATGCTTGTAATATCGACATAGTATGTAAGCACGCTGCCGCTTGACCTGCCACCGAGTAAGCTTTGCCCACCAAAGCCGAGGTATTTCTTAATGGCTTTGTGGGCAATGCCGGTGTCTTAAATGATGATGCCGTATCTGGAGATAGATGGCTCGCTAGCGTTTCTTTAGCCTTAGGCATCGCCCCATAACCATAATTCTTAGCCCCAGAAATATTTGAATAAACAGATGTTTGCTGGCTAAATATTCTGGATGACACTGGTCTTTTCCAGGAAACAATGGAAGACACCGGCGTGGAGGTGCAGCACGAGAGGGCAGAAATCTTTCATCTAGTTTACTTTTTGAACGAGATTCCTGTCTATCAGCTGGCGACTCGATGCTTAATTTTTCTACTGCACGAGTGAGCACCTCCACAAGCTCCTCACTAGCAGGAGACTGAAGTGACGAGTCCCCAGTCTCTACTGTATCAATACTTTCAACATCCAGATCCTCAGAACTGGATAATTGAAGTGATGGTGCCTCAGCCTGGGCGGAAGAAACCGCAGCGCGTGCTTCCGAACCCGGATCTGAGGCACTGGATCTACCAGGTAAGGGCTGAGATAAGGCAGAGCCCGTCTCAATCCCCGCTGATAGATCCATTTGCGATCCCCACGATTGAAGCCTTCGCTGTGCCTCGGCAGCAGCGGGACCCGAAACCGCGGGGAGCGCGCACCGAACCACTCTCCTCGATGAGGGCTCGGCGGGAGCGGAGTGTTTTCATGGACAAACGCTCGCAATGCTCACAACCAGCTCCCTCGAGAGCTGACTGGGCATGCTGCACTCCCATACAAACAACACACAGATCGTGAGTATCCCCACCCTTGATATAACGTGGGCAGGGATGAACACACTTTCTGAACTGCTGTTCGCTCGCCATATTATATATATATATATCGTCTCTTTATAGTTTTTTTATATGTGAAAAACTCCTGCCTAGCAATTTCTAAGGACAGACAAAAACACTTTGAGACACAGACTGATATATTCACACACAAGAGCGCTTGCTGAAGACTCAGAAGCTGATGCGCTTGTGTTTTGGGGTGCTTATATAGTTTCCTGGTCGATGACGTCACCCGCCTATGACGTTCCGTCTCGCCATTGGACTGATTTCATACGTGCTTCATGACGCACTCACGCAGGGGCGTTCCCAAAGCGTTGTCACGCAGCTCGAGTTCCCTGATAGGGAACAAAATAATTAAAGGTTCTCTCTTGAACTGCACCTTCAATTTCATTTTCCTTCTCTTGATCTTCCCTGAAATCTCCCTGTCTCTCCCTTGTGTGTGTGTACTTTTTGCACAATTTTTCTTGTACCTGTCACTTCTTCATCAGCAAGTCTGTTATGAACAGAACTGTCTCCACCTTGTCGCAAAACAACCATCTCATTGTAATTTGTTTGCACATAATTTAAATGTATTTTAGTCATTAGGACAATGTATTGTTGTTGTTTTATCTTAAAATGATGAGATGACTTAAATACCCAAGATTTAACAAAACTATATTTCATACAAATATATTAAAACAAATTTTCTAAATTACCTAAATGTCAAAATTAGTACAATAATAACTACTCATGACAATATTTTAATGGAAAAATTCTAATACTGACCATGTTATTGGATTATGACTCCATTATCACTGATTATGACTCCCTCAAAACCTATATTATAAATGTATGTAAATATCGGTCTACTAAATTGCTACTGTAACTTTACAATAGATAATAATGATGTCCTTAGCATACAGTATTTTGAGTGACTATAGTAATGGGATGCTAACGTTTGCTAACAGTTTAATGCTTAGCAACAGTAAATTAACAAAGACAAAACTGCAGTTGCCTATTTACAGATTAATGTGACCTGCACTCGAAGCTCTGAACAGGTCAGTAATTTTGTTACATTTCGCTGCTTCTTCGTGGAGAGCTTTCCTTCTATGCTCCACCTGACTGCTTCCTCTATATCCTTGAGTCCCTCGCATCGATTATTCTGTTCAAAACAATTTGGTGGAGATGCGGAGCGCACATGAGCCGAATCGTAGCGTTGCCAGTCAAGACTAAACGATTCATGATTTATTATCGAATGCCAAAGTTTGAAAAGATCACTTTAGTACATCGGGCAGGTGATAATATATAATAATAATAATTTAAATAAATTTATAAACAAACATACTAACAAACAAACAGGGCAGTGGGCCAAATCAGGTGCCAGGCCCGGTGCTCCTGACGGCCAGTCCCGGCCTGTTTGATGATAGCGCTATACAGTATGTCTGTAATTCAACGGATTTGATTGATCTTTCTCAGGTTTTGCTATTGGTTTGATACTTCTGTGTTTCTAGGAGGATGACAAATTTCCTTCTTTCCATACCTTGTTAAAAAGACTTAAAATGACATTCAATGAATCATCTGAAAAATGTTTAAATATTTCTTTACAAATTCCATCCTTTCCTGGGGATGTATGTCTCACACTCAATAGAGCCTGTTTAAGTTCATACATTGAGTGAACATCAATTGTTCCCCCAGTAATGTCTTTTTTTTTTTTGTCTAATAAGTTTGGGTATTTCCTCAAATTCTTCTCTCTACATCTCCTCATATCATTTGAAATATTTTCATTGCTATGTACTTTAACAAAAGACTACAAAACCAGGGATATTATTAATCGTCTGGATCCCACCCATCTTCATTATGAGATAACAATTTTTCTCACCTTTATTACAAAATTCTGTAATAAACAGACTTCTTTTAGCTGTTCTAACCATTTTCCTAACATTTGCCTGAGCTCTTTTGTTCAAAATGAAACCATCAAATGAAAAAAGTATTTCTTACTTTACTTAATAATCTATTTCTGACTCTAAAAGCCATTCTATAACCTTCTGTTCGCCATGGTACTGCTATTTTTCTTATTACCTTTGCTTTTTCCTATCACTTTTTCTGCAGTTTTACACATAATTCCACTGATTTTGCAGCTCATCTACTTGTTCTGTTGACCCATTTAACTAAATTGAATCTTGGTTCTTCTATATTAAATCTTGAAATTATATCTATACTTACTGATATTACCTCTACTCCAATTTTATTTATAATGGGGAATCTTTTGTCCTGTAGTTGCACAGTGAATTTTGTGTGATTTGATTCCCACAAAATGGTGTTGGTCTAAAGAGAGCTGAAGGATGAGCGTTAAACATGCTTTCCATTTGCGCATGTGCAAATATTTCTGTACTGCAGAAGCATCACAACTGCATTTCAATCATTTAACCTGAGCTGTGCACATTTTAAATATTACGTTTTCTAAATTGATCAATGTCACAGTCTTCGTCTGCACAACTCTGTCTTCGTCTGCACTGCACTTCCCAGAATCCCTCTTGTCTTCACACCTGAACTCACTCCCTCAATTACCCACCTGTTCATCATCATCATCCGTGTAAGGAACTCAGCTTTTTGGAAATATTAATAATCAATAATATCTTGTTATTATTAATTATAAATATTTGGGTCAGTTAATTGGATTAACTTGATGTGGCTGAATTAATATTACAATCAATTAATCAGTTCGTCCAACGAACTCTTTTGATTATTAAGTTATTCTAAGAAAAGGGTATCTTCCATGGCCACAGAAGAATAATTATTTCTTCGCATATACCGCACGTTGAGCCAGTAGCAAAAACCGTGATCATAAAGTGACATTGTATTGCAAACAAAGCAGAACCAAATACATATTATGTACAAGTTTTATTAACTAAATATAGCTATTTATATGAATATAAATAAACTAAACAACATACACACATGAATATATAAATAGGTTAGTGATAGGATGAAATTGGAAACCGGAAGAGGGTCTATGAGAAGAACCATCCGAATTTCATTTTCACATTTCATTGAATTGAATACTTGCATTTGTAATGGGAACAATTCTTGAAGTTGTTGAAAATTGAAGTCGTTGATGGTTCCGGCAGTGTCAAGTGGAAGTTGATTGAGCGTTCTCTTTCTCCAGGAACGCATGGTTGGTTTGGTCAAGGCCTGGGACTCTGTTGAGTACCCAGGAGAAGTGAGGAAGTCTGAAGGATGGGTGATTGGAGTCGTTGTTGGTTGGAGTCTTTGTTCCAAAACTCCTGAGATTGTCTTTGGTTCTTTGTGAGAGAGTCTCCTCTCTTTTCCATGAGGCCGGATCTGGTTGGGATCCAGGCCTGCTGGAAGGCCTCTTGGCCCCCATGGAGGGGGGAGGGGGGAGGGGGGTTTCCCCGTATCACCCGAGACCGTGTTTGCGGCAGGATGGAAAACCAAGAGAGGGCGGTCACTGTTGCCTGCCTCTGATATAGTCTGAAAAAGAACCACCCCTAAGGTTTGAATGGACCTATGAGTAAGGTGACATGTCCAAGAGGGGAAGCGGCTCTTAGTTGATTTATGGTCTTTGTCCCCAGCGTGCTTAGACTGTTCATTCAAGCTCAAATAGACATAACAAATTCAAATTGCATTCTAAGAGAAGGTGATGTACATCAAAGTATGTGTCATTAAATGAGGATTAATTAGGTAGGAAGAATGATACAGGTGAAGTTATATTGACCGTTGGGTGGTTGTGCAACCACATACACCCCAATCAAACATACCACGTTGTTATACCTAATAGTACACGAGACAGTAAATCATCACGGTTTCTGTGAGGCATGTTCCTTCATAGATCAGAGTAATACCGCAAAGTTTATTTAATTAAAGATTGTCTCTCTCTCTTGAGCATGTGGCGCATGTGGCCACATTCCTTTGAGGTCGTAAAAGTCTGTTATCAGTCTTAAAGTGTTCTGTAACCGGACACCCGGCTGACAAAGTAACTTAATTTGTGAGGTTAGTTTTGGGGGAGAGTTTCATAGACCTTTATATTGATTAAATATAGTGAATATGAATAATTAGTGTGTTAATTAGTGTGTGTCTGAATGGTCCAGACCCTACATCCGTGTCACCTGTGTTCACCTCGTTATTGTTGATTTGTATCTGTATTTAGTAGGGATGTAACGATTCACTTATCTCACGATGCGATACACGATACTGGTTTCACGATACGATTTTCTCACGATTTTTTTAACAAATGAGATTTAAGTCAAATTCTAAATGAAAAAGTGTCCTTTTTATTATTTCTCAAACAAAATGCTGCACATTTTTTATTTTATTTTAAAATATATTTGTCAAATAATAAAACTACATTAACCTGTTAAAAACGGACGCCCCCGGTACCGGGGGCAACTGGGCTTAAAAAAATTCCCTTCAAGGTTGTTTCAACTCAGTCTTTCTGTCTGTCTGGTCAAGAGGCAGGACACTGGTACCTTCACTATGTAAAAGACTGTGTAAAATTAGTAGGGCCTACCACATTGACAGGAGTTTTACATTGTAATAAAGGCAAGATTCTAATTTTGTTATAATTTGTATCATTACACTAGTAAGAGTTTAAAAAAACAGAACACTTTGAGAAAGAGATAAACCAGATTCCTGGTTGCCACGGAAACACTGATGCATCTTGTGATCTCCGTGGCTCTCGCACTTGTCATATTAATGACTTTTACATGAAAACGGAGGTGACTGGTGCTTCTCACGGTGGTGATTATTATTAGTCTACGGAAAGTCAAAATGCCGCCACACCTCCGATTTGAATGAGTCAACGTCAACATCTACGCTTGCCGTCGCCATGTGTTCGACGGCGCGAGCAAACCAGTCTATGACACACACTGGCGCGGCGCGAGCGGAGCAAACCGAGCGTTTTCAGTTCATTCCTGTGGAAGTTGAGTGCTCACACAAGCTCAAGTTCCATGAATGAAGTGAACGCGCTTTCTTCATTTTTTTCGCCATTCTGAAAACGCAGGTCCGATGTTTACTCGTGTCTGACTCCTCGCTCGGTCAGTCTGCCGTTTCCTCTTTCTCTGTTCCTCCGACAATGCTTTCCTAGCTTTCTGCTTCTTATATGCCGGCTTAGCCATGACGATAGCTGTTCTTATAGCTAGCCGGATCATGGATGGGGGCGTGTATGTGTGCAGTGCCGTAAAGCAATTCGTTACATCGCGAGAGCTGATATCACGCGATACTTCCTGACGCAGAGGCGGCTCGCCGGGCCAAAGTTGCAAGTGTGGTTTCTCCTCTCACAGGCACCGGGAGTGTGACTCACAGGCACCGGGGGTGTCACACCATGAGTGTGGCAAGAAGGCCACCATTCAACCCGAAAAAAGTAATATAACCATTCCAATAACTCTGAAGCTGTTCAGTTAAGCTAAAATAACTGCATAGTTCCCCTTTAACACACTGCAGTTTAACACACTGTGGGGATTGTGTCAGATAATGCTGAGTAGGAAACATTTTCATTGACATTTTGCTAGTTTTTCAGAGATCTAAATGAATACAAATGTGCACATGTAACATTTAGTTTTCAAAGGCACTGGATATGGTCTAGATAATGGACTGGTCTACTTTTCACCTCCTTATCAATGACCAGCTTGCTCTTTCCTCTGTACTACTGACAGGCGAGACATTTAATTAGGGATGGAACTAGCATTCTCATAAAGTGCCCTATAGCCTTTATCAAACACCCAGAAAAAAAAACAAAAAAACTTTGGCTCTTGTGGAAGATAATAAACTCAGTGGCCACCTTTTTAGGTACACCTGCTTGTTATATCTAATATCTAATCAACCAATTATGACAGTAACTCAATATACAAAAGAACAACTTGAGGTTCAGTTGTTCACATCAAACATCAGATTGGGGAAGAAGTGATCTGAGGCGTAGTTCACACGGCACATACATTTCATTAATTTATCAAATCTGTTTGTAAGTGATGAAATCACATCTGTTTGTTGTCAATATCTGTTTTATTTACAACACTTACTATAGTAATAACTGACGCATCAACATGATACCAAGAAACGTTTGCATTCAGCAAATTATGTCGAAAAATGTGCAGATGGCAAAAAACACCATGGGTATTACTGTATTTATGCCTTATATGCTGTTGCCTGAAACTGCTGACTGATTTATTATTTAATATATAATCAATAACTGTCAAATGTGACTGTGAATGAGTGAATTTAGATGAGAAACTGATGCGCTCTATGCATTAAGTTATATAAATGTCCCCAATGATGGAACAATCTAAATACAAAACTTTGGTTGCAAGCATATGGATTTGGTTTGGGTGGGTTTTTCACTGTTAAACTTGAAACAAGTAAATCGGTTTTAGTCTGATATGCCTTTTTTTTTTTTTTGCTGCCTGTCTATATAAAGCCATAGTGACTGAGGTTGTTTAGGTTATCCAGGTACGACTGAATGGCGAAAAACATTCAGTTAGCTTCAGTGCTGTAAGGAGGTCAGAGGAGAATTTGCAGACTGGTTTAAGCTGACAGAAAAGCAAACACATCAAACCTTAAAGTGGATGAGCTACAGCAGAAGACGACACCGAAGCTCCACTTTTGTCATTTGAGAACAGGAAACTGATGCTACAATGGGCATGGGCTCAACAAAACTGAGAAAAAAAGAAAGGAAAAGAAAAAAAACTCTGGATTTCTCATATAATCAAATTTGAATTTGATGGACCCAAGCACTACAGTGCCATGGTCAATTGTAACAATGCATTGTGGGCACATGTATTTAAGTGTGTAAATAAAAGAGGAATATTTCAAAGTCTTTCAGTGTGACTATCTCAAAGTGTGGCTATACTGTGGAAGATGTCTGAATAATACAGTAGAGCAGCAAAATAACTTGATATAATTGTTATTTTGCCTCAGGAAATTCTCTATTAAAACATATATGTGCTTACTTATTCATTTACTGGCTGCCAGGGTGTTGTTCTGATTAATGGTTAATTGATTTCTGTGCAGTTGCTAGGGTGTCCTAACCTTGGTGGTTACTAGGTGGTTGTTTAGTGGCCCAAGTCAAAAAATCCCAGCCCAAGTCTGTTCTGGTCTCTAGATATGGTCTTCCTTTGATAATGGTCAAAAGTAAGCTCTTTGTTATTTACTTACCACAAAATACACTATAAAAGAAGAAAGAGGTTGGAAATCTTATCTCCAATCAAGCGGTGTGGAATAAGCTGGAAGAAGATCTTAACTGTAGATCTTTTACATTATCACACTCAGAAAAACAGATATCGGTCGGATCAGCAGGGTTACACATGTGAAAATGAAACACCTTTTCTACAGCGGATCACTGCCAGTGTTGAAATACAATAACAACAGGTTATGCTTTACATTGGCACCTGCACAGAGTCAAGTAAACACAGCTGAGCTGTTTGTGTCTGTGGGGGTCGGGGCCACTATGGCCCCTGTGAGTGCATGTCTGACGGGCGTAATGGCAGCTGTTTATGAACACTGCCCACGTCCGGATGGATGAGGCTGTAACTGAAGTGGGCTTTTATCCAGGAGGATGTCTCTCCAAATACCCCATCTCAGCCCCAGCCATGTGTGCCATGAGAGACAGTCATTTCGCTCTGTCGTTCTGTGAGCTCAGGGGAGTGAGACTGGCCTGGAGGATCCAATCAGTGCAGAAAAACATTTGGCGTCTCGGTCCGTAGGGAAAGCAGCTCCGCATGAGTGCCGCTCCTTGCTGTTCCTCTCATGTCCATCTCTATTTGTTACAGGGGAGATGAGCTTAGAGTTTTGCTGTTTTACAGTTTTGGTTCATGTGGTCACTGAGCCTTTACATCAGTGGTTCCGACCTGGTGGGTCGTGACTCAAAAATGCCTCAGATCTGTTCTGATGCTGAATGCAAATAATCAACTGCCACTTACCAAATAATCGTGCATAGTTAGGATATCAAAATAAATGAAGGTTTTGACACCAAAGCCTGTGGGCCTTATCATACACCCGGCGTGCGACACAAATGTTTTTTTTGCTATTTTCATCCCGGCGCAGTTATCATTTTCACGTCCTGCGCCACGTTGTTTAAATAGCCCATTTGTTCGCCCATGGGCGTGCTGGTCTGAAAACGAGGTTTGTTCAGGTGCATTGTTGGCACATTGATATTATGAGGCAGCTGAAATAGACTGTGCCATTGACTTTAGACCAGGTTTCAGTTGGTCAATGGCGCAGTCTATTTCAGCTGCCTCAATATTTTTTTGTTATTTAAAGGGCGCATTAGTAACATGCGCCTATAGGCGAGTCCACAACACGCGTACACTCTGCTTATTACACACACAGGGATGCGCAGAAGCACACAAACTAGCCAAATATTACAAATAAAAGGATTACAATGTAAAAGATTATTATTGTGTACATAAAAATATGGTGGAATCCGCCTTGTCCCATAGATTGTCTGCTTGCGCGCTTTAAGGCAAGACATGGCAGGCAAAAACATAGTTTTTTTTCACTGATCAATTTTGAGATTTTTGGATATTTATCTTCAATAACATGTCTTCTTTCAGACTTGTGGTAAAAAAAAGTCAGAAATACACATTTAGGTCTTTATTTTACTACACTTTGTCCGTTTGCGTCTGTAGATTTCACCTAAATTCATCAAAAGTTGGCGTTCTAAATTATCCCGCTGCTCCGCGAATGCTGCCGGCACCCTGTCATCACACACACTGTTAGAAAGCTCACTCTCTCCTGTACAATGCTGTCGGATCCAAATATGGTAATTTCCTTTTTATCAGCAACCAATCGTGAAAGTGAAAGGGGGATTTAACTTTAAGTGCGCATTCTTGTTTTACAATATAAATCTTTAAAGGGACAATGTGTAGTTTTTTAGGTATTTTATTATCTATAATCAATATTTTTATTCATAAATATGTCCTCAATGGTGTACAAATACCTCTGCCAATTATCTGACTTATCCTCGTAAACGAAGAATTTATTATCTTTATATACATGTGACGGGTAGGTCCACGGAGGCTTCCATGTAGTTCCGCCATCTTAAAAACATTTAATAGCAGAGAGGGACAAAAAGTACTAGGCCAACACGTTTCCACAACGCGTTTTCATTCAGATCCAGCGTTACGTAACTGAAAGCAGCAGAAACGGAAGAGCAGAGCAGTGAGAGGCGCTTGTCACTGCCCCGGCAACTTTAAAAGGCTGCATTGCACTGTTATTATTCATACTGTAACATTCGTTTTTTCGTTGTGTCAAGTTGCAGTTTGTTTGAAATAACAAACCTGTTCACCTGAAGGAAAACTGACGAAGTGCTATTAGAAGACATCCTGTCATAGCTTTTTGGTACATAACAGCTACCGTAGATGCAACACGCATTTGAAAAAGTGAGGCGCTGGAGAGCACAATTCGTTTGAATGCAAAATACAATTTCACCGCTAGATGGGAGAAATTCCTACACAATGTACCTTTAAAGCCCGTTTTCTCAAAATGACTTTTCTCTCATACTCCAAGTCCGAAATCTCTACTTCAGTAGCACCTATATACACCAAACTTTTCAGTCTTGTACCTAGTTATATTATGAAGATATTTACAGAGGGATTTGTAAATATATTATTCCTAGCCTGATTTATATAACATTTTATTCCAAAAAACATGGCGAAAATAATTTTTTTAAGGCTATTGACAGTAACAAAAGTAGATATCCATAAATCCCTCTGTCATTTTTTCCCCATCTAATATGTGAACACAATGAAAAAATTATTTTACAGTGTCCTTGTTACATATGTTACATGTAATTACCATAGTAACAACAGTAAATTATGCCTAATTACATGCAATTAACCCTCAACCAAATCCTAATCTTACCCTAACCCTATAGTAAATACATGTAGTTAATTAATATTACACTGTACTTAAATATTTAATTACACTGTAACAATGACACCTTAAAATAAAGTGTAACCGAATTTTGAACCTGGCCTTGTCCAATACTCAAATTTTGTTTTTTAAAATATATCCAAATCAGCGCATATTTAATTAGAGAATGCCTATTTGCATATTTAAACATTACATTACAGAAAACTTGTAATACATTTTTTTCTCATCTTAATGTAGGTAATCAACTGGGAAAGTTTCATGGTGATATCTGCTAGTTAAAAAATTTACCCTATTCACCTGTAGTGTCTCAACTAACACGAGCAGATCCTTTTCCTCTCTGGAGAAGCGTTCAGTCTTTCCGCTTGCAAATTCGCCATCTAAATAGCAAATCCTCCAGAGTGAACACAACCGGCTTTAAAGGGAATGGGAGATGAGACTCTGATTGTTTTTTTGCACGTTACGCCCAAAACACACCCATTACTTATTAAGAAAATAGGGATAACCCTTTTAGACCATGCGCCGACCGTTTTTCCCATCGTTAAACTAGCAAAAGTGGATTCAGACACGCCCAAACTGCACTTGCACCCTGCGCTTTAGACCATGCACTGAGATCGTTATAATAGGGCTTTTTGTGTGTCCAATCAAACTCTACAGTATTTTGATGGAAATTCATGTGTCAGTTGGAAGAAATTAGTCAAATTAGGAAGATACCATCAAAGTTAGGTTGAGTGACATGCCTTCGTCCTTTAAAAATCAATTCAACCCAGACTATAATAAATAAAGATTTGCAGTGAGGATAAACATGGTTTGTTTAAACTACAATGTGTGGTTAATATTTGAGAGCAGGACAATTCAAGATGCATTTAGAAACCAAACACTTCCACGGTAAAAATAGCCGGTTGAGGCTTTTAAAAGAAAGCTACATGATTTGGGCACATAACATCAAATCTGTATATGGTTAATGGCTTCACTGACTGGTTACTGAACCAGTATCACACAAACGTACTTTCATTGATATCAGTCTGAGAATGAATCAAGTTTTGTGTACATAAAAACAAACAAATCACAAAATTAATGTAAATCATAAATCAAACCAGCAAAAAAAAAAAAAAAAAAAAAAACTGCATTCTGTAGGAAACATTAGTTCATGGTAATATAAGTACATTTCATAATCATATTTCACTTGCAACATTAAATAAATCAATTAATTTTAGGGACTTTTACTGCCAGGCAGAAGTGGACCTGTTCACGTCTCAGCATACGACGCACTGTCCACTCAGGTTCTCTCTCACTCACTCTTTGCCTAATAAACAATGTTAGTACATTTAATGTCCATTTTAAAATCTCAATCTTAATTAGTAAAACCAGTTCAATCAATAATAGTAGATATAAAGTGAGTTGTAGAAATGTGTGGCGATCTACAACACTTGAAACAGAATATTGTATGTCTGACTCTGCTGGGATTCACTAAATCTATTCACTAACTATTACAAAATAACCATGAATTACAAAGACAAGTGCAATTGTGATGGGCTGAACATATTGAAAACATCCATCGTTAATTTTTTTGTAGAAAATGTGAGTGATGTTTGCCTACAAAACCCACTGCTACACTTCCAGTAGTAGGTGGAAAGGTGGAAAGCCAGGGGGTTGTAATTAATATGCTATGGTGCTTGTAATTTAGCATCCTAGGTGACTGCTAGATTCTTCAGGGTGGTTACTTATACTGGCCTATTATTCAGTTATTCAGTGGCCTCTCATTTTCTCATTTGTACGTTTGTGCTTTGTTTCCCTAAGGCTAGTGATACCGGGCAGGTACCGCTTACAGATGCTGATTCACAACCCCTCTGATAGTGACAGCAGCGTCTTTAGGGAGGCGTTACATCGGCTTTAATAAACACACATCACATACAGTATGTAAGTCAATGCTTTGAAGGGCAAGAGAACATGCTTTAAAAGACATACATTATTAAAGCATAGTTCACCCAAAAATGAAAATTCTGTCATCATTTACTCACCCTCAAGTTGTTCCAGACCTGTATGAATTTCTTTCTTTTGCTGAACACAAAAGAAGATATTTTGAAGAATGTAAGAAACCGAAAAGTTGATGGGCCCCATTGACTTCCATAGTATTTTTTTTTCCATACCATGGAAAGCCCTAAAAGGTTCTATATATGAAGCGCCCAACAGAATGCTTTAAATGGTTACTTCACCCAAAAATATGGGTATAAAAGTGGCTTTAAGTACTATGTACTTACATAGAAAAATACGTACAATGTACTTATTGTCTTCATGTTGTATTGTAAAACACTTGTGCTGCTATTGAGGTGGGATACTGGTAAGGTTAGGGGCTGGTGTGGTGGTATGGGTAGGTTTAAGGGTAGGTTAAGGTGTAAGGGAAGGGTCAACAGTGTAATTACAAATGTAATGACAAATTAATTACAGCTGTAATTACATGCAGGTATTTTTAAAATATAAGTACAAAAAACATGTATGTACACAATAAGTCCATTGTATCAAATTATTAATTTCAATGTTAGCACATAGTAGTTAAAGCCACTTAATATAAAGTGGGACCAAATTTTATAAATTAAACAGCTTGTATACATACTTTATAACTAGAAAAAAAATTATGCAATCATTTAAGACATTTCTGCTTATATATAACCTTTTTGGCATAAAGGATGGCAAAATTAAGTCAAGAACCCTTGGGTTATATATAGACAGCCTGATCGCATTGTTAATATATAGGCATTAATATGCAACATTTACAGGTATAAAACATACTTTTTAGTACATTTTGGCAACATTTAAATAAAAACATTATTACATTTTTTACTGCTAAAAAAGTAAAATATTTACGAATCTTTTATATCATAAAGATATTTGTAAAACTGTCCTTTTACCACTTTATAGACAATTATCTTTTAGATCCCAAAACGTACTCGGTTACTAACGTAACCTCGGTTCTCTCTAGAGAGGGAACGAGTACTGCGTAATAGCTTACGCTAGGGGAAAAACTCTTTTCCGCGAGATATTGAAGCCAAAAATTATCCTTAATTTTTTATTAATGTAAAACGCTTTGCAGCAGCAAGCAAACATAGGCGAAACAGCTCGCGCGCCTATTGGTTGCTCTGCAGCAAATGCAGCAGCCTATCGAGAGAGACTCTGCGTGACGTAATGACCAATGGGGGCAATTCGCGCCCATATCGCCACGTTCCGCCAGAAGGGGCGTGGTCTCGCCCTATAAATATGCTCGTTAGGCTGATACAAGCTGGTTTTTATCGCTGAAGCGAACCAGAGCGTATTCCAGGCACGGCAAGATACGCAGTACTCGTTCCCTCTCTAGAGAGAACCGAGGTTACGTTAGTAACCGAGTACGTTCTCTTACGAGAGTATCTCTCGTACTGCGTAATAGCTTACGCTAGGGGAACACAATGCAACACGCCGTGCGTACAGGGATCCAACACCAAAGTCCCAGGGGCCGAAGCCCAGGGCTCATGTAGTGCATAATCACCATAAACTCACATAGAGTAGAGGAAGAGAGGCTGGAAGCGTCATTCCCTATAAAAAAGCACCCAGCGGGGCTATTATATGACAATCAAACGCGCAGCCAGGGTGAAAGGATTCAGCCTGATCTGGGTGGCCATACATGAGTCAATACTCATGGGGCTGCAGTAAACTCAGCATCTGGGCCGCACAGCGGGGCAGATAGCACTGAATTTAGACCGCCAAAAGCTTAGCTTGTAAGGCGGGTACCTCCAGGTTATAGTATTTTATAAATGTAGACGGCGAGGCCCAGCCCGCGGCCGTACAGATATCTTGCAGGGAAACCCCGCTAGACCATGCCCACGAAGAGGCCACGCCTCTCGTGGAGTGCGCCCTGACACCCAAGGGGCACTGTAAGCCCTTCGCAGAGTAAGCGAGCGCAATGGCATCCACTATCCATCTGGATAGGCTCTGTTTTGAGGCGACGAGTCCCTTGGAACGCCCGCCGAACAAAACAAAAAGCTGCTCCGTCTGTCTGAAAACAGACGAGCGTGACACATAAGCTCTTAATGCCCTGACGGGGCAAAGGAGACTTGCATCCTCCTCCTCACTGAGAACCGGAAGGGCAGACAGGGAAATTACCTGGGCCCTGAACGGCGTATTGAGGGATTTCGGGACATACCCGTGCTTTGGTTTGAGAATGACCTTCGAGTCATTAGGCCTAAACTCCATACACGACGCGCTCACTGAAAGCGCCTGTAAGTCCCCTATGCGCTTCACTGAAGCGAGAGCCATGAGAAACACTGTCTTGAACGACAGGTGTTTCATGTCCACCAGCTGGATTGGCTCGAACGGGGCGCCTTTCATGGCCTCCAGGACCGTGGAAAGGTCCCACGTCGGGACTGAAGGGGGCCTTGGAGGGTTCAGCCTCCGAGCTCCCCTAAGGAAACGCACGACTAAGTCGTTTTTCCCCAGACACCGGTTTTGCAAACGTTGCTATGGCCGCCACATATACTTTGAGCGTGGATGGGGTCCTGCCCTTATCCAGTAGCTCTTGAAGGAAGGAAAGCACTTCCGAAACCCCGCACTCCACAGGTGAAAGGCTCTGGGCCTGACACCATGCAGAGAAAACAGACCATTTCGAGGAGTAGAGCCGCCTGGTAGACGGAGCTCTAGCCTGCGCGATCGTGTTTAACACTCCCTCTGGGAGGCTAGCGGGTACCCGTTGATGGCCCATGCGTGCAGGGACCATAACTCCGGGCGAGGGTGCCAAATCGAGCCCTCCGCCTGAGAGAGGAGGTCACTCCTCAATGGTACAGGCCATGGGGCAGTGCTGGCCAGCTGCATCAGGGCAGGGAACCACGTCTGGTTCGTCCAGAGCGGGGCTACAAGCAGCACTGGGCATCCGTTCTCCCTGATTCGTTCCAACACCTGAGGCAGGAGCGAGACAGGAGGAAAAGCATATAGGGGGCAGCGGGGCCAAATATGAGCCAGCGCGTCCTTGCTTTTCGAGAAAAACTCCGGGCAATGAGCGTTTTCGTGGGACGCGAATAGGTCCACCTGAGCTCTGCCGAACGTTTTCCACAGCAGCTGGACCGTCTGCGGGTGCAGCGACCATTCCCCTGCTGGAACATTGTTCCTGGACAGTCTGTCTGGTCCCACATTCAGGTGACCAGGCACGTGCGCTGCTCTCAGTGAGAGCAGGTTGTGCTGAGCCCAAACCAGGAGGCGTTCCGTCAACCTGTAAAGGTTTCGTGACCTGACGCCACCCTGGCGATTTATGTATGCCACCACCGACATGTTGTCCGACCGGACCAAGACGTGGTGGCCTGTTATCTGGGGACAAAAACGCTGTAGCGCTTTGTCGACTGCTATCATCTCCAAGCAGTTTATGTGAAGGAGCTTTTCCCGTTCTGACCACAGGCCAGCTAGCGGTCTGCCCTCGAGCAGCGCTCCCCACCCCGAGGTGGAGGCGTCCGTAGACACCACCTTTACACTCAAAGCGGTCCCCAGGCTCACACCTGACTGATACCAGTCGGTTTTTCTCCAAGGTTCCAGAGCTGACACACACTGAAGGTCGACCCTGAGGCGAAACAGACCCGCTGTCCATGCCCTGGGTGGAACCCGCGCTTTCAGCCACATCTGCAGTGGGCGCATGCGGAGCAGGCCCAACTGGAGTACAGAGGCTGCTGAGGCCATCAGCCCCAGCATTTTCTGAAACCTTTTGAGCGGGACTATCGCGCCGTGGCGGAAGGATTTCACGCCGCGCTGAATATTTAGTACGCGCTCTGGTGACAGGCGTGCTGTCATGGACAGCGAGTCCAACACGGTTCCCAGAAAGGAAATTTTCTGACTGGGAGACAGTGAGCTCTTCGCCCAATTGACTGTGAGGCCCAGCTTCTCGAGGTGCTCGAGTAATGCGGCCCTGTGTTCTATGAGCTCCGATCGCGATCGAGCTAGAATCAGCCAATCGTCCAAGTAGTTCAGGACTCGCATGCCCTGAAGTCTCAGGGGTGCGAGCGCCGCGTCCATGCACTTCGTAAATGTACGAGGTGCTAGGGACAGGCCGAACGGCAGGACTGTGTATTGATATGCCTGGCCCTCGAAGGCAAATCTCAAGAATCGCCTGTGATGGGACGCTATTTGTATTTGGAAATAGGCGTCTTTCAGATCTTTCGACACAAACCAGTCCCCGTAGCGCACCTGCGCGAGGATTTTCCTGGTCGTAAGCATTCTGAACTGGCGTTTCACAAGCACTCTGTTCAGCTGTCGCAGATCTAAAATGGGTCTGAGACCCCCATCCTTTTTCGGTACCAGAAAATATCTGCTGTATAGGCCCCCTTCGCTCTGAGCCTGAGATAAAGGTTCTATAGCCCCTTTGCTCAGTAGTTTCGCTATTTCGGCACGAAGTAGATGAGATACTTCGTTTTTCACCGTAGTTTCGACGCGCGCCGTATAACGGCGCGGGCGTCGTGCGAATTGTAGCGAGTAGCCTCTCTTTATAGTGTTCAGCACCCATTCTGATACCCCGGGAAACTTTGACCACGCATCTGCGTGAATAGCTAGAGGCAGAATGAAATCCGGGCTCTGGCCGCGACAAAACGGCAGCTCGAGAGCCCGTGCATACTGGGAACACAACACCGTGTTTACAGCGTTCGAGGCGGGGGGCGCGCTGATCACAGCGGGCGACCTGGCCGCGCTCAGCTTCTTTATGGCAGATTGTGCAGAAAAAGCGAGCGGGGAAGATCCCGTGGGAATCGGCGTGTCTGTGAGAAAATGTGGGCGCGGGGCTGCGGGCACATTTAATACACTGAAAACACTGTCGTTCATGGCCGACTGAATGTGTGTTGGTTTCGTTTTTACAGAAACCATGGGACACGCAGCATGTAGTGTGAGCGGGCATGGTGACATGGGCGCTTGCACTACATTGTTTGCACAATCGACCGGAGTCGATTTTATTTGTGCTAGTCCTGCACCGTGGCGGGCTGTGTTTGTGTGTGGGAATGGGCACTGGGTGGGCATTCTTACAACACTCATAACACCTTCGGCCGTGGCCGGAACACCAGAAAATGCACTCTTTATTGGATTTATCTGGGTAGCCGTAAGAACGGCTTTTGTGCGCAGGCAAACGGGCTGTGACACCGGCTGACTCTCTGCGAAATACACTGGGACAGTCGCGATGTTTGGAACTGACCGAGCGAGAAGTTTCAGTGAAAATCCGGCCGCAGCGGGATTTGAACACCGTCGTTTTCCTAGAATGGCTAGGAAGATTTTGAGGCCTCGGGCTTGATCTCAATCCTCGGCCGGGGCCCGCGCTGAGGGGGGCGGCGTCCAGCAGAGCGAGAGCGCGGTCTTTGGTCTCGGGCGTGGCGGCGCTGTGAAGCGGCGGCGGCGGGCGGTGCAGGCTGCGGCTGAGAGCTGCGAGCAGGCGGCGGTTTAGAGCGACCTGCAGCGGAGCTCGAGCGCTTCGGAAGGAAGTGCTTCATGGCCTGCGAAGTTTTTTGTACCTCCATGAATCTGTCCGCGAAGTCTGTGACGGCAGATCCGAAAAGGCCCGCTTGGGAAATGGGCGCGTCGAGGAACACAGAGCGCTCGGCTTCCGTCATCTCAGACAGCGTCAACCATAAGTGTCTCTCAGCCACGGTGAGAGAGGCCATGTTTCGTCCTATGGCCTGTGCAGCGGCTTTAGTAGCGCGAAGAGCGAGGTCTGTAGCGCTTCTCAGGTCCGCCACGCAGATCGCTCCGGGTCCTTCCTCGTCCAGTTTAAGGAGAAGGTCGGCCTGGAAAATCTGCAGGATAGCCATAGTGTGCAGCGCTGAAACTGCTTGCCCGGCGGCGGTGTAAGCGCGACCGTGCATGGATGACGTCACTCGGCAGGCTTTAGAAGGAAGCGTCGTGTGCGCGCCGTCCAGCGGAGGGCGGGCAAAGATGAGACGCTACAGCTGGTTCCACAGGAGGAACAGAAAGGTATCCTCTTTCCTTCGCGCCATCCACAGAGGAGAAGGCAGCAGAAGCAGAGGTACGCAGCCTGGCGGAGAAGGGGGCGTTCCACGATTTCGTCACTTCCTCGTGAAGTTCCGGGAGGAAGGGCGCGGGCCGCGATTTCGTCGGAGCCTCGTCATTTCCGAGAAAGCGTCCGTCCATTCTGTTGCTCGGCGGCTGCGCGGGCGCCTCCCAATCGAGGCCGATGCTTTCAACGGCCTGAGAGAGCAGACGCATCAGCTCAGTCTCAATGCCGGCTCTCTTACCAGTGGTCTGGCGGGAAACGCTAGCGGAGGGGAGATCCACAGAGCTCGCCCAATCCTCACTATCGGACGCCAGAAGAGAACACGCCTCGGAGGGTTCGTCAAGCTCGTGGATGGACGCGGCGGCAGGCGGCAGCCGTTGTCCGTCAGTGAGCGACTCGAGCGAAGCCGGCGAAGCTGGCGGGCGAACCGGCGAGCTTTGGCGGGCTGGAGAAAGCTCGGGAGCGCGCTGGGCGCGGCGCTTCTTGCGGCGCGGCACCACGGCGGGCTGCGGTGAAGGCTCGGAGAATGATGCCAGGCGCGTCCTCAGAGTCACCATGGACAAAAGCTCGCAATGAGGGCATCCGCCGTCAGCGAGCGCGATAGCCGCGTGATCCTCACCCAGGCAGGAAACACAGATGACGTGTCGGTCTCCATCGCTGAGCGGGGCGCGGCACGAGCCACAGGAAGGCATCTTTAAAAAGACGCTGCTCTTTTGAGAGAGAAGTGTAAGTCGCGTCAAGTAAGCGAACAAACACTTCTCAACAGAGAAATACACAGAGTGTGAAAGGATATATAACGCCGGAAAGCGCAGCAGGTACGGCAGTTGAAGGCGGCGAGGCCAGCGACTCCAGAGCTCGTCCCGCTGAAAAGCTTGCTTCGACGGCGCGGCTTCTCACTCCGGATCCAGCGATGCGTGTGCTTCGCTGAAGAGGTAAAAATCAGCTTGTATCAGCCTAACGAGCATATTTATAGGGCGAGACCACGCCCCTTCTGGCGGAACGTGACGATATGGGCGCGAATTGCCCCCATTGGTCATTACGTCACGCAGAGTCTCTCTCGATAGGCTGCTGCATTTGCTGCAGAGCAACCAATAGGCGCGCGAGCTGTTTCGCCTATGTTTGCTTGCTGCTGCAAAGCGTTTTACATTAATAAAAAATTAAGGATAATTTTTGGCTTCAATATCTCGCGGAAAAGAGTTTTTCCCCTAGCGTAAGCTATTACGCAGTACGAGAGATACTCTCGTAAGAGAACCCTACCCCACACCTAAACATAACCATTTATAGAGAGTGTTGGAAAATTACAATTTTAGTAACACTAAAGCATTAAAATTATATTTTGAGCCGCTAATCCCACTCCTAAACCTACCCATAACCATTTCCTAAAAATGTGTAGTTATGAAGAAAAACATAACAGACAGACAAGTGGAATCACAATAATTTATTTAAAAAAGTAAAAAGCGGTATCAAAAGTTGTCCAAATGATGATGTGTTGCAGTCTGGTGGTATATAATAGTTTTGTATGAGGTAAATTATATATATATATATATATATATGCAAAATGGCTTAAATATGTACATGCGTGTGTGTATAAATACTAATTATACACAGTACACAAACATATATTATGTAAACACAAACTTTTATTTTGGATGTGATTAATCGTGAATAATCGTTTCACAGCACTACTCTTGAGATCATGTTGGTATGGAAACCCATTAAACCTTTTTTTTTCTAAGATTGAAAAGGAAATGTTTCGCGGAATGCAACATTTCCAAGCTGCTCTTTTCTTTACAGTGAAAGTTAATAATAACAAACCAGACTGTTCATGCACTGAGTGATTAGGTGGACACTACATCACAAGTTAGTGGATGGTTAATTGTCAAACTCACATGGCTTTGACTGTTCCCTTGATACACTTCTGTTAATTAACTTCCTGGAAAGGACATGAGCAACTAAATTATGACTATTTCTAGTGAAAGAACTTGGTAGAACAGTAAATGTGGGACGCAGAAAAATAAAATGCTACAAAATTAATAATATGACACTTTAAATACATCTATATCAGTGTAAGGTGGGTGCAGTAATCAGTGAAATTCATACATCGTTATTTATTAGCCTGTAAACTCCACAGCGTGAGCCATTTAGCTCTTTCCACATAAACTGAGGCCTGTATTAAAACATTTATTTCATTTATTATTTATTATTTATAAACCTTCCACCTCTTTTGACAGGCTTATGAAAGTGTGGAGGAACATGTTCCTAGGTTTTTTTTCATGAAAAACTGTGATAAATGAACGGCAGAGGACAATCATTCATTTATATGCAAATATGGGCTTTGATATCAAGTCAAAGAGAGATAAACATTATTATGCTCTAGTATGAGTGTGTTGTTTTTCACACACACACACACACACTCCCATGGACGTTCAGTAAATAGATACTTAAGACATGTCAATCATGCGCTGTAAACCTGTAAAGTCACAAAGATGTAAGACCAGCACATCAGACTCCATCCTGTTTGGTCAGGTGAGACTCTCTGTTCAAAACGTTTCTTTTCTTTTCATATCTATTTTCATTCTTGTTTCTCCTGATACTCTGATGCAGTCCTATTAATAACACACACAATACAATATCAGAGTCAAGCGCCATCAGGTGTTCTTTTATTATGAGGAATGGGACAATTTGGCACAGAAAGCTTGTGGGTGTTCAAAACACGCACATCACTTATCTAAATAGTTCAGTCGGTCACTGAATGTCAAATTATTGAACACCACACATCTGTATACAGACTCATTTGCTGCTGCAGAATGAAATTAGAAAAAGTTGAGCATTATTTTTTTTTGCATAATGGGAAGTCTGAGTCAATCAATGTCTGATATTTGTGTTTAAATCGTGTCTATATGCAAGTGCACTTCTAAATAGGTTGTCCAACATTGCAATAAACAATACCAGTTACATTTCCCATTCCCATTCTTAAAATCAATACTATAAGACAGACACATTAAAATGTATTCAAGCACACTCCCTTATTTAAAAAGTGAAAATTTAAAAATATTTATGCTTAAAAAAAAAAAAAAAAAAATATATTGAATATTAAGACAATAGCATTTATCTTTCAAGTATTTCTCAATAAAGTAAACATTGTTTCATGTTCTCAAATAATTATAATAAGCAGTCCATACTAAAATAAAGAACAAAGAAACCAAGATACTAATGAAGTAAACAGTGCTTGATGTTTCTCAGGTATTAAAGTCTTCAGAGAAAATCTGATTATTACCAGATAAAATGTTTGTGGCCAGAACTTATTTTTTTTTCTGTTCAAACTGTTGCTTTTGCTAGTTTTTTTCATGTGCAAGAGAGTGGCATATGCAATGTTTTACTGATGTCTTATTCCGTCCCTCTAGTTTTTTTGCAATTCTGTTATAGCAGAACTGGGATGGTCAATTTACATAAATTCCCATAGTTGATCATTGTTTAAATTAAAAATCAATTAATTGATTAATCGTTAACTTAAAAGTGTTAGTTAACCCAAAATTAAAATTCTGCCAGTAATTACTCACCCTCATGTTGTTCCAACCCCGTAAGACTTTCGTTCATCCTCAGAACACAAATTAAGATATTTTTGATGAAATCTGAGAGCTGTCTCACTCCTTTATAGGCTGCTAGGTAATTGCATCTGCCGGCCCAGAAAAGTTAGTAAAGACATCGTTAAAATAGTCCAAGTGACTACAGTGGCTCAACCTTAAGTTTGTCAAGCGACAAGAATACTTTTTGTGCACAAAAAAAACCCAAAATAACGACTTTATTCAACTATTCATTTTCTTCTGTGTGGGCCTCTGACGTGAGTTCACGAGAGCGCCACGACGCATGCGCGAGAACGTACTCGGTTACTAACGTAACCTCGGTTCTCTCTAGAGAGGGAACGAGTACTGCGTAATATCTTACGCTATGGGGAAAACCTCTTTTCCACGAGATATTGAAGCCAAAAATTATCCTTAATTTTGAATTAATGCAAAACGCTGTGCAGCAGCATGCAGACATAGGCAAGACGGCTTGCGTGCCTATTGGCTGCCCTGCGGCAACAGCAGCAGCCTATCGAGAGTGGCCCTGCGTGACACATACCCAATGGGGGCACTTCGCGCCCATTTCGTCACGTCCCGCCAGAAAGGGCGTGGTCCCGCCCTATAAATATGGCTCGATTAGGCTGGTACACTGGTTTTCATCGCCGAAGCGAACCAGAGCTGTGTATGCACGGCAAGATACGCAGTACTCGTTCCCTCTCTAGAGAGAACCGAGGTTACGTTAGTAACCGAGTACGTTCTCTTACGAGAGTATCTCTCGTACTGCGTAATATCTTACGCTATGGGGAACACAATGCAAAACGCCGTGCGTACTGGGATCCGACACCAAAGTCCCAAGGGCAGTAGCCCGGGGCTCATATAGTGCATAATCACCATAGACTCACAGAGAGTCGGAGAAGAGAGGCTGCAAGCATCATTCCCCATAAAATAGCATCCTACAGGAGCTAGTTATGTTAACATAACAGACAGGGTGAACGTGTTCAGCCTGAACTGGGTAATAGTACGGGTTATTCAACACCCATGGAGCTGTTTCTATCGCTCAGTGAGCGATGCACAGACAAACTCAGCATCTGGGCCGCACTGCGGGGCAGATAGCACTGAATTCTAAACCGACAGAAGCTTGGCTTGTAAGGCGGGAACCTCTAGGTTATAAAACCTTATAAATGTAGACGGCGAGGCCCAGCCCGCGGCCGTACAGATATCTTGCAAGGTAACCCCACTATACCACGCCCACGACGAGGCCACGCCTCTTGTGGAGTGCGCTCTGACACCCAAAGGACACTGCAGGCCCTTAGAAGTGTAAGCCAGTGCTATGGCGTCGACTATCCATCTGGATAGGCTCTGTTTTGATGCGGCCAGGCCCTTGGAGCGTCCGCCAAACAAAACAAAGAGCTGCTCGGTCTGTCTGAAGACAGACGAGCGGGACACATAAGCTCTCAGTGCCCTGACAGGGCAAAGGAGACTAGCATCTTTCTCCTCATCATGAACCGAGAGAGCGCACAGGGAAATGACCTGGGCCCTGAACGGTGTGTTGAGGGATTTGGGCACGTACCCGTGCCTCGGTTTGAGTATGACCTTAGAGTCATTAGGCCCAAACTCCATACATGACGCGCTTACCGAAAGCGCTTGTAAGTCCCCTATGCGCTTCACTGAAGCGAGAGCCAAAAGGAACACCGTTTTGAAAGACAGATGCTTCATGTCTGACAAATGGAGTGGCTCGAACGGGGCACCTTTCATGGCTTCCAAAACCGTAGAAAGGTCCCACACCGGGACTGAAGGAGGTGTGGGAGGGTTTAGCCTCCGAGCTCCCTTGAGGAATCGCACGACTAGGTCGTTCTTCCCCAGTGACTGGCCAGACACAGGTTTTATAAACGCTGCTATGGCCGCCACGTACACTTTGAGCGTGGATGGGGACCTGCCCTTATCCAGCAGCTCTTGAAGGAAGGAGAGTACTTCTGTGACCCCGCAGTCTACAGGTGAAAAGCGCTGAGCTTGACACCAAGCAGAGAACACAGACCATTTCGAGGAATAGAGCCGTCTAGTAGACGGGGCCCTTGCCTGCGTGATCGTGTTTAGCACTCCCTCCGGGAGGCTAGCGGGTACCCGTTGATGGCCCATGCATGTAGGGACCATAGTTCCGGGCGAGGATGCCAAATCGAGCCCTCGGCCTGAGAGAGGAGGTCTTTCCTCAACGGTACTGGCCACGGAGCAGTGCTGGTCAGCCGCATCAGGACTGGGAACCAAGTCTGGTTTGTCCAGAGCGGAGCCACAAGCAGCACTGGACATCCATTTTCCCTGATTCGTTCCAGCACTTGAGGCAGGAGCGAGACGGGGGGAAAAGCATAGAGGGGACGGCGGGGCCAGACGTGGGCCAGCGCGTCCTTGCTCTTGGAGAAATATTTCGGACAGTGAGCGTTCTCGTGGGACGCGAACAGGTCCACTTGCGCTCTGCCGAATGTCTCCCACAGCAGTTGGATCGTCTGCGGGTGCAGCGACCATTCCCCTGCTGGGACATTGTTTCTGGACAGTCTGTCTGGTCCCAGATTCAGGTGACCAGGCACGTGCGCCGCTCTCAGTGAAAGCAGGTTGTGCTGAGCCCAGACCAGGAGGCGTTCCGTTAGCCTGTAAAGGTTTCGGGACTTGGTGCCGCCCTGGCGATTTATGTATGCCACCACTGACATGTTGTCCGACCGGACCAAGACGTGGTGACCCATTATCTGGGGACAGAAGCGCCGTAGCGCGCTGTCGACTGCCATCATTTCCAGACAGTTTATGTGTAGGAGCTTTTCCTGTTCTGACCACTGGCCAAAGAACGGTCTGCCCTCGAGCAGCGCTCCCCATCCCGAGGTGGAGGCGTCCGTGGACACCACCTTCACACTCGAGGGAGTCCCCAGACTCACACCTGACTGATACCAGTCGGTTATCTTCCAAGGTTCCAGAGCTGAAACGCATTTCAGATCGACCCGGAGGCGAAACCGACCAGCGGTCCATGCCCTGGGAGGAACTCGCGCTTTCAGCCACAGCTGCAGTGGGCGCATGCGAAGCAGACCCAGCTGGAGCAATGAAGCTGCTGAGGCCATGAGGCCCAGCATTTTCTGAAACCTTTTGAGCTGGACAACCCAGCCGCGGCGGAAGGATTTCGCGGCGCTCTGAATGTCCCGTTCGCGCTCTGGCGTCAGACGCACTGTCATGGATAGCGAGTCCAGCACTGTTCCCAGAAAAGAAATTTTCTGGCTGGGAAACAGCGAGCTCTTCGCCCAATTGACTGTGAGACCCAGATTCTCGAGATGCTCGAGTAATGTGGCCCTGTGTTCTATGAGCTCTGATCGTGATCGAGCTAGAATCAGCCAATCGTCCAAGTAGTTCAAAATTCGCATGCCCTGGAGTCTCAGGGGTGCGAGAGCCGCGTCCATGCACTTCGTAAATGTACGGGGTGCCAGGGACAGGCCGAACGGCAGGACTTTGTATTGGTATGCCTGGCCCTCGAAGGCGAATCTCAAGAATTGCCTGTGACGTGACGCTATTTGTATTTGAAAATAGGCGTCTTTCAGATCTATTGACATAAACCAGTCTTCCCGGCGAACTTGCGCGAGGATTTTCCTGGTTGTAATCATTCTGAACTGGCGCTTCGCGAGCGCTCTGTTCAGCTGTCGCAGATCTAGAATGGGTCTGAGACCCCCGTCCTTTTTGGGTACCAGAAAATACCTGCTGTATAAACCCCCTTCGCTCTGAGCCTGAGATAAAGGTTCTATCGCCCCTTTGCTCAGTAGTTTCGCTATCTCGGCTCGAAGTAGATGAGATACTTCGTTTTTTACCGTCGTTTCGACTCGCGCCGCACAACAGCGGGGGCGTCGAGCGAACTGCAGCGAATAGCCTCTTTTTATAGTGTTCAGCACCCATTCTGATACCCCGGGAAGCTTTGCCCACGCATGTGCGTGAATAGCTAGAGGTAGAATGAAATCTGGGCTTAGCGGCGGCATAGCGGCGGCCGGAGAGCTCCGGTGTGCTGAGAAATAAACACTGTGTTTGCAATGCGCGAGGCGGGGGGTGCGCTGATCACAGCGGGCAGCCCGACCGCGCTCAGCTTCTCTCTGACAGATTGTGGAGAGAAGGCGAGCGGGACAAGCCCCGTGGGCTTCGGCATGTCTGTGAGGGAATGTGGGCGCGGGATAGCGGGCACACTCACTGCACTGAGAACACTGTCGGCTCGCGCCGACTGAAAATGTGTTGGTTTCGTTTTTACAGAAACCGTGGGACATGCTTCGTGTAGTGTTTGTGGGCACTGCGTCGTGGGCACGTACACTACATTCATTGCACAATCGACATGAGTCGATTTTATTCGTGCTAGCCCTGTATTGTGGTGGGCTATGTCTGCGTGTGGGAATGGGCACTGAGACGTGGGCATTCTTACAACACTCATAACACCATCGGCCGTGGCCGGAATACCAGAAAATACACTCTTTTGGGATTTATCTGGGTCGCCGTAAAAATGGCATTTGTGTGCAGGCAAGCGGGCTGTGGTGCCGGCTTGTTTACTGCGAAATACACTGGAACAGTCACATCGTTTGGAACTGAACGAGCGAGAAGTTTCGGTGGAGTCTGGCCGCGGCGAGACTTAAACACCGTGGGTTTTAGCTGACTGTATGTGTGTTGGTTTCGTTTTACAGAAAACGTGGCACATGCAGTGTGTAGTGTTTGTGGGCACTGGGTTGTGGGCACATTCACTACATTTAATGCACAATGACATGAGTCAATCTCATTTGTGCGTGCCCTGCACTGTGGCGGGCTGTGTTTGTGTGTAGAAATGAACACTGGGCTGTGGGCATTTTTATTACACTCATAACACCATCGGCTTTGGCCGGAATACCAGAAAATACACTGCTTATATGATTTTTCTGGGTCGCCGTGGAAACGGCATTTTTGTGCAGGCAAGCGGGCCATGGTACCGGCTTGTTTACTGCAAAATACACTGGAACAGTCACATTTTCTTGGAACTGAACGAGCGAAAAGTTTCGGTGCAAGTCTGGCCGCAGCGAGACTAAATTTTTATCTGCTGCGAGACCTGGGATCGAACACGGGTCTCCCGTGCGAAGGGCTTTGGGTTTCGCCACTGAGCCACAGGGGGAAATGACAAAAGCTTAAAACAGCTCGAGCAGATAAGAGAGCGTCATCACAGTTTGTGTGTGTTGGCGTTTGTTTGCAGGCGTGCGTGTTATACAACAGGCTCATTGCTGCAATATTGACATTTTCAGCCGGTCAAACTAAGAGGAGCTGAGAAATGTTTGAGAAATGGAGATTGGTCCGACCTCGGCGGGACTAAAAACACACTCTTTCCTCATTTCGCCGGTGACGCATGCCCACGGGGGGCGGGGGTGGGGTAGCTTTCTTATAACGTAAAGAAAGCTAGCCGCGGTTTTGAAGCTGGCCTTCTCTACAGATGCAGCTATCTCGTCGTCATAATGGCGGAAGCGGCGGCGCGCGGCGGCCGTTGTCCGTCAGCGAGCGACTCGAGTGAAGCTGGTGAAGCTGGCGGGCGAACCGGCGAGCTATCACGGGCTGGAGAAGGCTCGGGGCTGTTTCGTCGACCTCAATGGCGGAAGCGGCGGCAGACGGCGGCCGCTGTCCGTCGGTGAGGGACTCGAGCGATGCCGGCGAAGCTGGCGGGCGAACCGGCGAGCTTTGGCGGGCAGGAGAAGGCTCGGGGCCGCGCTGGGCACGGCGCTTTTTACGGCGCGGCGCTACAGCGGGTTGAAGTGCAGGCTCTGAGAATGATGCCAGGCGAGTCCTCAGAGTCACCATAGGCAATAGCTCACAGTGAGGGCATCCGCCGTCGACGAGAGCGAGAGCCGCGTGATCCTCACCCAGGCAGGAAACGCAGAATGGCGATCCTCTTCACTGAGTGTGGCTCGGCACGAGCCGCAGGATCTATGCATCTTGAAAAAGACGCAGCTCTTTTAGGAGAGAGAGAGACAGTGAAAAAATGTGTGTCGCAGCGGCGAACACACACACACACTTGCAATAAAAGGATATGACGCCGGAAAGCGTAGCAGGTACGGCGGCTAAAGGCGGCGATGCCAGCGACTTCAGACTCAAAGGCTCGTCCCGCTGTGTGCTTATCTCAGACGGCGCGGCTTCTCACTCCGGATCCAGCGATGCGTGATGCTTCGCTGAAGAGATGAAAATCAGTGTACCAGCCTAATCGAGCCATATTTATAGGGCGGGACCACGCCCTTTCTGGCGGGACGTGACGAAATGGGCGCGAAGTGCCCCCATTGGGTATGTGTCACGCAGGGCCACTCTCGATAGGCTGCTGCTGTTGCCGCAGGGCAGCCAATAGGCACGCAAGCCGTCTTGCCTATGTCTGCATGCTGCTGCACAGCGTTTTGCATTAATTCAAAATTAAGGATAATTTTTGGCTTCAATATCTCGTGGAAAAGAGGTTTTCCCCATAGCGTAAGATATTACGCAGTACGAGAGATACTCTCGTAAGAGAACTGAGAAGATGAGAGAAGCTTGTTAACAGACAGTGTAGCGCAGACTTCCTGCGTCATCTTCTCAGTCTAGATCAGATGTCTTTACTAATTTTCTGGGCCGGCAGATGCAATTACCAAGCAGCCTATGGAGGAATGATCCAGCTCTCAGATTTCATCAAAAATATCTTAATTTGTGTTCTGAAGATGAATGAAAATCTTACGTGGTTGGAGCAACATGAGGGTGAGTAAATACTGACAGGGCACTCAGTAATCTGGTCATTTCTGGTAATCATATTTTTTCAAATAAAGACAAGGTAACACTAATTTTACATACAGCACACAGTGAAAACGATATGAATATGACACAGTGGGCAACTGGATATTTTAAAATGAAGAATTTAAAGTTTTTTTGATCGCGTCTCCTGTGAAGCTGATCTTCTGTTCGCATTCACTCACTTCACACAGACCAACCGTCACTCGCAGGAACACGTTTATGCAGGCTACAAATGCACACTTCACAAGATATCACAGCTGGAGTCGATTAAATCTGCAAGGTTTGTGAAATTAAATGTTTATTAGATATTCAGAGATTTGTTTTAATTATGTAGATGCGCATTTTCTGAATGTTGATGGTAAATGAGAAAGTATTTTAGCCTGATTGTTTGCTTTTTCTGTTACAAATGATATAAAAACAAACGCTTTACTTTTTCGCATACTATTTACTTTCTTTGTTTACCAGTTCTGTCTAACAAATTATAGACCCCTTTTGCGCCGACGTCACAGTTACGTCACGGCGCTAGCTGGAGGCAAAACAAAGGGGAAACTGGAGGCGGCAAATACAAACCAGCACAGATTCGGCTACATAATAAGAGCTTAAATTAGTATTATTATTATTAAATGTCATCTTGTTGGGTGCTAGAATGAATGAAAAATGAATATGCTGTATCTGGAATTTTTATTTCTAGAAAATATTCATATCATTAAAACTGCACCGTAATGTCACTCTTTACATTGTCGTCTTCTTGGCGCTGGCTAGGCAGAACTGCGGATCGTACCACACAAGTCTTGTACATGATCATTCAGCACATAGTTATAGGCATCTAAAGATTTATATGCCCTCAGTTTCTCTTTACGCTCTGTTTCTCTATCGGATAGGTGTAGAAGTCAGGCCACTCAACCGGAGGTAGCTTAGTGTTAACGTTAATCCTGTCAGATCGTCCATCCATTGAGTGAGCGTGTACGGGTCAGCCAATCTGGTTCCGTCCGTTAAAATTAACTTTTGCAAATAACAATCGCGGTCCTGGACAGTGAGTGACCTTGCACATTAAGATAAAATCGGATTTTCTCCAGTCATTGTTAAAAAAACAAGCTAACAAAACTTGCAAACTAACGTTAGTGAAGCGGCCAGAGGGACCGTTCTGCCTCCACCTAAGCTCCGCCCACAAAAAAAACATCACCATGTTTACTAACTGAAAAGGGGTCTATTAGATATGACTGACAGAGATCGTAAACTAATGAAGACGGAGAATGTGAGTGAGCGCTGTTTGAGCAGGCGCTGCCGTTATGTTCTCAGGCGCTGTCAAAATAAAAGTCCGGAGCGCCGTCAAAATAAAAGTCCCGCTTCCAACACATTGGACAATCAGAAAAACTTATCGGCCGATGCCGATATTTTAAAAATACCAAATATCGGCCTTGGCGATATATCGGTCGACCACTACTCTAAAATCTGAAGTGGGAGAGACGCTACTAAGTTATCATATTACTTAAAGGGGGGGTTGATTATGATTTCATTTTTCTAACTTTAGTTAGTGTGTAATGTTGCTGTTTGAGCATAAACATCATCTTCAAAGTTACAACGCTCAAAGTTCAAAGCAAAGATAATATTTTCTTTTAAAGAAATTGCATTTTAAGGACTACAACAAACGGCTGGTAGAGACTACACGAGCTTCCTCCCGGGTTGGAGACATCACTTACCCTAAAATTTACATAAACCCCGCCCCCGGGAACGCGATTTATAGATTATCATGACAGAATATGCTAATCAATGACTAGAAGATAACTACACATAAGCTACATAAACTCATCAACTAACCATTCAGAAATGTCCTGTTGCATTCTACATGTTGTCACTTCTTCTTGAGTCTCTCCATCTTTGTCAGACTCCGGTTTAAAAGGAGTATATAAAAGGCTAAACGTTTTTGAAATTTTCAGTGCAAGCTGTTGTAGCTCCGCCCCCTGTGTGGAGCTACAGATATTTTAGCGATTAAATTATCGACAAATAATTGATTGTATATTAATCATTAGCATCCCTAAGCGGAACACAATGCAAAATCAACATGCAATAAGTCACAAAAAAGAAGAGGGTCTGAACTATTCAGACAATAACTATGTTTCCATCCACCTATTTTTATGCACATTTTGGGATATTGCACAAAACAACACAAAAACTCTAGATGGAAGCAACAAAATGTGCATAAATTGAAAAAATGTGCATAAAAATTATACGATGAAAACACATTTACCAAATAAATTCCTCAATGCACAACAAATAAACTCACGAGACTTTGCCTCAACAGTGAATGTGATTGGATAACTGGACTAACCAGCAGACTCATTTCATTGCATAGCATCTCAAATGTTTGTTTGATCATTCTGAAATTTCTGAGCAAAGTCTGTCATCAATTCCCTCCAAGAGGCATCTCATATGACTGCATTCCCAGACATATCTGTATGCAAGATAACATGACAGCATTTATTGCATTTTGTCTGCGTGCTCTAAGACGCATGTCATTTATGATGTAGGGAAAAAAGAGCCAAATTGGCTTCCCCGATTGCAGCAACTTCCATTTTTAGTACAGATATTTTGTGCCAATATCCCAGGCATTTTGTTCTCTTATACACATGGGATGGAAACGGTGCTTAATTCGCATATGTTTAATGCGATATTCCAATTTTGTGCACAAGTTAAATTTGCAACTTTGTATTGAAAAAAATGTCATCGATCAATATTTTTTCCTTTGGTGTGAATAAAGCCTTCGTCCAGAGACATGACAGCGCAAATCAGATCACATGCACAAGTTGGTAATCGGCACAGACCACAAAACATGTCCACAGTCTGTCTTGTAGTACTTGAAACAGACTCAGAGTCCAAATATGTCCAAATGCTGTCCAAGTTCATGACAAATCCAAGACCATGAAAATATGGTCCTCTGTGACTCAGTGGTATAGAGAGATCTTTGCAGTTTTGCCCCATGAGAGACTGGCTGCTGTGCTTAGGGGTAATGCACAGAACTTTCATAACCTATGGTCTCCGTTTATAGATCACCTGCCTTTGGATGTGAGAAGAATAGTCATGTGTGCCAATTAGGGCTCTCTGGGGTGTGGCGCCCCTCCTTCTGGAGGTGGGCATTGCAACTTTCCAACTTACAAAGAATGGTCTGGGTCCTTTTGTGTTCTGATGTTCATTTTGGTTCCAAATGACATGTATCAGTCTCAACTTTAGGCTGGAATCTTTTGATGATAGATTTATGTATGGGAAATATTTTAATGTGCCTTTCTGTAGGTTTTGATTGTTAAACTTTGTGACTACCGTAGTCACCAACATTATTATTTATAATTGGTATTATTTTTATTTCTATTATTGCTACTGTAGTCCCTTTATCTATTTATTTATTATTTCGAATATGTTTATGCACGTATCTTGTCATTTATCTTTTTTGCTTTGGAGGTGTTTTTGTAGTTTATTTGAAACCAAACCCATGTCACAATACTTTGAAGATTTTCTGTTAAGGTATTTCTATTTCCCTCGGGAAGACACATTGTATATTGTACATGCTAACACTGAATAAACATGTCAAAAAAAAAAAAAAGAAGAAAAAAAAGTCAAAAGGCTCCAATACAAACGTTTACTAATAATTACTTCCAAACAGGTGCAGACGGGTTGACGGGCAGAACGTTAACACACACAAAAACACTATAACAAGAACCAACAAGGACAGACTGAACTGAAGCACACTAAATACAAGCACAAATCAAACATAACAAGGTGATCACAGGTGACACGGATGATGAAGACGGGGAACAGGTGGGTAATTGAGGGAGTGAGTTCAGGTGTGGAGACAAGGAGGATTCTGGGAAGTGTAGTGCAGACAAAGACAGACTGGTGCAGACAATGACTGTGACAACTGAATTCTGTCCCATGTCGGGTCTCATCTGGTCTTGATTACTACAACATAGCCTGAATTTTGCTGTTAGATAGGCCTACCTGAAGATCTGTTTATTCCATCTGTATCTTTGTTCTGCTGTATTTGTAATTTCCATTTTGTTCTTATCTTTAATAAATATAATAAAATAATTAAATAAAAAGAAATATATAAAAACAACTATATTGTGATATGTAATTGCAGGGCAATGGATTAACCATTCGATTTTTCAGAAGTAGCTGACATCCATACTTCTGAAAGTTGACAAAAGCTTTTAAAAGATATGCACATTTCAGCATATTTTGCCCTTACTGTATGAAACAGGGTGTGAAAAGTGAAACGTTCAGAAGAAGGTTCTCCAATTGTGAGTGGGAGTTTTCATTCTGTTTTTTTTTTTTTTTTTCGCATTATAATGAGTAGCGATCCAGTCATGCAATTTGTTAATTTTTAATATGCTATGTTGAGCACTCATGGCAACTGTTATCAGTGGGTGAAGGCAACAGCAGAGCATACAGACTCACACTCTGATCTATTGCTTTTTCACAGCTCTACTAGCTCATTATTCATTTCAGTGAAATCACTACCAAAACTGAAAATAAATGTCACAGTCTCTTGATGTATAACAGCAGTTTTTGTTTATTAAATATAAAAAGTTAAATCAGGCAAAATGGAAAAGAGAATCTTTATTTATTTAAGGGGTGGTATAATACCCCTTAGTTTTAGCTCAAAATACCCCACAGATAATTTTTTACAGCATGTTAAAGTTGTGCATTTTTGTGGATCAGTAAAAACGTGGTGTTTCGTGTGTGTCCCTTTAAATGCAAATGAGCTGCTGCTCCCTGCACAGAGGGTGGAGCTTCAAGAGCTTGTGTGTTAGTAGCTTCGATTACCTCACGCAGACAAGCAGTAAAATGTGAAAACTGTTCTGCCTTTTATGTTTAAACTGGAGTCGGACAATGATGGAGAGACTCAAGAAGAAGTGACAACATGTAGAATGCAACAGGACGTTTCTGAATGGTTAGTTGATGAATTTATGTTGCTGATGTGGAGTTAACTATTTTCATGTCTTTGATTAGCATATTCTGTCATGATAATCTATAAAATCGCTTGTGTGGGAACTGTTGTAAGATGCCTATAGAGTGACATGCTTTTGCATTGGTGTTACGTACTGTATTGCATGTGAAAAGATGGATGTGACAGCTTGAACAGACTCATAAATGTGCTCTACTACAACAACTCTTCCTCTTCTCAACATGGACTGCGTGTTCCCGGGGGCGGGGTTTATGTAAATTTTATGGTTGGCGATGTCACTAACCTGGGAGGAATGTTGTGTAGTTCCTACCAGCCGTTTGCTGTTGTCCTTAAAAAACTATTTCTTTAAAAGCAAATAACTTCTTTTGCTTTGAACTTTGAGCGTTGTAACTTTACAGATGTTGTTTATGCTCAAACAGCAACATTACACACTAACTAAAGTTAAAAAAGTGAAATCATTATCAACCACCCCTTTAAAAGTAGGCGTTAAATGGAAGTTGAGATAGTTTTTTCTTTTCTATTGTGACGTACATCCAAGTGAAACTGCTTCTCAAACAAGAAAAAATGTAGGACAGAACTTGATTTTGTCAGCGGTAAATTGATTGGATGTTAGATCCTTGTGGTTTGTGGTTGTCCCGCCCTCACTCCAAATACATGTCATAAGAGAAGAGATGAGATACCACTGCAAGAAGGAGGGGAAGTTAATGTGCACAGATAAATAATTTATAATAAATGCTGCAATATTCCATTAAAAAATAATTGTAAAATTTGATTTCAAGGCATTGTTAACCTTTTTAAACTTAATGTTCAAAATGTTCCCACTGGACTGTGTTTATCCACTGACCTACAAAATCCCAGGACAGATAGTGGCAGATGTAGGAATTAAGTTATGAAACTGAATATGTTGCATGTTCATTTGATTTACTCGAATGGGTCAGCAAGAATTATTGCTCCCTTCAATCAATGAGTAACAAGTTAATGACTCATTTTATGTTGAAAAATGGCCAGTCAGTGTGCCATTAAAATTGTAATTTAAATTATTTTTTTGGACATTTCTAATTATAAAGTTGGTTACATTTCTCTTCAGACATGCAAATAAGAAAATACTATTTTACTGTTCTCCCGAACAATGTCACAGACTAACAGTTTATTAAAACAATAAAATATAATTTCAAATGGTTTGTGCATAGTCTAATTAATATTCATGAGCATAATATATTTCATGACAACACATATAGTACATCTATGCAAACGTGATAGTCATCCATTTAAAATGTACGTCTTTCCCTTCATGAAAAAAATCAACAAAAAAAAAATAGTTTTCAAAAATGATAATGCCACTTCCCTAATTATAAATACCAGCTGTATTCAGCCATAGTTGTAAGGAAACAAACAAACATCTTTTGTGTGTGCATTTATAAAAATTGACAAACAGCAAATCCACAGACACTCGATGGAATAAACACAAACAAACAAACACAATTTGCATGAATTTCAGCCCTCTCTGTTTCCATCACTGAGATGGCTCTGGTCTATGTCGAGTACTCTGAACTGATGTGGAGTGACGGATACGCACTCATTTTATCTTGCTTGAGGCAAATCTCAGCTAGATGACAGCGCTATTGCAGGCCTCTGGGAGCCTGTTCATTTTTTAATTCATCCCTCCTTCATAAAGTGGGGAATTGGGGAGGCATTGTTCAATAATGAAATAAACTCATCATGGGGGACTCTTGAATTGTCTCGTTTTGGAGGCGGCATTCTCAGCCTGCAAGAACCCCTCATTGCTACATCCATTGCTTTTGATTCAGTTGTTTTTTATTACATGAAAAGCAAATCATGTGTGATAGAAACTGACTTTTATTATTTATAGAGGAGTCATGGGGAATATTCAGAATGGCATATTACATACCAGTTTTGAAATAGTAAACTGCATTGTGCATTCAGCATAGAGTTGAGATACAGTTGCTAAGGTGTTCTGTGGAGTTTCTAAATATTTTCTAGGTGGTTGCTAGGATGTTTGAGTTGGTTTGTAGGTGGTTGTCAAAAGAAACCATGTCCTCATGTGTACAAAAGGTCATAGAAGTTTAAGTTTACTGTAAAGCAAATGTACTGAAATAAACATTATTGCATACAAACTATACAAAAATAATTTGTACTGTTTTTACTTGAAAATCAAAGCCAGATGTATAACCAAGTTGTGTAACAAATTTGATATCACAAAAATTTAGCCTGTTAAAATGTTTTAAAGTAGCTACAATTTCAATAGGAATGCAATGAGATAAGACCATGCTTATTAATAAGACCATGTATTATAGTACTGTTTGATACTTTTATCGTTTCACGCTGCATACTGCTTGACATATTTTTAAAATTGGAAAGGCATTATACAGCATGTATAGTGTGTAATAGGCTGTATGCTTTACTGCATGCCAATGTATGCTGCAATAATTTATCATTGCTTCTTCATGTCAGGTTTGAGCAGATAGGTAATTGTTTGCGAGACTCTGTCTTGTGTGTGTGTTTGGCAGTGAAAAATGCTTACTCTGCACCTGTGTCAGATGGACCTGCTGGGAGTTCGCAGTGTGAAAGTGTGAACCAACCTTTCTGATGGATCCATAACCTCAGCTCATGTCCCTCAGCATCATAATTGATTTATGATTAACCAATCATATGTTCACCTAAGACAAATCAAGAAATGAGGGAAGTGAATGTTCCCTTAGAGATTAATTCAGAGTAGAATTTTATTACTGGAGTTAGATAAGACTTAATTGAGTTTTCCGTTATGTTTCATTATACATAGCATCAAAGATGTATCTCCTCAAACTCCTTTGGTCAAATAAAAATAGACTCAAATGAAATATGCATTTGTTGACACATACATTTAATAGCATCCTAGACCATTTGAACTTGGATGTAAGAATTTGATTAGAAATGCTCCATTTTGTTTTATTTTTTTAAATCATTTCATTTCCTTAAAAAGGTATGAAATAATAATTCATAATGCAAGAAATAAAAACTAGTTTATATGATGTAAACTCGATTTTTAAAATACATTTACAGTATTTATAATGGACACTAATTGTTCATTGATTCAAATCTGAGGAATCATATCTGATCTATGAAACTGCAACATTACTAAGGTCTTTTTTCTAAAGGCAAGCAGAAGGTTTCAGTGGAAGTCTCAATTTGCTCTCCATGTAATCTCATTGCTATCTTGAAGACATATGGATTGTGATTTTTCTCTCTTGCGGGCTCTATCCTGAAGCTCATGTCTTGAGCAGAACTCTCTGTGTCTTCTGAGTGAGCGCTGTGTGTTGTTTTGAAGTGATTCTGACAGGAACAGAGACGTCTCATTGTGTCAGTTTTCCGAAACACGTTCCCTTCGACCAGGTTTTGTTCTGCATGGCACTGAAACTCTGGATCACTAAAATTGTCAGCTAAACAGCTTTGAGGAGACACATTATTTGATCTGTCTTTGAAACACTTTGGCTGTACACAAATAAACCAGTGTCGCATTGGATTGCACTAGTGCCATTCAGTGGAGCAGGTATGGCATGCTAGACGTGCCACATAAAGATCCCAGCCTCACAACGACTGAACGGATTGATTTCATGTTAGTGGAATGGATGGAAATACACCAGCAACTCGCACCCTCAAGCAGTATCAGGAGGGGATTGAGGCAAGCACTTCACTACTTTTCAGTGCTAGAAAGTTCCTGATTGCCTGGTGTGTTTTTGTTTGGGCGTTGCAGGATCCTACAGCTTTCTGAACACTGAAATTGCAGTATACCCAAAGTCCCTTTTAAGGAAAGTCAATTCACTTGCTGAACATATTTGCAATGCCTCTGGCAGCTCTTTCCGGCATGCAAGACCAACTCCTATCTACTTGAATTGGGAATGGGGAAATCCTGATGCCTCAAAATATGATTGCCAAACATTCCAATAACATATTTTAAATCAGCAATAAAAAATAAAAATGTTGTTTCTTTAACTCAAATAGCATTGAACCATATGTTTCGGGTTGGTCCAGCCAATGCACATGTACAATCCCTAGCATGTTCAATCCTTAGAACTCTTTCTATATTAACCGGAGCTTCTAACAGACACTGCAGGCTCTTTGAAGGCACAACTTTTTCTGCCATTTTTCCTATTCCAAATAAATATGAGTGAACCTTCTTGGTAAATATTGGTATATACAGTCTTTGGTGTAGGCGAACCACTGAGCCATCAAAATAACCTGTGATGAGATGAGTCAACGTGAAATGGCATTTGCCACCCCTTTTACATTTGTAATGTGACAGATTTTTTCAGTGATACAGATTAATTAATATTAATATTAAACCTTTTGAAACATCGCCTGCACAAACTTTTGAGGAAAATCTCCACATATACCAAATAGTGTTGGGCAATACCAAAGTCCCTTTAAAGGTACATTGTGTAGGAATTTCTCCCATCTAGTGGTGAAATTGTATTTTGTATTCAAATGAATTGTGCTCTCCAGCGCCTCGCTTTTTCAAATGCGTGTTGCATCTACGGTAGCCGTTATGTACCAAAAAGCTATGACAGGATTCTAATAGCACTTCCTAGTTTTCCTTCGGGTGAACAGGTTTGTTATTTCAAACAAACTGCAACTTGACACAACGAACAAACGGATGTTTGATAGAGGCAGAGAAGCGACCAAAAATAGCTTGTAATTTAGACAGTAAAATTGACTTAACGATACCTGTTGAGAATAAAGTAGGCAAGTTCAGCGTCTCTTTTGAAAGCTTTCTCCTGCATCAACTCTTTCCACCTGGAAAAAGCTATCCCGACATTAAACCTTGTTTTTTGCAATCTCCGGTCCTGTGGCTCCACATAAGTATGGTCCTCCATTATAAATAACCGTGCAGTGCAGCCTTTTAAACTTGCCGGGGCCGTGACAAGCGTCTCTCAAATCTTCTTGTCCGTTTCTGCTGCTTTCAGTCACGTGACGCTGGCTCTGAACGAAAACGTGTTGTGTAAATGCGTTGGCCTAGTACTTTTTGACCCTCTCTGCTATTATAGTTTTTCAAGATGGCGGAACGAAATGGAAGCCTCCGTGGACCTACCCGTCACATGTATATAAAGATAATAAATTCTTCGTTTACGAGGATAAGTCAGATAATTGGCAGAGGTATTAGTACACCATTGAGGACATATTTATGAATAAAAATATTGATTTTAGATAATAAAATACTTAAAAAACTACACATTGTCCCTTTAAGGCAAGTCATTTCACTCAGTAGCCGTCTTTGAAACGCCTCTCGTTTCACGAGGGGCTATTTTACTCACGCAAGTACAGCTCCTATCTCTTTGAATGGGGAAACCTCAAATTCTCCAAAGCTGTTCTCCAAGCTTAAGATTAAATTTCATATTTAAAATCACCAATGAAATCTTAACAGCAACTGTCTCATAAATGTTGTTTCTAATTGCTCAAATTATGAAAAACAGCCAATGTTTTGGTGTCGAGTTCAGACAGAATGCGTTTTTGCTGTTAAAATTGCTAGATGCTGGTCAGTGGAACGGAAAAATTGCAATATCTAGAGATGTGTTTTTTTAAAAGTTGAACTTCTTTAACTTGAGCGCTGGATTTTTAGATCACCATGTCATGTGCAAGACGCTGCAAAAGACTCTTGCTCAATAAGAACAGGATCTTGTGCTACTGTAGGAAAGTAAATAGAGTCAGTTAGTTTTGAATTCATGTTGATGTTGCACTCCATCCATGAAGAGGCATGTTCAGTGAGTGGATGGGGGTGGGAAAAAAGGGGGAGATGGAGTGAAAAAGAGCGAGACGGAACCAAGAGAGAGCGAGAAAGCATGAGAAGGAGAGTGAGACAGCCGCAGAGTATGAAACTGGGATAGATAGACTGTCTTCTTGTTGTGCCACTAGGCGATTGATTTGTTGGAGAGTGTCTTGTAGTGAGCTGGCGTGGGGTCCCGAGTCAGAGTCGCATATAGAACCCCTCCCTCCGTACCCCAGCGGACTTCCTGAAGACTTGAAGTGAAAGATAGAGAGACAGCAGCAGGAGACGGGCAGAGGCACGGGCATCTCAATCATGTCTGTCTTAATTGCCACCCAACAGATCGATACGGCTGCCTCTTCTAACATGGTAAGAAACTTTCAGTGATGGGCAGTGCTGTGTTACCTCTCCAGAGAGACAGATTCTTTACCAAGGGCTGTATATCTAATTAGAATTTTGGAAAGACAGCCGGTGACAATGAATAAATAATTTAATACTGAAGTCTGAGAGGAATCGTACTGTGCTGTTCTTATAAGTGAAGTTATTATGAGATCTGCCCCCCGAACAGAATATCACTTGTCGAGCCTCTGAATTGCTAAAGCTTGTAAAATATATGGCATGCTCATCTGTTGCTCTGTACCACAGTGATTTTGGATGGAAAAGCTCTCTTCATGTTAATGGAAGGATCCTGGAGTACTAAAGAGTGTATTTGGTGGCGTGTATGTGTTATTTGCAGTGCTTTGTGATGCTTGTCTCAAAATGAATGTGTTCAAGATGAGGTATGTTAAATCACAAAAAAGTAATATATTTTCAGACGCTGCTAATTAAATTAAATTAAATTAAATTAAAGAACTAATGTTAGGTTTGGGTCACTTAGGACATGGTGAAATGAGCGAGTTATGATTTTTGATTGAGTATTTGTGGGGCTGGTGTTTTGGTGTTTAAAGTCAATATCGATATGCAAAGGAATTGACTGTTCGCAAAAGCCACGCCCCCTAGTTATTGTTACTACGCCCGTCAAACAAATGGTCAAACACGACCAGCGCCACAGATTGCCATGACGGGAAGAGGTATACCCGTGCGTGTCAGTGACCTTTTTTGGAGCAATACCTATGCGATATCCTCCAGATCGAGGCAAAAGGGGTTACAGTATGCAGTGGAGGGATATATTAAAAATATAAAAATACGCAATGAAGGAGACACGACTACTATCGAGGCTAATGCTTATACCGGTCTCAAGCGAAATCTGAGAAACCCCATGACCTGTACCTCAAATGCAACCAGCACAGCCTTGAAGATGATTTTATAAGCTGGTTCAGTGGCTAATTGTTTGGAGTTAGAAATATATAACTCGCGCTGCATATTTAGTAATTTTGCCTCAGATACAGGATTATACATTCGCTTTAACAAGCAGGTTGTTCATTACTACGGCAACCGCTTGCGTGTCATGCTGAATGCGATTTTCGTGTTTAAAAAGTAACTTAACTATACATAAGAGATGGAAAGATGCAGATAACCATACATTATTTAAGGTTATTTCTATTCGTTACGATATTGATATATGAACTGATGTTGTCAAGTAAGCTTCATGCTTTCCCCATTGCGAACGTGCACTCCTCTAAACTGTAACCTACGGGTGCTGCACTGCTAGTGACTGCTGCTCATTTCCCCCCGAAAATATCATGTTAACAACAACCCTTTAGAAAACGTAATTCCTTTGTGGATCCTCTTGATCTGCTTTCTCCATGTTTCTTTTACTAATCTCAGTGTCTCAGTCTCACGCACGCTGCACGCGAGTTAACCATGTTCGACACATTTAACTGGGAGTGGGCCCGTCCACACTGTTTTTATCCATTTTAGGCACCGCTCACGTTGTGTTTTCGGCTTTGGAAATGGAAAGAACACAAATCCTTCAGACAATCTCTCGGGGTACCTAGTGTCCAATTTACAAACGCCGTTGGCGCACCGCTTCACCATCTTGCTTGGAGTCAATGTTTGACGGACCTGCTCACATAGTAACGGTTGCTATGATGTGTGATTGGACAATGGCTGTTTTGGGGGAGGGGACGGCGAAAGGTCAATTACTATATTTTTTTCTGAATCTTATGTAAATATCATCAATTCATCTTTTTTTGGAAAGTTGGAAACTATTGGAGGTCATTCTTTGGGTAGGACTTTGAAATGAGGAGATGAGGTGTAAATGTTTTATTTCTGGGCATGAACATATTGACGTGGCAGCTTTGATATAAAGTATTGAATTTCCTATCAAACTTGTGCTGTGTAGGAAACATCAGTCCTTTAGCTTGAGATGTTTAATTTTCCAGCTAATGCCACCTATTCCAGCCCATCTCTCACCTGTACTCGCTCAATGGAGTCATGCTTCTTTATGAAAGATGATCAGGGGTCTCAAAAAGTATTCAACATCAATCCCAGCCTACAAATATAAGTTATATTACCTCTTTTCTTTCTTTTTTTGAGATGTCTGAAGGTAAGAGAGATGAGGTCTACAGTCTTGGTTTTGTGTGAATTCAAGCTAATAGAACGTCCTTCAAAATAAAAAAAGAAAGTCCTGTAAATTCCTTAGAGTATAAAATGAAATAAAATATTGAATTTTTATGTTTCATCAATGAAAGAAGACAGATGGTGTCAAATACAGTGTCAGAGATGTGAAAAAAGACTGAGATGTTCTCGGAAGGCATTTTTGTTTAAAGAAGATTCCTCTGCCCTTCAAGTCATTATTCCGCTCCAAGAAATCAATAATGACTTGCAGTCTGTTGCTGTCCTGTCACTAATTCAACTTTACCCCTCAGCAGGCTAAATATGAAATGAAAAAATGAAAATAGCTGTTCAGAGTAATAAATTATGCTGAATTAAACTTGATCTTTGCTACTTATGTCTGTTTTACAAAAGCAAACTCTAAAAGCATTTGGAATAAGGTCTCCACTGCAGCAAATTAAAATGCTGTTTTTAGGTATAATCTTCTAAACACTGGATTGTTGGTATAATCAGTAGTTAAAGCATGTCTGCCTCACTGCAGTTTTTCAAAAAGGTTTGTCCATAATTACATTTTCCCGGCTACCATTCAGGGCAGGATTATAATGGACGACTGTGGAAATTCTGCAGCAGACTTATTTTTTAAAATACTTATTTTCATCACACTATGGCTATGTTCCAATACCTAGTGAACTGTCTTGTAGCATCCTCACTGAGATGAGTGAGTCTAATGAGAGTTAGTAGACATGTAGTTGCAAGGTTACTTATAGTTAGTGTAATGTCTAAAGTGGACCATTGAAATAAAGTGTTACCCAAATTTCTTGATGCATACAGATTTCTACTTTGCAGTCATGTTCAGGGCATTGAATTTTTGTGTATTTCTGACCGAGGTACTGCCTAGCCTGCAACAAGGATACAAAATGAAGCTATACAAGATGTGGGCTATTATAAAAAAGTCAAACAACTATATACTAAAGACGAACCACACTTGCATGTCTGGGTTAGTAGGCTATTAACTTTTTTTTTATGACAGAATACTAGAACTACTGCTACTACTACTATCTACCATACCATACCATACCATACTAGGGCTGGTCCGAATACCATTTTTTGAGCTTCGAAGCTTCCGTAGTAATCAACATCAAACATTCGAAGCTTCGGAGGGAAATAAAAAATAATAATAAACGAGGCTCAAACATCCATTTCGTAACAGACATGCGTGTTTATTTGAGCACTTTCGTCAATGAAACAATACACTAATGCCTGTAAATCATTGAAATAAATATAAGTAAATAATGGTTACTTAAATAATATAATAACGTTTTTTTTTTTTTATTCGTTTTATATTTCCACACAAAGACGCATGATATAGCCTAAGCCTACCGCTCTGCGCTTTGAGAGAGATCAGGGATGTGGTGGGACACGAGCAGGAAAGAGACCATCTATTTTCTAATATCTTCATGTTTTCTACTTGTTGTAAAAGAGTGAATTTTATCTTCTTCAGTGTCAAGACATTTAGGCTATGTTTGATTTTGCGCTGCCAGAGAAATCAAAACTAAAATCACACGTGTGTGTGTGAAACTCGCTTTACAAATAAATTTGACGTGCCTTACTAAGTTTAATAACAAGCACAAGCTGTGTTAAAAAGAATTTGACATGCAAGTAAAAAGTTAGGCTACCTGTCCTACAGCGTTTTTGTCACAAACGAGACTCCCGCGGTTCCTCCTGCTCACCACCAGAGGGAACTCTCTCCTGAATATTAAACCCTTTGAACTACATTTCCCACATGCCTGGTACTGATTACCTTACACCTGACTTTCATCAGTGGACTATTTAAGGTGCTCTCAGACTCACCCTCATTGCGAAGTTTTGTATTTCCCCTGGTGATCATCTCTGAGCGTTTCTTCCTGTGTTTTGCCTTCCCGTGGATTACTTTTGGACTGTTTATTCTCATCTTGATTCTTTGCTGCCTGCCCTGGACTACATTCTCTACTGGACTGATTTATGTGAGTTTGCCGCCTGCCCTGATCTTATGCCTGTTTCTGGATTACGAGTTGCCTTATCTCTACTGTTGTGTTTGCTGGTGATTGACCCTGAGTGTACGACCACGATTATAATAAAACTGCAAATGGATTCTCATTCTCCTGAAGACTCATTACAGAAAACTTCGCCAACACACGATCCAGCAGTTCTGGTTCATATGTCCACGGAGATTTCCACTCAAGCTAATCAACTTGCCATTCATCAACATCAGCTAACCCATTTAACTACAGTAACGGAGGAGCTCGTCAGGACGCTACAGCGTTTGCAAATGTCTCTTCCAAACTCCGCAACTTCTCAACCGAACGTGATTGTGGACGTCTCTCCACCACCTTCATTCACAGCTAACCCATGTCTGGCTCTTCCTGATAAATTTGATGGTAACCCAACGAAAAGTAAGGGATTTCTACTGCAATGTTCATTATTCATTGATCAACAACAAGCTATGTATAGCACCGATGCCAGCAAGATTTCCCTGTTATGCTCACTCCTCACTGGCAAGGCATTAGAGTGGGTAACGGCGGTTTGGAGAGAGGATGGTACTGCTTTTCCATTGTTTGGCATCTTTCTTCAACGATTCCGGGAAATATTTGAACACCCGGAGGGAGGTATGAGAGCTGATGATCAACTACTCGCGTTGAGCCAGGGCAGGAGTACCGCAGCAGAATATGCTTTGACATTTCGTACTCTAGCACCACAAACCGACTGGGTAGAGAGCACGCTCAAACTGCTCTTTCGCAAGGGACTCAGCTTGGAGTTGCAATCCGAACTGGCCTGCCGAGATGAAGGGAGATCACTGAGTCAATTCATCGAGCTCACCATTCAGATTGACAATCTGATCCGTTCACCTTGTCCACTCAGAACGGTACCAACCAGCACACAATACCCAGTCACTCTGTCTCAAACTGAACCCATGCAGCTCGGATATACTCATCTGACTCCGGAAGAACGAGAACGCCGCATACGTCAACATCTCTGCCTCTATTGCGGTCAGCCGGGTCACCTGAGGGCTTCTTGTCCCACAAGACCACCTCTTCGTAACCCCTCGTCAGTGAGTCCTTGTGTTCAAGCACATCACTCCAATTCTTGTATCAAAGTACCTATAGTGTTGTCTCTAGAGGGCCATCATATATCCCCAGCAGCTCTATTAGACTCAGGAGCAGCCGGGAACTTTATGTCTCATGAATTTGCTCAACAACTAGAACTCCCACTAATCTCTTGCAACTCTCAATTGGCAGTGGAAGCACTAGATGGAAGGCCTCTCGGTGATGGAAGGGTCCTGCACACCACCGTGGACCTTCAACTACAGACAGGGACACTTCACACTGAGATAATTCGTTTCTACATCACATCACCTCATAACCCAGTAATTCTTGGACTCCCCTGGTTACGTCAACATAATCCCCTCATTTCATGGAAGGAAGGTCGGATCATCAAATGGGACCCGTCATGTCACTCCAACTGTTTAACTGGCAGCCCTTCACTCTCCATTCAGAGCGTTACGCTAAAGGACGAACCTGTTCTTTTCCCCAGTCTTCCCATTGAATATTCCGACCTCGTCGAGGCTTTTAGCAAAAACAAGGCTATGGAACTTCCTCCTCACCGCTCAAGTGACTGTTCCATCGAACTATTACCAGGGACAACACCACCTAAGGGTCGAATTTTCCCCCTATCACAACCCGAATCAGAAACCATGAAGAACTACATCGAGGAGGAGCTTTCGAAGGGGTTCATCAGAACATCCACGTCACCTGCAGCCTCTGGCTTCTTCTTTGTTAAGAAGAAAGATGGTGGTCTACGCCCTTGTATCGACTACCGGGGTCTCAACGACATCACTGTCAAGTTTCGATACCCCTTACCTCTAGTACCAGCTGCTCTAGAACAACTCCGCAATGCCAAGTATTTTTCCAAATTAGACCTCCGCAGCGCCTACAATCTCATTCGCATCCGGGACGGTGATGAATGGAAGACAGCTTTTTCTACCAGCACCGGTCACTATGAATATTTGGTTATGCCTTTCGGGCTGTCCAACAGTCCTTCAGTATTCCAATCATTCATCAATGACGTATTTCGGGACATACTTGATCGTTGGGTTATTGTTTACATCGAAGACATTCTTATCTACTCCAACACCTATGAGGAACACGTGCAACACGTAAGAACAGTATTACAACGACTCATTGATCACCAGTTATACGCCAAAGCAGAGAAGTGTGAATTTCACCAGACGACCACGTCATTTTTGGGTTACATCATCAGTCAGGAGGGAGTCGCCATGGACGAGAAGAAGGTCAAGGCCGTTCTAGACTGGCCACTACCAGTAACTTTAAAGGAATTACAATGCTTTTTGGGATTTGCTAATTTCTACCGACGCTTCATCAGAAATTTCAGCACGGTAGCCGCTCCCTTAACCTCTATGACTAAGAGAAATTCATCACACCTCACCTGGTCAACTACAGCACAGGAGGCTTTCGCAGAACTCAAGTCACGTTTCACATCTGCCCCCATCCTCCACCACCCTGATCCAGAACTCCCGTTTATAGTTGAGGTGGACGCTTCAAATACAGGCATTGGAGCCATTCTTTCACAACGGCACGGATCCCCATCAAAGCTCTATCCTTGCGCCTATTATTCCCGCAAACTTAACCCAGCCGAACAGAACTATGACGTCGGAAACCGGGAATTGTTGGCCATGAAAGCAGCTATGGAGGAGTGGCGTCATTGGCTGGAGGGGTCTAAACATCCGTTTGTGATTCTGACTGACCACAAGAATTTAGAATACTTACGATCTGCCAAAAGACTGAATCCCAGACAAGCGAGGTGGGCTCTGTTCTTTACACGATTTGACTTCACCGTTACCTATCGTCCGGGGTCAAAGAACACCAAAGCAGACGCCTTATCACGCCAACACGACGGTTTGAGTCCCATTAAATCCAAGGAAACCCTTCTTCCAGAGTCATTAATTGTGGCCCCAGTTCAGTGGGACATCATGACAGAGCTTACTCAAACCAATTCACAAAAGACCCCTCCTCCCGAATGCCCCTCCGACAAAACGTTTGTACCTTAGGATCTCTGTCAGAAAGTACTACAGCAAGTTCACTCCGTACTCAGCTCCGGTCATCCTGGAATTGCTGCCACTATTCACCTGCTTCAGAACAGCTTTTGGTGGCCAACCTTGCGGGCAGACACAATAAAATTCATTAACGAATGCATCACCTGTAACACAAGCAAACATCTCAGACAGTTACCATCTGGCCTACTGCAACCATTGCCAGTTCCTCACCGACCATGGTCCCATCTTGCCATAGACTTTATTACCGATCTCCCCAAGTCCAATGGGAATACCACAATACTCACTGTCATAGATCGCTTCTCCAAGGCCTGCCGGTTAATTCCACTTCCCAAGCTGCCTACAGCATTTGAGACTGCTGAACTCATGTGCAACTTTGTGTTTCGCTTTTATGGCCTTCCTGAGGACATTGTGTCGGACCGAGGGCCCCAATTCACATCCAGAGTATGGTCAGCATTCTTCCAACAACTCAACATCAACATTAGCCTCACTTCAGGATATCACCCACAATCGAAAGGTCAAACAGAACGTCTCAATCAGGAGATCACCCGGTTCCTCAGATCCTATTGTCATCAGAACCAAGCAGACTGGAGCCGATTCCTCATGTGGGCTGAGTATGCACAGAACTCACTCCAGAAACCCTCCACCGGACTAACCCCATTCCAATGTGTAATGGGCTTCCAACCTCCCCTATTTCCATGGTCAGGGGAACCTACCGAGGTACCCTCAGTCAACGACTGGCTCCAGAGAAGCGAAGACATCTGGAATCAGGCTCACAGACAGAGACCGAGGTTGCAGGCCAATCGTCACCGTCCCCCCAACCCCGAATATACTCCAGGTCAATGGGTCTGGCTATCCACTCGAGACCTACGCCTCAGATTTCCTTGCAAGAAACTCAGTCCCAGGTATGTGGGCCCTTTCCAAATTGTTAGACAGATTACACCAGTTTCCTTTCGTTTGGCATTACCCTCTAATTATCGTATCTCTCCCACTTTTCATGCATCACTTCTTAAACCCGCTGGTGATCCGAGAGTGGAGGAGGAGGAGAAGCAGACCAGTGACCAGGGCCCCTCACCCATCTTGGTGGAGGGCGAGGAGGCATATCAGGTTCGAGATCTACTTGATTCCAGACGCCGGGGCAGGCTCCTCCAATATCGGGTGGATTGGGAGGGGTACGGACCGGACGAGCGATCCTGGGTTAATGCAGAGGACATACTCGACCCCACACTTGTGACTGAATTCCATAGGACGCACCCGGAAAAACCGGCTCCTCGACCTCGAGGAAGACCCCGGCGTCGTTCGCCTCTTCGCGTCAGGAGCCGCTCGCAGGGGGGGGGGGGGGGGGGGGGGGGGGGGGGCTCTGTCACAAACGAGACTCCCGCGGTTCCTCCTGCTCACCACCAGAGGGAACTCTCTCCTGAATATTAAACCCTTTGAACTACATTTCCAACATGCCTGGTACTGATTACCTTACACCTGACTTTCATCAGTGGACTATTTAAGGTGCTCTCAGACTCACCCTCATTGCGAAGTTTTGTATTTCCCCTGGTGATCATCTCTGAGCGTTTCTTCCTGTGTTTTGCCTTCCCGTGGATTACTTTTGGACTGTTTATTCTCATCTTGATTCTTTGCTGCCTGCCCTGGACTACATTCTCTACTGGACTGATTATGTGAGTTTGCCGCCTGCCCTGATCTTATGCCTGTTTCTGGATTACGAGTTGCCTTATCTCTACTGTTGTGTTTGCTGGTGATTGACCCTGAGTGTACGACCACGATTATAATAAAACTGCAAATGGATTCTCATTCTCCTGAAGACTCATTACAGTTTTTTCTACTTTAGGCTACCACAGTAAAGAATGTGAATATAATAGGCCTAATTAAAAGCGAAACAAAGGAAGAAACATTTATAATTCTCTGCAAAAATGGGTCAGACGTGAGTGAAGATTTGGGAAAAGAAACAAGAGTTTCCATGTCCGGTGGAATAACTAATTGAATATTGTTAAATACTTATAATCGGGAGACCAGATCGCAAACCAGAATACAAAGCCGACAAAGCTTACATTTTTATGGGCTCACCCACAACTCTCTCATTCGTCATGAATCCAAATGTTTCCATGGCTGCGATGTAACATTTAATTGTTAACCAAATGTTTATTTTGTAAACAATGCTTTGTGCTTCACCCGTGTCATAATATTCATGTAAAACAGTTAAACAGCATTCACATACAAAACAAAATTGTTTTTGCGGACCACCGCCGGTGTTACTCAGTCGCGGTGGTGCGTTGTCAAGTTTACCAGCACAGCCCTAAATAACGAGTAAAAAAGCTAATACATTTTGTTTCTATTATTCTGTTTTCCACAATCTGTTTTCCACAATGTCAAAGCAACGCAGCTTAACCCAAAAAACAAGCTGCAGTTGTACGCTTTAGACCGAGAATACTCCAGGTGCAGGGAACACTTTTGTAGGCTAAGAATAATCAAATATATTATATAACAAGGTTGGGTTCCTTCAACTCTCCATCCTAATAAAAACGGCTGAGCTAAGATAATTGTAAAAAAGAGTATTGTATTTTGGCAGATTTTATAGTGTAAACATTTTCAAGTGCACATGAGAACTGTTTCGAGGGGGATGCCAGGTGTGCGGAAAAAAAAAATAATTCCCCCGAATATTCGAATCCAAAAATTGAAAATCGAATACCAACCCACCGAACGAATATTCGGGTCCAGCCCTATACCATACCATCTTCTTCTGCTTATCCGGGGCCGGGTCGCGGGGGCAGCAATCTAAGCAGTGACGCCCATACTTCCCTCTCCCTAGACACTTCCTCCAGCTCTTCCAGGGGGATACTGAGGTGTTCCCAGGCCAGCCAGGAGACATAATCCCTCCAACGTGTCCTAGGTCCTTACCGTGGTCTCCTCCCGGTGGGACGCGCCCGGAACACCTCCCCGGGAAGGCGTCCTGGAGGCATCCGGAACAGATTCCCAAGCCACCTCAGCTGGCTCCTCTCGATGTGGAGGAGCAGCGGCTCTACTCTGAGCTCCTTTCGAGTGACCAAGCTCCTCACCCTATCTCTAAGGGAGCGCCCAGCCACCCTGCGGAGAAAGCTCATTTCGGCGCCTTTATCCGAGATCTTGTCCTTTCGGTCATGACCGTAGGAACGTAGATTGACCAGTAAATCGAGTAAACCCCCTTCTTCACCACGACAGACCGCTACATCGACCGTGTTACTTCAGAAGCTGCACCGATCCATCTGTCAATCTCCCGTTCCATCCTTCCCTCACTTGTTAACAAGACCCCAAGATACTTGAACTCCTCCACTTGAGACAGGAACTCTCCACCCAACCTGAAGCAGGCAAACCACCCTTTTCCGACTGAGAACCATGACCTCGGACTTGGAGGTGCTGTTTCTCATCACAACCGCTTCACACTCGGCTGCAAACCGTCCCAGTGCATGCTGAAGGTCCTGGTCTGATGGGGCCAACATGACAACATCATCCGCAAAAAGCAGAGACGAAATCGTGTGGTCCCCAAACCGGACACCGTCTGGCCCCTGGCTGCGCCTAGAAATTCTGTCCATAAAAATTATGAACTGAACCGGTGACAAAGGGCAGCCCTGCCAGAGTCCAACATGCGCCGGGAACAAGTCTGACTTACTGCCGGCAATGCGAACCAAACTCCTGCTCTGGCCGTACAGGGACCGGATAGCCCTTAGCAAAGGGCCTCGGACCCCATACTCCCAGAGCACCCTCCACAGGATGCCGCGAGGAACACAGTTGAATACCTTCTCCAAATCCACAAAGCACATGTGGATTGGTTGGGCAAACTCCCATGAACCCTCCAGCACCCTGGAGAGGGTATACAGCTGGTCCAGTGTTCCACGACCGGGACGAAAACCGCACTGTTCCTTCTGAATTCGAGGTTCTACTATCGGCCGAATTCTCCTCTCCAGTACCCTGGCATAGACTTTCCCGGGGAGGCTGAGAAGTGTGATCCCCCTGTAGTTGGAACACACCCTCCGGTCCCCCTTCTTAAAAAGAGGGACCACCACCCCGGTCTGCCAGTCCAGAGGTACTATCACCGACCGCCACGTGATGTTGCAGAGGCATGTTAGCCAAGACAGCCCCACAAAATCCAGAGACTTTAGGGACTCAGGGCGGATCTCATCCACCCCCGGTGCCTTGCTACCGAGGAGCTTCTTGACTACCTCATTGACTTCAGCCTAGGTGATGGACGAGTCCCCCTCCGAGCCCTTGGCCTCTGCTTCCTCAAAGAAAGACGTGTCGGTGGGATTGAGGAAATCCTCAAAGTATTCCTTCCACTGTCCGACAATATCCCCAGTTAAGGTCAACAGCTGCCCACCTCCACTGTAAACATTGTTGGCAGGGCACTGCTTCCCCCTCCTGAGGCGCCTGACGGTTTGCCAGAGTCTCTTTGAGGCCAACCGATAGTCCTTCTCCATGGCCTCACCGAACAACTCCAAGGCCCGATTTTTTTGCCTCCACAACCACCCAGGCGGGAGTCCGCTTGGCCTGCCGGTACCTGTCAGCTGCCTCAGCAGTCCCACAAGGCAGCCAGGCCTGATAGGACTCCTCCTTCAGCTTGAAGGCATCCCTTACTTCCGGTGTCCACAACCGGGTTCGGGAATTGCCGCCTTGACAGGCGACGTAGAACTTAAGGCCAAAGCTCCAAAGCGGCCGCGTCGACAATGGAGGTGGAGAACATGGTCCACTCGGACTCAATATCTCCAGACTCCCTCAGGGTCCGGTCGAAGCTCCACCGGAGGTGGGAGTTGAAGATCTCTCTGACAGGGGACTCGGGCAAACGTTCCCAACAGACCCTCACAGTATGTTTAGGTCTGCCGAGTCTGTCCAGCTTCCTCCCCCGCCATCGGATCCAACTCTCCACCAGGTGGTGACCAGTTGACAGCTCCACCCCTCTCTTCACCAGAGTGTCCAATACATACGGCCGGAGGTCAGATTAAACGACCTAAAGGTCGATCATCGACCTCCAACCTAGGGTGTCCTGGTACCACGTGCACTGATGGACATCCTTATGCTAATTCATAACCGCATAGGTGAATATAGTGTAGATATTGTTTACATCAAATTCATGCTTTATTCATCAGTCCAGTCTGTTCATTTAATGGCTTGCAACCATAAACATCTGTGTTTATCTTAGACGATGGTATTCTATAAAAATGAAGACCATCTGTTTTTGCATTCCAATTCTGACATCCAAAGGTACAATACAATTTTTTTGTTCTCCTTATTCTGTGGATCTCAGCTATTTTCCTTCATTTGTTACCATTGTTTTTTGTTAGTTTTTTTGTGATGTAACTATGATATCTACTCTCAAATGGTCTATTCTCTTAACAGGGCATTATGGGTTTGCTTTTTCTGCAAAATATGCATGCAAAGAGCATTTGAGCACTCGTGAGAACTTGATAAGTTCTAAGCTGCCCACCTAGTATGGAATGCAATATACTGGCACCATATTAGTGATGATTTTTTTTTAATTGAAATCAGTCGATATAACACACTCTCTTAGCAGTGTTATATCTTAAGCCCCACTGAGGTTTAGGTTTAAGGGTTGAGTTAGGGGTGGACTTTCATACTTAGTTTTGTTTCTTATACGTTTCCATATGAATTAGAAACATTCTAATCAAACTGTGAAAATTTACAGGAAATTGCCAACTTATAAAGTAGTTGCTTTTTCTTGGTTGGTCGATATGTGAGTTTGTTGCCCCGAACTACTATGGCTACAGTTCATAGACTTTTCACTGGCCCCTTTCTCTGTGGCATCTCTTGTTTTGTTCTTATTCCCCTTTCATGTGGAGGTCTAAATAATAACGGTGAACTTTGCTGTGTCCAGGATGGCTGGCAGCTCTAGAAACTCGAGTAATAAAGGAGTTTGGCAGAATCCTGATTGATGTGTCGAGTCCTGCAGCAATAAAGTGTTGCACACAAACACTCATATACAGCTATGATATATAACACAACACACACCAACCACCAAATACTGTACAACATCTGTTATTTTACACTCTTTTTCTTTCACTAACAAGAAAGTACCAAAAAAGTAGTCACTTGTTTTATAAATGTATTACCACGGTAATACAATGCTTTTAAGACTTTAAATATTAACAATAAAAATTATCTATCTATCTATCTATCTACCTATCTATTGATCTGTCCATCTGTCTGTCAGCATTATTATAAAATACATATCTGGGAAGTACCTTGACATCAATCTCTTTCTTTCTTTCTTTCTTTCTTTCTTTCTTTCTTTCTTTCTTTCTTTCTTTCTTTCTTTCTTTCTTTCTTTCTTTCTTTCTTTCTTTCTTTCTTTCTTTCTTTCTTTCTTTCTTTCTTTCTTTCTTTCTTTCTTTCTTTCTTTCTTTGTGTGTGTTTACATGGGACTGTATCTCATGTGTTTCTAATAGGATTGGGTTTCCATTTGCCCTACATACTGGCTGCATATTTGAGAGTCCCATTCGACATGACAAAAGCAGAACATTATTTTTTTCCCTGAATGTCGATCAGAGGGGAGGGATTGGGTGCATGGAGCTGTCACTCAGAGCATGTGTCTTTCTCTGACAGGCTGGAACAGAGGGGTGGAGGGGTGGATGAGAATAACAGGGCCTATTAATTTCACCGTTTGGATTTTAGACAAACATGGTCAAGCTCCAGCAGCCTCAATCTCTCCCTGTCATTCAGTCGAGCCTCCATCGGAGCCAAAATACACGCACACTCACACAACCTAAGACAGGGAAGTGTAATGGTATATACACCGTTATACTGCTACACTATTGAAACTGTGATACATTTGTGTTGTTATCAGTGGGCAGGACTACTTTATGTTATGTACGATTGAGAAACATAAATTAGAGTAAAGTAAAGCAGAGTGGAATGTGTCTTAGACAAATCAAAATGTGGAAGAATGTGTTATCAGTGTTATTAAGTGGTGGTTCTATCAACCCAGGCTCATTGGAAGAACGTGCCTTGGGCAACATTTCTGCAAAATAAAGTACCATTGCCTCTTGCACGTCTCGCGACACTTTTGAAACGATATGTCCAGTAAGTGGTGCTAAAAGCATGTTTATTTCTATCTGAAACAGATGAACGTGAATCTGGCAATATTTTATTACTTTGGTGGTTGTACAAATTGCTGCAGTTCGGAAATAAAATATCCGCTGAATAGTGCTTAAAAGTTAAGGGTCTATGACTGATAATTTTAACAAAAACAAATGCTACTTAAAAAAAATGCCTTTTTCGCATATCTGAACACTCTTACCTGAGTGTTCTACATTTCAAGTGCAATACTGTATCAGAGGAACTATTGAACAAGTTTACTATATTATAGTGATGCACGATATATCGGCCGCCGACATAATATCGGCCGATATGGTCAATTTTTTACACATCGGTATCGTTCCGATGTCAAAATAGGGCCGATGTGAACAGGCCGATAATCATTCCTGTGTATTTGACGTGTGTGTAGGCTTATGTGCGGGCGGGGATGTTTGTTTATGCAGGAGCACATACATTACACACATAATGTGCTAAAGCAGGTGCTGGAGGCGCAAGTTACGGCACTCTGCCTTGTTCTGACCGACCATCAAAGTATTGTCGCGCCGGAGTTACGGGGTTATGATGTAGCAATTAAATCACCTCAGACACACATGTAAGTTACATGTTTCACAGTGATTGCTTTTGTTAGATTACGGAATAATGGCATACTCTCGGGGGAAATGATGATGAAAATGATCAAGGTAAGAATGAAACACGACATCGCGGTGCATAAAAAAGATAATCTTGAAAATCCAGTAGTAGCTAGCGGTAGCCTTTAGCTAGCGATGCTACTTCACAAACTAGACACAAACACGTTTCGAGCCATAATCATTATCTAGTAACAAGCGCTGCATTAGAGCAGGCTTGTAGGATATCTTAATTCACAGCCCGTAATACAACGCTACATGTAGGCTACAACTGAAATAAAATGCTAGCTCTCGCCTGTCAATGACAGTCCACTGACTGAAAACTACGCAAATTTGTTGGTTGGAGCCGCAACGACACACCCATTATACACCAGCAGCAGGAATGTAGTAAGTTAGAGCCTACCTTTTGTTGAACCCTGGTTAAAATCCATGTCAAACAACCGACAAGAAAGCAAATCCATTACAATGCGGAACTACTAGATACAGTTCTTTAGGGACACCTAATCTGTAGCCCTGCCTTAGCTCTGAAGCTCTGTGACTTTTATGAACAGCTAGCTAGGCTGCGACGTCAAGATTGCAATGCTGGAATATGTTGTGTGTGTGTGTGTGTGTGGCGCGCGCGCGCATGTGAGAGAGAGAGAGAGAGAGAGAGAGAGAGAGAGAGAGAGAGCGGCGCGGGCGCGATCGAACAGTGGAAACATAAAAACATACTCCGTCATTTTGTTCCAGGACATTCCAACTATTCTCACTACTTCAACTTCTTGTTTATACATGTGAAGCCATTTTTATCATATTGAGTCTAATAGGGTTAATATTGCTTACATTTTAAGTGTTATCATAACATTGTGCTATAAAATAGAAGTTAAGGTATTTTGCCTTAGTAGGACAGTACTGTACTTTAAAGTTTTGAACTGTTGTACAATGTTCACAGAATACAGTGACTGTCTCAAGTGAGTTAGATGTTTATTGAGAATACTCAGGGTTGGCTTATTTATAGTGTGAATTCAGGACACACTTGTATCCTTTATAAAAATATATTTTTATATAAATGTTTATTTTTTCTTCTGAAAATGTGATGACATATTTTGCACACAGGTAAAGGTGGCCAATATCAGTCATTTCTGAAAATAAATTACAAAAGTAAAAAAAATGTGTTTTGGAAAATAGCTCTTTATTTGATTATCATAAAAATGTGTTTTCTATACAGAGATATCGACATCGGTAAATATCGGTATCGGCCATAACAGCAATATAAATATCGGTTATCGGTATCGGCCACAATTTTCACATCGGTGCATCACTACTATATCAGAAAAGGCATGCATATGGTGCTGGAAATGTAATGCTGGTTATGTTAAGTCAAAATGAATTAATTTACAATTATGTACTATGGTGAAAGTGTTTTGAGGTCATAACATAGTTTTATATAATATATAGTCTTTATTAATGAACAATCTGTCCCTGTAGTCATAATTTGTGTGTAAATGAATAGAAGATCTTGGTGTTTTACAGCCAGTTGTGGTGTTTAATAAATAGTTTTACTACTTTAATGTTTAATTTGTTAATTTTTAAGTTCTTAATTCACGGAAATATATAGGCGGTATCATATGTACTATATACTATAAACCATTCTTTGTTGAAAATCCAGAAAACACTTATTATTATAACATCATAATAGTAAACTACAGTGCTCTACCTCACACTGCTCACATACTTTGGAACCTACACAACAAACACAAAGCAAGATGATACAGACAGTGAAATATCCCAGTGCTCTTGTACTCTATATCAGCACTCTCTGAATTGGAATTAAAGGACAGGAAATACCTATATAAAATGACCATACCGAGGTATTTCCCTTTGGCTGTATCACTCCAACTCCGAGTCATAATAGTTCCGAATATTTTGAAGAAGAGTGAGGCAGCCATCTGCTACTGTCGTCTTCACCTCAGGTGGGTTATAGAGAGGATTGTCTGGACTAATTCAGTTTGTCCCTTTGTTGTGAAGTACAGAAATGTGAAATATCCAGGTAATGGCGATATTGATCTTGCACATATGAAGGCTGCGGTATATCAAAGTATTGTGGCTTAGAAATGGGCAAAGGAATGAATTCTTGTGATCTCTCCTGTTCTCCAGCCATTCCATACTGTCTCTCTCCACTCTCCAGTACAGGCTCTTCATCAACAAGGTCAAGCATCTCTTCCTTCTGTTGCTGTTCTTCACATTCAACATCAACATCTCCCTTACTAATTGCCCTCAAAACCCTTACCAAGAATGTTAATTAAGCAAATTTTTTAGTTGAATCATTCACTTTTTAAGGAACAGGTCAAACAAATATGACATAATTTATTCACCCTCATATCGATCCAGACCAGCACAACAGTCTAAGAGACTGCCCAAACTGTTCATTTTAGGACTGGGCTTTCGAGCTGCAGAAACCCCCCCCACAAAAATATAGTGCCAAATTATCATAAAAAGGTTCCATATGGCTCATTTGAATCTATCTATCTATCTATCTATCTATCTATCTATCTATCTATCTATCTATCTATCTATCTATCTATCTATCTATCTATCTATCTATCTATCTATCTATCTATCTATCTATCTATCTATCTATCTATCATTCTATTGTTCTATCTATCTATTCTGCCCTACAAAGGCAAAAGACCTTAACTCGCTAGAGTGTGGAACTGAGAAAAATGACTTTAAAGATTTTTAGTTGTCCCGCCAAATTAATTATAGGTAGAACACTGAAAATCGGGCAATTAGATGTTTAAGTAATGAAATTTATCTACATAAAAAAATCTTGAGCTCAAACTTGACTTTTGACCACTATTTTAAAGTTACTGTACTCTGCCTTTGTATTGTCAGCAAAAAGTGAGAAGTCATGCCAAGGCAAAAGGCAGTAACTTCCACATTATCAATATTTGGTTGCTGATCACCATTAACAAAATCATCATAGCAACACCTGTATAAAATCTAGTGATCATGGCATTTATTTTGTATGATTTACAATTATAGCCATCTACTTATTGCTATCCTGTGCTTTGGTTGCATTCTGGTGGCCCTAATTAATACATTTACATTTATTCATTTAGCTGACGCTTTTATCCAAAGCGACTTACAATTGCTATATATGTCAGAGGTCGCACACCTCTGGAGCAACTAGGGGTTAAGTGTCTTGCTCAGGGACACATTGGTGTCTCACAGTGGATTCGAACACGGTCTCTCACACCAAAGGCATGTGTTTTATCTATTGCGCCATCACCACCCTAATAGCCCCTTAGACATGACAAAATACCTCCATAGGGGTAATGAGTATTTTCAAGTGGTACCGAGTGGCATAAGACTTGCTAAACATGCGCTCAAAAAGATCACGATAAAACAGATCCTCGCGCACATTCGACCTGGAGACTGGTTTATAGCGGTGGATCTGAAAGACGTATATACTTTCACAGGCGCTTACCGAGATTCGTGTTCGAAGGTGTCACGCTCCTCGTCTGTTCACGAAAAGTAGCCTACGCAGTGCTTTCCTCCTTGAGACTCAGTAGGGAGCGCGTTCTGGACTACCTAGACGACTAATGCATTTATAGCACAACCTTCTGTGTTCCGCTTCTTTTCAGTATGCGGTGGTTTCAGCTGTCTGGCATATTATTGTGCTTGTGCACTTCGCTCGTCCCGCGGATTTATTCCGGACGCTGTGATTGTATGTATAACCTGCTTGTAAAAGCTAGTCTGATGTTGTATGCACCAACACTTCTTGCTTCCTTATGTTGTATGCACCAACATACCCTTGTTGCTTAATTATTATCACTCCCTGTGATATATTAGTCCCGCGTCGGCTCGACCGTGTTAAAGGCGGTGCTGAAGGCGCCTGCGAAGTTTTGGCACTCTGCCAGCTAGATGCATGATTGTTTCAACCAGGTCCGGTATCCGAACTGGGTGAGGCGGGGCTTTAGTTCTTTGTTGTATTCACCTGCTATGACATGTGTAACATTTTTCTGTCATCTCTGCATATATCCTTTGCGATCGTTATCGCACGTTTGTCGATGCGGGTTCATACTAAATGTTCTGACCGCATTAGTGCAGGACAAAGCTCTGAGGACATCAGAAGACAAGGACTGATGGCAGCTGTACAAGTTGCTACACAGGCTACATCATAATGTAAATTTTAATGGAGAGTAAAACAAAGGCAGACCACCGTATAATCTGGTAGGTAGCATTATTTAATAGAACGCCGGCACCGTAACTTCATATTGACGCGCTGCTAAACAAAGGCAGAGTACCGTAACTCAAGCGTGAGCGTTCCAAAACAAAGCCAAAGAGCCGTAACTGGTGTTACGGTGTTCTGCCTTGGTTTCTCATGGGCTTTTGGAAGTTACGGTTAAGACAACCCATTATTTTCTCGAAAAAACAACGGATTTGACTCAAGATACTTATCCACATGATAAAGGAGGTCTTGAATGTGCCAAAAATATAAATAACTCATTTTCGACCAAAAACGAAGTTACGGTCTTTTGCCTTTGCACGGCAGTATTGTTCTATCTATCGTCTCTGAATATAGTCCAGAAAAAGTGTTTGGTGTATGGTACTCACCGCCAGAGAGCATCCGTCATCTTAGGAGGGCAACTTTAATGCCTATTACGCTGGAGAGAACTGTCTGATATGGATGATGAATCCAACAAGAACGGGCAGATCAAGCCGGGTGGTGAGATGAAGATGATTGGCCCTCGAAACAAGGAGTAAAACAGCCACTGACTATCTTGTTTTCCTCAACCACCTCATTTATAAAGCTTAGGCACAGACTTTTGGAGGCAGTTAAAGGAAAGTGGCATTAGAGGATTGTAAGGATATAAAGTTTGCTGGCAAATTAAGGGCAAATTATATATCCACTAGATGACAGTGTTGATTCATTTTTTTTTTCAAGTTTTAAAAGTATAGTTGGTGTAATTGATATACAGTGCTCTCACAAAGCATTTGGATGCTTAAAAACGCCTGTATTTCATTGCATTAGATATCCAAGTATTAAATCAATTAGCATCTGCCCTCTAATGCTGCTAAATTCTCTTTCTGAGGCCTTTTGAACAATGACTTATAAATGAGTAAATGATGATAGAATTACCATTTTTGGGTGAACTATCCCTTTAACTGTCAATATGATCCACTCAAGGAGGTCTAATATCTGGAAAAGCCCTCTGACTCAGGTTACGTTTACACAACAAAGATGTACTAATAACGGAAAAGTTTTTCCTTTGAGTTTTTCACGTACAGGCAACGTTGCTAAAACAATCTCCGGATCTGTGAAGTTGACGTCAAACAGACAGAAAACAGGAATAGTCAATTTCACTCTTTACAAACCCCTGCAAATTAAACCGTCACAGGTAAACATAACGTATGGGCTATCCTACACGTCAATGTTTTTTTTGGATGAAAATAAATTGGTTGTTTGTGTCTTATTGTTTCTGTGTTTCTTGTAGAAAGTCAGCCTGGCACACCGCTGTTCCTTTTATAACCTGCTTCAATTTTGGGCCGGTTCAATGTTTTTAACACGTTTACAAATGCATACTTCGTCCCTGCATGATGCATCATTTAAGGAGCTCTTGCATATGCAAATCTCTCAGAGACTGATTATGTTTGATGGAGCAGATGTCCTTACTCCTCTTACAGACCGCCTGAGGTCGTGTGTGTATGTGTGTGTACACGCAACTGTGATTCATTTTAAACATTTCGCATTATTGCAAATTACTGTAAAAAAAAAAATCATTCAAACATTACCATGTTTTTTTGGACATAGTACCATACTAATACCATATTTTCTGGCCATATATAATGATAATACTATGTTGTTAAACAAAATAAGTCTTTTCTCCCCTATTGTGACACATATTCGAGTGAAACTGCTTCTCAAACATGTAGGGCGGAACTTGATTTTCTCCATCGGGAATTGATTGGATGGTTGCGGTTTGCTATTCCTTTGATCTCTCATGTGAGTGATAGAAAAACGCTCAGAAAAATACATCATCAGAATTATAACTGTGCCATGGTACACTTTGTAAAAGTAGCTAATCTGATTATTGCAGAAAAATATTTTATTAATTTTAATATCAGATGTTTTTAATGCCTAACTTCCCTTTATGTGCTTGTGAGAAATTTTCATTCTTTCTGCTGTCAGGCGTTTGTTTTAACCTAATGAAACCCTCAGGGCGGATAATACAGTATAGATAACGATTTGGACACACTTCTAATTCTGAATAATTAAGTCATCTTTTTAAAAAAGTATTAATAATAAAATACGAAAAAAAAAGTTTGTTTAATGAAGTTCATGTAATAGTCACAATTTATATTTGTCTGATAAAAAATAATTTAAAAATAAAGTAGCACTTTACAATAAGGTTTCATTTTCTTAACTACATTACTTAACACAAACTAAAAATGAACAGCACTTCTACAGCATTTGTTATTAATCATATTAATTATATCAACATTTACTAAACATTAATGCACTGTGACTTTAACAAAGATTAATAAATGCTGTAAAAATGTATTGCTTGTTGTTAGTTTATGTTTGTTAATGCATTTAATAAATAAAAACGTCCAACCTGATTGTAAAGTGTTACCAATGTTTATAGGTGGTCATTTCAAAGTCTTTTTAATTGGTCAAATATATATTAAACATGACACTTTTTTCTTTTCCTATTTAATTATTTTTAACTGATTATAGACAGGAAGAAAAAAAAAATACAAAATAAATTACTGTTTGTTTGGGATCTCGGAGACCCCAGATATTAAAACATGAATATATCAATAAGAATTGACATTAATCAATATCATGCTTATATATGATTATGTATATCTAGTTTGTGATTCAACAGAGGGTTAAAGCGTGAACAAAAGCTGCCTTCTGGGTTTTGATTTGAACAGTGGAGCAGATTAAAACAGCTGGAAGGAAAATATGAGGTTCATTTTTAAATTACTATTATTACTTTACACAGACATCTTTGCGACCTCAGTAAAGTCAGTCTCAATGGAATATGAGGGTTAAGTCTTTATATCAAAAGTTTTAAAGATCACAAGCAACATACATTAAAGTTTGACTGGTACTGTTGGTGTCTAGTGTAAGTGATTCTGCTGAGGTTTATCTGGCCACTTGGTGGCGCTCTAGTATTTCCTGTGATCTGTGTAAAAGGATGGAAATAAACAGTTAAGATGGATGCACAATTGCAGAAAGTCACTCTTTAGTAGTATGACGGCATTGATTCTGACTCATTCATAATAGTCTCTATCAGCACTATTCACATATGAGAAATCATGTTGAATAAGGTCATTGGCTCTAACCGCTCAGTCCTTGTTTTTGGCTTAGAGACATTCGTCCCCATCGTCTGTAGTTTTTGAGGTTGAATAAACTCAGTGGATGAACGTGAACAAAGTGAATGGACATGTAAGATTCTCACTCAAGTCTTCTTGTGAAATGTTTGTCCCATCACCTCGGATCTTACTCTCTGAATTTAAATCTCATCGATCTGCTTGTTTGACTTTTTTCCCCTTGGATCTTCATCGGCTCTTTCTGTGTGTGGAGTGTGAGGGCTTGAAGATCATTTTGTCAACATCAGCGTTCCTATAGCACACAGTGCAAAATTGATAAGAGTATATCTTGTGATATTTCCTAATGGCTTTGCTGTACAAACGATTTTCTAGGAAGATAAGCGCCGCTGGTCAGGCAGAAGCGGGGAAGACTCACATTAGGGACAGATTTACTTAACAGGGCAAATTAGCATGAGAGCGCAATTCCAAAAAAACGCAGGTGGAAGTGGAAAGTTCTGCGTGTGATCTACTGACAACATGTAAATTAGCAATTTTAAACAAACAAACCTTAGTAAATCACCTTGCATGATTCATTTAAATACTCTTTTCCCATACATTTTGTGTCTGAAAGGGAAACTCCTACAAATGCATATGCAATAGGGTCAGCTGCAAAAATAACCGTGTCCACGCCTTTTCAGCACTCAGTTTTCAAAGCGTGTCTTTAGTAAATGCTGATAGTTGTAAAAGAGGGTTTGCACTGGCACAAGCTGTTAGTAAATCTGGCCCTTGGTCTAACAATTTCCAGGTGGCAAATGAGTTAAATAATTTGATACAACTGTTACTCACAAGCGGTAACTTTATTAGGAACTGCATTGTTATTAATAATTTGAAACAAATTGCAAGAATGATAGTCTGATCATCACTGATGTAAGTGACACCAAACTGTCACAACTCGCACATCTCTTAACAAATTTACACTCTTAAACTCTTGACAACTTTTTTTATATATATACAGAACTCCATGGGGCGACAAATATATCAATGTCAGAAACAGAGAAAAAGAAACATAATATTAGGAAGAAAAATTACAATGTGTCTTGATGTTTTGTGACAGGTGCAATTATCCATCCATCCATCATCCATCCATCCATCCATCCATCCATCCATCCATCCATCCATCCATCCATCCATCCATCCATCCATCTGAGCCTTTGATAATGCTCTCATTATTACGTCAATAATAAATAAGTACATCAAATCCAACTAAAATATATTAGTCAGAACATTTTTGACTACATTTTTACTTGTGCTGAAGAAAATATTTACTACCTTTCAAAATAGATAAAGAAATCTGTACCCGCTGCTATTATGTCCTTGTCTCTAAATATAAATATATATACATATACAGACACAGACACACACACACACACACACACACATGTATATATATATACATTTATTTCAAGTTATAAAGTGTTAAGCTAATGTTACATTTTCTGTGTCCTGTTGCAGTCTGAATGTTCAATTTCAACATAATTTGCCAACTTTAGAAAACTCAATGACGTTAAATTATCGTAACTTAGCAGGAAGGCTATGCCCTCTTGGCTTTTAATGACAGCCTCTTTTATAGTCTGTTAAAAGTTTTAATGCATTTTGTGATGTGTTTGGCTTTAAGCCATTGACCATGATTGCAGTCCAACTTGAGAAACAGTCAGTGTCACCAGCAGTTGCCATCCAATCATTTCTATTCATTAGTGAGGAGTGCAGTGAAATGCAGAAGCTACTGTAATTAATAACGCTTGATTTCACAGTTTTGTGTATCTCTTTACATGCTCCAGCTGGCATCCTAAATAGTCTATACAAGTTTGTGTGTCCTATAACAATGTGTCGCAACCAGGACTACATAAAATCTTGTCGCTATTATTAGAAGACAGTTTCCTGTGGGGTTGTTTTCAAGAGTACAATTCTCTTCTAAAAATAGCCAAAAGTGCAACATATATGATGTCCCTCGGAACTTCAGTTTCACAGTTGAGACCTTTTGTTGTCCCAGATCTTTCTCACATATTTATGTCTGAAAATCCTTGCTGAAAAATGCTGCTGGGTTTCTGGTTTCCACTGGTCAGGCAGATCAGGGAACATTTCCCATACGACGTAACTCACTTACTAGCTAGTCACGACTTTGTCCTGGAAACATCCGTCGTTCAAACCACGTTGGTTCAATAATATACACAACCAGTCAAAATTTTGGATCGGTAAGATTTTTTCTTTTAAATAAGCCTCTTCTGCTCACCAAGGCTATATTTATTTGATTAAAAATAATTATTAAAGTTAATTTAAAATTCAAAATTCAAAATTTTCTATTTTAAAATGTAATTTATTCCTGTGATCAAAGCTGAATTGTCAGCATCATTACTACTTCAGTGTCACATGATCCTTCAGAAATCATTCAAATATGTGGATTTGATGCTCAAAAAACATTCATTATTATTATCAATGTTGAAAACAGTTGTGTACAATTTTATTTCAGGATTATTTGATGAATAGAAAGTTCAAAAGAAAGTTAAATCTTTTGTAACATTATAAATGTCTTTACTGTTACTTTTGATCAGTTTAATTCATCCTTGATGAATAAAAGTATTGATTTATTTTATTTAAAATAAAATAAAATAAAAATTATAAAACGGATAGTTCCGGTCCTTGATTCTGATTGGTTTAGCCGCGTTCGAAGCTGTTGTAAATTACGCAACAAACATACACCTGTGACCGCATCACATTAGTATTACAGTGCAACTGTCGTTTGTGATTCTTTGTTGCTACATGTGTTGCTTGGCAACCTCTTTGGAACTACATCAAAGAGTATAGAAGTAACAAGAGGCGAAACTCAATAGAACGTTCCATTGCAACAAACACGTCCGTGCGCAGAGCTGTAGCTCCGCCACCTTGGACTGAACGCAACACAGCTGTCATAGAATTGAACGATACCGGTTCCAATTCAAAAGCGGTTAAGGGAACTAAATAGTAGTTTCTAGTTTTTAATATCTCTATAGTCTAAACTAAAATGGCGTGTTGAATAATGTACAACAAAATAATGCTTATGGGTCGGTTTATTAAATAATTTCGTCATAGAGCATAAAGCTGTCAAATATGCTATTTATTTACCCCAATAACTTTTAGGGATAACTCCCGTTTTCATACAGCACAATTTTACAACACCAGTAACAACAGCCCATGTTCCTCATGAAATGATTAACAAATTCATTGAAAAAGCCAAAACACAATGAACAGTGAGTAGGTGAAATGGACAACACATTAGTCAAGAGAGAATATTTAATAGTAATAGAAGATCATCACAAAATGAACAGTAATAAAATTGGTGATGGTAAGTAGATCACATCATTTCTGGCTGCATTACACACAACAAATCAAACATTGTGCAAGTAAAGTGCACACATTTACTACAAATAGAATGGCAATGGTAAGTATATTAGCTGTTCTATATGTTTTAGTCTTTAGTTTTATTATAATTTAATTCATCTTGACTGATAAAAACTTCGTACAACACATGTTACATTTGATACAGAAAGAGAGAGTTTATGTACAGATTTACAGATGACTTAGCTTTAAAAAAAAAATTCTGTTGTGCTTCTGTTTTGGGCTGTGAGAGTTGTCGATTTTGGGTCCATAATATATGATGGATTCTGACTCTATTGAATAGTTTCACCATGTATACGAGTGTTTTTGCACTTTTCCTTGTCACACACAACTTCCCTGCACTCACTGTTGTACACCTCCATGCCTCTATTTACGTATGGAGACGTACGTACGCTGCTCACTTTAACGTTAATAAAAACCTTTTCTACTTTACCTCTCTGGATCTTTGGGGAATCTATGAAATGCTAGTTGATTGGTTGTACACTGCTAGTTGTTGCAGTTGATGGCAGAACACTGTTTTCTTTGTTTCCAATTATTTCCAGACATTATGCTGTACAGTTGTGCTAACGGTAAAACCGTTGGTTCAGTCCAAAATGGCGTCAGCGCGACAGCAGCGCCATCTACCGATTGTTACCAAAACTGCAACGGAGTTTCGCCTCTTGTTACTTCTATACTCTTTGACTACATTGCTTGGCGGAGGAATAAATGTGTTTTAACATTACATTTTTTGTTGCTGGTGTTTATTTTATGAATAAAATAAATATTAAAATGAATATTTTTATGGAGTAACCGTTTTATAAAAACGGTTCTAAATTAATTTTAAATTACGGCTTCAAGGGGGTTATTGCTTTATTCTTACTGACCCCAAACTTTGGAACGGTAGTGTTTTATGTTAAAAGCTTTCTATTTCAGATTAAATGCTGTTCTTTTGAACTTTCTGTTTATCAAAGAATCCTGAAAATAAAAATGTAAATACTGTAACTGTTTTCAACATTGATAATAATGAGAAATGTTTCTTGAGCATCAATCATCCTATTACAATGATTTGCGATCGACTGCTTTTGTCAGCCTCGTTGCCTGCTGTGAGTTTGTTTGTTTTCCCGTCTATCGTGCGTCTACATTACACCCATACCACTAAAAAGACGTTTTTTACCATAGACTTGAGTCATAAATTAGTATAAATATTAATAGCATCCCTGGTTGCATCATTGCTAACTTACTGTCCATCTGTTAAAATGGCGAATATATCAGGTGTATGTTATCTACCTTTTGGTGCAGATGAGAACAAATCTGAATTGCTCGCTGTGCAGTCTGAATTAGAAGCTGTAGAAAAGCAGATCCGTGACCTTCTAGAGAGACAAGCTGCGTTTAGCTCTTGAAACATCACGCGCTGATGCACACGGATCAGTGATTAACGTTAGTAACCCGCTGACGCTGACCTCGTCTACTCCGTGCGTTTCTCAGCATTGGTCCCGAGCGTCCAGGTCACGATCAGCCATGATTTCATTCACTCCGGCTCCAACACACCACCACGAAGCCTGGGTGGTTACGCGGAAGCCGCGAGCCAGGACAAGAATCTTTTCGCCCCGCCCGGTTTTCGAGATCTCCACTCAGAACGGCTTCTACCCTCTTCGAGAAAACGGAACGCGATGCTGTGATCATCGGCGATTCCACCGTCCGACACGTCCACGCTACGTTAGGTAAAAGTAAGGTGCACAGTCACTGCTTTCCTGGTGCTCGTGTTCTCGATATCACTTCGCGAGTAACTGAGATCTTGAACGGTGACGAGCGCGTCGGAGCTGTTGTGCTGCACTCGGGAGCTAACGACATTAGGCTGCGACAGACGGAGGTTCTGAAGAAAGACTTCAGGAGCCTTATTGAGACGGTACGCAGCACATCGCCTGAAACATCGATTATTGTGTCTGGACCGCTTCCTACGTACCGACGAGGGCTTGAAAAGTTCAGTAGATTATTCGCGCTAAATGAATGGTTATTGTCATGGTGCAATGAGCAGAAACTGATTTTTGTAAATAATTGGAATCTGTTTTGGGAGCGAACAAGGCTCTTCCGCGCTGATGGCTTACACCCAAGTAGAATCGGGGCAGATCTTCTGTCGGATAACATCTCCAAGATGTTAAATACCATTTGACTAGTAACCAAAAATCCAAATCACAGTCTCTACTGCACCAATTTAATTGATATTAATACTAGTGTAGAACATTGCATAGAAACTGTGTCTATTCCTCGTTTACTAAGATCAAATAATAAATCTACTGCGGGATCTAGAAAAAATCTAATTGTTATTAAAACAAAAAATCTCGCTATTAGTGAACAAAAACAATTTCTAAAGCTAGGTCTTCTAAACATTAGATCGCTCACACCTAAGGCGGTTATTGTAAATGAAATGGTCACAGATAATAATTTCGATGTTCTGTGCCTTACTAAAAACCTGGCTTAAAACAAATGATTATTTCGGTCTAAATGAGTCTACTCCGCCAGGATACTGTTATAAGCATGAGCCCCGTCTGATCGGTCGTGGCGGCGGTGTTGCAACAATCTACAGAGATATCCTTAATGTTACTCAGAAAACTCGTCATAGGTTTAATTCGTTTGAAGTGCTTGTGCTAAATGTTACGCTCTTAGATGTAAGAAAAAAATCCCTATTATCTCTAGCATTGGCTACCGTATATAGACCTCCAGGGCCTTACGCCAATTTGCTAAAAGAGTTTGCTGACTTTCTATCAGATCTTTTGGTCAACGTCGATAAAGCATTAATTGTTGGAGATTTTAACATACACGTAGATAATTTAAATGATGCGTAAATGGAAAAAAACTAATTTAGAGATCTTTAGAATCGAGTGGAAAGACAGTATGTCACTTTATAAAAAGGCACTTAAAACGGCCAGGGCTGAGCACCTCAGCAAATTAATAGAAAACAAACGAAATAATCCAAGGTTTTTATTTAATACCGTGGCTAGACTAACAAATAAACAGACGTCGTCTGAACAAAATACCTCGTTACAGTTTAGTAGTAATGATTTCATGAACTTCTTCACCGAGAAAATTGAAAGCATCAGAATCAAAATCGTAAACATTCGATCTTTGCTCGCGCCTTATAATTCGGCCGCAATTAACACCCCGCAAGAACAATTACAATGCTTTACAACCATAGAACAAAAAGAGTTAAATAAACTTATCACTTCATCTAAAACAACAACATGTTTATTAGATCCTATACCAACTGAACTACTGAAAGAAGTGTTACCTATAGTGGAAGAGCCTCTTCTCAATATTATTAACTCATCTTTATCTTTAGGTCATGTTCCAAGAATGTTCAAGCTGGCAGTTATAAAACCTCTTATTAAGAAACCAAAATTAGATCCAAATAACCTAGCAAATTACAGACCCATTTCGAATCTTCCATTTATGTCAAAAATATTAGAAAAAGTTGTGTCCGCTCAACTCAGCTCTTTCTTGCAAGAAAACGACATCTATGAAAAGTTTTCAGTCTGGATTCAGGCCACATCATAGCACTGAAACTGCGCTTGTTAGAATCACAAATGATTTACTTTTAGCTTCGGACCAAGGCTGTATCTCAGTACTAGTTTTACTTGATCTTAGTGCTGCGTTCGATACTATAGATCACACAATACTCTTAGATCGACTACAAAATTACACTGGTGTTCAAGGACAAGCATTAAGCTGGTTCAGGTCATACTTATCTGACCGCTACCATTTCGTCTACTTAAATGGAGAAAAATCGATTATATCTTCGGCAAACTATGGAGTGCCGCAGGGATCTGTGTTAGGCCCTTTATTATTCTCAATATATATACTGCCACTTGGTAATATTCTAAGGAAACATGGAATTAGTTTTCATTGTTATGCTGATGACACTCAAATATATATTTCATCACGGCCAGATGAATACGCTAAATTATCCAAATTGAAAGATTGTGTTAAAGATATAAAAGATTGGATGACGCGTAATTTTCTTTTATTAAATCCAGACAAGACAGAGGTAATACTTATCGGTTCTAAAAACCGTCCACAAAACCTTTCACAGCACGACTTTAACATAGTAGGATGCCCTGTTAATTTATCCGCTACAGTAAAAGACCTGGGTGTTACATTAGACTGCAACCTGTCTTTTGAAAAGCATATTTCATATGTTACAAAAACTGCCTTTTTCCACCTTAGAAACATTGCTAAGCTACATAATATGCTATCAGTCTCTGATGCAGAAAAGTTAGTTCATGCATTCATGACCTCGAGACTAGATTACTGTAATGCTTTATTAGCTGGTTGTCCTGCATCTTCAATAAACAAGCTACAGTTAGTCCAAAATGCAGCCGCTAGAGTTCTTACTAGATCAAGAAAATATGATCATATAACACCGATTTTATCATCACTTCATTGGTTACCTATAAAGTTCCGTATTAAATACAAGGTATTGCTTTTGACTCATAAAGCTCTAAATGGTTTAGCTCCAGTCTATTTAACGGCTCTTCTATCGCCTTACAATCCATCGCGCTCTTTAAAATCACTAAAGTCATTCCTAGGATATCCAGATCCACCAAAGGAGGCAGAGCATTTTCACATTTAGCTCCGAAGCTCTGGAATAGCCTTCCTGATATTGTTCGTAGCTCAGACTCGCTCTCCCAGTTTAAAACTAGACTGAAGACGCATCTATTTAGCCAGGCATTCATATAAATTTTTTATCTTACAGTTACTGTAAATTCGGCCTCTAGTTCATAAACGCCAGAGGAGAACTGGCCCCCGACTGAACCTGGGTTCTCCCAAGGTTTTTTTTCTCCATTGGGTCATCTGATGGGGTGTTAGGACACCATTAGGTCACTGGATGGAGTTTTTCGGTTCCTTGCCACTGTTGCCTTTGGCTTACTCAGTTGGGGATATTCAAATTAATTAACCAATCATACCATTGATCAGCTCTACCAAACTTGGATGTCTTTTTTTCCAGTAATAAACAAACATTGTTAAGTTGTTTTGATTGATACTGTGAAGCAGCTTTGATACAATCTGTATTGTGAAAAGCGCTATATAAATATATTTGACTTGACTTGACTTGACACTGAAGACTGGAGTAATGATGCTGAATCTTTGATCAGAAGATTAAATTACACTTTACTATATTCACATAGAAAACAGCTGTTTTAAATTGTAATAATATTTCACAATATTATTGTTTTGTTATTGTTTTTTTATCAAATAAAAGCAGCCTTGGTGAGCAGAAGAGACTTCTTTTAAAAACGTTAAAAATATTACTGATCCAAAACTTTTGACTGGTAGTGTAGTTAATCATCACACAGGTGGTGGAGTAATAACGTCTAATTAATCAGTTCTGGATCTAATTTATGTCAGATTATTGCTTTAAATAAGAAACATGGCAACTGAAGATTACTTCGCTATTTTTGTTCTCCATTGTTTTGCTTTATTTCCAAATGTTTCATTGCATTCAATTGTAAGTATTGTAAGCAGGTATGCAGGTATGTGCCCTCTTCAAAAACAATGCTTTAATTTTCTTGACACACTAAAAGTCATAGAATGGAATTTGTATATATTTGGAATGAAGGAAAGATATAGAACATGTTCCTTGCTTATTTTGATCAAGAGCATAATATATGTAAGTGTCATATTAACACGAAACACATGTCGTTCTAACAAGAAACTATGCCACGTGTCGAGAGCCATTGTTTGCTGTTTGCAAATGTTCGTTAGAGCTATGGTTTCGGGAAACACAGAATCGTTGAACTATGCTGATATTGATGAATTTTGCGATCATAGTTGGCTAACAAAGCTTTTTGGAAATGCACCACTGGTTTGGTGGCTGAACACTGGCTTGCCTATGCTGTGAGATCCAACTGTGTGCAATGCTGTGCACAAACCAACTAAAACCAGAGCAAACGTCAAATTGAACAGTATTCATATTTTACTGTGTAGTTATCATAACAGCGAGTGCTGCTTTCACTTGTCAAGCAATCGTCCTGTCCTAGTTGGCATATTATACAATCATAATTAATGTGGTGTGTCACGACATGCTTTTAAGAGGTCTGTGTTTTTTGAGGCGCTGTCCACGGTGCTGAATCACATCGCCTATTCTGTGATCCGGAGCTGTCCATGGTGCTGCAGCTGCTCTGATTTTAATGGGGCATTTTAGAAATATTTGAGTGCAACATTAATTCGCAAAATTCTCTCAAAAGATTTCACAATTTGGAGACGTGGGAGTTAATTGTTCGTGGTGTTGGTTTGGATTTGACTTTAAATTAACCTGTCTAAATAATGTAAAATAATTTTTTTCTTCTTTTGCAATTAGCAATTATGTTTCTTGCTTTATTTTGTGTGGATGCTCCCTTGCCAGAAAAGCTGCTACACTAATTACTATATCTTATTAATTATTTATTTTAAAAAGATTGCAATAGGCTAGACATGGAAATTACATTATCCCATCTATTACATTTATAGTCTATTGTAATTGTGGAAAAGTTGTTAGCACACATACTCATTATCAACATGCTGTAGTACTCAGGTTCGAGTCCGGCCTGCAACATCATTTAGTTCTACTACTAACAACCCCAAATAAACTAACAAACTAATAAATAAAACTTGTTTGTAGTTGAGTATGTCTGTCTCTCAGTAGGACAGATTGCATAATATTTGATTGCAGTAGACTTTCTGTTGTATGAGGGATTCTAAGTGCGTTTCTCAATGCCATGCCTATAATTGAATAAACTGACCTTAATTACTCATTCTAACCCTACTGCCTTAGAAAGCTGGCATTTAAACAAAGCACATTTGTGAAAATTACTCGGAAACCTTTTAAATCTCTCTGTATTGAGCAGAACACCTTTAAAAAATTTTTTTTACCTGCTTTCTGTTTGCGTCCCCTCACCTTTCATTGGCCTTATCAAGGACAGGGACACCATCCTCTAAACTAAAGCACGGCCTTTCATAACGTCAACGCTCCTTTAATACGTGGCTGAAAATGTCCAGCTGAGGCTAATGGAAGTCTATTGATTTAGGCTATTGGCCGCGAGTGGCTTACGAGGTGGAATTAGCGTGGATGTAAAAAAAAAAATATGCTATGCATTTAAAACGATTAATTATGTCCTTATGCGACTTGAGCTGCAGCTTTTGTTGTGCAAAAATCCCATTTTGTCAATACACCATGCAATGGCTTTGGCGCCTTAATCTCAAACGCTAAGTCTCTGCATGAAGAGATTTTTGATTAAAATCTCATCAAACTTTCCTCTGTGAGAAATCTTTCTCGCTGCGTACACAGTTAAACACACACACCTCAGGTTCTGAATGCAGATGAGCTGTGTTTGGATGTGTTTGTGTGCCGCTGTCATCTTCACGTCTTTATTCTCCTGTCCCATGTGGTTACGGCTGCAGATATACAACATGTCATATACATTTGGTGCCGCTGTCACTTTAACCTTATTCTGTTGATGAAGATTCTTTTTAGTTTAGGATCTCTAGAAAGTAGGACTGCACCATTCTATTTTCCTGCTAAACTCCATTGGGACTTAATTTCCAAGCAAGGCAATTAAAGCAGCAGAATTATAACAAAGGATGAGGATACAAGCAGAATGCAGCAAGTTTTGAACCTGTTAAGGGTGTTTGCAAGCGTCACAAATACTATTTGAACTAACTGTTATCCCAAGTCAGTGCATAACTCATTTGAGCTACCGACATGAAAGATTTGCTCAAACTGTATATGTTTTTAAAAATTTCACCTGATGGATGTTAAAACAGGCACAGAATCCAACATTGGAAAAAAGTACCGCTACCTACATTTTTGCAAATCTCCAAAAACACACTACCAGTCAAAAGTTTTGGAATTAAATTAAGTCTCTTCTGCTCACCAAGGCTGCATTTATTTGATAAAAAAAAAAAAAAAAAAAAAAAAAAAGATTGATTTCTGAAGGATCATGTGACAGTGCAGACTGGAGTAATGATGCTGAAAATTCAGATTTGATCACAGGAATAAATTACAATTTAAAATGTATTAAAAAACAGTTAGTTTTAAATTGTCGAAATATTTAACAATATTACTGGATAGTCTTTTGTGTTTTTTTTTTTTTTTATCAAATAAATGCAGCCTTAGTGAGCAGAAGAGACTTATTTTAAAAACATTTAAAAATCTTACCGATCCAAAACTTTTGACTGGTAGTTTCCATCACTTTCATCACTTTCACATTCTATGTGATACTTTATTTTCAAATGTGATAGAGCATTAACCTTTTAGTGCCACTCATCGGACATTTCATTTCCAAACTGTTGGGATACGTACAATAACCAGCTAAATAAAACATTGCCAAATTCATGTTCATCTATTGCGGTCTTGCGGAAAAAACTGAACACACTTTTATAGCCACTCACTGGACATTTCACTTTAAAAGTGTTGCAAAACTTGCAAGAGGCAATGTAATGTCATGTTACAGAAGTACCGCCACGGGCATGTTTTTCCAATGAGTGTGGTTTGGAAAAAGCCCATAGACTCGCATTAAAGGAAGTACTTCTGAATGAAAGCACTGAATGCAGTTCTTTTAATGTTTATATTCAAATGAATGAAAATGCAAAGCAGCAATAAAAATGCTAAATAGTCAATGAGTCCGATTTTATGAATGTTTATGTTGATGTTTTTAGGGTTCAGACACTTGAATGTTGGATGAGAGGGGTTATTCTTCCGTCAGGTTATGTAAAGCCTCATGAGCGGCACGCAGCGCAGGTCACAGCAGTGAAGGCAGCTGTCCTCACAGATTGTATCACTCAGAGGGTCTTTTTTCTTCCTTTAGGCTTGATATCTGAACATCAGATTTCATCAGTCAGCTTAATGTTTTTACACATTGTATTTTTTCTATTATCATCATTGTGAAGTGGAATTGTGAGAAAGATTTTACTGTACATCACAACTGAACTTTAAGTGTTCAGATGTTCCCAAAAAAGGTGTAATTGATTATTTAAAAATGAAAATGTAAGTTAAAAAATACTTAGTATGGCATGGAAATTAAATGTATTTTGTTTTACACAGCTCTACATTCTGCCCACCCCTCTTACTGAAATAGATTTTTGACCTGCAGTTAACATTTACTTAGCTTTCCGTTATCTGATTTTGCCAGGAGCTCGTACAAGCCAGAATATGGCGTGCTCAAATGACACCGGTCAGGTCTTGAGTCAAACATGCCCAAAACATCCATAAAGCTGTCAACCCAACATTACGAAGGCCACTTCTAAAAAAAGCTGAAATGAATGGGAAATTCATGGGAAGTGAGAGTTGTGTGTTTTCACACCCTGATGAAGGCTTATTAGCCACAACACGTTGGTGTGCGGTTATATGTGAATGTTTTTAAAATGTTGTAGCCATAAATAAATAAAGACTTTTTATATATATATATATATATATATATTTTTTACATTCTTGAGTGCACTTGGCCTCATATGTTTTTTGCAAGTTGAACTATCCCATGTCCAAATAGCAAAGAGATATGAACTTTATACCCCAGTGGCACTATTTGCATCTTGTTTTCTATATGGGCAAGTCGCATTTTTTTCGGTAACTTTAGATCACGGAAAATGAGAAAAATACAGTACTTCATTACAAGTACCGATATTAAAACCAATTAATGTAATTTAGAATAATACTTTTACACTATATAAATATTTATGATATATATATATATATCAAACACACTGGGCATTTCACTTCGAAGGTGTTGTGAAACATGCAATAAGCATCAAAATATAATAATATACATTTTAGAAAGGAGCTCCGTCACAAGAAGACCATCATATTTGGGAGTCTGTGGCAAAAAATTTGAAAACTCATGCTGAGCAAATAAAGCCGCTGTCAGAATTGCATAATTCAGTCTTCCCTGAGGCTAATTTGACATTACATTAAGCTCTGGGTTAAACACTGACCCTAGTTTGCAGTATTTCACCCAGAAATAAGGTTTATGTCCTCATTAGGGAAACAAATGTGGCTGAATGTGAGCTGCTGGTATATTAACACTACAAACTATGCTCCTTTAACACATGTAGATTGAAGATTAGATTGGTGTCAAAAACACCAATGTCACATGACCAGCTACCTCATACTGAATGACAGAGGAAAGTTAATTTACAACCTAATTACAAAATAAAGAAAATAAGGTAACACTTTGTAATATGTATACAGTAATAAAGTACTTACAAATCATTTGCAAATTATTATAGTTAATTCATATTTAATATTTTGTAGTTTCTACATTGCTAATATATTAATAGGCTATATACAAATAGTGAGTTCTTCATTCACTGTCACTGTAGTCAACACTATTATTGTTTAATTAGCTCAAATGTAGAGAGTTAGTTAATGTTTTTTTATGCTTTGTTAACAACTTTGTTAACAACTTTGTTAACAAATTAACTGTAAATAGTTCTTACTTTATATTAGGTGATGGAAAATTGGAGAATTGTATTAATCAACTGGTTTAAACCAACCTTTATTAGACATTAATTGCATAAGTATAAAGTGTATATATATATATATATATATATATATATATATATATATATATATATATATATATATATATATATATATATTAGTTTTGTTGGCCAACCCGGAAATGAACATCACCCTGCTTTATGATTCTTACACGTTTGTTCATCAAAGAAATATTCACAAATGAACACAATTTTTATCAATTTTGAAGCCTAATTACAAGTAAAAATGTAAAGTTCAATGGTAATGTCACCTCTTTCAATCTTACTGTAAAATCTACAAGTTGGAAAATTTGAGTTGGGATGGTTTGCAATTATAAACAACTGACTAAAATAACTGACTGTAATAAGGCTATGAATGTGAGTTAGTAAATAGATGAGTAGACGTTTGGTGTGACGATGTTTTATGTTCCCATCAACCTGTGTAGTCCCATTTGGCCACTTGTTATCAACTGCCTTTTTAAGACAAGTAAAAGCTTGTCAAGGGTTCATTACTGATGTATTTCATATTGTAGAATAAAACATGATAATAGCTTGAGCTTGTGTTCACCACAGACCTTATTTCGGACAGACCTTATTTCAGTCATTTAACCAAAAACCCTTTTAAAAAATGAGCTAACTCATTTCCACGTTTTAGGACTCATTACTGCAGCTCAATCATTTTCTTCCCTGTCTCTCAAATTTCCAGACTCCCTATAACCCTCTTGTGGCCCCAGAGGGGTCCCCAGTTTGAAACCTCTGGCTAAAGTGAATTGCGGGTACTTAGTGAAACAGACTCACGTCTTGAATTGAACTACTGTGCACAAAGGTGCCTCAACTGTTTAAAATAATTTGAGTTCTTTCAGAGGCCCTGGCCTCTGCCTTGTCGAACCTAGGCATCGGTGAACCACAGCTTGAATGTTCCTGTAAAGATCTGAGCTGCCTTCCATCCACAACCAGGTCTGAGTTCTCACATTCATGAGGGTTGGAGAGAAATCACAGCGCTAATGTAGGAGATGAATAGAATAATAGAGACATTAGGATGCTGGCGGGGCTGGTGGAGAGAGGCAGACCCTGTGGAGCAGCTGTTGTATCGTGGGATGGGTGATTCAGAGCCAGAGTGAGATGTTGCGAATAAACGCAAATGAACGACAGCTGGCACAGCTCTGGGTTTTGTTTGCCAATAAAGACAGAATTAGACAGGAGTTGCCCAGACAATAGATCACTGTTCAAATGCTGTTGGACACAAAATTGGAAATTTCTACCCTTGTGATAGCAGATATAGTTACAAGTCATAAATGATGCTTTAACTGTCAAGCACAACTGACATACATGAATAAGTAAAGATATGACAATCTAAAATAATCAAAGACCAAAGCTGTTACTAGTGTGATCAACTCAGGGCATGTGCAAAATTACATATTTTATAAAGCTACTAGACTTGTCTGAATGACTAGTCAGCATTATGGAAGCCTTGTAAAGTTGGTTTAGGGTCACAGTCACTAGATTCCAATCATTTTTAATGAGGTATAGGCACTAAAGCCCTTCAGTGGAGTAACAGAAAGATATTCACCAAATAATAAGACTAAAATAACTGGGAGCAAAGTCAGAAACGCTAATGCTACGTCTGGAGTCATCACTAGTAAAAAGTAATGGACAGTGTTTAAGATGTGTCAGCATTGCTGCATTGAACTGTGATGTGCTATTATAATTTTGAAAATGTTGCGTTGTATTCATTTCGCTTCCTCACATTCTCCCATGCATTGTTCTTTGAAAAGGGTTTAGTGTGCTGACAGTCTAACAGTTACAACATAAACCGGCATCTTCATTTAATTTGTATACAGTTTTATTTAAAGGTGCAGTATGTAATACTAACAACTAGTGGTTGAATTGGGTACAGCAGTTTAGTTTTTTTTTTTACTTGCAGTTTAAGTACCTCCTACACGCTTCCATAGCATAAGGTGTCTTTTGATTACTATTTTTAATGAACAATTAATATTTTTAATACTCAGTATACAGTATACATATATATATATTCAATACAAAAACAACATTTGAAAACATGCAGAAAGTGCAACGTTTACCAATGCAGCTCAGCCAGGTCAATCCCTGCCATTATTGATTGTGCTTGGATTAAAAATAATATTCTTTCCAAAATTCTATTCCTTGGAAAACATTTTTAGTGTATTATAAGCAGTGCTATTGAATTTTGCCCCATATTCCTGTCAAATTCCTCTGTACCAATTTCAGTACCATAGAAATATATTAATTAAATTAAATTAGTTAACAAATAATAATAATAATTTATAAGCAAATAATACATTTAAACAGCATGTTGTTAGAGAAAGCCTCAGTAATCCAAGAGAGAACCAAGATGACGATCAAACTGACTTTTAATGAACTCCAGGGAAACCAAAGCAATACACGCTATAACATAACGTTAACACTAGACCAGGTACTAAGAAAAACTCAGGGTTTAAATACACAAGGACAGGAGTAGGTAATCAACAGAACAGGAGGTAGGTGCGTAACATAATCAGTTACCATAGAAACAAACAAGGATCGGAAACACAGGCAAACATAAAGGGAACAGAACCGAACCAAAACACAAAGGAACTAACATACTAGTGACACATGTAGCCTTCAAATACGTTTTTGTTTTAAGTTAAAGGGGTGGTTTACTGCTTTTTTTCTTTGCATGATTGTGTTTATGGGGTGCAATATAACATGTCTAAGTGTGTTTTTTTTAAAAGCCTTATTTTTCATAAATTTCACCTTATTGTAAGCCGCTTTCTCCTCTGTCATTTGAACGACCGGTTGACTTCCTGATGCTATGAAACCATTCCCTCAGAAACAGGCAATGGGCTCAGATTGGTTAGTTGGGCCGGTGTGTTGTAATTGGCTAAACTGCGTAGTGCACGTAGTCCGGATACTTCATGCCCATTTCCTTTACAGGCGAAAGCTGCATGTGCTCCGGTCAAATGTAAATAGTGTCAATAGCCTACTGCCGTATCAATTTGAGCCAGAATCAGACCCAGAAAGCGGCAATGAAGAGAGTCAAGCAGAACCTCCCCACGGCTCTTACAAAACGTTTCTGAATGGTACATTTTATTATTATTATTATATTCTATTCTTTTCTATTCTACTATTATTATATAAGAATTTCGATATGCCGTTACTTGAAAATGCTACTGCTGCTTATAGCTTTTGAGATACGATTTTCTCCTGATTAAACATTTAATATAACTGAATAAATGACAGAGTAATACAGTTTTTTAAAGTTATTGTTTTATCGATATAATGAACAACCGTTTATCTATTCACAAAACTTAGTTTACTCAGTGTATCGTTTTCTTTAGGTGTACACGTTTGTCTTACACACACAAAATAGCATCGAACTAACTGGCTACTATAAACAAACAGCGTTGGCATTGGTTTACGTTCTTGATCAAATCAAAAAATTCTGTCATAAAGTATACATGAAAAATACATTTACAAATCATACATTCATAGTTATTTCATATTCATATTCATATTTATAATAATTCATATTCATAATTACAAATTCAGGTCCGAAATGTTTGTACGTGTAACTAAGTGGCTACTAAAGCCAGCACTGGCATTTGTTTACGTCCTACTAAAACTAAAACATTACGTCTGAAATTATACATGCAAATACATTTAATATGATTAAGTCTTACTTACTGGTTGTGGCCCAACAACTGCTGGCTCTGGTTTTAAAGTTGGAACTGCTTCATGTTTTAGTAACAGTTGAATCTGGCATTGAATTCGTTGAGATTCTGGAAGCTGTCTTCCGTAAAATGCGTAGCACAGAGAGCTAAATTACGATTGTAATTTTCAGGAACATAATCAAACATAAATTGTAGCCATTGTTGACGAACTACAGCGTCCGTAGGACGCAGAAGACAGAAGACCTGACAGCTGGGTGAAAATAACACACTTTCGACAGCATAGCTGCTCTCCACTGTAACTCTTCCTCTTCAACAGAGCGGCAGAAATATGGCCATGCCCCCTTTATTAAATATTCCGGAGGGAGGGTTGATTATGGGTTAGTTACGTATAAAACCCGGGAGTATCTCGTTGTAGTCCCATTCGAGTCGTTTTTGTAGGCATTAAACTTCCTGATTTTTAAAAGACGATATCTCTGCTTACGTTGAACTTTCAGCACAGCAACTTTGCAGATACTGTTCATGCACCAACAGCAACATTACACACTATTTAAAATGAAAAAAGTGAAATCGCAATCAACCACCCCTTTAAGTAAACAAAATGTCTTTAAAAATGTCAAGTGAACTGAAGTAGTATAAAAATTAAGAACAAAGAAACACTTAAAGGGACATATCATGAAAATCAGATTTTTTCCATGTTTAAGTGCTATAATCGGTTCCCCGGGGCATCTACCAATCTATATAACGTGAAAAGTGAAACCCAGTAACTTTGTTTTGGTAAGCCTTTCTCTGCGAGCATGTAAAAAAAATAAGCCGATCGGATTTCGCTCCCCTTCTGACGTAGGAAGGGGATCTTATTATAATATTACCAGCCCTTAATCTGCACGTTTCTGTCACATTCACGTTAGTTTGGACTCATTATGTTTTGTCATCACCTGCCTTCGTCACTCATTTGTTGTCACGGAAACTTATCACATTCAGCTGCGCACTAATCATTAACACCTGTATATATGTTCAGTTCTGTGTCTGGTATTGTCTATGTTAAGTGTGTGTTGCTAACCGTTTGCCTTTCTGTTGGATCTGTTGTTAATAAACATTCGTATTAGATATTACGTCTTCCTCATCTGTCTGCCAGCCACCACCTGTGACAGTTTCCATCCGCGGCGCCGACATTTGGTTTTCGCAAGTGGCAACAGTGTAACCACTTCTAACAATGGCAAAAGTTGGAGCACAGCATGCAAACTGTTCTGTCGTTGGCTGCACAGACGAGCACAGAACACTATTTGACCAAAAAATGTTACAGCTGTCTTATAAAGACCTCAGGGAACTATGTCAACTTGTGTAAAAGTTCAACATGAGGGTACATGCAAGTCGATGAGATGAATCAATGTAACTCCACAACAACTACATACATGTATCCACTAACCATACAGAAACGTCCAGGTTTAGTCTAAAAGTTGCAACCTCTTCCTGAGTCTCTCTGTAAGGCTGCACTCCGCTACTGGTTATTTCTGAGATTTTGGACGAGATTCACGCTTTTTGTTATTGCCGGAGTATCCAAAGCTTGTGTAAAAGATCGGCCGTCTTCTGAACGGAGGCGGGGAGCAGCAGCTCATTTGCATTTAAAGGGACACACACAAAAACGGCCCGTTTTTGCTCACACCCAAAAAGGGGCAAATTTGACAAGCTATAATAAATGATCTGGGGGGTATTTTGAGCTTCATTACACAGACACGTTCTGGGGACAACATATATTTATATTACATATTGCGAAAAGGGGCATAATATATCACCTTTAACATGTACACTAGATCAAGTGGCAAGTCTATTAATAATTTACACTTAAAATACTTAATTCACAGATCTACTGTATTTTTATGTCATTTATTTTGTCCCATCCATTGCAACGTTGTCAATCAGTGCATTCAGATAACATGTGACATTTAAATATGCTTGTCAATCCCAAAAGAGTGTGTACTTAGCAGCATAACTTTATTTTATTTTATTTAAATTAAAAATTAAAAATCTGTAATTACAGCTGTAAATACACAGTTGACCCTTTCCTTACAACTTAAACAACCTTTAAACCTAATAATATCAGCAAACGTATCCCTAACCTAAAGCAACTCGTATCCCCCTTAAGAGCAGCAAAAGTGTACATTGAAACCTAACAACTATTTTATTTATTTTATTTTATTTTATTTTATTTGTGTACATAATAGTTAAAGAGGCCAAATATAAAGTGTGACTCTGCACCTCATTTATTACATATGGATAGATTTCACAGGCAGGCGTCCTGACTAGACAAACAGTTTGCATTTTATTACTGGCAGGGCCTCTCTTGCACCATAACACTTTGTAGTGATAAAGTAGCATGGGAATTTAGTCAGTTGACTTGAATTATGCTGTGAATTATGCAGTCAGTGGGGCAGGGAGCCGCTATATGCTTTATTCATCTGCAGCATATAAAGTTTAAGGGAAATCAGCTTCTCATATGAAAACCTCACACGTCTTTGCTTTTAACCCGGTTCAGGCCTGCAGATGCTGAGCATTGGAGCAGAAAGTCCTCTTCAACTGGGTGCAGTTTTTTTCACGCCTGGAACTCTGTAAATGGTAGACAGACAGTTATGTTACACGTCAACGTTCAGCTGATTTGAGTCAGCGGCTGTAGATGAGTTGTGTCATACATTGTTAGGCTCTTTGGTAGATCGTGAGGTAATACTAGCATGATATCAGAAATTAAATTATGAAAGCTAAAAATAGAGAAACAACACTTATGGGGTGATGTTTGTTTTGTTTTATCTTCTTTATTTTATTGTTAAAACAATTTGTCACTGTAGAGATACACAATACTAGCAACTAATAATCTACTGAAAACATTACTTTTTTTAATTATTAACATGAAATATGAATATAAATACCAACAAACTACATTAAAAAGTGGCATGCAGCTTTCATATACTTGACACTCAGGTAAAAATTGCTTTACCGAGCAATTATCCAAGTAAACAGTAATAAAAACAAAGAAACCAATTAAGAGCGGTGAATGATTTTCTGTTTTTCATGTAAATGTTGTTGTATATTATTGAAATATTAATTTTGAAAACATAGTAGAGATAAATAATTTTTAATCCAGAAAAAAATCTTAAAATACTGAAAATTCAGTATTAAAACTATTCAAGGATCAGATATTGTTTCTATCTTTAAATATTTAGATATTGTGCTTGACTGTTTGTTTTTCAAATTGATAATTTGATATTGATATTATTTCCTAACTAAGATATAAGAAATTATTTTATTTTTTTAAATAATCGTGGTTTTTGTTGCTCAAAAGTACTTTTCGCCCTGTTCAAGACTGTGACGACATTTTATATAAGAATGCTATGTTTCTTTATTGCATATGCTTGATACACTGTGGTGTGGTAAAATCTAGGTGTCACAGTCTTGTTCAGTTTGTTTTAGGTTCTTGGACTTTCTGTTTTGTTTACATTCATCACATGTGTTCCTTGTTCTAGTTTTCTGCCACTCATCAGTCATCTTTTAGTTAATCATATCTGTGTATTTTAGTCCTGCTTGTGCTCTGTTCAGTGTCCGGTATTGTTCGTGTTGAGTATTTGCAGGCCGTTTTGCATGTTGGCTGTCTATTTGGATTCATCTATTAACCTTGTGTTATACTATCTTCACCTTCGTCTTCATTGGATCTAAGCGTTACAGTATGACTATGTATAAGTTTCTCATCATTGTTCTCTGTATGCAACGTCTCTGGTTGTCCATAGACAGTTTTGTTGCCTTACCTTTATCTATAAAGCACTTATCGTTTTTTTGCCTTCGTATGTTGCAATACTTGTTCATATAAATTCAAATTCATATTACAGTATACATTCTTATCATATATTTTGTTTAAGTCCCTAAGATGAGTACTAAGGAAAGAGAGCTTTTTAAATGGCTGCGTTTTTTTAAATACTTTCAAAAACAATTAAAATTGCAAACAATAGTAATACTGTCAGTGCTGTACTGTCATTGCACTAACCAAAAATTACATTGGTAATACCATGTTTCTTTGGGATTCTTTGGAATAGTACTGAATATTCATGTATATGAACATTCAATAGTTTTTATATGGCAGTCCCAATGTAATTCAAAGTAATAACAGAGTATTAACATAGTAAAAACATCTAATCACTATTTTGTACAAAGTACCCAATTTTTAAAAATGCCCTTTTTGAAAGAAAAAAAAATCAGTGCCTTAGCCACCTTAAAAGCTTTTGCTTTATGCAAATTGAGGAGGTTAAGTTTATGCTTTACACTCAAAATATGTTTACCCATACTGCATTTGTACTGGGACCAAAATGTTAGAATATTAAGGGTGAGTGACACCTGGCATGGTTTATTAGAGGATTTTGAGTTTAGCAGACGGCTTTAAAGATTCAATTTGGGTCTCATTGACTTTTGACAGCGGCACAACAGATGGCAGACGTTAATAGCTTCATCTTTCTCTAAAACAGATTCATCACCGTCTGTGTTCACCGTTACCACACTCACTGTTGCAAGATACAGCTCCACCTCCTGCACAGCATGCATCCGTTCTCTGATCTCTGATCTATAATCCTCTCTAAGATGTGCACATGCGCAGGTGTCTTCTGATGTCATTCCCGTGCATGCCAAAAAATAAACTTCACAGCAGAAGTCAAACTCAAAAATGTGAGATTTGTTGAATTCTATATGCATGGAGCATTTCAACTGGAGTCTATCCACATTTCCAGATTTTATTATCAACCAAAATATGATGAATAGCATATATTTTTTTCTGTCTTATTTGTTTTGTACAGAATGATACAGTGAACACTATACATGTGGTGTTTCTGTTCAGGTGGCTGAAGGCTCTGACCAATAGAAATACAGTATGTTTTTCTCAGCAAGAACAAAAGGTAAAGAGAACAATACACGCCTCTCTCTCTCTCTCTCTCTCTCTCTCTCTCTCTCTCTCTCTCTCTAATTCCCTCTACGGCATTGTGAGAGACAGTGTGGCATTTACTTTAAACCCAAAGTGCTTATTTAGGAATAATTTATGATGCTTTCTGTTTTACGGAAATTGGGGAAAGAAAAAAAAAACTGCAGTAGAGAGAATCGTAAAGCACCAACAGCCACATTTGTAGACTCACAAGTGCATTTTGTATTCATCCCTTGGCTATGATACTGTTTTGTAAGACATAAAAGCAGTTTGAAAAAAAGGAACAAGTAATCTTTTTAGATTAATTTGTGTTTTTTTTTCTGATGTTGTTTCAAATGGCCTATTTTCATGGCTTTAAGGCGACTATAGAGAGACCCCCTAGAGAGATGTCTAAAAGCTAAAGTCTTGTTTTTGTGTTCTTCTCACCGTAGGTTTGATGATTCACCTACTCTTAGGGATGGGCAAAATGGTCCACTAGTCATTATTTTTTAGCAGCGGTACTTTAGAGGGGATGAATTTAAAAAGCAACTTCTCAGAGAGTGTTTTAGCGCCATGTTTTAGTGTTCAGTATTCTCAGCCCATTAAAACCCTCTCAAACAGCACCACTTAAATAACATTCTTCATCTTCAACAATACATTTTCAATTACTTACAGTTACAGACATTTTGTTATGTCTCCTTGTCTCAACTTTTATTAGTGGCTCACACCATGAGCGTTTTTAAAATACCATGTCAAATTAAAAACATACCAACTTTTATAAATGCATCTTGAGGCCTTGTGTTCGGTTTCATTTCATTACACTCCATCTAGCTTTGTTTAAGCATGTCCCATGTGAATGCCTCCCAACAAATGCTTATGATCAGGGTCTGGTATTAATATTAATATTGTCTTTTGAAGATTGCTGAAGATCTTTTACTCAGCTAATCCTTCAAACAACCCATCAATTAGATTTAAAATATGTAGTTTTGCACTTCCCTATAGTTGCCCTGCTCAGATCTCTTCAAGGTGTCTTTCACATCACTCGTGACCTTGTTTAATGTCTTCACAGTGTTTTTACATGCACTCTCCAAATCAAGAACATTGCTTTGAGCTATAGTGACAGCTGGAAGCCTCAATGTCCTGTAATATATGGATTTGAAAGCTAATCATCTTGACGAATCAATGAAAGCAGTGTGCCTCAAAAGAGCTTTTGAAATCCTCAGAGTTGATGTGCGTTTCTTAGAGAGGGGCGTCTTTGCAGTCATTCAAGCTCAAGCACATATTCGTCAGATACATCATTGACTAGTCTGATCCTGTGTGCTGTGTTCTTCATCGAAGGTGATTCTGAGCTCTGTCTGGTGCCGTTCTCAATGTGAACCACTAGAGACTGTACTGCTCCAGCCACAGGAGCCACAGGAAACATCATCAAGCTTAAACTGAAGAGTGGTCGAGGAGAGGGGTGCTATTAAGATTGTACTTATGATTTTATGCTTTGACGGATAAAGGACATACACTAACATATCCTAAAATCTGCTGTTTATAATGTTGATTACACACCTTTCTATTACACACCCTGACAGTGATCAGACTCAACCTAATGAGAGTAAAGCCTAGTTCACACTACATGATTTTAAAACGTCGGGCTGAACTGTGCAGTTTCGTGCAGAGCGAAACAGCATGCGCGCCAATACACAGCGAAGAAGAACACAACACGCGAATATGGACGTCAGACAGAAACTAGTGCTGCAAACTGTTTGCACGATGATTTGCTCTGAGATAAAACGCAAAATAAGAAAAAATAAGAGAGTATGGGCGAAAGAGTGGATGGGCATACGCGAACAGCAGGTCTGTGCTACAGAGAGAGTTGGAGGTGAGTACAGCATGTTTATATCGGAGATGTAGCTGCATGTTTATGTTTGGCTGACGGCAAAAATCGCGTATTTACCCGAATATTTACCCTACGTATTTACCGCATATTTATTTACTTGCTCTGATTGGCTGTTGCTCATGACATCAGTGAGATTGAGTCGTGCGACAGCTCTGGATATCTAGCATGCTAGATATTTTTCTAGGCTCGGCGACGCGTCTGCGAGCGTCTTTGATGCGTTGTTGGCTCTTTCATACTAACAGATTGGCGAGCGTTCATCGCCCGCTAATCCCCCGCGATTTGCACGCGATAACACCCTGACCTGTCGGCGAGCTCAACGATTTGCAAATCAGACTTAAATCGGGCTTAAAATCATGTAGTGTGAACTAGGCTTAAGTCTCCATCAAAATCTGTTTGTCTCTATTATGACTAATGTGCAAAAAGACTATGTAAAAATGAATATACCGTATACAACTAATAAGCAAATTACACATAATTAACATAAAACATAAAAACATAAACACAATTATCTTTGTAACAGTTGTATGTTAATAGTGTTGACAGGTATTGAACCAACATTTGTGAGTGCTGGGTGTCAATAGAGTTCATCACTTGCTTGTTAAAATTAATTGAAGCAGACAACCCAGTCATTAAAAAAAAAAAAAATTAAACATTATACAGCCCCAATATGCTGCAGTTTTCCCTCCAAACACATGCCCTTATTTGTTCTCTCATAAATCAGATTTAGACAGGTGGTGTTGGGCTTTTTTCCTCTGCACCACTCTAAAGCTCTCTCACCATCTGGGATCATCATAGTGTTCTTTAGTGGTGTTTCTAAAGAACAATAAAATAAATTCAGGCAGGATTGCAGCAAATACTGAACTAACTGTAAAAATAACCTTCCTTCTCAAACTTTGCTTGCTGGAGACTGATGTACAGTACCTGGAGGTTCTTAATTCTTGCCTTTGTCCGATGAAGCTTTTAGCAGCTGTGTCTGCACCCCACTGGTCGGGGGCATATAATAGCTGTTGGCTCGGGAACTCAGTCTTTGGTCATCTCAGTCCCGCTTCTTCTTTCTTCCTATACTTCCTTCTCTGCAATCTATAAATATAAGAAAAGGGAGAATGATGGCATTGTTTATTGACATATGCTGTTAACATGTTTTAGCACTCGATTTACTGCATGGACACAAAATGATTTGCAATTTCCACAGAGAATTTCACCCTATTCCAAAATTACCATTATTGCTGCAATGATGAATGATAATATATACAAATATACCTGTTAAATAAACTTTATTTACCACCAACTTTCAGTGGCCATTATTTGTGTCAGGCATATATAGGGTGCATAGATTTGATTTTATAACATAATATGTTTTGCCCATTATAGCACCTGGTTACTTTAGATTGCAAATGGTATGCAAATAATAAGCAGGTTTTGCACTGAAAAACAGTGTTCTATGCCTGCTGTTAGAATAGTTTACCATTCATCATCAGGAGATAGGCCTATGTAAAAAAATAAAAACATTTTTTTTCATGTTATTTTGTCACTGTTGGGTAAAAACTCAACTTTTTGATATTGTGGCTTTATCATTATTATTAAGGTCAGACACTTAATAATATATTATTAACAGCATGTAATATATTATTAACATGTTGCCAAAATCAAGCTCAAATGGAGTTACGGCCGCATCTGAGGCAATTAATCTGGTAACGTAATGCATTGCATTACGTTTTCAACAACTTACAGGCTATAAAGTTTACTGTAACTATGTGGGCACTGAGTTTATTCTGTCATTATTTAATATTATATCTGCCATGTTATTAAAGACAAAGTGCTTTGCTATTTAATTGGCTATGACTCGATGACAGATGCTAGACTGAGACACTCTTTTCCTTTTCTCAAATACATAAAACATTAGTCTTTATATATACAGTGGGGTTTTTTTTGTGTGTGTTTTTTGAGTAAAGAAAACACTGTACTTATTCAAAGAACCAGTTCTTTATTTACCCTTGCATTGCAGACAAACAAACAGAGACGGTACAAACTGTGTGCGGCACTACATTCACAACAGAAGCGGGATGGAGTTATGAGGTCTTACTGCCAGTTTAAGGATCCAATGGAGCTACGAGGTTTAGTCAAAAGTTATTTTTAATACTTTTCATTGGTTCAATATTGGCAAAACCCACAGACAGATGTAAAGGGTGACCAATAGGAATGATTTATGGAAAAAAAAAAAGACAAAATATGGAGATACTGTTTGCCCAACAGCGAATATACACTCTTAACATGCTTATTTCTCTGCTGCAATGCAAAATTTGATTTATTCCTGTGATGACAAAGCTGAATTTTCCGCATCATTTCTCCAGTTTTCAGTGTCACATGATCCATAAAAAATCATTCTAATATGCTGATTTGGTGCTCAAGAAACATTTCTGTATATATATATATATATATATATATATATATATATATATATGGAAACATATTTATTATATATACACCATTGATTCATAATACATGAGCTCCAGCCATCTGAGGTGCAGCAGATGATGTGGCAGTGCTGTCCAATGCCTGCCGCAGCCACATGGGTAGGAGACAGAAGTGATAAACAGATATAACAGAGAGACGCTCCCAGAGCCTCCGGACACACAGCTGCAGTATCACGACCCGCTGCTGGTGTCTTATGTGTCATAAAGCAGCGTGCTTGACACAGATCATGACCACAGATGCAGGGACTAGTAATTGATCATCTCCTGGTTTGCCACTGTCCAGTGATAGTGCAGTGAGCGGTGCGAAACAAACCCTCACTCACGTGCACAAGCACAGAGCTGCGGTCTAATTGGACGGGTTCCTCTAACTCAAACAGAATAATCTTGTCAGATTCACCTGCGCTGCATTTTTCAGCTCTAATTGGACTCACAGTCTTCAGCAGGGCATGTGCTCTCTCTCCATCCAACAGTATTTTTTCCGTTGTTCTCTTTGACTTAGCTCTCCTTTGTCCTTTCTTGTGTCCCCATCCTCACACATTCTCTCTCTCTGCAGAAAAAATGTCCTTTTGTCCTGTTCAAACAACTTGGAGTTTTTCTTTCCATTTTTTCCTACTCAATGGTCAGCCTGACTTTATGCCTCCTAATGTCTCAATTTCTCTCTGTCAGTGTTGCTGTAATCCTCCTTGAATAACTCAGAAAGGAAAGAACGTCCTTGGAAAGTCAGTGCAGATGTATGTGCTCAATTTAAAACAATGTGGAGAGAAAAGTCTGGAACAATGAATTTGTGCATGATAGCCCACACAGGTGCTTTTAAATGCGAATTCACCTGTTGTGCTTTAAAACAAAGACCTGTATGTATTATCAATGACAGGTTCTGTCATTGTTGAGAGCTCATTAAAACAATCACATACGCATGTTTGATATTCACAGTTGAAGCTCTGTCTTTAACTCTGTGAAAAACAGAGGCTTTAACTCTCCTGAACCATCCTAAGGTGTTTCACTGGTTTCTGCTTGTTAGAATCAATTGAACTATAGTAACTATAAAACTATAGTTACTATAATTTTAACTATAAAAACAGTAATATTGTAAAATATTATTATGGTTTAAAGTAAATGTTTTCTGTTTGAATATATTTTCAAATGTAATGTATTCTTGTTATGGTAAAGGTAAAATTTCAGCATCATTACTCCAGTCTTCAGTGTCACATGATCCTTCAGAAATCCTTTTAATATGTTGATTTGGTGCTCAATAAACATTTGGTGAAAACAGCTTTGCTTCTTAATATTTTCATAGAAACTGTACCACGTTTTTCTTCCGGATTTTTTTGACAAACAGAAAGTAATAAAAATCTTTTTGACCCCAAACTTTTAAACTGTAGTTTATGTGCCTGTAAAAATACTTACAATTATGCCATTTTTATGTGTAGCATATTTATTTGCATAGATCACCAAAAAAGAAAAGTACAATATTATTCATTAATTACTCGCCCTCATTTCGCTCCATACCCATAAGACCCTTATAAGATCTTTTTGATGAAATCCGAGAGCTTTCTGTCAACCATGGACTACAACATTATTACCATGTTCACGGCCCAGAAAGTAGTAAAGACATCATTAAAATAGTCAACCTTAATGTTATGAAGTGACACAAATACTTTTTGTGTGCAAAAAAACACAAAAATAACGACTTTATTCAACAAGTTCTTCTCTTCCGTGTCAGTCTCTAACGCTGTTCACTTTGTAAACACATTGCAGCGCTTCCGGTTTCTACTTCAGAACGCTGGCTTTATTTAAATTGAGTTTTGAAAAGAGTTTCAATGTCTTACTCTTATCTGTATGACCGTAAATGAAGTATTTTAAGTTGTTTTTGCTGTTATAATGAGATGAAATCATTTGGCATTGACAAAAGAAAACGGCAGGAAGTCTATTTAAGGTTCTATAAAATTGACACTAAGGGGGGATTCATTTGTTAAGAATGAATCACGAACTGCTAATAGCACTGATTTCACATGATTCACAGGAATTATACGATTAAGCATAATGCCAACAAGTTTGAGGCTGCCTACAGTTTGTATAAAACAATTTTCCTTTCTGCATGGAAATGCACCAAAACAATGGCATAAAACTACGAGAGGTAAACATTTCCGAACAGGAACTCAAGGCCTTTACCCACAAGGGGTCTCATGAAACATGATCAGAACAAATGTTCTGTAAATCATTTGTAAAACCATTATTATGTAAATTGTCACATTGAATTCAAAGCTACAATTTGCCTAAGAATGGTTTTACAAACAATTGAAACAAATTAGTAATGCATTATGGGATTGTATTAAACATAGGATACATTTCACTTCATGTCAATTCAATGCTACAGTTTACCTCAGAATTGGTTTACGAACACAGAAAGATGTTCTGTTCATGTTTCAATCATGAAAATCATGTATAGGTTCTAAAAAATATAATAAATCTGAAAATGTACCATTCGAAAGTTCAGGGTCAGTAAGATTTTTTAATGTTTATGAAAGAAGTCTCTTCTGCTCACCAAGGCTGCATTTTTCCCCAAAATACAGTAAAAAGAGTTATATAGTGAAATATTATTATAATTTAAAATAATTGTGTCTATTTTAATATATGTTAAACTGTACTTTATATTCCTGTGATGGCAAAGCTGAGTTTTCAGCAGCCATTACTTCATTGTCACATGATCTTCAGAAATCTTTGTAACATGCTGATTTGGTGCTCAGAAACATTTATTATTATCAAACAGTTGTTGTTTTTCATTCTGTTTCATGGACTTTTAGTTTGTATCACATTTTCCTGTGTTCTGTTTCTGTTTCCTTTGTTCCCCATGTTCCCGCTCTTCATGTGTTGTCATGGTTACTAATTATATTGCACACCTGGTTCTGGTTAGTCTTGTGTATTTAAGTCCTGACAGTTACATTGTCCTGTATTGTTTTTGAGTTTAAGCTAAAGCTGTTACTCTTTGTAGTTTAACGGCTGATATTAAGATCCACCGCTCCCTGCTCATCCATCATCTTCTTCTGCCTTAGTGATTTAAAGTCCGATTCATTTTCGCGAAACCGGTTCAAAGAAACGATTAATTGTTCCTTACATCATCACACAATGTCATTAGAATGCATACCTTTTTTAACAACTCATTGTCATGTTAAATCAATGAAGCATTCAAATAAAGTAATTTGTGTCAACGCATATTGAAATATTCAAATAATAAGTATATTTAATAACAAATGTTTAATAACACTAGTCATAATAAGCACATTTCCAGTACATGCCTCAGGCTAGCATAGTATCGCATCAGACTCCTCTGTAATCCTCTGCAAACTTCGATAGTTGGTTGAACCGGCTCATTTGGTTCATTTTGAGTCGGACGTGCTACTTCGGCTGTGCTTCCTGCGTCATCAACCTGGAACTAAAGTTTGATTCAGTTAGATTAGTAAACACGCTCGACCGGTTACTTCCTATGAACAGGCTCAAAAGAACGATTCTTTCAAGAACCGAACATCACTAGTCTGCTGAATAAAAGTTTTAATTTCTTTCAGAAAGAAAAATATATACCTGACCTCAAACCTTTGAACAGTATCTTAAAAATGCAAATAAAGTTAATTAATTTAATAGAAATATGTTTAACACCAGCTTTCTGTTGTGCAAAAAATTTCATAATGTTGCAATGTGTTCTAGCCAGGCAAGACGTGATAAGATTCCAAGCGACAAGCAATTTGTTATTTGCACATGAAATTGGTGATGCAAGACAATCACAAAATACAGCCAATTAGAGCAGTTCCTGCACTGCAACTGCAGAACGCTTGTATTTTTGTGACTTCCGTGATCCTTCCGAGTTTTCCTTGTGGAATTTTGGGGGATTTGACATATAATATAAGTTTCTCCTCATTCATGTCGTTTAATATACATAAAGGAGGCAGTATGTAAGTCTAATGAGATTTTAGTGTGGACGGGCTACCTAGCACAATGTCGCAGAAATAGAAACAAAATGACCTACAAAATGTAGTTCAGCCTTATCAAAATGGTGTCTGCTTAGGACATGGTATAAATTGCGCAATTTATAATGAGCCTCGTTTGCATAAAAGGAGGCTTATTTTCTAAAAGGGAATGACAATGTGTTAAATACACATGGGACAGCACTATACCAGTAAACCGGATTTTGCACCAAAATTTTGTTTGCTAAAGTGGCACACCTGCAATGGTAGCTATTCTTGTAATTATTGTGAAAGACTTTGACCTCTGCGGTTTATTGCTGTATTTATTTACAAGCCGGAGTGTCTAAGTTTGCAGTGCTTACGCAGAGTTTCTTGTGTTTGCTATGTTAATGAAGCTTGTTCAGTCAATCACCCTCACCCTCTCGGAAATTACAGTGAGCTTTTGCATCAGCAAGACAAGTAAAAAAACAAAAAGAACTCATATCACCTCGGAATGACTTGTTTACACTCTGAGCCCTGAGGAGTATAAAATCCATACACTCAGCCCTGGAGAACTGGATTGTGTGTTAGGGAAAGTGTAATCTGACAGGCACCCTGGGACCTGTGTTGCTGGCATGCATGAGTGTCAAAATTTGTAAATGAGGAATACATATTCCCAGCTCACCATGACCCTTCTCTCCACAGCAGCCATTGACAGGGTGTCAGATAATAGCGCCAGGGTGTTAGACGCTAATGCTTGCATCAGCAATGCTTCTATGGATGGGATCAGGAGGGTTAGAGAGAGGGTTAGAACTCTGGGCATAGAGTTAAAGCACATAGACTGTATTTGTCCTCTTCACCTCTGACCTGACAGCTGAGTAAATAAAGACAGACAAGACATTTAATGACACTACAGATACTGTGCTTACATTGCACACAACAACTTAGACTTGTCACTTTGCTGTCCTTTCAGGAAATAACCCTCCTGATCTCTCTCCCACATCTCTCAGTGTTTTTTGATTGTGTGAGTGGGTAGTGGACATGCTGGTTTTGTTACAAACCTTTGTAAGCTGCTCTACTGTCTGCAGCCTGTAGGCAGCTTCAGTAACTTGCTTCTAATGGTGCTTTCACACCAGACGAGCGTCTAGCGCAAGTGATTTCAATGTTAAGTCAATGCAAAGACGCGTTACACGCGTAAAAAATACCTGCGGCGCGGTAGACGCGAATTCGCCTCATTCGCGCAAACAGCGCAAATTGAGCGTCTGGCGCTGTTACAAAGCAGCTGAAGCAGAGGCAAAAGCAGGATCCACGTGCAGCAGTGTTTTATTTAAATAAATTAGAAACTAAACAGACTTGGTAACCAGACTCAGGAACAGGACAGCGTGCATACAGCATTACAGCAATACAACATTAAGAACTGAACAAGACACAGGGCTTAAATACATACTGGACTAACAACGAGACAAGGGACACCTGTGAACATTTAAACAATCAACCAATGACACAACAGACAGGGGAACACAAGGCAAGATCACATGACTAGAACAGGGGATCACATGACAGACAAGAACCAGGAACAAGAAACAAAACCCAAACCGTGACATAGCCCCCCCTCTATGGGCGGCTCCCGACGCCCATCAAAACAAAAAAAAACACAAGTTCAGGAGGGTGGTGAGTGGAGGCGGTTTTGGGGGAGGGACGGAGGGCCAGGCTCGCCATTCCTGTGTCCTGGTTCCTGGTCCCAGTGCGAGCCTGGCCCTCAGTGGGCCACGGAGCATGGGTGGACCTGGCTCGTGAGCGACCAGGGCGGAGCAGGATGCGCAGGTGGCGGCCAGGGCGGTGAAGACCCCTCGGGCGGCCACGGCGGTGAAGACCCTTCGGGCGGCCACGGTAGTGAAGACCCTTCGGGCGGCCATGGCGGAGAAGACCCTTCAGGCGGCCACGGTGGTGAAGACCCTTCGGGCGGCCACGGCGGTGAAGACCCTTCGGGCGGTCATGGCGGAGAAGACCCTTCGGGCGGCTATGGCGGTGCGGCCTTCATAGTCCCATCCAGGGTCCTACTGCCCCCCCCCAAAATTTTCTTAGGGGCAGCCATGGGGTCATCAGCAGGAACAGACACCGGCGCAGGATCAGCGGGGTCTGGCGCAGGATCAGCGAGCTCTGGCGCAGGATCTGCGGGCTCTGGCGCAGGATCAGCGGGCTCTGGCGCAGAATCAGCGGGCTCTGGCGCAGAATCAGCGGGCTCTGGCGCAGGATCAGCGGGCTCTGGCGCAGGATCAGCGGGCTCTGGCGCAGGATCAGCGGGCTCTGGCGCAGGATCAGCGGGCTCTGGCGCAGGATCGGACGGGACCAGCACATCATGGGGCTCGGAATTGGGCTCATGGGCCATCATTGATGTGTGTGTAGCCCACACACACAGAATCGCCGCAGACATCACAATCAGCGCTGTATCTTGAGTGGACTCACGTGCGACGGGCTCAGGCTCTGGCTGGACGTGGCTGACGTGAAGCTCTGGCTGGACGTGGCTGACGTGAAGCTCTGGCTGGACGTGGCTGACGTGAAGCTCTGGCTGGACGGTCTTTGGCTGGACGGTCTCTGGCTGGACGGTCTCTGGCTGGACGGTCTCTGGCTGGGTAAATCAGCAAACACTCTTCATCCACATGAGTGTCGATGTGAAAGCTCTCGTTGGCTGGTGAGAGGCTGCCGTTGTGGTAGAACTGCTGACAGATGCTGAGAGGAGTGTAAACCTCACCTGTTGCCTGTCGGCACTGAGCGCGTCTGAAACACAACGCGGTTCATTTCAGTAGAAATTCGCTTTAATCCGAATTGATTTCAGATTTTCATCGACTTTATGGAAGTTAACTCAGAATAAAGACATTAATTTTCTCATCTCTCGCCGCTTGAGTACTAATTGATGCCGTTGCCATCTGCTGTAATCGACATGGACGACTCCAGTGAGGCTTATTTATGCATTAATGATCCCAACGGAAACTGGTCTGAATCCCGCGCTGTCCTGGATCCGGCGGAGGAGGAGGAGGAGAAGTTCAGGAGGAAGCTGAAATATTTCTTCATGAACCCCTGTGACAAATACACCGCTCGCAGAAGAAAACCCTGGAAACTGATCCTTTAGATCCATAAAATCGCTGTGGTCACCATACAGCTGGTGTCGTTTGGTCTCAGTAATCAGATGGTGGTTCAGTTTAAGGAGGAGAATCTCATGACGTTCAGGCATCTGTTCCTGAAGAACTTCAGCGCGAGCAGCACGAACACATACGCCGTTTACGCGAAACACGACGTTTACACACACATCGCTTACACCGTGGAGCAGTTTCTATCGTTGCCAAGCATAACGTTGGGCAATCATGAATATGAGAAGAAAGGTGAGTTCTTCTGTTACAAAGCAGCTGAAGCAGAGGCAAAAGCAGGATCCACGTGCAGCAGTGTTTTATTTAAATAAACTAGAAACTAAACAGACTTGGTAACCAGACTCAGGAACAGGACAGCGTGCATACAGCATTACAGCAATACAACATTAAGAACTCACAAAGACTGAACAAGACACAGGGCTTAAATACATACTGGACTAACAACGAGACAAGGGACACCTGTGAACATTTAAACAATCAACCAATGACACAACAGACAGGGGAACACAAGGCAAGATCACATGACTAGAACAGGGGATCACATGACAGACAAGAACCAGGAACAAGAAACAAAACCCAAACCGTGACAGGCGCGTTACGCGCAAATGATTTATTAAGTGCTTTTTGTGCATTCACGCGTTTGACGCGAATTCGCGTCTGCCGTCCGAGTTGAAAAATCTGAACTTCTGCGTCAATTCGCGCCGCGTTAACCAATCAGGAGCCAGCTTGCTGCTGTCATGTGAAGTAAATATTTTATCACATAAAAACTTGATTTTAATATATGAGACATTAATTTTGTATGCTATTTATTCCATATCTAATCTAGATTATATGAAACATTATTATTATTCTAATGTAAAGAGAACCAACATACTTTAGTGCAAGAACATAGTTCGTGTCTGGACAGTGTTGTGTGAGGGGAAAAAAATCACAGGACAGTTTAATCACTTTTGTAGTAGCCTAGGCTGGCTCCATTTATCATCAAAACAAAAATAAATTACAGATTAGGTGGGTGAGGGCAACGATTATCCCTACGCCGCTGTTCTGCTCTCCAGAGGAAATACAGAGCGGTGACTCTCTCGATGAATGCTCGATCAACCTTAGCCGTCTTATAAAAAGATGGCCGCCAACAGATTTTGCCTCCGACGCGCGTAAATTTCGCTTCAAACTTTTGTTTTTTTTACGCGTGTCAATTTCGCTCTTGACGCGCGAATGGATTCAAAGTGTACACGCGTATAACTAGACGCGGCAGGCACGAATTTGACGCTCAATTCGCGTCTGGTGTGAACGCACAGTAAGGGGGTAAAAAGGTGTCAGTACATGGTACAATGATGGTGTCACTGTCATGTTTAGTTTCTGTATTGTTTACTTTCTAGTCTTGGTCTTCATTGTCTATTTTGGCTGAGTTCTAGTTCTTTCATTAGTTGTCATACTCCCTGATTAGTTTTCATTTGCTCCCATTTCTATTAATAAACATTATCTGTGTATTTAAGCCTTCCTCAGTTCTTTGTCTTGTTATGCTGCATTCTACGCATGCAAATTATGTAAATTATGCTCTGTATGCTTTCTAATCGCTCTCGCGGTACTAGGATGTCATTCAATGATCTGTCTGCACAGAGACACTATAAGTGGTAGAGTTGAACAACAGTGGGCACAAAAATCCTGGTCAAGATATAACTATTTTCTTTATATTTTTCAGTACTGAATAAATACATTTTAAAATGTCCTTGATTGCATCCACAGTCTTGAATGAAAATTTTCAATGAGCTAATAGCAATGACTTAATGGGACTGGCTTAACCATAAAGGTTTCATGTCAGGAGAACTTCTTCCACAATTAGACTGTTCTTGTTACATTCTCTGAAAGAAAAGACCCAAAAGCAGAAAAATGCTCAACTTCATTTTATTACTACACAAATATAAAACAGCATGAGCCGCTGGGCTTCGAACCAACTTCGAAGGCAATTGGCAGAAGGAAAGTCAAACATGCTGAGGTCAAAATCCAGATCAGTCCATCAGCAAATAATATCCAGTAGTGAGGTGAGAGTCGAGGTCAGACGAACTGAGAGATCAAACAAGGGGCAGACATTATCAGAGATATCCAAACTCACAGTCAAGATCAGGCTGATAGACAGAACGGAAAGACAGTCCAAGCAGGCAAGCAGTGTACTGAGAATGCGGACTCCAAGACTAGAACCAGGTCAGATGGTCAAAATCAGGAGAGCTGTCCAAGACTGGTGTGTTCTGGGGGGCAAACAGGCAACCACAACACAAGTGGGCAGAAGAGAAAAATGAAAGCAAAAGAAACAAACAGGGATCCCAAACTTAACAAAATTACGTCAACAGAGGCTGGAAACACGAAACACAAAACACACTGGCAGAGAACAAAGGGAAACAAAGGATATATATAGAAATCAAGAGACAAAGCTAAACAGATGAGCGATAACAGGCGGTCACACTGATTGCAGACTGTGGTCGCATTTGGAAGAGACTAAACAAGAGGAAAGAAAACAAAAGGAACAATTAAACCAGAGAACTTATGGTGAAGGTAGCATCATGGTATATGTGATTACCATGAACCATGATATGTTTATGCAAAGTGTTTCAGAAAATGCCATGGTCCAAAAACCATGCTAGTGCTATGGTCCATATACAAAATTATGGTCGTACTATGGTATTCTGGTATTCATGGTACTTTTTTAGTGTTATGATGCCTAAAATGTTATTAAAATGTACCCAGCCAGCTAGGGACTAAAACAGAGCTGTTCTATTGCCACTCTTTCCATTCTCAATGAACTAGTCCATTAAATTGTACATTGAAATTGAGCTTTCAAGGATTTTCTACAGGCTTTTGGACATTTTTGGATCACAACCCACCAGTTGAGTAGTACTGATCTATATCACTCCCTCACCAGGTGTTTGGTCTCCACAGTGCAAGTCTCTGTTGGGGTTTGTTCTGGTTGTATTTGATCCATTAGCAGGTGTTTTAGTGTTGTGGCACTCTCAGCAGGCCCTCAGGCTCTCTGCCTCATCCGGGTTCTTCATGCCTCAGATGACTCAAGGATCCATGGGCGACTCTGTTGATTAAAAACAGAGTCTGAGTGTCTGATAAATTCACTGTGTCTCCTCAAGCAATGCGGTCATTGTAAATGCCGCTGTATTTGGCTCATCCAGTTTACATAAGTGAATAATAATCAAGTGCATTTTAGTCCCTGAAATAAAACAACTCCCACATCTAGGGCTGAATCACGCCCGCGGGGTGTCACTCATTGGTACTGGAGAGGATATTTAGAGCGTTTATGATGAATAGATAAAATCTGAAGTGTTGGAGCGGGGGAGGTTAATGCTAATTCAACAGGCTACATGGGTCTTTATGATTAGCCGCTGGTAAGGGTCTCCTGAGTAGTCTTTGTTCTGAATGTGTGTGATGTGCCTGCCGTTACTTAACCTCGCCCTCAAGAGCCCAGCAGGCCGGGGCTAGTGCGGGGACTGGAAGCCCTCTTTGTCAGAGCTCTAGGAGGCAATGGAGAGGAACCAACATTGGGCTTATTAACATGAGGACTGATACATTCTGACATACAGCAAAAGAGAGTGTTGGTGAGTTTAACCTGAGGGTCACAGTGCAGTTTCATCTTTTTTAAAAATGGAATGACTGGCTGAGTGGGAGCCAATGCTAGTGAGATCAAGAAAAATCAGACTTGAGCTGTGAACCAATATTTGATTTTACTCCCCTCCAGGTCTCTTTGACATTAGAACAGAGTATTTGAATCAATAAATAGGCCTACATGTCACGTGTCACCTCTGTCTTTTGGAGATTTCACACAACACTAAGGCCAATTATAGTCTGATTAGCATGTATACATGCTGAACAAAACCAATCACATTATTCAGGTCTGTTAGTCTAACCTTTCAAAAATTGGACTAAAGAGTTTATATGACTTTTTTTTTTTTAAAAAGTGATTATTTACTCCAACTTTTAAAGTACATTTAAACAAACTGTTGGGGAAACTACTTTGAAACCCAATCTACAACCTACTCATAATGGAGATAAGCTACAGTGAAGCGACCTTTTTAAATCTGGCATGAAATGGAAATTCACCCTATCAATTTTCTAAATTCATCCCTGGTTTGTTTCATTTTTATTTTCTATTTTTGACCTTGTAATTCTTAATCAGATTTTCATAACTTGATCTTCTAGTGAAATTCCACACTTCTCTCTGGTGACATATTCCAGATTCTCCAAACATACCGTCTGCTTAAACCATGCCGCTTTCTTAAATTCGACTCAAGCTCACATTCAAATCAGCCTCCATCCAATCAACAATCAGTGGATAGAAGGAAGGAGTGCCCTTTTCGGTCATATCACCTTTCCCACCGGAACACAATTTCTACTGAGGGGAGTCCCATTTTTATTTGTTTTTGTCTGTTTGGATTTACTGCGAAAACTTAATGTGTTAGTTGCAAAAAAAAAAAAAATCTGTTCACCTTTATGCCCTTCCAAACAATATTTTTTTGTCAAGTGTTTATAGTGCATTTATAATGGTGACTGGTGCTAGAGACTTCCAAAAGTGGCGCCACAAAGTGATCCATATGAATTCTGATCTACGTATATTCCAGTTGTTCTGAAGCCATATGATAGGTCTCAGATCTCATTTAATTGAGATATGGCCTTTCAAGATGCATCCACCAGGTTTGATGTCAATGATGAGACATGATCATTGGCATCAAATCATCTTATTCGGCTTTATCACGGGTGCAAATGAGATTTGATAGCTATGGAGGAAGTTGGCAATTTCAGCAAATAACTATGTTGCTATTTGTCAAAGGCACTATACTTGAGGAAACGTATTTATCAGTTGTGGTTCATTTGCAATTTATGCTTGATTGCTTTCATACCAATTGTGAATCAGACTCAAGACCACATTTGGTAACACCTTATTTTAAGGTGACGTAGTTACACGGTACTACATGTACTTACTATAGTAACAACAGTAAATGATGCATAATTACAAGTAACTACCCCTAAACCAAACCCGTTAACACTTTATTTTACAGTTTCATTTGTTACATGTACTTACCATAATAATAACAGTAAAGTATGCATAATTACATTCAACTAACCCTTAAAACAAATCCTAATCCTACTCTAACCCTAGAGTAAGTACATGTAGTTAATTAATATTACTCAGTACTTATTTAAGTTAGTATAATGTAACTATGTTACCTTAAAATAAAGTTGTGCACCCCAGACCAGTTTTCAAGCTGACATGCAGTTTACTGGTGATCTGACATCAGACGGATGAGTCTGCCATTAATGCTCTGGTGTGAAAACATTATTAAATATTGTATGCTTGTACACTTGTTTTTGTGTGTGTGTGTGTGTGTGTGTGTGTGTGTGTATGCATGCACTCTCTGCTCTGTAACCTCTTTAGCTTTTATCTCTTGTGCTCTTACATTTGCTCTTTAAATTAGATATTGAGTGCCACTGGAGGCCTATGCTAATATCAGCACCTAGGCTCACATTTCTGCTGTGATCGTAATCTCTAATCACATTAGCCAACACGCTAAACTCATTAAAGTGATAACCCACATTAAGGTGATGAGCCTGGTGAGAAACTATTATGTTTTTAGGAAGGAGAGCTCTTATAGTTGGAGATCTTGTATCCGTTGTCTTGTTCCATCCTCTGTACATGCCTGCCAGACTAGACGGCTGCTCCGTCTGCTCTTCCATTAGCCTGTAATGGGATCTCCTGCTCAGATGGGCTGGATTCTTATTGTTTATGAGTGTTTGATAATTGGAAGGGGTTCTGGGAGCCATATAAAGGATTATCACTGTACGCAGCCCATATATTCTGTGCAAGTCCTCTAGCCTTCAACATGATTTTTGACCATGTGTCTTCTACAAGGCTAGTATCGCTCCCGCGCAAACGGTCCAGGGTAGAGAATGCCAAAAAGTTCTGGAAGGTAAGTGCTGCTTTATTCCTGTCTTTATTTTGAGTGTGTCAGTCGAAGAGATTCGATTCAGGACTAAACGGCTTACATGCTGAATTACTGCTTGTCTGTTCATGCGCTGTTCTTGGGTTGTTTAACAGCTTGTTGGTTAAATGTGGTTAATCAGGCTAATTGTTTACAGCAGTGAATGCAGGAGGTTAATCACAGCAGATGTTATGTCGTAGTGATGCAAATGTAAAGCCTGTAGCTATTACCAACCACAACCTCTGCTTCGTTCATCTGTAAATGCCTATTTATATTTATAGCAATGATTGTACCCTTGTGCAATCATTGTGCTACTGAAGATGTGTTTCAGCTCAAAATAAGCTTGAATAGAAGTATTTTTGTGCAATTCAAACATAAAATAACTTGCTATATATAAAATTGAGATGTGGAATACTCCTTACGTGAATAAAAAAAATCACAGTTGGTGAAATTGGACTTTGTGAGTGAACTCACCGTTTGTTTGTCTACTCCTGTTCATCTCCATTCACTTTGTTGTTTTTGGAAACACAATTTAGGCTGACCAGCTTTTATTGTCAAATTGTCAAGCTTGCAGGCCGCCCACGACACTGACAGGTAGATAAGCAAAATGACTTGCACACTAGAGATCACTCTGTGTTTGATGGATAGGAATGTGTTAGATCTGTTTTAAGGGTGTGGAGAGAGCCAGGTCATTTTTAAATCAAATCTGACTAGATAGAAATGGATTTCAGACAGAACAATTGGATCTGCCTTTGTGAACATTCTGATGGGTCCACCAGTGCCTGAGTCTTTACATTGTTGTTCTACATTTTATGAACCCTTCCTTTTGAAATCAAGGTCAATAATGTGACACATTTTTTTTTTGTCAGAATCTATTAATTTAGATTTAATCTCTCCAAAGTTGGATGAATTTCAAAATGCTGTTTTCGCGTTGTAGTGTGGACTGTCAAAACGAAAGTATTTATAAACGATGACGTAAGTTTAGTCATGTGACGTATATTGCACCTATAGATATTCATGTTTACTCACATTTGCTGTCCTGCGGCAATACATGAGAGCAGTTGCGTTTTAGACCAAACATATTGTCATCATGTAACAAAAGACGAGAAGCAAATGCAAGTAAACAGTAGGTTTATTGATGATGATGATGATGATGATGATGATGATGCAGTACAGGCAGATGTAGAACGGGTGACACAGGGACTTCGGTGGTCAGGATCCGGTGGTGAAGAGACGATGGTGCGGTGACGGTGAAACAGCAGACGAAACCCAGTGACGAAGACGGAGAACAAGAACTGGAACACAAGGCAGGAACTGGACACTGGAACACCAACACGAACGACATCAAACAACGATCTGACAAGGATGATAGAACAGCGGTAAGTTTAAGTAGAGTGGTGAGATTGACTGCAGCTGGTGAAGTGAATGAGGATCAGCTGAAGTGGATCAGGTGATGTCATACATTCACGCCCACTGCACACGTGCATTCAAACCACAACATAAACACGAGACGAGAAGGAACAGAGAGTGTGTCTACCGTGACAGTACCCCTCCTCCTAAGAACGCCTCCTGGCGTTCCCAGACTCCTTACCCTGTCGATTGTAATCATCGATGAGGGAGTGATCCAGTATGTCTCTAGCAGGCACCCAACTTCTCTCCTCCGGACCGTAACCCTCCCAGTCCACCAAGTACTGGAATCCGCGTCCTCTCCGCCTGGAGTTCAGTATACGATTAACCGAATACGTGGTCTCCCCATCTACGAGTCGCGGTGGGGGAGGAACCGGGACAGGCGGATTAATATGAGAATGAAACACGGGTTTAATTTTAGATACATGGAAGGCGGGATGGATCCTCCTGTACGCGGGAGGCAATTTGAGGCGGACTGCCACCGGGCTAATGATCTTGGTGACAGCAAACGGGCCAATAAATTTGGGAGCAAGTTTGTTAGTTACGGAGCGAAGAGGAATGTTCTTGGTTGAAAGCCACACCTTTTGACCAACGACGTATACGGGAGGTTTCGACCTGTGGCGATCGGCCTTAGCCTTAGTGCGCGCCCCCACCTGGAGTAGAGTCTCAAGGGCTCTAGTCCAGGTACGGTGACACCTCTGAACAAAGGCGTGAGCGGAGGGGACCGCAACCTCGGATTCCAGACTGGGAAAAATTGGTGGCTGGTAACCTACACTACACTCAAACGGAGATAGGCCCGTAGCCGACACTGGCAACGTGTTGTGGGCGTACTCCACCATGGAGAGTTGTTGACTCCAAGAGGAAGGATTCTTGGAAACCAAACATCGCAACACTCTCTCCAAATCCTGGTTGGCTCTCTCGGTTTGACCATTGCTCTGGGGATGAAACCCTGAGGACAAACTAACAGTCGCCCCCAGTAATCTGCAAAACTCTCGCCAAAATTTGGACACGAACTGGGGTCCCCTGTCGGACACCACGTCAATCGGAAGGCCATGTAAACGAAAAACGTGATCTACGACTGTAACCGCTGTCTCCTTAGCTGAAGGTAATTTGGGTAAGGGGACAAAATGGGCTGCCTTCGAGAATCGGTCCACTACAGTCAAAACGACTGTGTTCCCCTGAGAGGGCGGGAGGGCGGTAATAAAATCTAGTGCGATGTGGGACCAGGGTCTCGAAGGAACCGACAGCGGTTGGAGTAACCCATCTGGAGGTCGATTGGAAGTCTTACCAGTGGCACATACCGAGCAAGCCAAAACAAAATCGTGAATGTCGCGAGCCATAAGTGGCCACCAGAACCGTTGCTTGACCAAAAAGCTAGTACGATTAACTCCTGGATGGCAAGCCACGTTGGAGTTATGACCCCACTGAATAACGTCGGACCGTAATCCCTCCGGCACAAACAATCGGTTCGGTGGGCAACCGGGCGGAGGCGTTACCCCTTCTAAGGCCTTCTTGACCTTCGATTCGACCTCCCATGTGAGTGTGGAAACGAATAGAGTTTCGGGCAAAATACACTCGGGAGTAGACGGGCGTTCGGAAAAATCAAATATACGGGATAGTGAATCGGGTTTGACGTTCTTGGAACCCGGGCGGTATGAAGGAGTAAAATCGAAGCGACCGAAAAATAATGCCCATCGAGCCTGCCTGGAGTTCAATCTTTTGGCGGTTCTGATGTACTCTAGGTTCTTGTGATCAGTCCAGACAATAAAAGGTACCCCCGACCCTTCTAACCAGTGGCGCCATTCCTCCAACGCTAACTTAACTGCCAACAACTCTCTGTTACCAATGTCGTAATTGCGTTCGGCAGGAGATAAACGATGAGACAAAAACGCGCAGGGATGCATCCTGTCGTCTGTGGAAGAGCGTTGGGACAACACTGCGCCTACTCCCACCTCTGATGCGTCGACCTCCACCACGAACTGACGTGAGGAATCAGGGGCGACAAGGATGGGGGCTGAAACAAAGCGGCCCTTCAGTTTGGAGAACACAGCTTCGGCTGTGTCTGACCACCTGAACGTAGTTCTGGGGGAGGTCAAGGCAGTCAGAGGTGCGACCAGTTGGCTGAAATTGCGAATAAAACGGCGGTAGAAATTGGCGAATCCCAGAAACCTCTGCAGGGCCTTGCGGGAATCTGGGCTTGGCCAATCTACCACAGCCTTGATCTTCTCAGGGTCCATCCGCACTCCCTCAGACGAGACGATGTACCCTAGAAACGGGACCGACTGTGCATGGAAATCGCATTTCTCCGCCTTGACAAAAAGCCCATTCTCTAGTAACCTCTGAAGCACTCGTCTGACGTGTTGCACGTGTTCCTGGAGAGAAGAAGAGAAAATCAATATGTCATCCAGGTAGACATATATGAACTGATCGATCATATCTCGCAACACGTCGTTGACCAGTGCCTGGAAAACCGCTGGGGAGTTGGACAGCCCGAAAGGCATGACCAAATATTCAAAGTGCCCCCTGGGGGTGTTAAACGCAGTTTTCCATTCATCCCCCTCCCTGATGCGAACCAAATGATAAGCGTTACGTAAATCCAGTTTTGTGAAGATGGACGCTCCCTGCAACCTCTCGAAGGCTGAAGACATCAACGGCAAAGGATAAGTATTCTTTACCGTGATGTTATTCAGCCCTCGGTAATCAATACAAGGTCGCAGAGAACCGTCCTTCTTCCCCACAAAAAAGAACCCCGCCCCCGCTGGAGAAGAGGAAGGGCGAATGAACTTGGTTGCTAGAGAATCAGAAATATATTTCTCCATAGCCTCCCTTTCTGGAATAAAAAGTGAATATAACTTGCCTTTAGGCGGAGACTTACCTGGCAGTAAATCTATAGCACAGTCATAGGGACGATGCGGAGGGAGAGAAGCAGCACGAGACTTACTGAACACCTCCTTCAGGTCCAGGTACTCCGCGGGCACGTTAGACAGATCCCCTGCTTCCTCCTGAAACACAGAAACAGGCACAGACGAACAGGCAGACACGAGACAAGACTTATGACATTCCTTGCTCCACTCCAGTACTGATCTATGGTGCCAGTCCACTCGGGGGTTGTGACGGATGAGCCAGGGGTGTCCGAGGACGACGGGTGCAAGGGGTGAGTCCATGATGAAGAATGAAATAGTCTCAGAATGGTTGCCGGAAGTGGTGAGGGTGATGTCTTCAGTGCAAAGGGAAATGGTGGGGAGTTCTTGTCCATTGAGTGCGTGAACGGCAATTCTGTGACTGAGGGGTCTGAGGGGAATCTGAATTTTCTGTGCAAAAGTGTGGTCCATAAAATTACCTTCAGCCCCAGAGTCCAGAAGTGCATGGCAGTCGTGCTGTTGGACTGACCACCTTAGTCTTACCGGAAGGAGTGTGGAGGTAGATGTAATCGATGATGAGGTCTTCCTAGCGGAGATCCCACCCGATAGTAGCCTCAGTTTTACTATCGGGCTTGGCCTTTTACCGGACAGTTGTATGCGTAATGTCCCGCTCCTCCACAATACAGGCAAAGGCCCTGGGATCTCCGCCTCTCCTCCCGGGAAAGCCGAGCTTGACCCACCTGCATGGGCTCGGGATCGTAGACGGGGCTAAATGCATAGTACAGCGGGTCAAAAATGCTCTGCAAAAAGTGGCCTCACCGGCATAATGCTCTGGCACTGGAAGACGGGGCTCTGGCTGGGAGGGTCCTTCTGGTGGTATGGGAGGAACGGTCGGTGTGGGCGGCGCAGTGGGACCCTGTAGGCGTTGGATCTGCTGGGTGAGCTCGGACACCTGTGTCACCAAGGCCTGTACTGCGCGTCCCGTGTCGCCGATCTCTCGCTGCTGCGAATCCATCCTCCTGATGCTATGGTGAATGAATTCCTCCATCGATCTCTGCGACGCACTCGCTGCTTCTCTTTCCAGGTCAGATCGTTCTGTCATCATGTAACAAAAGACGAGAAGCAAATGCAAGTAAACAGTAGGTTTATTGATGATGATGATGATGATGATGCAGTACAGGCAGATGTAGAACGGGTGACACAGGGACTTCGGTGGTCAGGATCCGGTGGTGAAGAGACGATGGTGCGGTGACGGTGAAACAGCAGACGAAACCCAGTGACGAAGACGGAGAACAAGAACTGGAACACAAGGCAGGAACTGGACACTGGAACACCAACACGAACGACATCAAACAACGATCTGACAAGGATGATAGAACAGCGGTAAGTATAAGTAGAGTGGTGAGATTGACTGCAGCTGGTGAAGTGAATGAGGATCAGCTGAAGTGGATCAGGTGATGTCATACATTCACGCCCACTGCACACGTGCATTCAAACCACAACATAAACACGAGACGAGAAGGAACAGAGAGTGTGTCTACCGTGACACATATGGCCTGAGTGTGACCTGGAAGCAACCAGTGAATGGGGAGATATTTAGCTAAATACAATTATCCTGTCAGAAGAATAGCGCGATAACTTTATTATTTATTTTTCTATCTGTATCATCTCAGTGAGGTTTTACGCATGCGCAGTAAGGTGAATTTAGCCTTTTCAGGCATTTTCCAAAAGTTTCTCATCCACACTGAAATGTCGGAAAACGCCTGAAAACGCTAGTGTGGATGGAGAGTATTTTTTAAATGAAAACGCCGTTTTCAAATGTATCTGGATTAATGTAGACGTTGCCTCAATCTATGTTTTGATCATTGTTCTGAATCCTATCCGGACGTAGTCTTTGACAAAAATGCTAATTTCTCAGTTTTTAAAATGTTGATAAAACAAATGCATGAAGCTAGAATAAAATGTTGTTGTTATTGTTGTTTTTGTTTTGTGCTTTTAAGCAGATGCTCTGTTCTTTATTTAGATATATTGTATGTTCAGATACAGATACAACAAAAGATTCTGGGGGCCATGTAAATTTTGTGAAAGTGATAAAAAATGCTAGTGCTGGCAAGAAAAAAAAATGCTGGCGGGAAAATAGTTTAGTTTATAAGTAAATATAAAAGATACACATGCTTTTTTCATTTAATTAAAATTTTGATATTTTTTAGGAATGTAAAGTCAAGAATATCGGGTGTCTTACAACTCTCCAGAAAAAAAAGGCTCTAAGAACTCTATTACTGTAGATACTAAATCATTAGAACTCAATATAAATACAAATATTTCCATTTTAAAAAACTTTGCACTTGTGTTTTAATTTATTTGTCATCGATCCATTAATCTATTGATGGCATTTTCTGATTTAGTGTAAGCGCTCCAAGCATGAAATCTTTTAATGAACGTTGGTGCTTGTATTTTGCAACAGAATTTAAGCTCAAGAAAAATCCAGATCTCTCAGACTCTTACTCTGAATTAACCAAGACCTCATCTTAGTCTCTTATCTCTTGGATGGAAACGATACAAGATTGCTCTGTCCACCTCCCTTATAATCTCTCCTGGCCTCTTGACTCGGCTCCAGTAATGTCTCTTTTTCTCCCACTGTCCCTTTCTCGATGTATTGCTAGCCTAACCTCACTAGTGTCGCGATCAGACTCCATAATCATATAACTCAGTTGTTAAGGTCATAAACGTCCCTTCCCTTAATGGTCTTTTTCTTTTTCACACACATCTATCCATGCTAGGAACTGTCCCTTCAGCAGCACGACCTTGATTTTGTAACTCTATAGTCATTTTGACCTCATAATGTGAGAGGAAATTAGATTTAAAGTCATTTGAAGTCCTTTGAAAAAGTTCCAAAGGCTCCAGGTTGAAATAACCTTCAAAAATGTGATTCACTGGGTCATTCGTGCGTCTGGCCCACAGGGATCTGGATCCTGATTCTTGATATTGCCAATGAAACAATGAATTAGCTTAAAATTCCCACAGGGCTCATTACAAAACCCAACTGTGGATACTCAATTAGCTTCATTAGAAAGTTCAGCTGGAATACAGAGCTTGAATAGATTCATATATAAAGAATCTATTCTAAAACCTTTGTGTAAGAGTAAAGGCACGTGACTAATGGCTTCAACAGATCTTAAACGTGTCGTGCATTGCTTTGGCCTCCACATGAAGCATTGCAAACCAGTTCCACAAAAGAGCGATTTTATGAGGTCGCTAATAAGGTAGCAAAAGTTTGGGAGTCAGTATTTCTTTTTTTAAATAAATTAGTACTTTCATTCAGCAAGGACACATTGCATTGATAGAAAGTGTCAGTAAAGGCATTTATAATGTTGCAAAAGATTACTATTTCAAATAAATGCTATTCTTTTCAACAACAAACAACAATAGCTAATCGTTCTATTCATCAAAGAATCATGAAAAAAATGATCAAGGTTTCTACCAAAATATTAAGAAGCACTACTGTTTTCAACTATGAAAATAATAAACAATTTGAAATAAATAAATATATAAATAAAAAGTATAATAAAACTATTTTTAAACACTAAATCCGCATATTAGAATGATTTCTGAAGGATCATGTGAGGTAACACTTCATTTTGATGGTTCACTTTAGACATTCTACTAACTATAAGTAACTTTGCAACTAAATGTCAACTAACTCTCAGTAGAGTATTGTTAGACTGTTTGCTTTATATCTGCTGACACTTTATTGTGATGGTCCCTCAACAGAGATTCTACTGACTATAAGAAACTTTACACCTAACCAGTCTACTAACAGTCTACTAATGCTCTATTGAGAATTAGTTGACTTGTAGTTGCAAAGTTACTTTTAGATAGTAGAGTTTTTAATGTGGACCATCAAAATAAAGTGTAACCTCATGGGACACTGAAGATTGGAGTAATAGCTTCTGAAAATTCAAACAGATATTTTAAATTGTAATAATATAATGATATTTCATAATTTACTAATAGATATCTGAATGGGAACTTTCCCTTCAGCAGCACGACCTTTTGTTATATTGTAAATAAAAAACCTACCCACACCCTAAACCTTTTTTTTTTGTTTTTTTTATGATAATTTTATGCTATTTGTCAGGTTTAGCTCTCAAATTTATCTAAAATATTTGGTTAAGTGTGCACACTTTATGGGGATTTTCCTTAGACATAATGATTTTTATTTTACATTTTTACATTAAAAAAATCCCGTAGTATGATTTATAAGCACAAGTAAAAGGTCGTGGGGTATATGATGTAGGGTAAAGCTTAACCACACACACACACACACACACACACACACACACACACACACACACACACACACACACACACACACACATTGATGCACCTATCATTATGAGGACATTATAAGCATAATATTTTTTATACTGTGCAAAGTGTATATTCTATCTCTCTACACTAACCTGGCCCCTAAACATACCCATCACTGAAAACGTTCTGCATTTTTACATTTTTAATAAAACATTGTTTAGTATACATTTTAAGCAAATTAGAGAGGACTCAGGAAATGTCCTCTTAAACCACATTTACCTTGTAATACCAGTGTAATACCGATGTTGTTATACAAATGCGTGTTCTCATATCAAATAAAAAAACACACACACATAGAGAGAGAGGGAGAGAAAGAGAGAACAAATAATTAACCACCCAATACTTTCCTCACACTTTTGGTGTTCTCATGAACATTTCTATCATGCTGTTTCACTTGTGGGTGATCATTTTCCCGTTGTCTACAATGTTTAAATATCACCATACAGAGACTGCGAGTATCTTTTACTTTTCTCAAAACCCAAAATGAATCATTACAAATAAATGACCCATAAAGAGGTTCTTTCTCCACTATAGCGACAATTGAATGTGAATGTATTAGCATTAGTCACTCAATTAAAAAAAACAAATTAATCACATTTTTCTGTAAGCAATCCTGATTAATCACCACTAATAACAAAATATCCAAATGCTAGCTAAAATATTTTTTGTGTTAGTGTTATTTTTAACAAGTTCATCAGAAAATATTAATTTTATTTTAGTCTAGTCTTTGTGCCAAGCTGTCATTTTTAGTTTTTATTAGTTTGTCACATTCATATACTCTTTTTAGTCTAGTCAAGTTTCAGTCGACTAAAAGTCTGAGCATTTTAGTCTTATTTTAATCAGCATTATCCATGACTATTTTCGTCTAGTTTTTGTCGATGAAAACTGATGACATTTAGTCAATGAAAATTGTATTTTAGTCTCTTTTTAGCAATGCAGTTTTATTTAACCCAGTCAATATGGTATAAGTACCTAGTAGTATAGATGAAACCAAAATTTTCTTTTAGCTAAACCCATTTCAAACAAGGTTATCTTATTATATTATTGTTACCTTATAGACTCAAGAATACATCCATTCCAGACACGGAAGACCCTCTGATTTGAATTTACAACATATTTATTTTACCAACCAAACATGTTAGAAGTACACACACATAAATATAAATAAAAATGTACCGGTCCCTTTCTCTGTGTCAGACTTAACTTTGTTTGTTGTTGTTGTCAGCTGCATCTTCTAAATAATGCCGCGAGTGGGGCTTGAGGAAGTGATGTCGCCTGCGTCTGCCCAGTGCGACCTGATGCAGCCCCTGAAGTGAGACACGGGAAACAGAAATACTGCAAAATAATAATAATAACGTGACTAAACGAGACAAAATAACGTTATAACATTTTGTCTCGTCTCGTTTTGGTCAACGAAAATGAAGAGATATTTTCACATAGTTTTTATTTTGTAAACCACATTTAGTCTCATTTTTATTCGTCAACAATATTGCATTATACATTTAATTATAGTCATCGTCACATAACCAGCATTTACTTTGCGTCTCGTCTCATTTTTGTCATGTGGTAAAGGTTCGTTGACAACGATATTTAGTCATCATTTTCGTTGACGAAAGCAACACCAGTCACATCCATCTTGTTTAAGCAAAGTTCTTCAGCACCAACCTCTCACTAGACTAATGCATATCAGGGGACTCGTCCAGTTTCCCCTTGCCACCTCACATATCCTCTATTAGTCCCTGCTGACTTTTCCTCCACCCATCTGTTGTCATCTTTCTTGTTCACTCATCATATGGCATTGCTTGCCTTGGTCAGCAAAAGACATTCCTTTTTTTTTTTTAGGGAGATGGTTTTCTGTCTACCGATTACCTGTTTTCTGTCCAGCATTGTAGAAAAAACTGAATAAGACGTGTGGTTGCTGTGGAAACAGTAGTCTCACATAATTTAGGGAGGTGTCAGCTCGGATGTCTTCCATGTGACACACCAAGCTGTCAGTCAAAAGAGATGCAGTGTGTGTGCGTGTTTCAGATAAGAAGTAATAGGCATTGCATGTGTCGAATGCAAATTGTTTTTGACCCTCATTTGTGGCAGGGCAGCCGCAGATGTTTCTGCTTGTGAACAACACTAAATATCCCCTACCTGAATGACCAGAGCGGCTGTGTCAGCCAGACCATGACACCTCTCATCTATCCGTGCTGGACAGAAGCCCAGGACGTGACCCTGACTCCTGAATTGGTTAAGGACTTAATGTTCAGTCAGTAAAATACTTTATTTTTTAGTTCAAATCAGCCCAATCTCACAACGAAAACATTGCTTTAGCTACATTATCCCATGCGCAACAAAAAAACCCTCTCTTAGTTGCTGTTTTTTGACCTTGTTTTAGAGGAATCTATTAAGTATTTATACCAAGGTCTGTCTATCCTCCCCGTTCACCTCACAGGTAGATGCTTGGCTCAGAAGTAAATAAGCTGAAGACTGCCCTCTTTGCTTGTACCAAAAACAAAAAAAAATTTGAGCCTTTTGTTTGAGCTTTACTTGTAAATGCCATGAGACTGATTACTTTATCAGACGGGGGAAAAGTCTATTTCTCATAGTTAAGAGCCCTCAAAACAAATTTGTAACTGGTAAAACATCTCAAATAATAATATTTTGGGGATTCTTACGATTTTATTCTGTTAGAATACACAGATGGTTTTGAATGGCAATATTGTTTGATATCTTTAAAGGTACTACTGTATACAGATCGTACGAATTCTGTAAATAATTCTGAGTTTGATTCTGATTCAAAAAGCTCTGGTTTCTTAACTATTCCAATGATTAGTCTTTTAGTAACTTTCCCCAACAATTGTATTAGTCTGTTTGATTTCTGTATAGATTTATTACATCCCTTTACAACACACATATTGCAACTTGCACATTACCATAAAAGGGATAGTTCTCCCAAAAATGGAAAATCTTTTATGATTTACTCATGTCTTTCCAAACCCATAACTTCTTTAAAACACAAATTAATTAAACATTAGAGATTTCTTTCCCTCCATTGAAAGTCAATTTCACCAAAACTTTAGTAACTTTAGTTTCTTTAACAAGTAAGATGACACAATAAACATGGCAAACGGACACGCGAAGGTCAAGCAAGCATAGTTGAGTCTCTTCGGTGTCTCTTCAGAAGACTTCGATTCTCTAAACTTTTTGGAATTATGAAAATTTTGGTTGAATGGACTTTCAATGGAAGGACAGAAATCTCTCAGGTATTACTAAAAAAAATCTTCATTTGTATTTAAAAAATGAATGAAAGTTATGGGTTTGGAATGACATAAGGATGAGTAAATGATGACAGGATTTTCTTTTTTGTGTGAAGTCCTAAAGGTACAGTGCAGGTATTTTGCTAATATAAAATGTATATTTAAAAGCTCATGTGAAAAGCCCAGGCGGCGAAGATGGAAGGCGAATTATGGAATCATACAAAATGAAAGCAAGAGTAAAATTTTGAAAGCAGAGTGACATTTCCTTCTGAAACTGTGTAGTTCTAAAACACTAAAATCTTAGACACCTTTGATTCAACTGCTCTTTGGCATGGCCGCTCACCCGTATTCATCAGTAGCTTGTTCTGTCAGCATTTTCTAGCCTAGTCACTTAAACTGTCAAATGGAGTGAAACGGCAAGGACCAATGCCCCTAATACTCACTGCAGGGTGGCTGCGTCTAACCTGTTTATTACAGACCTACACATATTCGTTTGACTCACATTCAAGCGCTTTGGTGAGTAATGACTCTGCCATGACTTTTTCCATTTTCTTTCCCCCATCTTGCAGTTTCTTGATGTGTAAATTCAGTGCGGTGACCACAGATCCCTCGACCGAAGACAGCTGTTCTATATCTTTTCTCTCTGCTTCAGATAATGCGTTTCATGCATGGTCGGCCTCTGTAATTGTCAGTAGTTGTGGCAGTCTGTTTTTTTGTTTATTTTTTTTTCCACACCTCCTGAAACGTTGATATTACAGTTGCCTTTCTCTCTTTCTCTTCCTTTCCTCCAGCACAGGTCTCTTCTTTTATTCTCTTCCTGCCTTTTCAATCTGCTTTTTTCCCTTTTTTTGTTTGTCAAAAGCCTTTTGTAAAAACTGCCTCTTGTCTCCAAAGACCACTCTCTCGATAAAGGAAATCGAGCCTGATGAAGGCATTGTGCTGTGAGAGTCTAATGCCGGTTTGGTTTTCAGACCTGGAAGGAGGGGTGGGTGGCGATGGTGGACAGATGATGTCGTCTAAACGAGATTTTGTCACCTGTGCAGAGCCCTATTACAAAATGTCCCCCAAAGGCCTTAACACATCTGATAACTCTCAGTGTAAGTCCAGGAGAACAGTCACCACACTTGGTTAATGTGGCTACTCAGTGGAAAGGCTGATGGGTTTATTCTTGGAAATCAATCCCTCAACCGCTTCAGTTTCAGATGGGATCACCATGTCTTAAAAGAAAAGCCATTTTTCCTCTTGAAAATATATTTTCTCCCCTGCCATTTTATGTGCTTGGTCGTGCTATTCTTTTTTCTTTTTCTTTTTAAGTGTTCCCTGTAAAGATTTTTTTACTAATAGGGACTTGATTTTTGGTTTGTCACCTGCAGCTATCATATGACTTCAAAAGAGGTATTTAATAATATATGTATATTGAATATGAATATATGAATATGACGTATGGGTCAGTGACATGCAGTAACATATAGGGCCCTATTTTAACGATCTAAGCGCATGGTCTAAAGCGCAAGTGCACTTAGGGCGTGTCTGAATTAGAGGTCTGCATGGGCTTTAAACTGAAGCCTGAACCCGGCCCATACCCGAAATCATTTAACCCAACCCGACCATTACGATTATATTTTAAGCCCGAACCCGAGGTCCGTTTCTCACAGAAATACCTCTCATTCCTCTGGAACTCAAACATTAAACTTCAAAACAAAGTTTACGCAGTTGCACAACTATTTACATAAATATATCCTTCTCAGTACGAGTTATGAAGGAAGTGAACAGCATCGACAGTTGATGGTTTCAGCGCGTCCTCCTCTGATCACAGTGTTGGGACTGAAATAGTGCGCACATGCGCAAAACAGTTTTGCAAAATGTTATTTGATAAAATAAAAATGATTCATATATCATTTTACAAAATGGTTTTGGGCATGTCCTCCTGCGCGCACTATTTGGGTCACAACACAGCAATCAGAGGAAGACGGTGGCGCTGAAACTTGTAGCGACAATGAGTTTTACATTGAATGCATTAACATTAGCTCAAATGATATATAGGGAATTTTAATAATTAATCATGAATATGATTAATATGCTGCATATTACAGTTAAATTATCGAAGTTGAAAATAGATCGATTATACATATGAATGATCAATCACAACGAATTATAATTCATCATTCATATATCAATGGTCCACTTCCAGATCGATTATGTGAGATAACCTTTAATGGAATTAATTTAGCTATCAAACTGTTTGTCCAGCAAACGGCCGTAAGATTAACTTGTCAACTTCCTAACAAAGTTATCCCTTCTTATAAACTCCAAGAAATATCAATGTCCTGGCTGTGAACATTAATTTCCCTGCGTTTATAAAATTAGACTACTCAACGTAGTCAATAATAAAAGCTTTTGTAGCTAGGATCACATTTCATTGACTTGTAAAAATGAGCATTTCAGACGAACAATCAAGAATATAATGGTTTTAATAATTGGACTAATAATGCATCAAACTACAATTCACACGGACTATATGTGTATGCACTCGAAACAAACAAACGAAAAACATTACAAACACGAATTAAAATAGGATGAGAGAGGGAGAGAAAACGATATATATATATATATATATACATACATATATATATATATATATATATAGAGAGAGAGAGAGAGAGAGAGAGAGAGAGAGAGAGGATGAGAAAGTGAAACTAAAGCATTAGAGATTGCAGTACGGCACAAAACACAGACAAAGTGAACCTTGAGAGACACAAAGATCAAATCCCCTGAATGGGGTAAACAGATCTTAAAGCATTTAGATCGATAGGAATTACGATACTTGCATGATTCTTCGTGTGGCTGAGAACCAAAGCGTGTGTGTGTGTGTCTCTGTCCTCGTGTCACGCGTTCACGTGGTCTTTCAGAGCGAGGGAGCGCGTTAGTTTGAATGTCCTTTGAGGTGCAGTTGCTGGTTGGTTCAAAGAGTCTCTTTAAAGTCGAAGTTGCCGATTACGTTCATTTCGCTGAAAGTGAACGTAGGAAAGTCCGAAGACGAAAATAAAGAAAGATTAAAGAAAAAGGAGAAACACGGCGTAAAGCTCCCTAAGGAGCCATGGCACGGAAACCTCTCACAGGGAAAAAGCTCTCCCAGAAACTTCTGTGTCAGTCTCTTATGGAGAGGAGGGGTTCACGCCTGCTTCGCGTATGTGAACCAATTATCTTAGAGTATCTCGAGCGGGAAAAGTTTTTCTTTGTCCTGTCAGGATAATTTGTGATGGTATGAAATTTTGTCATTTCTACCCAGAAAGATTGTACACACAGAACAATACATTTTACTGTAATATCATATGTATGACTTGTTTAGTCAAAACAAGACGGTCAAACAGGTACCAAGAATGGCCGGAAAGAGTAGAAGAAACATAAAGTTACATTCATATGCAGAATTACACACATTTAATGTTCACTCACACGACTATAAAGCCATAATACCGGCTACCATGACCTAGGAAAGATCAAATTCAAGTTTATACATTTCTTAAGTGGTTATACTTATAGAAAATATAAGATTGCAGAGTCTATTCCTCTTTCTTTATCAGAATTCAAGTGGGAGCTGTGACTCCCTTGGAATTCCTTTTGGGGGTCATAAAGTTTTATGACCTAGCAAGAGGGAGAGGCACAGAATTTGATCATGTTAGGTATTCTTTCTTTAGAAATACACTTAAGATTCAAAGTTACAGAACAGTCTCAAATTTAATCTATAGAATAAGACAAAACTAATTAGATATGCATGCATACAGGAAGGTTAGATACAATTCTGTGTTATATACATTAAGGATATTTCTATCCTAAGTTGCACACAAAGGACGTTTGTGTGCGGGTCTGTATGGCGTGTGTGTATAAGTTCATCCCGTGGTTGGCGCGGGCTGTTGATTCCCCCTTCTTGGGGAATCACGTGGGGAATCCTGTGGTCAGCATCTGTCCATCCGTGGTGTGTACCACGTGAGGGTTTCAAGAACAACAGGGTTCTGTTTCTTAATTGTGCAATGCGTCATAAATGGAGTTAATCAATGACCTGCTGGCAGACATTGGGGCACCATTTCACATGATTCAAGGTTTTGTGAATTAAACATATATGTGTTTATATTTGTTCAGTAGTGAAAGGAAAACAGGATCCGGTCAGTCGCTACAAACTGCGCACGTACTTTCTCTCTTGCATGCTCATATTTACGATCACAACACGGCAAGCACACGGCATGCAAACTATATGTATAGCCTATATAATTTTTCTTAGTTACAAACCCGAACCCGAGGCTATTCATTAAACATTAGCCCAAACTCGACCTGAAACCCGTGAGTTAGAGATGCGCGGTTGGCGGTTATAGCCGCGGACTCCGCGGATTATCCGCGGATCGGGCGGATGACGTGACGGAAAAAAAATATTTTAATTAAATTCAGGCGGGTGGCGGGCGGTTTCTAGTCTCGCGGCTGTCATCAGCAGCGCCTTGTATCAGCGGATCAGAGCTTCCTAACGGTGCATGTGATGAGAGGGTGACGGCAGAGATCGCGGAGAAGTATGTTGATTGAGAACGCAAACTTTTGTTGAATTTATGAGAAATCTACGGACGCAAACAGATGAAGTGTAGTAAAATAAAGACCTAAATGTGTATTTCGGACTTTTTTTCACCACAAGTCTGAAAGAAGACATGTTATTGAAGACAAATATAAAAAAATCTCAAAATTGACCAGTAAAAAAAAAAAACTATGTTTTTGCCTGCCGTGTCTCGCCTTTATATAAACACACACTGTTATCAGTATTTTTTTGGACAAAGTTTTGCACATTTCACTTCAATGTACACTGAAGCATGCGTCGTGAATTAGCAATGTGGAAACGGTGGTTTGTTACTGCAGTAATATCACGTTCAGTGCTATAAATCTCTCCGTTCCAGAATATTTGGTTCATAACATCAATCTTTGATTCAGGTGTTTGTGCAACCGTGCCCTGAAGATTTAACAAAAGTCTGGGTAGGCCTAAGTTAAAAAAAAAAAGTAAGTAGGAATTAGGAAAGTATGTGAGAAGTGAGGTCAAAATTACCTTGCTTGCTTCTTTCCGCCATTTCACCTCAGTGCGAGAAAAAAAATTGCATCGCTTCTTCTGTACGGAAAACGAGCATTTTAATTGGTCGTCAATTCACTGTGAGTCTTCGGGATCTAGCGCAAATGCATTTGCTATTTAAGCAACGTGGCGCAGGACATGAAAATGATGAAACTGGCAAAAAACACTTGTGTCGCGTCTGCCGCTGCATTGCGCCGGGTGTATGATAGGGCACATGAAGTGTTCACGATAAAGAATGTTAAATATAGTAGTCTATCTATATGTACACATGATAACATTCTGTTTATTGTGACAAGCTTGACGCATGGCGATGGAAATAATATGGTAATATATTCTAAAATAATGTCACTTTAAGAAGGACAAAAGACTTCTAAAGACACACAGTAGCAGTACAAGGTTAAATGACTCATTGAGTGATGATTCAAAATTAAAATGTGTTCGTCAGGAGTGGTTTAGATTTGCAATGTTGAGAAAATACTCCTTAAAAGTTAGATGATATCTGTAAATCTTGAAAGTATATAACTTTCCAAATGATGAAAATTTGTGAAAATTTTCACTTTTTTGCATGAAAAATAAAAAAGATTAATTGGAGACAATCAAAAAATTATAAAACAATTTACTGCCATTGTATGAATAATATGCAATCAATAAAAAAAGTAACTGTAATCTGATGATCATTTTAAAACATTATAGTCTAATTGCAAGCACTTATCTTTTGCTCTTTCAAACATTGGCACAATAGTCTCTGTGTTTGGTTATACCAGCAATTGTGAAGAAATTAGCTAATGTGTATTTCTGTTCATCTAAAATGAATGAACACTGATTATTTCACACACAAGACTGGAAACAAAACAGAATATTCAGTTCTGATTGTGGATATCTCATTTACTTAATTATAAGTGACACACACAAAAGCCATCAACTTCACAATCTCTATGCAAAATTTTGCCATGAATTGCAGCACAGTACCTAATTTAAAAAAATATTGTGTAGCAGTTTTGTGGTCTTTTTTTTTTTTTTACTGGAGCTTGCGATTTTGGAATGTTCTTGCTACTTTTGCATAGATTGTGCACCAGTGGTTCGTTTCAATGAATCTGCACTTTCAAATAATGTGTTTAAAAAAAAACTAGAAAAAAAAAATGAACGGACATCGATGTCAGTAGGTGTCTGAGGCTGAGACGACATCACACAATTGTCCATTTTTGTTAATCTCAGACTTGCTTATTCCAGATTAAATATGACATACCAAATCCACTGAAAAATAGTAAATTCTACACTATTAACCAGGTAATAAACCTTCTATGAAAAATAACATGCTCTCATATCCAGATAGCCACTCCATCACAGCACAACTCTAGGAAAGAGGCCAACACAACCCTGATCCACACAAACAAAAGAAACTTTTGCACAATACAGCAACAGAGCAATTCAGCGAAAATATCCTAATACTTTCTGAATCAACCTGCATGGCTTTACTCCACGATCTGGTCAAGGAATGTACGAGTGTGACAAATATGAATGCAACAAAAGTTTTTTTTCTCAAATATTCACATCTATTCAGGGTCTAAAGCTCTATGCATACTATGAAACACTTTTGCAGAGACATCACAACACAAAAATTCTGAGGCAGATGCTTCAGAGAAATATGCATAATTGGACTTCAAGTGTCCAACATTGATTAGTTTCCCTCCATACAGGAGTCAGGAGTCCCTCCATACCACCCCTCTTGTCTTTGGTCATGCAAGTGAAATGATGATGCTTTAAAAAGCTGGTCCGCACCTCTCAAGATGGAGCAAGACGGATTTGGAGGATATTGTTTATATCCAGTATCCACACAAGAGAACGTTGAAAGAAACAGCTGGGATTCTCAGAGATTGAGAGGTCTCTAAATCTCTAAATCTTTCGATATCTGAATGTAGACAATGGATACTCCTTGAGTTCACAATAAAACCTGCCGAACAACAACATTAAGAACTATGAAGAATTATGAGTGACCGTGTGCAAAACTCAAGGGCAACAAAGCTTGATCTGAATCGTTTTGCTATTGTTGCTTCACTGTGGTTAAAGGGATAGTTCACTCAAAAATGAAACATTCTGTCATTATTTACTCACCCTCATGTCGCACATAAAGTAAATTAAAGTAAATAATGGTAGAATTAAAATGTTTGGGTTGAATTATATATTTAAAGGATTAGTTAACTTATTGGCTCACCCCCACGTCATCCAAGATGTTATTATGGTTTTTGAGGAAAACATTTTCCATATAGTGGATTCAATTGGGTACAGCGGTTTAAAGGTCAAAATTGCAGTTTCAATGCAGCTTCAAAGGGCTAAATTATCAGGAAATTTTATTTCTCAAATAAACTAATCCTTTAAGGTGGTAGAGTGTTTCTATGTACATCCTAAGGTGTACAGAGTGCTTTTAAATGCGTTGCTATTTGGTTGTTAGGGTGTTCTGGGTGGTTGAAAGGACATTTTCTGTGTTTTTTAGCATGTTGCCATGCAACTGCTACAGGGTGCTCTGGGTGGTTGCGAAAGGAATTGCTTGGTGGTTGCAACAGTGTTCTGAGGGTTTAATAGTGCATTGCAAGGCAGTTGCCATGATTTTTGGAGTGTTTTCTACGCAGCAAAAAGTTGAGTGTTGAACTCTCACAGAGTTGTTTCGGAGGTGCTCCTCCAAACTGCAGCATGACTAGGGTTAGGATGAACACTGAACATTAGACACTAACATAGTGTGCAGTCACAGAGAGAACAACATTATAAAAATGATTGTTCAAACATTGACTCATTGAGTGAAATATGGGAATGCCAATGAAGACTTGATTTTAATCTCATTCATGTTTTGAGCAACCAACAACACATTATTAAAATGCCACTACCTTATGAAAGATTACAAGTCTTTCAACAGCATCAGATGCACTGATTTTTGGAGACTTCAGTCCTCCTGATAGTGGTGGAAGAAGATGTATCAGTAACAGAAGGGATGCCATTTCCTGGTCGTAGAATGAAGAAAAAGATTCACATGAATTAATTAACTGAAAACGTCAAATGCAATACTTTTTTAAGTTTGAAACATTCATTTGTTTTGTTCCAATTTAGCCTAAAAATTGTTTTTCAGATTAAACAAATTAATCTGGAAAACAACCATCTTATAGGTTGTGATGTTGCTCATTTTAATATTTTTCTCATCAAAACAATACAAGTAACTATAACTGCAAATTTAGCAAATGCTCCAAACCAATTAAATCAAAAACAACTTACCTCTTGCCTCGTCAAGATCACCTTCTGCTGACAGCAACAACTAACTCAACTCTGCTGTTGATGATAGCCGCTTGGCTTCTTTTATGACATTTGGCCTGAAGAACTTGTCCTACTTTTGAAGCAGCCTGGAGGATATTTCAGCATCAAATAGGAGAGTGAAGTCTTGATCCACCTTTAAGAAAGAAGATATTAAACTATAGATAACACTCTCAAATTGCATGCCATTGAAAACATGTTATTCCAAACTTACCAGCCCTTTTGTATCCAGGAATCTTGGGAAGGTGGAGAGGATATCAACACTAGAGCCTGGATCTTTAAAAAGCCTCTGGCGATGCAGAAAGGTCTGTCTTATCTTCTGGAAAATTAGTGACTTGTCTGTGGCATGGATGAGCAAAGACATGGCCTCTTACAAGTTGATCTTCAAAATAAGTAGCCCTTTGACATTTAGGGCCTCCTGGAGAAACATCAAGAGGGCTGTCTGGTAGCACAGATCCTCGACGAATCTTCCTGTGGACTGTTTTCATACGCCAGGCGATGTATCATGTGTTGCTTGCAGCATCATAGAAGTGTTCCTGAAATATACTTTTTTTTTTAATCCTTTGTCATGTTAGGATTAAAATATCAAACAATCAAATGTCAATGTCATAGAAACAGCTTGTGTCATAACATTGCAAGTATGACATTAAAGTGGCATGCAAACAATAACAATGATTCTTAGAATATGGATCTCTGAGGGAAGGGAACAGCATCACGATGCCATGAGCATACTGTTCTCTGATTGCTTTAGTTGGGAGTTGCCTAAGAGAAGGTATCAAATTAGCTATCGTAATTTACACAATGACAATGCAGTTATTGGTGTGTAAAAAAAACACACGCTAAATCAAATACCCGTGTGTATCAGTCATGTGAGACACCAGAATGCTAATCATGTGTCTTCTTGTGGCATCTGTAAGAGTTTCTGTTTCTTGATACTCCTGTAGTACTGCTTCACCACCAGACTTGAATTTAAGCACATCTTCAACCAACTAATGAAAAATAAAAACATGAGAATGGTGATTCACAAATTTGTAGAAACTCAGAGGGGGGAAAAAGTGTTAAAAGGGATAGTTAAAACAAAAATGAAAATTCTGCCACACTTTACCACTTTCAAATCCCGGATATGTAAAGACATCATTAAAGTAATCCAAGAGATTCTAGTGGATAAACCTCAATTTTATGAAGTGACGTGAGTGCGGTGCTTGCGCAAAAACGTACAATTTACCACTTTATTTACAAAATATGAATCTATAACATGCGTTTTTGCAACAACTCCCATGGAAACACAAAACGTGTCAAGGGGCTCTTGTGGACATGCGTTGGAGATTAATATTTTGTAAATAAAGTGGTTAAATTATGGTAAATAAAGCACTTTTGGCGCTTCATAAAATTGAGGTTAAACCACTGAAGTCACATTAATGATGACTTTACTACCTTTCTGGAGCTATAAAGTGGTAGTTGTGTGGGTTGTCAACAGAGGGACAGAAAGCTCTCAGATTTCATCAAAAAGATCTTCATTTGTGCTCCGAAGATACACAGAAGTCTTGCTGATTTGGTATGGAACAAGGGTGATAAATTAATGACATTATTTTCATTTCTGGGTGAACTAATCATTTAAGAGCAAAATCTCTCGATGACTGAAAAAGATGAGAAGATAAAACTGAATTTACTTTTTACATGTATAGAAATCATACAACATTTATATAAATAAAATACAACATTTATATATAAAATATGCATCATATTTTAATCAAGTGAAATAAAACATACCTTTTTCAATGAAATAGCATAAAGTCAAACCGTTCTTCAATACAATCCAGTTTCACTTACTTCTGCTGTTCGCTGTACTTGACCTGGACCAGCATTTTTTTTTTAACTGCAACGGCGTTTGACAATGTAAATCAGTGTAAATGAAGAACACTGTATGGCTGCACGACATATCATTTAAACATCAATATCTCGATGTGTGGATGCACACAAGTCACTTACTGTACATCATTTTAATTACATTTTTGCAAGTAATAATTTGATCCCTTGTTAGTTAAATCAAAACGAGGGAGCGTATTAGTATGACATGACCACGATTTACATGTGTGTAGCCTACGTTATGCATGATCATAAATGGATATCGTGTTTATATTCATGCATACTGTATATAAAGAGAGAGAGATGATACCGTGGCCACGAATGAATAATTCGTTACCTCCTTTTAGATTCATAGCAGGTAACATTAACATTAGGCTAAATCGTGACCACGTTGTAGGCGTTTTGATTTAAATTATTAACTTACGTGTCTGCATGTTTTATGTAAGGCTACACACTTTACGTACTGTTGCACATCCTGCTGTTGTATTCATAGCATCAATCATAAATGTTTAAGTAGTTTGATTTAATTTGACTTACCGTTCAAACCTACACAAGGACATTGGCGGCGCTTTCTCTAACGAACAAAAAAGTAAAATACGACTGCTTGTGCGTCGGTGCCACTGGGCAGAGTGTAATTACATCTCTTTAAAGTAACACCAGGTAACTTTTGCTCTCGAGGTCCCCCTACAGTTGGGAAACAGTATTGTCCTCTACTACTGTCGTAAACTCTGTCATCGTGCATTTGTTGACAACCATGATAGCCCTGAACACTGTAGGAGGAGGTCACATGCAGGTGTTCTGCTTGCGTTGCGTGTGAAATGTCTTCATCCCAGGTACAGTGGCATATATTTCAGCATGTCATATGAATATAATTTCATGGGTTTTATTTTTTTTCTAACGACAAATGATCGCGATGATCACGTTTACAAGCCAGTGTCATTATAGTAGCCTAGTCTATTGGTTACCGTTTTACTGAATCTATATGATACTTCAATGCAATGTTTGAGTGGTAGATAATAACCATATATCGTCAATATTATAATATCAAGCTACCATAAATAAATCTGCAAATTTTACAAATCGATTTGCATTATAGCTTGAGGCAAGACAAATAATCATTACCTGATTCATGAAGATAAACGGAGGATAAGATAGCTTCCGTAACATAGTCAGGCAGACAAAAAAAACACCCCAGACTACGGGGTGTCGTTGGTTGTTGCGTTAAATGTTACCCAGATACAATAGTGCTATTTTCTGATTGGCTAACAGCACCAGACGAACAACACCAGAGGAGACGCGCTTGAATTCATGCCTGTTCCACAGTGAGAGAGGCGCGGCCAGAGTTTTGGGCGCTGCGGCATATTAAATATATTACAAATAGTTTTTCAGCGTGAGAAATACAATGTGTGGCGGGAGAGCGTGACAAAAGACCGAAATGAGTGACTGTCACGCTCAATGCGTGACACTTGACAGCCCTGCGATTTTAAGGAAGTGGGGGTGGTGGTGGAAGTGACATATATGCCGTAAAGCAGTCGAGTTTTGTAGTTCTCTTTGTTCGCCGGTTACTACCCGAAACGTGAAGTTTAAAACTACGATTAAAAACGCTACAGACCCCGTCAGGCTATGGCAGACGTGTCATTCAACCTATTGTAAGTCGATGTATCATCACAAGAGACTTGGAAATATATTATGAAGGTTGAAAAGTTACCTGGTGTTACTTTAACACTGATGATCAACTCTGTCAAATAACTCCAACTGCGAACACCATTTTACTCTAAATGTGTTAAAATTACTCTTTGGGTGTTGAAATCAACTCGGAAATGTTAACACCCAAATTTTAACACTCCAATTTTTAAGGTGTTCCGGGTAGTTGCTAAAACTTTGTTGTTTTGAGACAACAGTAACATGACAACATATGACCTCTGTGTAGGTCGCTCATAAAGAAACACAGGCTAAATGTAATACCTGATTGGCAAACACAAGCCCAGCTGGCTTTGTTCCTGCTATTACAGGTACGCAAATTTACAAACTAGAAAATATCTACACCCATATCACTGATGGGCATCATGTAAAAGCTGAACAACTGAGCAGTGCGTCTGTTATCATCAAAGAAAAGCCTGTGCCTGGCACAGCTGTTTATCAGCAGTGTATCGTTAATTCTTCCCCGAACAGCCATGAAGCACTTATCATCACTTCTACCTCATCAACAGCTCTGCACAGCTGTCCGTCTAGCAGTATTTATATTCTTATCGTCTGCCGAGTCAGCGGCCTCAACGTGTCTGCCTCTGACCCTTGCTCACCTCACCTCGCTCCCCACTGTGCATAGGCCAGACATGGACACTCGTTCACATGCACAATCCAAACCACTTCCTGTGAGGACACTGAAGGACACTTCTAGCAGAATCTCTCAATAGAGAATTCATGAAATCTGCTACAAAACTCTGATTCGTTATTCCACAAAGCAATGCGCTTGGCTTGACCTTCCATTTTCAGTATGATCCACAAGTAATTTCAGCCTTGATTTTTAACTCCTCACGTAACATATTATATAACCAGATTGCCAAAGGTTAAGACATTTTTAGGTCAAATTTGAATTACAAACGTAAAATATTTTATTTTTATGAGATGATGATAATTGGTTGCCACTCAATATAATGAGGTCATGTAACTATTTAGCATGAGGTTTGAAATGTTTATCACTGCATAATTGTCAAAGTCCCTTTAAGAGAAGTCATTTCACTCTGTGGCCATCTTTGAAACGCATCTCGGGCATGCAAGTGCAGCTCTATCTCTCTGAATGGGAAAAAAAAGAAATTCTCCAAAACTGTTCGCCAAGTTTACGATTAAATTTTATATTTGAAATCGGCAATGAAATCTGACAAAAACTGTTTCATAAATTGTGTTTCTAAACACTCGAATCGTGACAAAATAAACAGCATTTTTAAGGCTGAACCAAGATAATGCACATGTGCAGTCCTAAACGCGCGTTCTATAGGAACCGGAGCTTCTAACGCCAGCTGCACTGACGTGATGACTTTATTCCGCCATATTGTGTGTTGCACAATCTCCCATTCATAAGTACTGTAATAGGAGTGAACCATCTTTCTGTATATAAAGTCTTTGATTTTGTGTATTGACATACTTTAAAAAAAAAATAGGTAGTACTTAAGTGTATACTGCTGTATGTTAGTATTCCATTCTGAACACAGGTGTAGAGAATCTCCATTTCTCAAGAAGAAATGTCGATAATAGAATTTGGACTGCTTTTTACAGAAAATTCACAAAAAAGAAAACAGTTTGGATGAAGTCGTGTTATGCCATCAAGATAATCGGGACTTTACCTAGGATTGTCGGAAGGGGAGAGTTGGGCCCAAAATCGGCCTGATTATCTTATAGTGTGTGGGTGCCTTAAGGTATCCAAGACTGTTTGGTTACCAACATTCTTCAGACTATCTTTGTGTTCCGCACAGCAGAAAGAAAGTCATACAGGTTTGGAATGACATGAAGGCGACTAAATGACTTCCGTGCAGATTCCATGTGGGCCTTGTTGTAAGTAGCATTGGGTTTGGAATAGCCGCCAGTGTAATGTCGTGTTAAAAGTCTTGTTCTGTAGCTGTTCTGCCCATGTTGGGTCACAGTTCCATAAAGAGATGTCTAGAAACACTGTGCTATTTGAGCTCCTCTCAAAGACAGAGCCCTTTGTCATCTGGGTTATTACTACATAAATATTTGATTAAAATATAAAAGGCCTCTCTGGCAAATTAGCCAGTAGATTGTATTTGTTACAATGAGAAGGAAAACAAGGCATAACTGCCGCCGCAATTATGTAGCGGGTTGGAATTACATTTAAAATAAATAAAACATCAGAGTTTCGCTCTACGTCTCAATCCCAGCATCTTCAAATACAGTTTCTCGGCGCACTGAAAGAGTAAATAACTAATTTGCTATAGTAATCAGTTATTTACAGTTCTGCTTTTGAAGGATTCACTTGCGTAATTAAACCCTTCTTAGAGAAACATGCTAAGTGTTTAAATAGATCTGATGAATTATGGGTCTATCATCATCTTTTCAATCCATAAACTAAATATGGATACAGTGAAGAGTAAACATCAGGGTTGGAGCTGAACTGTACAGGACAGTGGACCTCTAGGGCTGCTCTAAGTGTCCAATATGTAGATAAATAAAACCCCATTGACTGTGGCATGGTCAATAAACGGCCATTCACACCCAGAAAGATAACTAATGACTATTTATAATGATAACTATAATGTTATGATAATAAAGAAGTCCACACCACAGCTATAACAATAACGACAAAGAGGATCAATGTCATTGGAATTACTTTCAGAATGATTTTTATCTAGTTTATGAGCTATACAATTTTTCACGATCAAGCGAACAGGCAATCAGAATCCACCAACTTTAACCCTTTCACACATAAGTTTAAAATATTCTAGCTGAGTCCCCAGTTTGAATATTTACATGTAATGGAGGGATTCCAAAACTATTTTTGTCAGCAGAACCTCTTCAAATTAATATATTTACTTGAAGTAGCCCCTGAGATTTTAAGTTAATAAGTTAATACTTAAGTCAATTATTTAACAACACATTTGCATGTTTGCAGTTCTCTTATGTCAGTTAATGGAATCTACATATAGCACTGAGAGCTACCACTCTATTGATCACTTAATATATTACTACTCAGTAATTTTAGATTTATCAGCCCCAAACAAGACTAGTGCATTTCCCATACAACAATGTAGTTTGCTGCTTAACTACCATAGGACAATGCATTGCTGGAGCTTTCTGCTGCTTGCAAATGGACTGTTCTGAAAAGACAGCTGACTGCAAGCCATTTATCTGTCGCTCTGATTGCACTGTGCACTAACTCTCGCTCGTATCTAAGGTATCCTCTCCACTGTCATCCTCTACATGTGCTTTGTTGAACTAATTTTGTTGTCGTCAGCTAAAATACATGTACAAGTTAATTTTCTTCAAGTTGCTTTCACATTCATGCAAATGATGCTGCAGTTCCATTGCAACCAAACTCTTCCCACCTCCTAGGTAGTTTTAGGTTCGGTCCAACAGTTCTTACTAACATAGTTCAATGATTCGGTGTTTCCTGAAAATAATGAACATTCGAACTAAAGCTCTCAAACTCTGGTTAGTAAAAAAAAATTGGTCATGTGAAAGCTGTCATGAGCTAACGACAGAGCTTGGCTAATGATTATTTGAAAAAAACCATGAAATGTTATTTTTACAAATCCGTTTCAAGCTACATTCATATGTTTTTTCAAATCGCATTTCTGTAAATCCATTTCAGTCTGACCGCTCTGATCGGATTTCGTGTGGTTTATGTGACTTTCTCACAGCACGTAAAACGTAAACGCCAGACGTTGTCATAGGAAACATGCTGAAAGTCGCTGCAAAAACTAGTTTGTGTTGTTGCAAAGTGCTGGACGAGCAGAAAACGACAAAATAATGGAGAAATGTTTTGAGAACGGCGGAGACGACAGCACGGAATAAAGCCGCTCATACCAGCCTCCCACGTTTCTGTCGCTGCCTCAGAAGATGCAGTAGTCCAGCGCCGTGGCTACACATTGTCATGTTCAAAATAAAACAACATATCTATTTCAAACCTCTCCATGTTGTGTTTGCTGTTGTTGTAGATGTTGGTGTATACCTTCCAAATCTATGGCCATTGCCATAGAAACCAATGCAGATATTCCAGGAAATGAAAGAGCAGCATGGACAGACAAATCAGATCTGAACAGTTGGGATACACAATGTGGTCACAATCAACCATTTTAGATCAGATTCCAATCGGATACACAAATAATCAGATTTAGACTGATAGAGTGGACGTAGCCTATGAATCTAGTGATAAAGCTTCAAGTAAAACAGTTCAAAAGTCAAAGTTCATTGGTTTTTAGGCTGTTGTTTCAACTTTGTTTTCTTGGAAATATGTTCGGTTCCCTGCTGGGAAATTGATGATGATCCCTTTATCACCAAATTAACCACTGTGAATTACTAATTAGAAAAAGCTGAATGAATCGTGCTTCCTGACCAGTGTGTTTCTCACAGGCACCTGTTGACTCCTGCGTTATGTATCTGTGCAGTAACGTATCCCTCACCTGCAATTTAACACGAACACTCTAATTAAAGCAACCGTACAGAGAGAGAGCTGCATGAACGGGGAGATGAAAGACTGCGGACCAGACTGAATTTCATCCCATCAGAGTGTCATGCTGTCTCATACATCCACTTTAATTGCAGAGAGGGTAATTTTCTTGATTGCTGCCTTGCAGATGTTTAATGGTCGTTTCATAATTACATGAGTCGGAAGTTGACATCTCTGGAACAATCAGGAACATTCTTTCTCTGTGCGCTCTTGAGGCTCAAACGACGCTGTTTTAATTGGTGTTCTTTTTTAGTTCCAGACAGAAAATGAGTAGTGTTTTTGTTCTGTGGATTTAAATGAATATGATATTACTGAGAGAGATGACACGTATTACAAGTGAACCCATAGCTCATTTTCATCACTTGCAGGTAGCAGGCCTGAAACTTTATGCAAGTACGTGAACACAAACATTTCCAGCTTCACAAGCTCAATTTCATGCGTTGCTGCATACCGAAAAATGTCAGGACACAATTCATAATGCAGCATTTTGGTCTCTTTGCAAGAATTGCTGCAAGTTGGACTATAGTGACTTTTAGCCAAGGAGGTCTACCTGAAGAAAAGCTAATTATTAGCATTCTCGTTCATCTCAATTGCAGTTGGTCTGCTGGCATCAGACCCCTACAGTGTATCTAGCCAGAATACACAGCTACCTTTGAATAGAGAGAAAAAAAAGATTTTCGATTCCAGATTAGGGCTTTTCACCCTTGAAATATTTATCCTGAGTCATTTTAAACCCTGTGTAAACGTAATTCTGGGTTATCTTGTTTCATGTTTCACACTACTCATACTTTACCCAAGGTTATATTATATTTGTGGTATCAATGATATTGTTTGGACAAATGCAGCATACAAGACTAGCATTGTGCATCCTTATATATTGTCCTGCACTATCAAGATTTTCCTTAATGGACTTTTCAGACTATAAAGGTTAAAAAAAAAGTACCACCAGGTAGGGGTGTGCGATATCACGATTTTTGATTTTGGACGATTAAATATCTCCACGATCTGCTTTTGAAGAAATATCATAGTATCGGGTTACAGTGCATACTATAAGTTGCAGTTCTGGCGCCTCTGTCTCAATGTTCTGTAAGGCGACGTACATTTAGTACTAGCTTAGCACACTGCTAGATGATTAGACTGCACCCTACGCAAATGTTTAATTATGTTTTTATACATGTTTTTGTTTGACATTTAAAGGTAACTTTATTGCTCCCTTGAGTACCAAAGTTTGTCACCACAAAAGTGCCAAAAGAACAACAAAAAGTATGAACATGTAAGCATAGGATTGCGTGTTGACCAAACATTTGCGTCTGTTTATGTAGTTGCGTAGATTATATGTGTGGCCTTATCTACATCCACCACACTCTTCTGTGCGTGAGTGAGGTGGAATTGTGTTCGGAGGTAGGTGACTGTATCAAAACTGATCCATTCATAACTGCAAGACATTCAGTCCCACTGGAAGAGTTACCGACATATTTAATATTCAGTGTGTTATGTATTCATTTGGATTTAAGACAAACATCAGTGGCTCAGTGTTGGTTTTGCCCTAGGGGACTGATTTGCTGTAATTTGCAGTGTGTAGAACCACACTGACGAGTAGAGATGGAGAACTCTGTTGCCACGGGCCTGTCATGTACACAGCTGTCTTAAGCTGATAGTGGTGGTTTGTTGATTACTTTGTAATGTTTCTCAGCACTGTATATGCACACTCATACAGATTAATAAAACTCTGATACCATTGGGTTCCATTGACTAATTTCTCCATCTAGCATGGATAGAAGTTCTGTAGCTTTTACTATGCATTGAATGAAAGCATTAAAGTTGACATGAAATCAATCTCTTTTTTTCTGTATACGCTGTCCTGGTCTTATTTTGAACGATTCATAAAAATCTTTCAACAAAATATTATTGCTTTCTTTACCTTTTTGGCAGAAGTCACCAAACCCTCTTATTTTTTTAATTAAAATTTATAATAAGAAATGTTTCATTTTTTTATTTATTTCTAATTTCAATGCATTTTTAACTAAATTAATCTATTTTCAATCTGTACTTTTTATTAATGAATGTAATTTAAATATAGATTTATAATCAGCATTTTACTTCATCTCCAATCTTGGATTAATTGTTTCCCACTGAACTCATTGAAATAAATTCTGGTATTGCCTTTTCCTATACATGAAAAGCTACCTTCATTTGGCATAACAAGGCATCTCATAATTTAAAAACACCCTGTGGTGAAGTTTTTAATGTTGTCAAAAACAGGGTTTGAAATCGACAGTGTTTCTTACATCACAAATTACCTTGTAACCAATCATAAATGTGCCGGCGGTTTTAGCATATCATTAACTGCTGCAAAGCATGGGAGTGTCAAGCAAAGCTAGGTTATCCCGGTATATTTTTCTGTTGATATTAAAAATCATGCACATTTAGCAATATAGTATAGGTGAATGATGTATATTACGATGAACTATATGCCTTTCTCCGCGAGAGTGGAGTGGAGTGGAGGTGAAAAGCTGTCTCACGATATTGCCATGACTGAGTGTGAGGATGAAGTTAGGATAGAATATGCCACTGTCGTTTTACTTTTTATAGAAATAAAAAATTTGTAATTCAGTTGGGTAACGGTCGCTTCAATTCCATCCAACTCATCCAACATGAGCTGCAGAGCTCGTAGTGCAGCACGAATCAGAGTTCACTGATCACGTGACGAGAGTAAGTGACGAGATCACAACAGAGCCTGTAAGCGCCTGACAAATGTCTTATCTTTTAGAATGCGCGCTCAGCACCGCCGCTTCCTATACACAGAGTACACGCGATTGCGAAATCGAAAGTAAAACGCGAGCATTCAAACACAATTATCTTAGGCTGTGCTGTGTAGTTGTAACCATCTCTTAGCTCTGTACCATGCTTGAAGAAAAATTTGGTCTTTATTTGCACTTTGAATATTGAGAGAGTACTTTGATTATGGTTGCACATAAGGCTAAGAGAAAACTGTGTTATTCATTTTTATTGATACTGATTCTATTTATATGATCAATTTGTGGAAAGGAGTTCAGTTAGAAGGTCAGAAGTTCTAGAAGCTCATAAATCATGTACAGTAAGGCCTGAAGAGACTCATGAAATCATACAGGAGAGAAACCAGTCAGTTGAGTTTGTGGCAAAACCTTTTACAGTGCTTGAGTATTGTTGTCTTTTACTTCATAAGTTAATTCATACACAGAAAGTAGAACTGAAATGACTTTCATTACAAGATGATTAGTTAAAATATTTCAAATGCACCTGCAGACGATTTTTCTAGTCATGTATTTCGTAATAGAGGATTTCTTAAAAATACTGTGTAAAAATCTTCTTCTCGTCTCATTCTTGTGAACTTGATCTCGGTGTCTCGTCTCATGAGCTAACTGTCTTGTCACACCTCTAGCTGTTCGATAATGTAGTCAAGCAAAAGGTTAATCATATTAATTACCGTTATGTGTCCGAGGTCACTCTCTTCCATTCGGGACCCGAGTCTGCGCAGTAGTGAGCGTGAAGTGGAGCCGCGGTATCAAGACCGTGCCCAGACTCCAGCAGAATCAGTTAGTACAGATTACTGCAGAACAACTCATGTGAAATAAACAGTTATGTAAATGTAGAAATTAAAGTTAAAGCTCCAATCTCCTCCCTGAAATCCCCAAAAAAGTCAGTTGGTGCCTCAGTGACTACTTTGCTCAGAGAAGCTGTCAATCACGGCTATCAATCATGACGTCACACTTCCGTTTTTTATAGCATTAAATAACCTACTCAAACCAAACTTATGAAAACCAAACCAAACAAAATTCAAACTTATTTGGTTAACTTAACCAAACGAACACTTGGAAGAAAACATTTAAATATGTAATTTTGGTGATCGAAGATGAGTTTTAAGGGATAAAATTGCTGATTTCATGGGGACTTTGAGTAGCATCATTTTGCTTTATATCAGAAGTGTGCCTATGTACCATTTCACTTCCCTAATGTGATATACTACAAAATTTTCAATAAGAAAAATATTCAGTGAGAATATTAAGGTGTGACTTCATTGAAAAGGATTTGATTGGATTGTGAAATATGGGGTTTTCCATACCATAATGAAACCTGACCTAAATGTGTGTGACTATCCCTTCCAAGAACAGGATTGGACACCCCTGAATTAGTTGATGATACCTGTGCGTGATGGCATCAGCCAAAAAAGAAAGTAATTTCATTTCAGAGGCACAGCAGGTTATATATCACTGATTGAACATTCACAATAACGCCAGGGACTATTATGAAGAAAGTAAATAGTCTTGATTTCATATTGACTTTAAAATGTTATCTAGGCAGCTCAGTAGGGGTTGGATCAGAGCTTATGTGTGTTTGTGAGAGGTTAGGATATGTGGTGGTCACTGCCATTTCAAGTCATCTGCTTTTAATGGCTTTAACCCTTCTTGACTGCCAGCATAAATATTCATTGTAGGGCATTTTAACAACAAAATCGAATAAATGATCTGGCCTGGTGTGTTCCGTGCCAGCCGAGTGTCTTCTGCAGTTAGTGACTCCCTCCAAGATGTTCGCAAAGGTCAAGTGTTTGTGTGTCTGGCCGGGCGCTCATACTCTCATGGAGCCCAGGGACTGGACAGCTCAATGCAATCAGACTGCCTGTTCCATTAGCTTCACCTGGCTCTCCGCCCTCCCAGCTGCGGGACACGGCAGGCCATTTCACAGCTAAATCAGACAGCTGTACGGCAATTACCATCAGCGCAAATTTACCTGCACACACATCTCTCACCCCAAATCTACTGCTTGTCTCGTCCCACTCGCCTCGCACTTACCTCCCTCTCGCTCGTTTTTGTTTCATATCCATTCTATCTCTCTCTCTGCCCTATTTTCCCTCTCAGCTACCTGCCTCAGCCGCAATTACGCTGCAAACTTGATTCGTGGGAAGTGCTGTCTGTAGGGGCTTGGCAATGAGTTAAGTGCACTTTGTAGAGGGTTTTGTTTTTGCCTGGTTGTTTGATGTGTTCATCATTGGGCATGACGTATTAGTCAGCTATTATTGGGCAGACAGTCAATTTGGCACAGTGAATTGGTGAGCTGAAATAGTCGCATGCACCAGTTTTTGGAGACTGCGGCGGGACGTTGAGAAGCAAAGAAAGCCTTATGCCCATCCTCCATGGTTTTGGCCTCATTTTTACAGTAGTTAGTGGCATTAAATCGGAGCTCAATTAAAAACTCCTGCTCTCAGATTCGGACAGTTTCTGATAAAGGGTGAACGGGAGAGCTACATTTGAATTGCAGAAGTGTGTTCTTTTGATTTGTCTCTGTGAATTCCGCCTGCTTATCCTTCTGCTTATCTCAAACCATATGAGACGAAGACTTTTAATGAGTTATTTTATTACGTTCTCTTCAGAGTCTTTCCCCACCGGCAATCTCACCTTTTAATATCCCGGCTTCTCTGCGTACAAAAGAATATGCCAAGGCAGAAGCTTATCTGGAATTTAAAATGCATGTATGATAATTTGGGGGTTGAAGCTCCTCTCTAGCACTTTTCAAAGTCTTCAGTGGGGCTGGCCAGTAGGAGGTGACATTACGATGGTGTGTTATTTAAAGCAGCACTAAGTACGATTTTTTACCTTAAAATAATGTTTCCAAAATCGTTTCAGTGGTTCATCAAGTCATGACATGGTGAAATGCACTTATGCCACAGCTTTGCGGTCCTTTATTTGATATATCCACGCTATGTAAGATTGCCAGATCGGGTCGCGTTTCTGTAGTTCTAATGAGACATGAGAAAACTACTAATTTGACTTGCTTTATGGCAAGCGTTACAATTGCTACAATTGCTCGTTTGTGATGTCGCAATACATCATACTTTTATAAAATCATGCATCATACTCTACCTTGTCTGTGGCCATTGTTGATTCCAAAGCCGGTGCTGGATAAACAGAGAGCATGTGCGTGCACGTGCGACAGTAGGCTGCGGTAGACTAAATTATTTACGACAGCGGTAATGGACAATTCCGCTTCCAACCTGTAGGGCGACCGCAGAGGAAAAGTTACTTGGTGCTGCTTTAAGATGTACTGAAGGTACTTTCTATCTACTTAAGTGCTTCAAATATTCTGAAAGGACCCTGCTTTGTTTAATGTTTTCAGTTTGTGAAGTTGATCCCATTCTGCAGAGAGAAGTCACTTGTTACCTAGCTGTGTTAATTAACATTCACATTTTTACTGAAACTGATTTAGGATGCAATGTGGATGAAACTGAATAAAAAAATGTGTGCACTTACTAACCATAGAGGTCTATAATGGGGCACTTGCACTTGCACCATTTTAAATGTATAGCCCAGAAATTAAAGTTAACACACACAATGAGAAACTATTTGATAAAATCACGTATTAACTATGTCTGTGCAATGTTATATCAAGTATTTACATTTGTCTTGACCATTTAAAGGTTTAAATATGTAAACTTTTGTATGACATGCACAAGGATGCCAGAAGTGACATGATGCATCTAACCATAAAGTGATATTTATATGGAGTATAATCCATCAATATGTTTTTCTTCTGCAATGCCTCAGGAGGTTATGAACCTAGAAGGAAATGTTCATCCGCCTATCTGCTAAAAGAACAATTTGTACTTTTAGACCTTTATGGCAGAGACTATGTGCAGTAAGTGCAAATAGAGATTTTTTTTTTTTTGCATGAATTGTAAATAGACATTCCGGAACTGTACAGCTTAAATAAAACATTTTTTTACAGGATAATTCATCTAGGTGCTTTAACAAATTATTCAGAGTTTGACTTCTCATGTGGTTGCATGTTTGAACGGATGCCAAAAGAGTGACTGGCTCTTTCCTGCTTGTATTTGTGTGTTTGATGCATTGGTAATGGTGGCCTCCAGAACCTCTCTGCAGCCAGTGGACTGTAACGCTCACCTCTCGCATGCTTGTTAGATATGATGGTATGAGTTATTGGTGTTCTGCTGAACTGACAGCTATTTTCTTGCCTGTTCCTGCTGCGCTGACCCATTTTCCCTGCCACATGCTTGCTTCATCGTCCTCTGATGATATTTTACTGTTTTCCATACAGACTCCCCTCACTGACTTTATGCAGTCACCTTTGTGTTTTTAGTTCTCTGTTTCAGGTGTATCTTGATTCTGAATAACCACTTTAAAACTCAAAAGTGTTATGCATGTTCCGACTGGGCCGCGTGCCACCTATATTTTTAAGAAGGACAGATTCTGAATGTATCAAAAAATTTGCCAAGACCTGCTGCTGTGAGCATGTAAGAAATTCTGCTGCATAAATAGACGCACATATTAACACATTTTAACGATCTAAGTGCATGGTTTAAAGCGCAGGGCGCAAGTGGAGTTTGGGCATGTCTGAATCCACTTTTGTTAGTTTAACAACGGGTAAAAGGGTTTTACCTATTCTCTTAATGAGTAATGGGTGTGTTTTGGGCGTAAATAAAATAAACCAATAAGAGTCTGATCTCCCATTCCCTTTATAAGCCAGTTATATATGGCGCTCGAGCCATGGCGGATTCGCTATTTACATGGTGGAAACGGATCTGCTCGTGTGCAAGGTTAAAGCGCACAAGTAGACCATCTACGGGACAAGCCGAATTCCACCATATCTTTATGTACACAATAATAATCTTTTACATTGTAATCCTTTTATTTTTAATACATGTTTGTGTGCTGCTGCGCATCCCTGTGTGTGTAATAAGCAGAGTGTACGCGCTTTGTGGACTCGCCTATAGGCACACATCACAAATGTGCCCTTTAAATAAAAATAAAAAATACAGTTTATTTCAGTTGCCTCAACATAGCAACGCTAACAATGCGTCTGAACACACCTCGTTTTCAGACCAGCACACCCATAGGCGCACAGATGGGTGCAAATGCATTTACTATTTAAACAACGTGGCACAGGACGTGAAATGATATGGGTGTATGATAGGGTGTATGATAGGGCCCATAATATGAGACGTGACTTGAGAGAACGGCGCGAGGCCGGTAGCGTGAGTGATGATGAATGTCACCTGTCACCTGTCTCGCATCTCTCACAGAGGAGCGGAAGCATAAAAGGAGGAGCGACGACAGTGAAGATCGAGAGAGGAACAGGCCTGATTTTATGTTGTGTTTTGTTTCTCTTTTGTGTAGCCAGCAGTCGTCCGTGAGGGGCTGCTGGCGGATACTTTTGTTTTAGTATTTGTTTTATTTTGTCATTAAAAGTTGTTGATTGTTCACCGGTTTCTGCCTCCTCCTTCCCACAACTTTGAACCGTATTACAGAGTCATATGTCTGTTATCCAAGCATTAATGGCAAGGAAAGACCCTTATATTTGAGAGCGGCACATATGAGGTGTTTCTGGGTGTTTCTCCCTCATATCTGCTTTGAGGTCTTGATTGTGGCATTTCTTTGAGGTTTGGAATCCAGTATTCCTGTAATTATTTTGTCTTTTATGAATTTAAAAGAATCTTTATGAATCTCTCGTATTCTGTCCAAACATACCAAACATCTATGTCAGCTGACCTGTAAATGCGCAAAAACTCTTTCCATTTCAATTTTGCTAAATATTTCTTTTTCGAATGGCCTGAAAAACCACCTCATGCGAATGTAAAAACTTTTTTGCGATGAATGGGAGTTTTTGGGAAATTGACATGTTTCCATTGGGTGTATTTTCAATTCGCAATTTCAATTTGCTCAATTTGAAGGGTAATGGAAACGCGGCGTGATGCAGTCATAAATCGAGCAAAAAAGTTATCATATATAAGGCAGGATCATTTTGATGTTTGGAACAGCCACAAGTCCTCCTATGATGCATCAGTACCAAACTGGAGTGCATCTTCGGTTTCAAGCATTAGCTGTTTATGTAACTTCATTTTAGGATTCTGTTCATTCACTAAATGTGTAGCATAAGTAGCATAAGTAGTGTAAACTGTATGTTTGAGGTTAAGGCCAAGAATGTTGCATACTGTACAAACTTCAGCAGAACAAGAGAGAGGAATTATAGACAGATTCAGTATGACAGAAGGGAAGACAGAAAACTCCGCTGAAGGAATGTAATCTCCAGCTGGTGCTCATCTCATCACAGCTGAGTAGAGGCATAAACTCACACATTTACATCAGCGATTTGGGGACATGATAATATGAAACAAAAGTAATAAGGCATTTTTTTGTGTGTGTGTTTCAAGCAGGGGAATTAGGAATTAACAACACTGTATAATGCACATTTTAGTGTGAATTTGTGATCCTGGCTCAAGACACTTTCCTTTCATTGTAATTTTACAGTACTAGTTGTAAGTCAAGTCAAGTCAAATATATTTATATAGCGCTTTTCACAATACAGATTGTATCAAAGCTGCTTCACAGTATTAATCAAAACAACTTAACAATGTTTGTTTATTACTGGAAAAAAGACATCCAAGTTTGGTAGAGCTGATCAATGGTATGATTGGTTAATTCATTTGAATATCCCCAACTGAGCAAGCCAAAGGCAACAGTGGCAAGGAACCGAAAAACTCCATCCAGTGACCTAATGGTGTCCTAACACCCCATCAGAACCCAGGCTCAGTCGGGGGCCAGTTCTCCTCTGGCGTTTATGAACTAGAGGCCGAATTTACAGTAACTGTAAGATAAAAAATGTATATGAATGCCTGGCTAAATAGATGCGTCTTCAGTCTAGTTTTAAACTGGGAGAGCGAGTCTGAGCTACGAACAATATCAGGAAGGCTATTCCAGAGCTTCGGAGCTAAATGTGAAAATGCTCTGCCTCCTTTGGTGGATCTGGATATCCTAGGAATGACCAGAAGCCTCGAATTTAGTGATCTTAAAGAGCGCGATGGATTGTAAGGCGATAGAAGATCCGTTAAATAGACTGGAGCTAAACCATTTAGAGCTTTATGAGTCAAAAGCAATACCTTGTATTTAATACGGAACTTTATAGGTAACCAATGAAGTGATGATAAAATCTGTGTTATATGATCATATTGTCTTGATCTAGTAAGAACTCTAGCGGCTGCATTTTGGACTAACTGTAGCTTGTTTATTGAAGATGCAGGACAACCAGCTAATAAAGCATTACAGTAATCTAGTCTCGAGACCAGTCATGAATCTAGTCATGAATGCATGAACTAACTTTTCTGCATCAGAGACTGATAGCATATTACGTAGCTTAGCAATGTTTCTAAGGTGGAAAAAGGCAGTTTTTGTAACATATGAAATATGCTTTTCAAAAGACAGGTTGCAGTCTAATGTAACACCCAGGTCTTTTACTGTAGCGGATAAATTAACAGGGAATCCTACTATGTTAAAGTCGTGCTGTGAAAGGTTTTGTGGACGGTTTTTAGAACCGATAAGTATTACCTCTGTCTTGTCTGGATTTAATAAAAGAAATTTACGCGTCATCCAATCTTTTATATCTTTAACACAATCTGTCAATCAACACAATCTTTGGATAATTTAGCGTATTCATCTGGCCGTGATGAAATATATATTTGAGTGTCATCAGCATAACAATGGAAACTAATTCCATGTTTCCTTAGAATATTACCAAGTGGCAGCATTATATTGAGAATAATAAAGGGCCTAACACAGATCCCTGCGGCACTCCATAGTTTGCCGAAGTTATAATCGATTTTTCTACATTTAAGTAGACTAAATGGTAGCGGTCAGATAAGTATGACCTGAACCAGCTTAATGCTTGTCCTTGAACACCAGTGTAATTTTGTAGTCGATCTAAGAGTATTGTGTGATCTATAGTATCGAACGCAGCACTAAGATCAAGTAAAACTAGTACTGAGATACAGCCTTGGTCCGAAGCTAAAAGTAAATCATTTGTGATTCTAACAAGCGCAGTTTCAGTGCTATGATGTGGCCTGAATCCAGACTGAAACTTTTCATAGATGTCGTTTTCTTGCAAGAAAGAGCCGAGTTGAGCGGACACAACTTTTTCTAATATTTTTGACATAAATGGAAGATTCGAAATGGGTCTGTAATTTGCTAGGTTATTTGGATCTAATATTGGTTTCTTAATAAGAGGTTTTATAACTGCCAGCTTGAACGTTCTTGGAACATGACCTAAAGATAAAGATGAGTTAATAATATTGAGAAGAGGCTCTTCCACTATAGGTAACACTTCTTTCAGTAGTTCAGTTGGTATAGGATCTAATAAACATGTTGTTGTTTTAGATGAAGTGATAAGTTTATTTAACTCTTTTTGTTCTATGGTTGTAAAGCATTGTAATTGTTCTTGCGGGGTGTTAATTGCGGCCGAATTATAAGGCGCGAGCAAAGATCGAACGTTTACGATTTTGATTCTGATGCTTTCAATTTTCTCGGTGAAGAAGTTCATGAAATCATTACTACTAAACTGTAACGAGGTATTTTGTTCAGACGACGTCTGTTTATTTGTTAGTCTAGCCACGGTATTAAATAAAAACCTTGGATTATTTCGGTTGTTTTCTATGAATTTGCTGAGGTGCTCAGCCCTGGCCGTTTTAAGTGCCTTTTTATAAAGTGACATACTGTCTTTGCACTCGATTCTAAAGACCTCTAAATTAGTTTTTTTCCATTTACGCTCTAAATTACGGGTTTCTCTCTTTAAAACATACGTAGTATTATTGTACCATGGTGCTATACTTTTTTCTCTGACCTTTTTTAATCTAATGGGTGCAACAATGTTCTAGAGAGAATGGTGCTCATAGTGCTAGTTAGTTCGTCTAATTCATCTGTTTGTTTGGGTTCAGGCAGCAGCTGAGACAGATCAGATAAGCTATTTGAGAAATGATCTATGGTGGATGGACCTAAATCCATGGTTGGTTCTGTTCTACCTGGTCGATAACGTGGCGCAGCATGACATATTACAGCAGTGCGTAATATGCAAGTTACCAAGTAGTGGTCAGTGACATCATCACTTTGTGGAATGATATCTATATCGGTTGGATCAGTTCCATATGATATAATTAAATCGAGTGTATGATTAAGACGATGAGTTGGTCCGGTGACGTTTTTCTTGACCCCGAAGGAGTTTAATAAATCTGTAAACGCAGCCCCTAACGCATCATTTAAATTATCTACGTGTATGTTAAAATCTCCAACAATTAATGCTTTATCGACATTGACCAAAAGATCTGATAGAAAGTCAGCAAACTCTTTTAGGAAATTGGCGATTTTTTTCTTACATCTAAGAGCGTAACATTTAGCACAAGCACTTCAAACGAATTAAACCTATGACGAGTTTTCTGAGTAACATTAAGGATATCTCTGTAGATTGTTGCAACACCGCCGCCACGACCGATCAGACGGGGCTCATGCTTATAACAGTATCCTGGCGGAGTAGACTCATTTAGACCGAAATAATCATTTGGTTTAAGCCAGGTTTCAGTAAGGCACAGAACATCGAAATTATTATCTGTGACCATTTCATTTACAATAACCGCCTTAGGTGTGAGCGATCTAATGTTTAGAAGACCTAGCTTTAGAAATTGTTTTTGTTCACTAATAGCGAGATTTTTTGTTTTAATAACAATTACATTTTTCTAGATCCCGCAGTAGATTTATTATTTGATCTTAGTAAACGAGGAATAGACACAGTTTCTATGCAATGTTCTACACTAGTATTAATATCAATTAAATTGGTGCAGTAGAGACTGTGATTTGGATTTTTTGGTTACTAGTCAAATGGTATTTAACATCTTGGAGATGTTATCCGACAGAAGATCTGCCTCGATTCTACTTGGGTGTATGCCATCAGCGCGGAAGAGCCTTGGTCGCTCCCAAAACAGATTCCAATTATTTACAAAAATCAGTTTCTGCTCATTGCACCATGACAATAACCATTCATTTAGCGCGAATAATCTACTGAACTTTTCATGCCCTCGTCGGTAAGTAGGAAGCGGTCCAGACACAATAATCGATGTTTCAGGCGATGTGCTGCGTACCGTATCGATAAGGCTCCTGAAGTCTTTCTTCAGAACCTCCGTCTGTCGCAGCCTAATGTCGTTAGATCCCGCGTGCAGCACAACAGCTCCGACGCGCTCGTCACCGTTCAAGATCTCAGTTACCCGCGCAGTGATATCGAGAACACGAGCACCAGGAAAGCAGTGACTGTGCACCTTACTTTTACCTAACGTAGCGTGGACGTGTCTGACGGTGGAATCGCCGATGATCACAGCATCGCGTTCCGTTTCGCGAAGAGGGGAGAAGCGGTTCTGAGTGGAGATCTCGAAAACCGGGAGGGGCGAAAAGATTCTTGTCCTGGCACGCGGCTTCGGCGGAACCACCCAGGCTTTGTGGTGGTGTGTTGGAGCCGGAGTGAATGAAATCATGGCTGATCGTGACCTGGACGCTCGGGACCAATGCTGAGAAACGCACGGAGTAGACGAGGTCAGCGTCAGCGGGTTACTAACGTTAATCACTGATCCGTGTGCATCAGCGCGTGATGTTTCAAGAGCTAAACGCCGGTCTCTCAGCTCAGCTTGTCTCTCTAGAAGGTCACGGATCTGCTTTTCTACAGCTTCTAATTCAGACTGCACCGCGAGCAATTCAGATTTGTTCTCATCTGCACCAAAAGGTAGATAACATACACCTGATATATTCGCCATTTTAACAGATGGACAGTAAGTTAGCAATGATGCAACCAGTGATGCTATTAATATTTATACTAATTTATGACTCAAGTCTTGGGTAAAAACCGTCTTTTTAGTGGTATGGGTGTAATGTAGACGCACGATAGACGGGAAAACAAACAAACTCACTGCAGGCAACGAGGCTGACAAAAGCAGTCGATCGCAGGGCGAACAGCAGTGAAGCGGTGTCTCGCTCTACGACCAACAACCAATGTTCAAACCGTATTTGCGCAAACAAACAAACGCAAACAAAAAAATTCACAGCGGGCAACGAGGCTGACAAAAGCAGTCGATCGCAGGGCGAACAGCAGTGAAGCGGTGTCTCGCTCTACGACCAACAACCAATGTTCCAACCGTATTTGCGGTTCCAGCCGTATAATGGCTTGAGACGCGTCTGGCCAACAGTCCGAGTTGTAATTATGAGTTAAATGATGGTTCAGAACAGAATAAAGAGAGAAATACGGAAAAACAGAAGGAAATACGAAGCTAATACGAGGCTTAGACAGCCACGATGCAAACAAACTCACAGCTCACAGCAGGCAGCGAGGCGGGGATTAAATTATTTACACTCAAATAATTTACTGGATCTTCCTATATTTCTTTTGTGAAATTGGCCATGGAAGTCATTTAATAGAATTGTGCTGTAGAATTAAAATGATTAGCTGATTGTACAGTATCTAGGTTGTATTTCTACAGATGGCACCCAGTATGAATAAATTACATGCTGCTTTTATTATATTACCTGTGGATTATGTCTGTGCTGTTTTTGTTTGTTGTTACTTTTAGCCGCTTGTTTTGTAAAGTTCAGAGTATATCTTTTTATCTGAAATTATGTGTCACCATTGTTGAGGTTTGTATGCCATTTACAGTGCATTATAAAATGATGCCGCACATTATTTAAATGCAATCCTTTGCTGGAGGAAGAGCACATTTTGGTTTTCTTTTTTTGTCTGTAAGGCTCTGTTTACACCTGGTATTAAAATGCATTTTGGTTGATCAGATCACAGGTAGACGAAGGAGACAAATTCCCATTTAAACCTGTTGTTTTAATCTGAGAATAGAATTAACTTCTGTCCTGATTTCTTCGAAGGGAGGGTCTATGGGTTGGTAAATGTATGGGCTTTTTCAGATCTTTCGATCTAATGGACGAAATAAGGTCACAATTTACATATGAATGTGACCGGAGACGATGGAAAACATACGGAGAGCAGGAGCTTTTGTTTCGGGTCTGACAGCCGCAAGACCACGCCGAATGCGATGAATGCATTTTAAAATCACGAATGGTGAGAGAACATCATGCTTGGGACACTTTTTGCCTTCAAACCAAACTTTGGTCTTCAGCCAACAAAGTTTAAAACCCAAGCGTGCTTCCCATTAATCTATTAATCATATAGACTCTTTATTAGTCGCTGATATAGTAGTCATTAATCATTAATCAATTAAGTTCTTCATGAGTCATACATTAACACATGATTATCTGTGCATTAGTTAAGCATGAATTAATGCATATTACTGCACATGTATTGTAAAGTGTTTCCTCTTTTTGTATGAACTTTCAAAGGATGAAGATGTGAAGTCAATGGTTAAAATTACCACAGCGATACAACAGCAGTATAACCTTGATGATTGTTTCCCAAATCTCCACAATGTCAATGCGGTATTTCCATTAAATGTGGGATTAAACTTGCTCCTCTGAATCACAGCCTATAAGTGTGATAAATTATTGAGGTTACATCTTCTATCGAGTGTTCAAAATATGTGGTTTTGTGTTTTATATTGTGTAGGTCTCCGGCGAAACGGCTAACTCATATTATTACTTTCTAACTGAAATACTTCTGCTAATCAGCTGTGGGCCCACTGTTACCTAATTGTTACCTAAACTGTTACCCCATTTCTGTTCACCAAGTGTCGGTAAAATTTCTTCAGTTTATTTATCAGTTGTTAAATCTGTTTATGTTTATACACATATTTACACACAATAAGAAATGTGCTGGAAAAAAGCAGTAGAAATGTGAGAGGACATTTCTTTTTTTGCTGAGTATATATATATATATATATATATATATATATATATATATATATATATATATATAGAGAGAGAGAGAGAGAGAGAGAGAGAGAGAGAGAGAGAGAGAGAGAGAGAGCCTCTCTTGTTAAATGTCAACTGCACATGCTCTTTTTCTTAAATCTTTTCTGACTCTGCAAAAAAGATTCAATCTGCTTTCCTGTTCCAAACAAACACAGATACAAAATGTCATGCTGAAATTTGAAAATGGCAACAGACTGAAAGACTAAAAAGAAAACCAAATGTGCATTTAAATAATACATAGCTCTGTTTTTCTAGTACACTGTAAGATATTGCCAGATTAGCCTTTTAGAACTGACCTCCGAACCATAAAGTTGCACATCTACAAGTTTTTGATTGCAATATGGTTACCAAATTATCTCATTTAAAGTTTTATAAATTATTACTTTGAATGTCATATGCTGCATCCCATTTCGCCTACTTATACTACCCCCTAAAAGTATGTACTCTTTTTGTGAATAAAAAGTACATACTTGTGAGTGTGTAGCAGAATAGTAGACAAGCTTTGGGACACATTATTACATCATAAAATTGCATCTTTAATGGCTGCTCTCTGAGGCATAGTTACACTCATCCTGTCACCTTAAACTGGCATGTCAATCATCTTGTCACAGTTAACATCCTCCACATTTAATTTAATTTAATTTAATTTCATTTCCTACTGTATCTGAGAGAAATGCAGTAGCACGTTGATCTGCCAGTCGTGGGTCTCTCATGCGGAGACTCTTCTCATATTAATGCATAACAATGCATTTAAAAGTTAATAGCCAAACAAATCTTTATTAAAGTTCACATTGTTTTTGCAGATGAAATATAACACGGATAACATTAAATAAATATTTTTTATCAGCTTAAATGTTGATTATTAGTCACTCAAACCCTTTTATATAAACCTCTCTACTTAACCGTCGGTCGCATACATCCGCCATGTTTTGTAGCTTTTTGTAGCTTTCCTCCTCCAAAGCACAATGGGTTGTGGGCAATATTAGCCGTTATAGTGTGTACGGATCCACATTTCTGGCCACACAAAATCTGTCGGAAATAGTAGACCATCCGGGGACTTCTGGCATACTCTTTTCAGCATACTATGCTTTGGGTCACACTTATTTTAATCTCACATACTAGTATGGACATAGGGACGCAGGGTTGCTAATTTATTTGGCATCACAAATAAGATCATTTTTTAGTAAGACGTTATCCACAACCTTACATACAGTGCTTTTAGTTTAAACATTTTAAAATGTTTAACTAATAATAATAAATAGTCAACTACACTACAAAAATAAATATAAATATGAAAAAAAAGATACATTTAAGATATATTTAAGATACATTCCTGAGGTCATTGTGTGTTTCGGGACTTTCAAGATCATACACACTCTCTCAGGGGACCCAGCCAGGTTTGATCAGGCCCTGGCTTGTGTCCCAGCAGCACTCGCCCACAAATCACTCCTCCGGATTCACAGCCACCTCGAAGACCTCTCTGCAGCCTCTAAAGAAGCCTTAATAGCTTTTCCTTTTGCGGCCCCGGTAATGCCCAGCTTAGTTAGGACTTTACAGAGTGAGTGGCCATCAAACCCTCTGCACCCAATTTCAGTGGGCTCTCAGCATTCCTTCCAGCCTCTCCACAGATACTGCTCCACCAGCTCTTGATATCTGATATACATTTTTCTCGTTGGTCTCTTCCATTTGGTCCTCCCAAGGAACTTGGACGAAGGCGATGACAGCGCCATGTCTGGCCTCAACATATTTGCCATGATATAATTCGGGAACTTTAGCTGCCACCCTAAGTTGACTCAGAGATCCCAATCTGAGGCAGAATTGAGCATCCCTGATGCTGTTTGGGCTGTGACTTTAACTGCTTGCCTGCCCTTACAAAGATGATGTTGCCTTCAGCACCTGGTCATGTCGCCAGCAGTAGTGTCCCTCCCCGGCTCTATTGGACAGCTGCTGAGTAAGTGCTCGAGAGAGCCTCTTCCACTGCACAGCAAACATGCTGAAGAATTATTCATTCCCCAGATGTGGAGATTTGCTGGGCTGGGATTGACATTGTACATAGCCTGGATCATAAACATAATTCGCTGGGGTTCTGCCTGCCAGATATCGTGCCATGAGATCTTCCTCTGTAGTATTTCCTTCCATCTTATCCGAGCACCTTGTTTGCCACATGCTTACTACCTTGTTAATCTGTTCTTCCTCTACACCTGCCTGCACTTTCTCCAGGACTAACTGACATCTTTCCTTACTGCAGGCCTTATCATAGCATGGCTGTGTTATGGCTCCCAACCCTGCCCGCCCCCTCGCCACAGTACCCACCAACACGTGCCTAAGTCAGGACTCTGCCCTTTCCAAGCCTTCCTGAGCTCTCCACATCCTGTCTGTCTTGACCATGATACCGGCTGATGCCACTCTAGGATCCATGGATTCCCTGATAAATTATTGCCTCTCTTGTAAGAGACACCCTGATCTCTTCATCAAGGCTGCTAATCGGGAGATGGAGTTTTTTGCCCCTTCCATACAATGCTGCACTTCTTAGGCTATGTGGCAAGCCCAGCCATCTGCAGAGGTGCATGCTGATCTTCCCCTCCAGAGTCTCTACTGTTGACAGGGTTTCTTCATATACAAGCAAGGACCAGAGGACTTGAGGCAAAATCCCATACTGGTAAATCCAAGCCTTAAACCTGCCAGGTAGTCCAGACTTGTCAACTGATGTGACAAAGTCCCAAGCTCCTTTGTGGTAGCCTGAATTGCAGACGCATCACTTAATCACACAGTATTTAGTAGGTTTGAAGTTCATTCTTGTCCAGGCGATGAGCTTTTCCAAGTTGTCCAAGAACAACCTGCTTCCAGTCACTGATGATGTAGTGATTGTGAGATCCTCCATAAAGGCTTTGATGGGTTGCTGCCAGATGACAGACTTGGACAGAGGACATCTGCACTCCCTTCAACTGCCTTAACCACCATATTCATATGGCAAGGGTAAACATAACAACTGAGATGGTACACCCAGTTATAATCCCCCTCTTCAGCCGATGCCGGTCTGAAAGCAGGCCAGATGACCACTCCGCTTCTGCCCTAACAGCGGCTTTGTGAGTTTAAATGGTTGAGACACAAAAGCGCTCAGCTTCCTGGCTCCCTCTCTTCCTCTACTCCTGTGGCATTTTACTCCATGAAGGGTCAACAGTTTTTTCCAAATGATATTACAAAGCTCAGCCAGTAGTGGTTTCTCATCCTCAGTAGCTGCCTTGAACGTTTTCGTCAGCACACAAAGCTCTTGCCTCAGCTGGTGTATCTTATCTGCCCTTCGATTCATAGTGTAGTTCGATCTGCTAGTTTTAACCTCTTCAACTCCAAACCTCTCTGTCAAATAGCTGACAATGATGGTAGTCATTGTTTGAAGTCGTCTATTTACATTATTCTAGCTACATCCTCATCTAACTGGAGCCACTCTTTATGCTGATTAGCTGAAGGGCCCCTTGATCATGTGGTGTAGGGTCTGGACCATTCAGACACACACTAATTATTCATATTCACTATATTTAATCAATATAAAGGTCTATGAAACTCTCCCCCAAAACTAACCTCACAAATGAGGTTACTTTGTCAGCCGGGTGTCCGGTTACAGAACACTTTAAGACTGATAACAGACTTTTACGACCTCAAAGGAATGTGGCCACATGCGCCACATGCTCAAGAGAGAGAGACAATCTTTAATTAAATAAACTTTGCGGTATTACTCTGATCTATGAAGGAACATGCCTCACAGAAACCGTGATGATTTACTGTCTCGTGTACTATTAGGTATAACAACGTGGTATGTTTGATTGGGGTGTATGTGGTTGCACAACCACCCAACGGTCAATATAACTTCACCTGTATCATTCTTCCTACCTAATTAATCCTCATTTAATGATACATACTTTGATGTACATCACCTTCTCTTAGAATGCAATTTGAATTTGTTATGTCTATTTGAGCTTGAATGAACAGTCTAAGCACGCTGGGGACAAAGACCATAAATCAACTAAGAGCCGCTTCCCCTCTTGGACATGTCACCTTACTCATAGGTCCATTCAAACCTTAGGGGTGGTTCTTTTTCAGACTATATCAGAGGCAGGCAACAGTGACCGCCCTCTCTTGGTTTTCCATCCTGCTGCAAACACGGTCTCGGGTGATACGGGGAAACCCCCCCTCCCCCCTCCATGGGGGCCAAGAGGCCTTCCAGCAGGCCTGGATCCCAACCAGATCCGGCCTCATGGAAAAGAGAGGAGACTCTCTCACAAAGAACCAAAGACAATCTCAGGAGTTTTGGAACAAAGACTCCAACCAACAACGACTCCAATCACCCATCCTTCCAACTTCTTCACTTCTCGTGGGTACTCGGCGTGGCCTCAACAGAGTCCCAGGCCTTGATCAAACCAATCATGCGTTCCTGGAGAAAGAGAACGCTCAACCAACTTCCACTTGACACTGCCGGAACCATCAACGACTTCAATTTTCAACAACTTCAAGAATTGTTCCCATTACAAATGCAAGTATTCAATTCAATGAAATGTGAAAATGAAATTCTGATGGTTCTTCTCATAGACCCTCTTCCGGTTTCCAATTTCATCCTATCACAAACCTATTTATGTATTCATGTGTGTATGTTGTTTAGTTTATTTATATTCATATAAATATCTATATTTAGTTAATAAAACTTGTACATAATATGTATTTGGTTCTGATTTGTTTTCAATACATTGTCACTTTATGATCACGGTTTTTGCTACTGGCTCAACGTGCGGTATATGCGAAGAAATAATTATTCTTCTGTGGCCATGGAAGATACCCTTTTCTTAGAATAAATTAATAATCAAAAGAGTTTGTTGGACGAACTGATTAATTGATTGTAATATTAATTCAGCCACATCAAGTTAATCCAATTAACTGACCCAAATATTTATAATTAATAATAACAAGATATTATTGATTATTAATATTTCCAAAAAGCTGAGTTCCTTACAGTGGTGTTGAACTTCTTTGCTGGGAGCTAGGGGGCCTTGTGCATAGAGGTACTGGGCTTTGTGGGGTGACTCCAGGCCGGGCTCCTCCCTCGTCTCCCCAGGAGTAAATCATGTGCACTGCGCTGCACCCTCCTGTGGCAAGCATTTCATTTATGCCTGATTAATCTTGAGCTCATTTTTACAGACTCATTTTTCCGTTTGCTCCAGTCATCATTATTAGGTCTGTCCTACTGCTACCCATTCTTGCCCCGATTGCTGTAAACTTTTAGCTTTTAACTTTTAATCTTGGTTGTCACCCAGTCTATTTTTTTAAATGAAATGAATTGAAATGCTTGCCACAGGAGGGTGCAGCGCAGTGCACATGATTTACTCCTGGGGAGACGAGGGAGGAGCCCTGCCTGGAGTCACCCCACAAAGCCCAGTACCTCTATGCACAAAGCCCCCCAGCTCCCAGCAAAGTAGTTCAACACCACATGATCAAGGGGCCCTTCAGCTAAGTGATTAAAGATACATCCTAGGATGCTCTGGGACACATCTTCAATGATGTTCCTGAATAAATAAATAAATAAATAAATGTTACACAAACACAAATATAAGTTTGAAGATATGACGTTACTTGTTTAACTACATTTCTCAATAGCGTGGTGGTAGCGTCGCTGTTTTCTGAAACAAATAGCTTGTCAGTAGCAAAGCTCTTTTGTTGATCAAGTTGTGCAGTAGCGTCTACACAAGTTACATTTTCCCAAGCATTTCCGAAGCTCAAGCTCAATCGGATATACAACTGCTAAGGATCACAGATCCTGGATCAGTAAGTGACACCACCGCCATACACAGATCTGTGTAGTTGACAGAAGTTCTTCCGTATGACGGTGACTATTTATATATTCCGTATGGCGGTGTTTTACAGCGGTTGGCAACCAGCCTTTTGGTGCATTACCGCCACCTTCTGCTCCGGATGGTGACATCATGTACCAATCTTTGGGCTGACACACGAGAAATTTAGCTACTTGATGGAAAGGTGCACACACTCTCGACACTTTTTTTTGTTATAGTTATTATAGTTATGGTTTTATACAGTTATGTGGTTTATATAGCTATGGTTGTGTTATTGTTTTTGTTGCAAAATTACTGCTCAATTTTGGTCTCATCTATCCACAGCACTTTCTCCCAAGCTTTCTCTGAATCATTAGATGTTCATTGGTAACATTTCAGACGGGCCTCTACATGTGCCCTCTTGAGCAGGGGGACCTTGCGGGCGCTGCAGGATTTCAATCTATTGCGGCGTAGTGTGTTACCAATAGTTTGCTTGGTGACTGTGGTCCCAATTGCCTTGAGATAATTAACAAGCTCCTACCGTGTAGTTCTGGGCTGATCCCTCACCTTTCTCATGATCATCCTTACCCCATGAGGCCAGATCTTGCATGGAGCTCCAGACCGAGGGCAATTGATGGTTATTCAGAATTTTTTCCATTTTCCGAATAATGGCACCAACAGTTGTTTCCTTCTCACCAAGCTTCTTGCTGATGGTCTTTTAGCCCATTCCAACCTTGTGCGGGTCTACAATCTTGTCCCTGATGTCCTTTGACAGGTCTTTGGTCTTGCCCATGGTGGTAGATAGGTTGGAATGGAAGATACAGATTCTGTGGACAGATGTATTTTATACACATAACGAGCTGACATTAGGAGTACTTAAAGTGCTGGGTTACTAATCTGTAATCTGTGTTTCACATGGGCACATAACCAATCTGTGGGAGGCAGAATCTTTTCTGGTTGGTAGGGGATCAACTACTTATTTCACTCAATCAAATGCCAATCAATTTATAATCTTTATATAATGTGAGTTTTTTCTGGATTTTTTGGTTGATATTCTGTCTCTATCCGTTAAAATAATTTTACCATAAAAATTATAGACCTTTCATTTCTTTGTAAGTAGGCAAACTTACAAAATCAGCAGGGAATCAAATAATTATTTTCCCCACTGTAGATTAGCTTGTTACATTTCTCAGGGGGCTAGCTTCAGTGTAGTGAAGCTTCATTTAATGTAGAGTAACTGCTAGCTTAGTTCACAAACATTTTCCAAGTAGCTTGCACATACTTTACTATTCAATTAATAATATGAATCCCATTTACATTTACATTTACATTTATTCATTTAGCTGACGCTTTTATCCAAAGCGACTTACAATTGCTATATATGTCAGAGGCACACCTCTGGAGCAACTAGGGGTTAAGTGTCTTGCTCAGGGACACAATGGTGTCTCACAGTGGTTTCGAACCCGGGTCAATAATTTAAATCAATAATTTAAGTCAATAATTTAAATAATAATTTAAATAATAATAATTTAAATAATAATTTAAATCAATAATTTAAGATGTCAAGACTCATGTCTTCTTTGCTACCCATTGAGATGTATGAAGATCTTAAATGCTATTAAATGCAAGAAGTTTTACATGCACCAAATTTGTAAACTGGCATGAGAGCTCAATGTCTGTAGCTAAATGACTGATACAGTGGTTTGGCACATATGCATGTCTAATTTACTGTCACAAATAGTCAACCCACCTTTAAACATTAACTGGCGATGTGATTTTTTTTTTTTCTACATTGAGGGATGAGATTATCACTGCTGTAATAATAAGCTCATTTGTGTTGTACCTCGCCTCTGAGCAGGAATAACAGGCTGGCGTGTTGAATGAAGACAGCAGAACTAATCACGTTTGATGGCTCGGCTGGCAAAGGAGGATAATGAGTGTTTTTGCATGGACACAAATAAGGTGTCCTCCTGTCTCTCATCATATGCTCTTCTCTGATCTGAGTCATTCTGTATCTATCTATCTATCCATCCATCCATCCATAGTCACTGGATATAGTCCAGAAAAAGTATTTGGTGTATGGTGCTCACAGCCAGAGAGCATCTGTCTATCTGTATGTCTGTCTGTTTATGCAATGCAACAGTGGTTCTTATTCACTAATAAGTTTGTGTATTGTTCATGTAAATGTCCACCTAACTCACAACGTTTACATGCATTTGTTCTTAACCTTGTTGTAACGTTATTGAATTTGGCGTGTTCAATAGATGAAAAAAAAAATACATTTAAAAAAATTTAAACGCAATTAATCACACCCTTTTTTGCGATTTATCACGATTAATCGCACACTTATTGTGAAATTAAGCATACACAATTTATTTTGTTTAACATGTTAATTTTGTCATAATTTGCTATGTATAAAGTAAACCATCAGATTGAAGGGTGATTCTCACAAGACTGTATTTTCTGCAAGCTTTGTTCAAGGTAAATTTAGGTGTCTTCCCAAAAAAAGGAAAATTGGAGACTCCCAAAAGGACACCAAATAACCAATTGATATGAGGAGTCCATATAATTCTTAAATTTATGCACACCAAAGCAAACATACAACTGCAAAAGCAAAAAATGTAAAAAAAAAACCCTTCAGAATTCGCAGTGTGCACATTTAAGACAACTCAAGTTGTGATACCGAACAGGACCACATGAAGAAAAAAACTCTCAACCAACCGCAATGACCTGACAGCATATTCTTACTACAGTACACGGATCCATTCAGAATTACTAAACACAGCAACATACACATGACAAATCAAAACATTACCCTCAATGTGTGTGGAAACAACGTCGGTGTACTGAAATGTGTCTGTGCATACATGCAATGTGCGATCAGTACAATCAATTAACCTGTCCGTCCAACGATACTCAGAATTAATCGTCTATTAACTGTCAGAAAGGATATTTTTCGTGGCCACAGAAAAAAATACTCTTTCCAAATATGTAGCTTTTGATCACATCGTTAAAGGGACTTTGATCTAAAAGCAGTGACAAGAATCAAAACTCACATGAATGTTCACAAAAGTTGTATTTAACTAAATTACGGACACATAACTAATCTAAACAAACACATACACACAATCATGGATACATGGGTAAAATGGAATGTGAAAGTGATGGAATGAAACTGAAACAGAGACCGCTATGGAAAAGAGTCAGTTAACCAACTGAATAGAACCGTTAGTTTCTTAGTTCAAAGCATCTTGCTAACAAGGGGACTACAGCTTACACTAAACCTCTGTTTAGTTAGTTAAAATGCACAATATACTTGCAATGCTTTAGCTGTTGAATAAGCTTCTGGATACAGTCCCAGAACAAAGTCTTGATGGTTCAGTAATTCGATGCTGGTGAAGTTGCAATTCTTCAGGGTTAAGTGAAGACAAACTCTCAGTTTAGCTTGACAAATTAGAAAAGTTACATTTTCAAGCTGAAAAAGTTCCTTTGTTTTGAAGCGGACTCATTTGCATGATCAGAGTGGGTTGGCAGTTTGTGTCCCTTCATATTCTGAATTAATGTAACAAGCATACAATGCATGCTATGAGGAGAAGTACACCAATGTGTAAGATACTAAGCAAGAGTTATTTTGATATCAAGCATGATATAGATGAGGTTAAATTAGTAGTTCTAACATACCCTTTTGGTGGCACACCTTGGCATACTTTTTATTGAACATTGAAGGAGCAACATATTTCATGTGAAAATAAATCCTAAAAGTGGTTAGTCTTGTTGGAAATCTTATAAATGTATGAGGTGGCAAGGTGGGCCTTTTACCACACACATGGGGTAAAAGGCTTACCAGCATGGGGCTAATATAATACAGGTCCTTCTAAAAAAATTAGCATATTGTGATAAAGTTAATTATTTTCCATAATGTAATGATAAAAATTAAACTTTCATATATTTTAAATTCATTGCACACCAACTGAAATATTTCAGGTCTTTTATTGTTTTAATACAGATGATTTTGGCATACAGCTCATGAAAACGTCTCGGTTATGTATGTAACCCTCGTTCCCTGAGTAGGGAACGGAGACGTTACGTCGGATGACGACGAATGGGGTTTCGCTTAGAAAGCCTATCAACTTCGAGTATTACAAAACGAGCCAATGGCAAAGAAATGCCATGGGTCTGCGGAATTTGCGTGACGTAACTCCGCCCCACCTCGTGGGTATAAAAGGAGGAAGTCCGCAACCGCAGTTTATGTTTCTTCGCTGAGGAGCCAAGACTGAGCTCAGGCGATCCCCGCGGTACAGCGGAAAGTGGCAGGCAGACGTAACGTCTCCGTTCCCTACTCAGGGAACGAGGGTTACATACGTAACCGAGACGTTCCCTTTCGTTGTCACTCCGAGTTACGTCGGATGACGACGAATGGGGTTACCAGTCTAATCACGCCACCTTCTCGGCTGTCTTCCAGTGCCCTGCGTAAATCGAGGTCCCTGACATAGAAGGACGAAGGACTCAATTTAACACAGGAATACCAAGGTACACTGGGAAGCATATCCCAAGCTAGGGGAAGTATGCAATTAATGCCAACCCAGAGGGGGGGGGGACTTAGAAATACACATATGACCCGAAGGAAACATATGGAGAACACTGGGGTGTCCAGCCGCAGGTGGAATATTTCAACCCCAGGGGTGGCAAGGTGGCTTGCCAAGGGAAAGACACATGCTCAGAGAGGCTTACAGTGGAAATACACATGTGGGGGTCGCTCAGGGGAGGGACCATGCACACGGGAGGCACCTAGCCGACGCGCAGGCAAGAGACACTGGCGCCGACGTCAGGAGTGCTGGAGGAACTCAGGGCTTTCGGAAAAGCTCACCTGAGGAGAATATCGCACGTATCCAGTCCGAGGAGTGGAATGGCGAGCAAGCGAAGACACCTGAGCGGGTCCGGTACTAGCTAGTTGAAGCGAGTACATGAGAGGACACTGGCTCCACTCGGAGATTATAGAATCTGGCAAATGTGTTAGGTGTCGCCCAGCCTGCAGCTCTGCAGATGTCTGTTAGCGAGGCGCCATGCACTAGAGCCCAAGAGGATGCCACACTCCGGGTGGAGTGGGCCGTCACACCAAGGGGGCACGGTCGACCTTGCTGCTGGTAAGCCAAGGCAATGGCGTCCACTATCCAGTGAGACAACCTTTGCTTGGAGAGAGCCTTTCCCTTCAGCTTCCCACCATAACAGACAAAGAGCTGGTCTGAGGTCCTGAAACACCGCGTCCTGTCTACATAGGCGCGAAGAGCGCGTACTGGACAGAGCAGTGCCAAGGCTGGGTCTGCCTCCTCCGGGGGCAGCGCTTGCAGGTTCACCACCTGGTCCCGAAAGGGAGTGGTAGGAACCTTGGGCACATATCCGGGCCGGGGTCTCAGGATCACGTGAGAGAAAGCCGGTCCGAATTCCAGGCACGCTTCGTCGACGGAGAATGCGTGCAGGTCCCCTACCCTCTTGATGGAGGCCAGTGCAACCAGGAGCGCTGTCTTCATTGACAGGAACTTAAGCTCGACTGACTGCAGGGGCTCAAAGGGAGCACTCTTCAGGGCAGTTAGAACCACTGAGAGGTCCCAAGAGGGAACGAGAGGAGGGCGAGGAGGATTTAGTCTCCTCGCTCCTCTCAGGAACCTGATGACCAGGTCGTGCTTCCCTACCGACTTACCTTCGACTAGGTCATGGTGTGCGGCAATGGCGGCAACATAGACCTTAAGGGTGGAGAGAGACAGCCTTCGCTCCAACCCCTGCTGAAGGAAGGAAAGCACAATGCTGATCGAGCATCTCCGGGGGTCTTCTCGGTGAGAAGAGCACCAGACGACGAAGAGGTTCCACTTCAACGCGTAGACGTGTCTTGTGGACGACGCTCTAGCGGAAGTGATGGTAGCCGCCACCGCTGGTGGAAGGGTACTCAAACCTACCTCGAGCCGTCCAGGAGCCACACGTGGAGGCTCCAGAGATCGGGGCGAGGGTGCCACAGGGTGCCCCGTCCCTGAGAAAGAAGGTCCTTCCTCAGAAGAATGGGCCAGGGAGGTGCTGTCGCGAGGAGTGCAAGTTCGGGGAACCAGGTCCGGCCGGGCCAATACGGCGCGACCAAAATGACCTGCTCCTCGTCCTCCCTGACCTTGCGCAAGGTCTGCGCAAGAAGGCTCACTGGGGGAAACGCATATTTGCGGCCCGGCGGCCAGCTGTGCGCCAGTGCATCCGTGCCGAGCGTGCCCTCGGTCAGGGAAAAATACAGGGCGCAATGGGTCGAGTCGTGAGAGGCAAACAGATCTATCTGTGCGTCCCCGAACTGGTCCCAAATCAGCTGAACCGACTGGGGATGGAGTCGCCATTCTCCAGGGAGGGGCTGAAGCCGTGAGAGCTCGTCGGCTGCACAGTTCAGGGCTCCGGGAATGAAAATGGCTCGAAGCGACCTCAGATGCTTCTGACTCCATAGAAGGAGGTGGCGGGCGAGTTGTGACATACGGCGGGAGCGTAGACCACCTTGATGGTTGATGTACGCTACAGTAACGGTATTGTCTGAGCGGACTAGTACGTGTTGACCCCTGAGCAACGCCCGGAAGCGGTGCAGGGCAAGGCGTACTGCCAACAACTCGAGGCAATTGATATGCCATAGCCGCTGGGGTCCTGTCCAGGAGCCCGCAGCAGCATGTCCATTGCACATGGCGCCCCAGCCCGTGGTGGAGGCATCCGTGGAGACCACAACATGCCGGGAAGCTCGTTCCAGGGGGACACCCGCCCTGAGAAAACTGAGGTTCGACCACGGGGTGAGGAACTGACGGCAGGTCGGAGTAACTGGTACCCGGAGCGTGCCTCGATGCCATGCCCACCTCGGGACTCGGTCGCGAAGCCAAAGCTGAAGCGGTCTCATATGAAGCAATCTGAGCGGCGTGACCGCGGCTGCAGATGCCATATGCCCCAGGAGCCTCTGAAAATGTTTCAGTGGAACCGCATTCTTGCTCCTGAGATGTCTCAGGCAAGTCAGCAGTGACTGCGCGCGCTCGCTCGTAAGCTGCGTGGACATGGCGACCGAGTCGATGTCCATACCGAGAAAAGAGATCCTCTGCACGGGGCAAAGTTTGCTCTTCTCCCAGTTGACCCGAAGGCCCAGACGAGCTAGGTGCCGGAGCACTAGGTCCCTGTGTTCGCAAACCTGATCTCGAGAGTGAGCTAGGATCAGCCAGTCGTCGATATAACTCAGGATGCGAACCCCGTGTTCCCGAAGGGGAACAAGGGCAGCCTCGACGACCTTCGTGAAGGTGCGAGGAGACAGGGCTAGCCCGAAAGGGAGAACCGCGTACTGGTATGCCTGCCCCCCGAAAGCAAACCGTAGGAACGGTCTGTGTCGAGGAAGAATGGAGACATGAAAGTAGGCGTCCTTCAGGTCGATCGCTGCAAACCAATCCTGGGCCGCACGCATTCGAGAACACGTTTGGGGGAGAGCATCTTGAACGGCAGCCTGTGAAGGGAGCGGTTCAGCACGCGCAAGTCCAGGATTGGCCGTAACCCACCGGTTTTCTTGGGGACAGTGAAGTAGGGGCTGTAGAACCCGAACCTCATCTCGGCTGGAGGGACAGTCTCGATTGCACCCTTCGTCAGCAGGGTGGCAATCTCTGCTCTCATGATAGGGGCATTGCCACCGACCAAAGTGGAGCGGACTCCCCTGAAGCGGGGAGGAGACCGTGCGAACTGAATCGCATAGCCGAGCCTGATGGTGCGCGCGATCCAGCGGGACAGACGGGGAAGCTCTAACCAGGCTCCCAGGAACTGAACCAGCGGGATCACGCGGACGACAGGCGTCCCCCCGGAGGGGCAGCGAAGCGGAGTAACTGGCCCAGACGTGGACGGAATAGCGGCCCGGTGTGGGGGCACAGTTAGCAACCGCGCCCTGACAGAGGGGGCCAGGGGAGGACCATGCTGGTCGTCCCGCGGGGGCCTGCTCTGGCAGGGGTCTGGCGACAGAGGGGGACAGGGGCGAAGCGGTCCGTGGACGGCACGCCGTGTCAAGCACCTCTGGGACAGAGGGGGACGAGGAGAGCACGGCTTGTGGGCGGCGCTCTGTGTCGTCCGAGAACTCTGTCTTCCCAGAGACGGGAGAGTCAGTTCTTAGGAGAATAAGGATTTTTCCCCGGCCCTCCACCGGGGAAAGGAGTGGTCCTGCTACCAACTCCTGGAAGAACTGAGTCCCATCTCTGTGGAGCCCGTCTCAGGAGCGCCGCTTAACCCGGCACGTAGCGGGGGGCGGGGCTGGAGAGGGCTGTGGCGTCCGCCCGCGGCTTCCAGAGCCGGCCCGTCTCTTTAAACGGGCGGGGTGGGAGCCGCGGGGGAGGCGCCTTCGGCAGTGGGCAGACCGAGGGATCTGAGCGGACGGCGGGCCATCAGGACAGAATCACGTCAGTCTGCACATGGCCGGTTGAGAGCTGTTGGGCGAAGTTCTCAACCGCACCGCCGAAGAGGCCGACCTGGGATATGGGAACGTCGGACAGACGGGGCCGCGCGACATTCAGCACATCAGACAGGTTCAGCCACAGAATGGTAGGCATCACCTGACCCAGGGAGCGTACGGCCACTTTCGTCGCTCGGAGAGCAAGGTCAGTGGCGGCGCGCGACTCAGTGAAGAGCCCTGGGTCAGTCCCGCCCTCGTGCAAGTCCATGAGCATCTGAGTCGAGGACCAGCAGAATGGCCATGGCCTGCAGAGAGGCGGCTGCCAGTCCCGTGGTGCTATAGGATCTCGCCACAATGTAGACGAAAACCATAGACCACGGGCGGGTGCTTAGGATTGCGCCGAGAAGAAGCACTCTGAGGACACATAGCATCGCAACAGAGCGTTCAGCCGGGAGAACCCCAGTGTACCCGTGACAGCGGCCCCATCGAGGGGGGAAAGGCGGATGAGATCAGCGAGCGGTCCCGAGAAAACCAGGGGGTCTTCTGGGACTTCGAGATCTCATCATGCACGTCCGGGAGGGAAGGTATTGGGGTTTGCCGTGGACGAGGGTCGGCGGCCTTACCCAAAAACCAATCGTCCCAGGAAAGCATGGCCGTCATCTCTGGATCAGACTCAGGTACAGCCGTATGCACACCAGAGGGTGGCAGCTGTGACGAGTCGTCACTTCGCAGAGAATCAAACCCACCTTGTGAAGCTGCTACAAACATAGTATCATCCTCTGTAGCTTTAAATGAAACACACGGGCCACCAGAGGGTAGACTCGTGGGAATCACCTATTCACTAGCGGGCACCGCCGTTGAGGGGAGGCTGGGGTCACGGACACGGAGTCGGCGCCTTGTTCCAGACCAACACCCTCAGGTCACCCTGGCCACCAGCCGAAGATCGGGGGGTGGATGAGGGGACTCTCACTCTTGCGAGTTCACCGAGTCTCGACCTATATGACGCGATGATCATGTTCCCACAGAGAGAGCATGAGTCATCCACGAGCGCTGCTCTAGTATGATCAAGCCCAAACATACCAGACAACGCTCGTGCCCATCAGAGTCCGATACCAAGCTGCCGCAACCATTCGTTTTTTTTTTTGTTTTTTTTTTTTTGTTTTTAATGCACGGGCGAGCCGTCTTTAAAAAGACGTGCCGCGTGCGCTCTTTTAGAGAGAAAACTCAAGTGTTGAAGCGCCCGGGGAAGCACGCGCTCTCTGATGAACCACTGCAGAGATAAGCAGGAAGCACGCACTCGCCGGAGATCGCCGTCACACCAACACTCGAGGCACTCGTTCGTGAAGCTGATAATTCAGAGTTGGCTTGTGGAGAGAAGAATACACTTGGCTCCGAAGCGAAAACATAAACTGCTGTTGCGGACTTCCTCCTTTTATACCCACGAGGTGGGGCGGAGTTACGTCATGCAAATTCCGCAGACCCATGGCATTTCTTTGCCATTGGCTCGTTTTGTAATACTCGAAGTTGATAGGCTTTCTAAGCGAAACCCCATTCGTCGTCATCCGACGTAACTCGGAGTGACAACGAAAGGGAACCCAAAATTCCTATCTCAAAAAATTAGCATATTTCATCCGACCAATAAAAGAAGTGTTTTTAATACAAAAAAGTCTACCTTCAAATAATTATGTTCAGTTATGCACTCAATACTTGGTCGGGAATCCTTTTGCAGAAATGACTGCTTCAATGCGGCGTGGCATGGAGGCAATCAGCCTGTGGCACTGCTGAGGTGTTATGGAGGCCCAGGATGCTTCGATAGTGGCCTTAAGCTCATCCAGAGTGTTGGGTCTTGCGTCTCTCAACTTTCTCTTCCAAATATCCCACAGATTCTCTATGGGGTTCAGGTCAGGAGAGTTGGCAGGCCAATTGAGCACAGTAATACCATGGTCAGTAAACTATTTACCAGTGGTTTTGGCACTGTGAGCAGGTACCAGGTCGTGCTGAAAAATGAAATCAGATGGAAGCATGAAGTGTTCCAAAATCTCCTGATAGCTAGCTGCATTGACCCTGCCCTTGATAAAACACAGTGCACCAACACCAGCAGCTGACATGGCACCCCAGACCATCACTGACTGTGGGTACTTGACACTGGACTTCAGGCATTTTGGCATTTCCTTCTCCCCAGTCTTCCTCCAGACTCTGGCACCTTGATTTCCGAATGACATGCAAAATTTGCTTTCATCCGAAAAAAGTACTTTGGACCACTGAGCAACAGTCCAGTGCTGCTTCTCTGTAGCCCAGGTCAGGCGCTTCTGCCGCTGTGTCTGGTTCAAAAGTGGCTTGACCTGGGGAATGCGGCACCTGTAGCCCATTTCCTGCACACGCCTGTGCACGGTGGCTCTGGATGTTTCTACTCCAGACTCAGTCCACTGCTTCCGCAGGTCCCCCAAGGTCTGGAATCGGTCCTTCTCCACAATCTTCCTCAGGGTCCTGTCACTTCTTCTCGTTGTGCAGCGTTTTTTGCCACACTTTTTCCTTCCCACAGACTTCCCACTGAGGTGCCTTGATACAGCACTCTGGGAACAGCCTATTTGTTCAGAAATTTCTTTCTGTGTCTTACCCTCTTGCTTGAGGGTGTCAATGATGGCCTTCTGGACAGCAGTCAGGTCGGCAGTCTTACCCATGATTGCGGTTTTGAGTAATGAAACAGGCTGGGAGTTTTTAAAAGCCTCAGGAATCTTTTGCAGGTGTTTAGAGTTAATTAGTTGATTCAGATGATTAGGTTAATAGCTCGTTTAGAGAACCTTTTCATTATATGCTAATTTTTTGAGATAGGAATTTGGGGTTTTCATGAGCTGTATGCCAAAATCATCAGTATTAAAACAATAAAAGACCTGAAATATTTCAGTTGGTGTGCAATGAATCTAAAATATATGAAAGTTTAATTTTTATCATTACATTATGGAAAATAATGAACTTTATCACAATATGCTAATTTTTTGAGAAGGACCTGTATGTTTTGAATGATATCTAAGTTAATACTTGTTCAAAACAATCACTTTAGCAAAGTTTGTAATATTTTCTGTTTATTTTGATTTAAAAAATAAGTTATTTTTGTTCAATAAGTATACTGTCATTAAAATGTTCATTTGAAAAAATATAGAAACATAACTTTAAAAAAAAGTTACTTTTCTGAAAGAATTGAAGATCCCATAATAATTTAATACAGCTTTACAGTAGTAACAGTATATATTATATTTTATCATATTAAATGATTCATATATTTTTAAATATGACAGTTTCATTATTAATATGGTGATTATCTCAGGTGGACACCCAACTTATATATGTGACCCTGGATCACAAAACCAGTCACATGTCACACGGGTATATTTGAGGCAATAGCCATTGTATGGGTCAAAATGATCGATTTTTCTTTTATGCGTAAAATCATTAGGATATTAAGTAAAGATCATGTTCCATGAAGATATTTTGTAAATATATAAAACATTTATTTTTGTGAGTGAATGCAGCAAAATCACGAACATAAATGGATAACTTTAAAGGTGATTTTCTCAGTGTTTTGATTTTTTTTGCACCCTCTGTCAAATATTATCCTATCCTAACAAACCATACATCAATTGAAAGCTTATTTATTTATATGATGTATACATCTCAATTACAAAAAATTGACCCATGTGACTGGTTTTGTGGTCCAGGGTCACATATATGATATTTACCATTTGAATCTTACCATGTCATGTTAACAGTTGAAAAAGTCAGCCAGCTGTTTATTATGATGTTAATTGTGCTTTCAGCCCCAACAGGAAGGACATTTTTTTTTACCCCAAATACCATACATTTACATACCTATTTCTTCTATTATCGATTATCATTTGCTACATGAATCTGCAACATTTAAAAACAAAACAAACAAAAAAAACATAAAATATTAGATCAAATTAGTGCAGAATCAACTTTGTGTTGCTTTCCGCAATCACATAAAGGATCCGACCAATTTCTACGTGTATGGTCAAGCAGTTGTTAAGAAAAGTGCTGATGTGAATTTTTGTGCCTGCTAGTGGTTTGAAGTATAATCAAGTCAATTGCGCCTTTTACCCCCGTGCACATTTAGCCCCGTTATACCCTACTGTACAACTTTTGTACATCACCGCAATCATCTTTACCTTGTATCCAATCCTCATCCATAAAAACTAAACTAGAAAAATGCTGGTTTGCTTTATCCAGCCCAGAAACAAAAAACAAAAAAATGTACTGAATTTGTTTTTGTTTTGTTTGTTTCTTGTGGAAAGAAGATTTATTTTTCAGCCTAAAATGACAATGACCAATGTGTTTTAACACATAATTTTTGCACTGAAAAGAAAAGAAGAAGAAATCTGGTTATAATACTGGCAGACGTTTTGTTATACCTAGTTTGATCAAGATATTGACATGTTTTCATCTGAGCTCGGGGTGTTTATGATGATGTTAAATGGACCCTAAACTACCAGCCAAACTAGAAGTGAAATGCACAATATGCTCACAGACAAATGCTTTCTCTCGCTCAGAGCACTGGTGCATATGCACTTAGTTGTCATGACAACAATTCTTTAATGACTATCCTGAGTAGGGGTGAAATCATATCAAGCCTTATTCCTTTTCATGGAGCGACAGATTTGAATGGAGAGATGGCAACTTGTTGTGGTTTCATTAGCTGGGGTCTTTCAGATTGCTCATTATGGGGGGACTAATTACTAGCAGTAGGGGGACTCTGGTGTCACACTGAAACCTGCCAAACAGCTGTATCTTAAACATGTATATGTTCAATTTAACACTTCAGTCCGATACATATACAGTCACAGACAAGTACACAGTCCGGATACACACATATTAGGTGTCCATTACTTGGCAATTCGTATCAATACTAGAGGTCCGCCAATCATTGTTTTAATCTCAAACTAATTTTAAATATGCTTGAAACAAAAATAATATAAAGGCTAAAGTTAAAAATGTGAAGTCCAGCTAAGTGAGACATGAAAATTTATATTTATATGACTCACGTACATCAGAACTGATTATTATCCAGCCCTGCGTCTTGAAAAAAAAAGCTGATTTTCAAAAAAAAAAAAAAAAAGGCTGAATATAACCTAATATGATGATTTTGAGTAAAAAAAAAAAAGAAATACAAAATTGTCACATACAGTTTTTTTTGTTTTTTTCACAAAATAAGGATGAAGATTTTTCTAATTATATGTATCAGCTTCAATGCACTAAAAGCAGTCAAAATGTATCATTTAACTTACAATCTGCAAAGGAGTGGAATTATGTTCAAATACTTTAATGTCAAAGAACTTTACATATACACAAATTTATAAATAATTAGCTTTTTTTTTTTACAAATCTGTAGTTTCTGTCATTCTTTTTGATGTAGTAAAATACCCACAGATGTAGCAGAAAAACATCTGGGGTCAATTCTAACCTTGAAATCAGGATTAGGCATAAAATGTCATATGTGAAAATTGGCTAAAAAATATTATTGCAAAGAAAATGGCTAAAAATAATTCTAACCTTGCTCAGAGAAAGAGAGGAATCATGTCTTTGTGGCAGTTATTTTTTGGTGATTAAGGGATAATACAAGACTTCTTCACCTTATAGACCGTTTTCGAAAGCAAAAATGCTATGAAATCCACATCATATTTTGTGAGAGTGCAAAACGGGCTCAATTTTTGGAATCAGCACCCTTAAATAGTAAGAAACAATTTCATTCAGTAAATATGATGCCGGCCTGAGTTACAAGAGCTTTGAACAGTAAGCATGAAAAACAAAATATTAAAATACAATTAAAATCAATTTGCTCCATTTCTCTATCCAACAATTGGTTCACGGCCTGAGAAAGGTTGGGGAACCCTGTCTTAACACAGTCTCTTTCCTGGTTGTGTGTGTGCGTAACACTGCTGCTTTCATAGGAACTCCCATTCGACAGATTTCATGGCTTGGCGCTCACAGGACTGATATGCCCATTTGCCTGTTATTTGCTGCAGCGCTGCTGTGCTGGAGTGTGGAGCAGTGTTTGCACCGTGACGGATCAGCCCCAACACACACACGCATAAACAATGTGGCTTTTTTTGTGTGCAAATGCACCTGAAAAACTGATGCATATGCACAAATACATTTCTAAACTGTCTGTCTATGATAAATGGAGGGTAGCAATGGTTCTGCTCGTGGTGGATAAAGCTGGTTGGACTGTGAGATCATTTTGCAGCTTAATGTGATGAAAAAAAAACCTAAAACAACAACAAAAACATCTCTGGATAAATGAAGTTGCTGGTGTGTCACTGATGCGTAGGCCAAGACAGACATCTGCAGGTATTTCATGCATTTTCTGTGCTGATTTTGGGTAAAACTCAGTGAAATTTTTGAGTCGTAAATGCTATAGATTTGGTGCTGGTCACTGGAACTATGCTGGGATGTCACATCAAACACAGCAGACAGGGGAAAAAATATGAATAAATTATTATTATTATTAAAATAATAATGAATAACTTGTTTGTCTGACCTGTGAAAGATGGAGCTAAGTGCTCAATTTTCTCATTAAATTAGCCAGCATATTTTTTAAATAAGCATGGAAGGGACACTTTTTAGTATAATTGATATACTATTATAATTTGAGTTAATATTTTGACTTTCAGAGTTTATTTTTATACTCTTTTTTATTCTGGTTCCACTTTATTTTTTTATTTTTTTTGTCATTTTTATTAGTTTTTCTTTTTTTAAACTTATATATATATATGAGTTATTTTAGTATTAAAATATATTAAGTCAGAAGTTTTAGTAAGTTAAAATAACTGAAAATGAGAAATCTCCTTGGCAGCTAGCTGAAATAAAATAAGTTGAATTGTATTAAATTTCAGTAAACATTTATTTAGCTTCAAGTAACAAGTTTTGGTAACACTTTATTTTACAGTGTCCTTGTTACATATGTAACCAATAATCTTAACAAAGCAAACCTTATTGTAAAGTGTTTCCTTTTTTTAGTTCTAGTTAACGATAATAACTCTGGTGTAGGGCTATATGAATACCAGATGTTACAACGTTATGTAAATTTGTGGCATTTCCTGCAGAGTTTTGTAGACACAGGACGAAATGTGATATGGGTTTATCATCTATACAACTGTAGCGGTTGAAGTTTGTTTTCCTCCTGTGAAAAATAAAGCAGTGCTGATGTTCTTTACATCCTCAGCACAATACAACCCCAGCTGGAGCCTTATAGAATGAGAGAGCTGTTAATCTCCTCTGATTCTAACACTGCGGGGCTGCATTCATTTCTGTGCAAGCAACTCATTCTGTTTGTTGTGCGGTATTAATGGCTTTAAAAGGGAACGGTGTTGCGCTTTTCTGTGTAGCGACCAGCTGAAGGTCTGTGTTTCTGAGTCAGTGCGCAGCGCTCTGGTCTCTTGGGTAATCTTGGTGCCGGTGGTTTGCTGAGCTGAAGACTTTGACATTAGAGCTAATGTAACAGTGAGCGATTGCTTTGGCACCTCGAAGCGGTGTGGAGCTTTTTGTAAGACCAGCGAGAAATATGATTTGGAAAGCCATTTTAAACTTCATTTTCCCCACAGACGTGTGTGTCAGTAAACACCCTACCTCCACTTTGTCTTCGTAAAAGATTGTGAGTGAATAAAGGGGATATTCACACTATGGCAGGGCGGTATATCTCAGAAATTTTCGATTTTATATTGAGCTTGTTTTTTTGTTTTTTTTAAGAAATGGCTTTTTTTCCCCCAGTCATGGCATTTGAAACAAACAGCTTGATCACCTAAAAAATAATTAAGCAATATCACATAAGAAAAGTGTTGTTGTTCTATATATGAGCCACAGATGTGATTCATCCACAGGCTGAGTGCCACAGGTAATTACAGCTATGCTGATATTCACACCAACAGCATGATTGTGAATTTGATTTGACTTTTATACAGTTTAAAAAAGCAGACGTTAGTTTTTCTCAATCGCTTTGGCTCAATTCTCTAATGAGATATCAGATATTTTACATTGTTACGAGTCCTCTCTTCCCAGTCTGTTTGTAGCACTCTGTTTAGTTTCTGTCTCTATAAAGCCCGTCCCTAGTGTATCGTGATTGGTCAACCACTTTTTGAGCATGTTTCGGAAATGCCACACCCCTTACTATAACCTTGAGTTTCAACACACTACCCAGCTAACAGGGAACGTTCCCATAAGTTTCACTAACGTTATGTAAAAGTTATGTAAATGTTAGTAAAAAACTTTCCTGAAACAATGTTTCTGGAACAGTCTTATAATGTTTATATAGTTAAAAAACATTCTTGTAACATTCTTGAAAACGTTCGTAGAACAACGCTTTTAGAATGTCCTTGTGATGTTATTTGTTCTTGACTGATGTTCTCATAATGTTGAGTAAACACGTTCTAATAACAACGTTCATGGAACGTCCTTGTGATGTTATTTGTACTTGACTGATGTTCTCATAATGTTAAGAGAAAACGTTCTTAGAACAACATTCCCAGATAACAAAAATATGTTAGAATGTTTTGTTACAACATTCCCATTAAGTTGTGAAAACTTTATTTCTGAATGTTTTCTGAACGTTCAAAACATCCGTTTTTTTTTAAAGAATGAAGAACTTTTTTTTTTTTTATGTGAAGTTAGAGGAACATGCAATTATATCATTCTGGAAATGTTATGAAAACGTTATTTCTGAATGTTTTCTGAACGTTCCATACATCCATTTTTTTTAAGTATTAAGAACGTTTTTTTTTTTTCTTGGTTTATGTTAACGTTAGAGGAACATTCCATTTTATCATTTTGGAAATGTTATGAAAACGTTATTTGCGAATGTTTTCTGAACGTTCAAAACACCTGATTTTTAAAGTATTAAGAATGTTTTTTTCTTGGTTTATGTGAACGTTAAAGCAACATTAAATTTTATAATTTTGGAAACGTTATGAAAATGTTATTTTTTGAATGTTTTCTGAACGTTCAAAACATCAGTTCTCTTACGAGAGGTTCTCTCGTATTGCGTAAGTTGCTTACGCTACGGGTAAAGTCATCTTTTCTCGACATATTGAAGCCAAAAAATGATCCTAATTTTTCCATTTATTGTCAACGCAGTGCAGCAGCTTGCAGACCTAGAGCAGGCAGTCTTGCGTGCTCATTGGCTGCCCTGCAGCAACTGCAGCAGCCTACCACTGAGCCTCGCGCGTGACGTCGCGCCCTTTACGCGTCACAGCCCGCCAAAAGGGGTGTGGTTTAGCATACAAAAGCCAGGCTCGGTAGGCAGCTCACTGATTTTCATCTCTTCAGCGAAGCTCTCCGCATCGCTGGACTCTGAGAGAAGCCGCCGCCGTTCAAACCAGCGACCAGCACGCAGAGGAAAGAGCCTGAGGAAGCCGGTCGTCTTCGCCGCCTTCAGCCTTCCGTGCCTGCTACGCCATCCGGCGACGAGTATCCTTTTTAGTGCTTTGTTTCCTGTGGGTGTTCGCCGCCGCGACACTCACTCTCTAAAAGAGCACGAGGCGTTTTTCTTCATCTCCTGTGGCTCGTGCAGAGCCCCGCTCAGCGCCGGAGACCGCCATGTGATCTGCGCTCTCTGCCTGGTCCAGGAACACGCAGCCCTCACCCTGGATTCGGGGGGGCTGCGTGCACTGCGAAGCACTTCCGCTGTCGACCCTGCGGGCTCGACTCGAGGCCTTCAATGTGGAAGCTGTCACTCCGCCCTCTGGACCGCGCAAGAAGAAGTGCCGTTCACAGAGGCGAGCGGAGCCTGAGGTCACACTGAAGAGCTCGCCGGATTACATCCCGTTAGCTTCTCTCTCTCCTTCTCCGCCCCTCCCGGACACGCAGCTGCCGGCTTCGGCCCTCACTGCCGCCGCCTCAGGGGACGAAGCTGAAGGAATGGACCCAGGTGACAGCTGTTCCATCCTGGCATCGGACAGCGAGGAGTGGTCGAGTTCTCATCACTCCGCCTCGATCCAGGAATCCAGCAGGACTCGGGCTGGCGTGGATGCGGAACTTATGCGCCTCCTGTCTAAGGCCGTCGACCAACTCAGCTTGGATTGGTCACCGCCGAAGGAGCCCGCGCCCAACAGGCTCGACGACTGTTTTCTCCACAGCCGCTGCCCACCGCCCGTTTCCAGATCGGCACCATTTCTGCCAGAGCTTCACGTTGAGCTTGCTAAATCGTGGAATGCACCATTCTCCGCGAGACTCCACACTCCCGTCTCCTCGACGCTCTCCCAAGTGGACGGCGACGCCGAGAAGGGGTACAAAGCTATCCCCCCAGTGGAGGAGGCGGTCGCAGCGCATCTTTGCCCGCCCTCTACGAGATGGCGCTCAAAGTCTGTCCTCCCGTCCAAAGCCTGCAGGACCACCTCAGCTCTTGTTGGCCGTGCGTTTACAGCTGCCGGACAAGCTGCTTCTGCCCTGCACTCGATGGCTGTGCTTCAGATCCTTCAAGCTGATCTCCTCTGCGAATGGGACGAGAAAAGCAAGGACCCAGCCGCCATCACGGATTTGAGGAGCGCGACGGATCTTTTCCTTTGCGCTACGAAATCCACAGCTCAGGCGATCGGGAGATGTATGGCTTCGCTCACCGTCACAGAGAGGCACCTCTGGTTGACACTCGCTGACATGAGGGAAGCCGAGCGCTCCGCGTTTCTCGACGTGCCGCTCTCTCCCACTGGTCTCTTCGGCCCAGCGGTAAACGGGATCGCCGACCGCTTCTCCGAAGTGCAGAAGACCTCGCAGGCCATGAACCTCTTCCTGCCTCGACGCTCTAGCTCTGCTGCAGGTCGCCCACGTGCCCAGCCGCCTGCACGAAGCTCTAACCAGCGTCCAGCTCAGCCACAGCCTTCGCAGCGATGACAGGGCAGCCGTCCTAGATCGCGCTCATCCAGTCGCCACAGGCCGCCTCCCCCGCGGGACCCCGGTTTAAGATTGTGCTGAAGCCCGAGCACGCGAAGTCCACCTAGCAAGAGCAGAGAGGAAAAGACGGTTGAGTCTCTCTGCGGCCGGACCACCATCAAAGTGTCTCGCCCTGTCAGTCCCCTCAGAGAAGGCTACTGCAGTAGTGTATTTAGCAGCCAACGAGTCGGCAACACAGCCCACTCGCCTGCACACAAACGCCATTTTCACGGCGACCCAGAGAAATCTCAAAAAGAGTATAATGTCTGGTTATCCGGCTCACGCCGTTGGTGTTTTAGGTGTAGAAAATGTGCCCACATCTCAGTGCTCACCTCACACATAAACACTATACCCCCCTGTGTCTCACACACTCACAGAGCCCACTCTTATAAAGCTGGCAAATGCCGCTCGAGTGCTGGATGTAGAGAATGTGCCCACAAATCTGTGCTCACACCTACTCGCTGCCCGCTCTGTTACACGGCAACAGCCTCACAGCGGCCAAGTTATGAACGTAAGTCACGTGAGCGCTCACGCTTACTGACAAACACTTCACCCCAGGCTCCGCTCGCACACAATATCATCACAAAATGTTCCCCATTCCAAGCAATCGGGACGTTACAAGTGATACAGACAGCAACCGCTGTCAGCGAGCCGCCGTTCCTGAGATCCGAGGGTGTGCACGCCACGCACACAACTCCGGTTCAGTTTCTTGAGCCCACAAAGTGCGGCGATCGGGACCCGGAGTCCATTCTGCCCCTAGCTGTACATGAAAAAGCATGGGAGGCTGTTCCAGGGGTATCAGAATGGGTGCTGAGCACAATAAGACAGGGCTATTCACTACAGTTCACTCGCTGTCCCCCTCGCTTTCGAGCATGGACCGAGACGAAAGTGAAAGCAGATGTAGCGCATTTACTCCGCGCAGAAATAGCTAAACTGCTGTGTAAAGGGGCTATAGAACCAGTACCTCCTTCTCTGAGCGAGTCAGGCTTTTACAGCCACTATTTTCTCGTACCCAAGAAGGACGGAGCTCTAAGACCTATCTTAGATCTGAGATATTTGAACAAAGCTCTCATGAGAAGGCCGTTCAAAATGCTCACGACCAGACAAATCCTTGCGCAAATTCGCCCGAGGGACTGGTTTATCTCTCTCGATCTGAAAGATGCATACTTTCAGATTCCGATAATACCCCGTCACAGGCCATTCTTGAGATTCGCCTTCGACGGTCGGGTATATCAATACACCGTCCTCCCGTTCGGCCTATCTTTAGCACCCCGTACATTCACGAAGTGCATGGACGCGGCTCTCGCCCCCCTGAGAGAACAGGGCATGCAAATTCTGAACTATTTGGACGATTGGCTGATTTTAGCACAGTCAGAGATAGAACTCTTATCTCACAGAACAGTGCTCCTCAGTCATCTGGAAAGCCTGGGTCTCACGGTCAACTGGACCAAGAGCTCATTACTGCCCAGTCAGTCAGTTTCCTTTCTAGGAATAGAACCGGACTCTGTGGCTATGACGGCCCGTTTATCGACACAGCGCGCGCGCCGTGTCTGACACCTGGCCGCATCTTTCCAGAAGGGCAGCATCGCTCCTCTGAAAACATTCCAGAGGATGCTGGGCTGTATGGCATCAGCTGCAGCAGTGCTTCAGCTGGGCCTGCTGCGCATATGCCCAATACAACGCTGGTTGAACGCCCGAGTGCCTCGCCGGGCTTGGGTTTTCGGCCGCAAACAGATCAGAGTGACTCAGAGCTGTGTTTCAGCTCTGCAGCCCTGGTTAGCGGCCGACTGGTACCAGCAGGGGGTGACAATGGGAGCTGTCTCACACCGAAAGGTCATCTCAGCGGACGCCTCCAACTTAGGCTGGGGCGCTCTCTTCGAGGGCAGACCGGTCTTTGGCCTGTGGTCAGACCGAGAGAAACACTTCCACATAAACTGTCTGGAGATGATAGCGGTCGAGAACGTGCTCAAGCGCTTCCTTCCATTCATACGGGACCACCATGTGCTAGTCCGCTCGGACAACATGTCTGTGGTGTCCTATATAAACCGTCAGATCCAGGAGTCTCTGCTATCTGATAGAACGCCTTCTCGTATGGTCTCAGCACCTCCTGCGCTCGCTGAGAGCTGCGCATGTGCCAGGCCATCTGAACGACGGCCCAGACAAACTGTCCAGGAACTATGTTCCCCCAGTGGAATGGTCCCTGCACCCCCAGACAGTCCAGTTACTATGGCGCCTTTTCGGCAAAGCGAAAGTCGACCTGTTTGCGTCAAAAGACAAGGCTCATTGCCCAGTGTTCTTTTCAAAGAACGAGGATGCGCTGGCCCAAATCTGGCCCAGCCTCCCTCTCTATGCTTTCCCTCCGGTCTCTCTGTTACCACAGGTAATCAAGAGGATCAGGGAAACGCACCACTCGGTGCTCCTTATAGCCCCGCGCTGGGAGAATCAAGTCTGGTTCCCGGAGCTGACGCGGCTGTCACACACAGCCCCTTGGCCGATTCCGGTGAGTAGGGATCTCCTCTCTCAAGCCCGCGGCTCAATCTGGCATCCCCATCCAGAGCGCTGGTCTCTGCACGTATGGTTAATCAACGGATACCCGTTGCCTTGCCAGAAGGAGTGTTGAACACGATTACGCAATCCAGAGCTCCCTCTACGAGGTGGCTCTACTCGTCTAAATTGTCTGTGTTCTCCAAATGGTGTGCCGATAGAAATCTGGACCCACGGACATGTGGGGTATCGTGGTTGCTTAGTTTCCTCCAAGAGCTGTTGGATAAGGGCAGGTCCCCATCCACGCTTAAAGTATGTGTGGCGGCCGCTGCAGTGTTCGCTGAGTCGCCGGTCAATAGGAAGGAACGAGCTTGTCATCTACTTCCTTAGAGGAGCCAGGAGGATGAATCCCCCGCGACCCCCTTCGGTTCCCATGTGGGATCTTTCCTTGGTCCTAGAGGCCCTGAAAGCATTCCCCTTTGAACCACTAGACTCCGTGGACCTAAAGTACCTCTCGCTCAAAACCGTTTTTCTGACAGCTCTGTCATCAGTTAAACGTGTGGGGGATTTACATGCGCTGTCTGTTAGCGCTGCGTGTCTTCGGTTTGGACCAAATGACTCTAAAGTCATCCTTAAACCAAGGTATGGCTATGCCCCTAAGGTGATAGGCACTCCCTTCAGAGCGCAGGTCATTTCTCTATCGGCTCTGCCAGCATCCGATAGTGAGAGCGATGTTAATCTCCTCTGCCCTGTCAGGGCTTTGAGGGCTTATATTACGCACTCCGCCCCTTTCAGGCGCTCGGAGCAGCTCTTTGTTTCGTTTGGTGGGCGCACCAAAGGTCTCGCCGCCTCGAAAAACAGCCTGTCCAGATGGATAGTGGATGCTAATGCATCTGCTTATGTGTCCAAAGAGCTCATTCCACTAGAGGCGTGGCCTCGTCGTGGGCTTGGTCCAGCGGGATTTCCATCCACGACATTTGTGATGCGGCAGGCTGGGCCTCCCCGTCTACATTTGTTAGGTTTTATAACCTGGAAGTTCCCTCCCTGCAGGCTAGACTTCTGTCAGTATGAGTGGTGTATATGTTCTGCCCAGATCGGATCGTGCGCAGACTACTCTCATGTGACCTTAGCTCTCCTGGTTGAGCTGCACTGTATGGTGATGGTTTATATAGACCGGCAACGCCGCTCTGTATGACCTATATATGTGCTTATGAACATGTGCTGGCCCGCGCTGCTGGCCGCCTGTTTCCCACTTATCTATGTTCCCCGGGATTCCCTGGGACTCAAGAAGTGGATGCTTGGCGCGCACAGCGTTGACAATGGGTTCCCGTAGCGTAAGCAATTTACGCAATACGAGAGAACCTCTCGTAAGAGAACGTACTCGGTTACATACGTAACCTCGGTTCTCTCTAGAAGAGGGAACGAGTATTGCGTAACCCGACCGTGCTAGCGCCACGAGCGATTTTTCGCTTCAGTCGATGAAAACCAGTGAGCTGCCTACCAAGCCTGGCTTTTATACGCTAAACCACACCCCTTTTGGTGGGCTGTGACACGTAAAAGGCACGGGCGCCCTCATTGGGCGTGACGTCACGCGCAAGGCTCAGTGGTAGGCTGCTGCAGTTCCCGCAGGGCAGCCAATGAGCACGCGAGACTGCCTGCTCTAGGTCTGCTAGCTGCTGCACTGCGTTGACAATAAATGGAAAAATTAGGATAATTTTTTGGCTTCAATATCTCGAGAAAAGATGACTTTGACCGTAGCGTAAGTACTCAATAGATCCCACCTCTAGAGAGAACTGAGGTTACGTATGTAACCAAGTACGTTTTCAAAGATTAAAAAACATTCAGAAATAACGTTTTCATAACATTTTCAAAATGATTGAAAGGAATGTTCCTTTAAGGTTCACATTAACCAAGAAAAAAAAAAAAAACGTTCTTAATACTTTAAAAAAACTGGACGTTTTCAACATTTAAAAAACATTCAGAAATAACGTTTTCAACCTAATGGGAATGTTAGCAAAACATTCTAAGAAACTGAAAAGGTCAAACTTCTAAACATTCATTCATCATGTGAGCCATTTAATGCAATCTGTCAAAAATCTTTCAGACATAATTGTATATTCCATAAGTGTTTCTATGGAATGTTTTGTGATGTTTCTAAATTGGCAAATTATCTGTTATAGTAATGAAATAGGAATCAGAATCTAACAATCAAGTCTGTAAACATATATGGAGCCTGAAGTCATTGTGTAGCAATTTTCTGTTAACATAGGAGTTTACATGCAAGAAATGTATAAAAATGGACATATGAATATTATGTTTATATTAGTGCTGGGCAACGATTAAAATTTTTAATCGCGATTAATCGCATGGTTTTCTTGCGATTAATCGCGATTAATCGCATTGTTATGGGCAAAATTGAATAATGACTTCTAAAGTAGTGTATTGCGCACTTTTGATTTAAATGTACTGCTATATACACAAAAGTGCAATAACTTTAAACAAATAAGGTGCTTTTATACCAGCAGTATTCCCTTTACACAGTAATCTCAAATCTCAACTTTAAACATAAATGTAATCAAATCAAATATTTAAACAAAGCTATTTGCCACTGCCAGGGCATTACCTTTTATCTAGTATGTTAAAACGAGTCCAGTTTTCTTGTTTTTTTTCTGAACAGGTATCAACAGGTATCTTTTATCAGGGAGCAGCAGAAACAGTCTATGTAGTAGTCAGAGGTCATAATCACTACTATATAAGTCGACCAACGTTACTTATAGTAGCTTAGGTTTGGTCATGCCATGGTTTCCCACGTAAGATTACATTAAACAGAGTAAAAAAAACAATTTATACTTTATACTCACGCTGTTGCTGTGTAGCGCGCATACACTTCGGCGTACCCTGACGTGCACCTCTCCAAAAATGTAACGACAATTCTACGCGTACCGCAAGCGCTGTGATGTGTAATTGCGCGTCAACGCGGACAACGACGCAGAGATATAAATGAAAACCAACGCGTAGTCTATAGCGTATTGTCTTCGGCGTAAGTCCGACGCAGAAGTATAAATCAGCCAAGAGTGAGGTGAAGTGGTCGAGCACAAGGTGAAGCGACAAGCGGGTGCGTTCCTGTGAAGCCGTTGCGGTCATGCTCGCCTCAAGCACGCGCCCGCTCGTTGCCGAAGTTGAATTGTCTATAACTTTTTATAAAGGACGCGCAGCACAAATCATTAGAAGAGAGACTGATCCTCGGCTCGCTGTTAGTGAGTTTCCAGAATCTAAATAGTTATTATCTATAGGTTTTATAGGTAGGCCTACTATCCATAGAGCGCCTGTCATTCACTCGCGGAGCCCAACCCTTTAACTGTTCACCAGAGAGAACCTGCCTCTCTCCACTGCTTGTTTGGGTGGGTTATTTGCTGGCTGACCAACATCCCACCCCTCCTGTGATCATGGTTTGACTGTAGGCCTATGAGTATTCAGAGCCAGTGAGCAACGGACTTTCAAAATAATAATAATAATAAAAAACTGCGTTAACGTGCGATAAAAAAATTGTCGGCATTAATTAATAAATGCGTTAACGCGATAATAACGCGTTAACTTGCCCAGCCCTAGTTTATATGTAAAAATGCTACACAAATAAATGTACTGTATACATGCCAATATATTTTTTTCATGTGTATTTTCACTATTGAATATATGTAGAGTATTGACTATGTATTTTCAATAGCATTCATCACTTGCATGCTTGTTTAGTATAGTAAGCAGTCGGTGTCAACAAAAAAGTAGAACAAAAATTTAATTTGTATAAGAAAGCTTTCTAGGGTTGACTGCATGGCACAACATCTGTACATTGTGACCAGTAGGGCTCACACAATGACAAATTAACTTTTTGGTGGCACTGGCCAATTAACGTTCACAATAACTGGGGTTTGAATCATGAATTTAATGTTTCTAGTGAGTTACTATAATTTGCAGAAATGCCATAGATTTGTGATGTCCTATAAAACACTTGTGGCAATTGCACTTATAGTTTAAAGAATGTTAAGACTGTTATATTCAAGTCACAATATTGTTGTTATCAAATTGGACAGACAAATTGTGAAACTAAAGCATAACAGCATAACATGTAACCTGCTGAAAGCGTCACTGAAAAATCCCCATCACTAAATTCACAGACTGACAGTCTGTCTGGAACTGCCAAACACAGACAAGCAGAATGAAACAAACAGTAAAAAAAAAGTCCCAGTGCTGTTTGACTGTTCTGTCAGCTTTCTTGGAATTCTGCTCGATCAATCAAATCCGAGGACTAGAACTAACTGTTGAATAAATATTTGATATATAGCCCTTCACATTTGAGTGTAAGTCAGTATCATTCTAAAACCCCATGTATTAGGTTATTTATATTTTATAGTAATTGTTCATGGGTGTTCAAGATTTTAACGTTCTTGTTTGCGTATTTATAAGGTCAATGACATTGATTGGATGAATACAGCAGTCTTGCACTACATCGTTTCACTTTCTGCTCTGCAATTTGATATTAGCACAGTAAAAGTGTTTCATAACCCAACGTTAAAACTGATGCTACAGAACACTCACAATTACAAGTCTAAAACGTTGCTTAATCTGAGGTTAAGCGCAATGTGAAAGTCTTAAACAGCAGACACAGTGACAGACACTTACTGGTACATCACATTCCATAGAGAAATACTTTAAGAGTTCTTTCTTTCTATATATTTAATTAAGTGAATCAATCAGCTGGATCTCCAAATGCAGTATGACCTGTTTGACAGACACTCTATAGACTGGATCAAGGTTTTGAGGCTCCTCCTAAATAAATTTAGCTCTTTTTCAAACTTTTGCTTTGTTTTTTTACTTTATGAGGCTCTGAGGATGACAGTTGACTTAACTGTAAGGAAAAGGAAACCTCAGACTTTGAAATCAACAGCAGATTTGCCTTTATCTGGAAAGCTCTGGGGTGTTTGGTGGATTTAGGGGTAGGATTTTGAAAGGCTAGATCTTTAAAAATCTCAATTAAAATCTTACGTTTAAGAGCCAACAAAGGAATGACAGTACTATCTAAGCTCAAAGCCTGGATTACCACTCAGTCTGCTGCTCTTCAGCAGCTGCAAAGAAGAAAAAAGGCCAAAAGTTTCTGTTTAACTATTGCAGGATTTCACCCTCAGCAGCCTTTCAGTGTTGGGGGTTCTCTTAAAAGAGATAACAATTATATCTAGAAGTGATTTTCCCGAGGGTGTAATGTAATTGCCTGTTTGACCATGGCCTTACTGTTGTTTCACGGCCTCTTACTTGATGAAAGTCCCAGTGAACATACGCAATAAAGAGAGCTGGCTTTCAATCTCCTGAAATATGAGTTAATGCTAGACTGTGTAGCTGGGGGAATTAATCAGGGCTCACTCAAAACACTTTCACACATTTACTGAACTTAACTTCACCCAACCCTCCCTGTTCTATAATTTAATCTCTCAGTTTCTGGTGCATGTTCTTCATTTGCTTAAAGTGCTCATACAAATCAGGCACCATTTGTATGAGCACCAAGCTTGAAAAGTTGACGCCCTTATTAAAGTTCACCCAAAAATGGAAAATTAATCTTTAATTAAACCTGCATGCTTCTATGTTTTTTTTCTTTTCTGTGAATCAAAAATAAAGGCTTTTTGAAGAAGTTACCCTGCAGTCTAATGTTTTCAAAAAAAGCACCGACTTCGGTACTAAGTCGGTACTGAAATTTAAAAATGTGACGATACCAGCATTTCCCTCTAGCATTTTGAGTGCTGTTAGCACTTATTCTTATTGTTAGCTTATTGTTATACTTATTGTTAGCACGGATTCTTAAACACCTCTATTTGGACATTGTGTTGACATGCTCAACATACAGTATATGTCTCTGATTGGTCATTGTGTTGATGCGCTCAACATACTGTATATGTCTGTGGTTGGCTACAATGATCAACAATGACATTTTTAATGCTCTTCACCGAATGCTTACGTAGATGCACACGGATGGACACGGGAGCGTTTAAAAGCAGGCATCTATCAGCAGATCCCTAATATATCCGCTGATAGATTCCGCTTTCAAACGCTCATGTGTATCTTTTAGGGATGCACCGATACCACTTTTTAAGGATCGAGTACGAGTACCGATATTTTTTTCCTGGTACTCGCCGATACCGATACCGATGCCTGTTGTACTGGGGGGGGGGGGGGGGGGGGGGGGGGGGGGGGGGGGGGGGGGGGTCTCGTTTTATGTGGCAATTTTCTAAGAACAACACAATGAGACTAATGAACATATCAGCATCTTTATTTTCAACAACTTAAATAAACTTATGTTTAAAAATAAATCATTCTTATGTGCTTATCACAAATTTTCAAAGCCCAAATTTCACAGTGTCCAATAATCTCCAAAGGGCAAAACCAAGGACATAATGAATGTAATTTTTACCTGCCTGTCACAAAGTTGTCAAAGTGCTAAAGAAATCACAGACAACAAGACAATCAAAGTTGTCCTAAAGTGCCAAAGAAATCACAGAACAAATGTTTATAACATAACACTGAGTAACAATGTAATCACAGCCGAAAGCATGGTCCGAAATTAACTTTTTGGCTCACCTGCCACGGGGACTGGTAGATGAAAAAATCCACCAGCCAAGCATATTTTTTACCGGCCAAAATAATAAACAGCCTTTTTGTGTCACATATACATTAATTTATATATAGGCTATATTAAAACATTTTTGTCATATTTCTGGTCTATTTTTTTCCATTTTTACTTTTATTTACACACATATTACACAATTTACACACATTAAAATAATATTTTTGTGGTGGTGCCTATATGAACATAGTTCTGTACAAATTAAATGTATTAATTGTATATTTAATAAAATATATGCAAAAATAATATATTATAATTATTTCAAAAAAATATTTAGTTTTTTAACTAAAAAACCTATTTTTTTTTTTACTCCATTTACTCTGACTGATCCGATCAGTAACTGAAGGACTGGAAATATCAGTTTTAAAATAAAATTTAAATGAATCGGTTCAAATGAGTCATTAGTTCGCGAATTGGACGTGTCAATGTCATTATCGGATGTGTTCGCGTTGTGTGATTATCCTGGCAGCTAGGACATCCCACAAGATTTGTGTCAACACAGAAAACATTTAATCACTGGATAGGTTTTTCCGTTTATTTAAAGTGTGGTTTATGTCAGCTGAATGTGCAGAACGCTTCAGAGAAGATAAGGTATTTTAGCACAATTCACACCCAGCGGTAATTCAGGAAAAAATATATCCGAATGCTCCACATGAAACTATGGTCTTCCGGCCTTTTACCATCGTGTCGATTTATTTTGATTAATATGTGACAACGAGAGAGAGCAAGACAGCACTAAGAGAAAGTGCGCGCGCGACCTCTCTCTGCTCGTGCTTCAGTTGCGCCCTGTCACACACACTACTGTCGTCTACATTACTCGCAGATCAAATAAGACTATGGCGGGACAAAAAATTCGCTTTGGAGCAGGAGCATCGATAAGAGGACTCGTTAACGTTAACTCGTTACATTACTATTTTGGTATGAACATTCACCCGCCAGTGGGGCAGATAGCCTTTTGAGATTTACTTGCCAAACAGAAAATCTACCCGCATTTGGCGCTTGGCGGGTGTTAATTTCGGACCCTGGCCGAAAGTGTAAAGTGAAATATTAGACTGTACTATTAAATCTAGCAACACTATAACTGCAGGAAGAGTGTTCATAAGAATTAAGAAATATAAGCTAAGGATATACGTGAGGTCACATGTCACGTGAGGTATCGGTCTTTGGTATCGGGGTATTTTTACGAGTACGAGTACAAGTACATGAGCTTGGTATCGGGTAACTGGTATCGGTATCGGTGCATCCCTAGTATCTGTGTAAGCGCTCGATGAAGAGCGTCAAAGACAACATGTTTTTGAAGCATTGATTATTGTCAGAGCGCGTCAACACAGTGGCCAATCAGAGGTGTTTAAGAATCCGTTCAACAGCGCTCAAAATGCTAGAGGGAAATGCTGGTATCATTACATTTTTTTTATTTCAGTACCGACTTGGTACCGAAGTCGGTACTTTTGACAACTCTACTGCAGTGATTGTATCCTTTAAAACTCATATTTGATAATCAAAATGACATATTTTAATATTTTTTTTTTCTTTTAAAATAAGTTATTCATGCCTTAAAATAGCTTGAATGTAACTCTACACCCTTGCATTCATTTAGTATACGCAGACTCATGAATATGCAAATTAGTCATCGCCTTCACTCAATCACACCAGCTCAGACTACCTGATCCACTTGGTCAACTGCAATAAACGCTACACAATGGCCAGTGGAAATATTGGTTTAATTCAGCCATATATGTTTGAACTATAAACTGGTTCAGAAGAAAAAGAGGAAGAGAAAATTATACAGGCAGGCCCAGTTCTACAGGGGTGCTTGAAGTTGCTCAAACGAAAGCAAGAGCACCCTCGGTTGATACTGTAATATCACATTGAAGAAACAGATTTGGTAAAAGCTCCAGTGCGTATTTGTTTGCGCTCTGGAAAACATCAAATGTTTCCTTTTACTATGTGTTTGGGATGAGCAGTGTTGGTTATCTCTTGAATTTAGTGACCAATCAACCAAGTTTGTGAATGTTCGTTTGAACTATGGTTTCAGGAAACAAAGAATCATTGAACAATGTTAGTAACAACAGAATTTGCAGTTGTAGTTGCCTAACGACTCTTTTGGAAATGGACACCTAGTGGTTAAAATGGCTTTTAATGGTTCATCCACTGCAATGGATATGCATCAAAGGGTTCATTAAAACTGTGCGAACCATTTAGGTTGGCACTGGAGTCTTGTAATTAGGCTAGGGAGTACTTTCTTCCTGTCTGCCTTTGTCAGCCAGTTCATCTGTAATGCTCTACAAAATGTGTATTTAAAGACCTGCCAACCAAGGTCATCTATCATTTTCTGAATAGTTATTTGTCAGTATTACCAATAAGGCTGTGTATACACTGCCCGGGCCCTACCGCAGCATAATAACATCTATTATGTGGCTAGCAGAGTGGCTGTATCCTTCAGCATGCTACTGGCGACGGTGACCAAAACGAATGCCATTAGCTTGGAGGTGATTGATTTGCTGACAAGAGATCTTTCATTTCACCCATCACAGAGTTGATGAAAAATAAGAGTTGATTTGAAGGACAAGTAGTAGAGCAGAACTTGGATGGCAAAACCGTTGAATTTTGGCACAGTGAATGTGAGCTCATGGGGGGGGGTGTTGATCAGCCTGCTTGGCTTCACACGCTGCAAGCCACTCATCTCAAATGACAAAATTATGTGTCCTTTTCCTCTCAAGCTATATTTGAATAACATATGTTAAGAGGGACAGTGTGTTGACATTGAACTCCCTGCTATTGAACTCAAAATACGTGTCAAGTACCAGCTCCTTCTTAATGCTGATGGCTGGACCGAGTTTGTGTTGCTCAGCATGCGGTTGGGCACATATGGGCTTCTCTCTTGTCTTCCGCCGGCAGGGGATAACGATAAAGCGCCTTACGCGTATTAATTAAGAGATGGCACCGAATGGCACTGCCATTTCCCTCCTCGTTCCTGAACACAGAGCTCCACGCTTGAAGTATATGAGCAAATCCATGCTCTGAGTTTTGGTTTTGGAATCACATGACCCCTGATGCCTTTGGGTATTTCCGGAATAATTTGCCTGCGTGGTGAAAAGAACACATTTTGGCTTGCCCTTAATTAACAGAGAAGGCAAAGCATGTTCAAGAAGCAGAACATCAGAGACCTTGAGGAGGAATAAAAAGAGATTTAATTAACATTTAGAATGGTGGCCAACTAGTCACCCTGTATTGTTCTGAAGTTAACTAAATTAGTTAGACGCGAAACATTTGTCTGAACAGTCTTTATCCCTAAAAAAATTACCATATAAATTTATCAAGAATTAGAGATTAAACAAGGCATTTGAACACGTGTCTCCTTTATGACTTGCTCATAATCACCAGAATATGGTACAGTACATATGGCACATTAACGGTATTCTTGCTTTTGGTTAAATGGTCTTAATTCTGCCTTCAGGTTTCCCACATTATATGACCAACTTGCATGACTTTTCCAGTCATTCGGATTGCAGGATGTGAAACAAATAAAAGCTACCCTATAGAAGTATGTTTTGAGGGAAGGTTTAACCAAAAAAAAAAAAAAGAGATTCCACTTGCCTAATCTCAGAGGGCAGAGATTTCCATAGTTTTGGAGCAAATGAAGAGAAAGTCCTATCGCCCATAGATCTTAGACGAGTTGGTGGGACAGTTAAAAGACCAGCTTCAGAGGAGCAGAGATTACGCGTTGGGATGTAGGGGATTAAGAGTTCTGACAAATATCGAGGAGCCAGACCATGTAAGGTACCACCTTATAGGTAAGCATGATAATTTTAAAATCAACATGAAACCTGACAGGGAGCCAATGTGTAAGGCTGATGTGATCCCTTGTCTTGTCAGGATTCTGGCGGTGTCACTGTCAGTGTGTGTGCTGGATGTGAAGGACATAGGATACTGTTAAATCCCTTGACATAAATTACAGTGGAAAAAATAATAAAAATAAATTGAGACACAATGGCACAGTATGAATGGATTATCTGCAAGAATCAGAAAACAGGTGCAAAATACTGTAACTACAGATTAAGTTCATACATTGGAGGAGCATGTGTAAGGTTGGGGAAGGCTTAAGACTGGTTTATTCTTTCGCCTGCTCACACCACAAGCCACTGACTGAATTTTCATTTTTATTAAACATGGACCTTTATTTTCATTACAAGGGATTATTTCTGCTATTGTAAACTCATTTTGGTGTCAGCATGGGCTGCACTAGGGGTGGGCTAAGGGGGCTTAACCCTCCTGTAATGTCTGGGGTCAAATTGGCCTCAAAGCAACTTTGACATCTCTGAAAATTATGTTAATTGTATTTATTAGAATAATTCAAAAACATGCACATCTTGTGTTACAGAGATTTCAAAATGCCTGTACACACACCTAATCGGTGATGTCTGGGGCCATTTGACCCCACACAAAAACATTGCTGAACTTTACACATAACAGGAGGGTTAAGCCCCAAATGTTTTTAGTACAGCCCTGAATGTTTTGTTAAATTGTCTTTCTCATAGAGCTTAACAATTAATCAGAAAAATAATTGTGAATACAATAAGAAAATATACATACAATGCTGTAATATGCACTTTTCATATCATGAAAAGTGCATATTACAGCATTGTATGTATATTTTCTCCCTTTGCATCAAAGGTATTTAAATTACAACATGCTTTTGCAGTGTTGAGCATAGTAGGTAGATTCACATAATTGGCTACCTAAGTTAGATGATCAAAGAAGACATACATTTTGATAAAGAAAGCATGTTACATAAAAAATGAAAACGTGGAGGACAGAGAAATAGAATGGAAAATAATTATTTACTGAGCATGGTGAATATATGAGTTTTAAGTTGCGATTTGAAGGTCTGTAGATTAGGGGTGGCATGAAGATCAGACGGCAGTTTATTCCACAGCTTAGGGCCTACAACACTAAAAGCCCTACCACCCACAGTAGAGAGTTTATACCTGGGTACGACAAGCAAATTTACTCAGCGAGGTATTTAGGTACGGGGCTATGACAGGCTTTATAAAGTTATCACGCTAAAAAAACGTCACTAAAGAATGATCACGTCTGCCTGCTGATCGCTGCTTGGCCAAAAGTGCGTGCGCATTCGAGTTTTGTTTATCAACCAATTAGCCTAAAAGATCTAGGGCCAGATTTATTAACAGCTTGCGCCTGCGCAAAACCTCTTTTGGTGTTAAATACCTACTGTCAAGATTTACTAAAAGACACACAGTGAAAAATTAGCGCTGAAAAGGTGTGGACACAGTTATTTTTGCACTGACCTTATTGCATATGAATTTGTAGGAATTTAAAGCAATATTTATGGGAGGAGAATATTTAAATGAATCATGCAAGGTGATTTACTAAAGTTTGCGCTCATCAATTTACTGGTATTTGTGCCACTATCTGTTACAACCAGTCAGGAACGAGACGGAGAGCGAATTCTGTTACAACCAGTCAGGAACGAGACGGAGAGCGAATCCAATCGCAAGCCCATTTAATAAACAAAAACACACAGGTAATCCAGGGAACTCAAAACAGGACAGAAGTAACATTAAACAACAACCGACAGCCAACAACTGAAACACAGGGGTTTAAATACACAGACAAACAAGCTAAACAAGATAACAAGGGGGCGTGGTTAATAAGAAACACCTAGGGAGACTAATAAACATGGACGAGGAACACCTGTGGACACTGAGCAACAACAAACAAAAGACAAGACACATGGCAGGGTCACATGACAAACAAGGAATCACGTGATACACAAGACACAACAAAAACCCACATGTAACATAGCCCCCCCCCCCCCCCCTATGGGCGGCTCCCAATGCCCTTTGAAACAAAAACTCTAAAGTTCAGGGGGGTGGTGAAGTGGAGGCGGTCTTGGGGGAGGGACGGAGGGCCAGGTTCGTACAGGGGGCCAAGGCAGAGACGACCCCTCGGGCGGCCATGGCGGAGAAGACAGTCCATCGGGCAGCCAGGGCGGAGACGACCCCTCGGGCGGCCAGGGCGGAGCAGACACCGGCTCAGGAACAGCAGACACCGGCTCAGGAACAGCAGACAACACACACACTGGCTCGGGAGCAGACAACACAGACTCTGGCTCGGGAACAGACATCACACACACTGGCTCGGGAACAGACAACACACACACTGGCTCGGGAACACACAACACAGACTCTGGCTCGGGAACAGACATCACACACACTGGCTCGGGAACAGACAACACACACACTGGCTCGGGAACAGACAACACTCACACTGGCTCGGGAACAGACGGAACAGACTCTGGCTCGGGAACAGACGGAACAGACTCTGGCTCGGGAACAGACGGAACAGACTCTGGCTCGGGAACAGACGGAACAGACTCTGGCTCGGGAACAGACGGAACAGACTCTGGCTCGGGAACAGGGTTAAGCCCCAAATGTTTTTAGTACAGCCCCGAATGTTTTGTTAAATTGTCTTTCTCATAGAGCTTAACAATTAATCAGAAAAATAATTGTGAATACGATTACAGCTGCCGCAATGACCTTATCATGAAAAGTGCATATTACAGCATTGTATGTATATTTTCTCCCTTTGCATCAAAGGTATTTAAATTACAACATGCTTTTGCAGTGTTGAGCATAGTAGGTAGATTCACATAATTGGCTACCTAAGTTAGATGATCAAAGAAGACATACATTTTGATAAAGAAAGCATGTTACATAAAAAATGAAAACGTGGAGGACAGAGAAATAGAATGGAAAATAATTATTTACTGAGCATGGTGAATATATGAGTTTTAAGTTGCGATTTGAAGGTCTGTAGATTAGGGGTGGCATGAAGATCAGACGGCAGTTTATTCCACAGCTTAGGGCCTACAACACTAAAAGCCCTACCACCCACAGTAGAGAGTTTATACCTGGGTACGACAAGCAAATTTACTCAGCGAGGTATTTAGGTACGGGGCTATGACAGGCTTTATAAAGTTATCACGCTAAAAAAACGTCACTAAAGAATGATCACGTCTGCCTGCTGATCGCTGCTTGGCCAAAAGTGCGTGCGCATTCGAGTTTTGTTTATCAACCAATTAGCCTAAAAGATCTAGGGCCAGATTTATTAACAGCTTGCGCCTGCGCAAAACCTCTTTTGGTGTTAAATACCTACTGTCAAGATTTACTAAAAGACACACAGTGAAAAATTAGCGCTGAAAAGGTGTGGACACAGTTATTTTTGCACTGACCTTATTGCATATGAATTTGTAGGAATTTAAAGCAATATTTATGGGAGGAGAATATTTAAATGAATCATGCAAGGTGATTTACTAAAGTTTGCGCTCATCAATTTACTGGTATTTGTGCCACTATCTGTTACAACCAGTCAGGAACGAGACGGAGAGCGAATTCTGTTACAACCAGTCAGGAACGAGACGGAGAGCGAATCCAATCGCAAGCCCATTTAATAAACAAAAACACACAGGTAATCCAGGGAACTCAAAACAGGACAGAAGTAACATTAAACAACAACCGACAGCCAACAACTGAAACACAGGGGTTTAAATACACAGACAAACAAGCTAAACAAGATAACAAGGGGGCGTGGTTAATAAGAAACACCTGGGGAGACTAATAAACATGGACGAGGAACACCTGTGGACACTGAGCAACAACAAACAAAAGACAAGACACATGGCAGGGTCACATGACAAACAAGGAATCACGTGATACACAAGACACAACAAAAACCCACATGTAACATAGCCCCCCCCCCCATGGGCGGCTCCCAATGCCCTTTGAAACAAAAACTCTAAAGTTCAGGGGGGTGGTGAAGTGGAGGCGGTCTTGGGGGAGGGACGGAGGGCCAGGTTTGTACAGGGGGCCAAGGCAGAGACGACCCCTCGGGCGGCCATGGCGGAGAAGACAGTCCATCGGGCAGCCAGGGCGGAGACGACCCCTCGGGCGGCCAGGGCGGAGCAGACACCGGCTCAGGAACAGCAGACACCGGCTCAGGAACAGCAGACAACACACACACTGGCTCGGGAACAGACATCACACACACTGGCTCGGGAACAGACAACACACACACTGGCTCGGGAACACACAACAGAGACTCTGGCTCGGGAACAGACATCACACACACTGGCTCGGGAACAGACATCACACACACTGGCTCGGGAACAGACGGAACAGACTCTGGCTCGGGAACAGACTCTGGCTCGGGAACAGACGGAACAGACTCTGGCTCGGGAACAGACGGAACAGACTCTGGCTCGGGAACAGACGGAACAGACTCTGGCTCGGGAACAGACGGAACAGACTCTGGCTCGGGAACAGACGGAACAGACTCTGGCTCGGGAACAGACGGAACAGACTCTGGCTCGGGAACAGACGGAACAGACTCTGGCTCGGGAACAGACGGAACAGACTCTGGCTCGGGAACAGACGGAACAGACTCTGGCTCGGGAACAGACGGAACAGACTCTGGCTCGGGAACAGACGGAACAGACTCTGGCTCGGGAACAGACGGAACAGACTCTGGCTCGGGAACAGACGGAACAGACTCTGGCTCGGGAACAGACGGAACAGACTCTGGCTCGGGAACAGACGGAACAGACTCTGGCTCGGGAACAGACGGAACAGACTCTGGCTCGGGAACAGACGGAACAGACTCTGGCTCGGGAACAGGAACAGACTCTGGCTCGGGAACAGACGGAACAGACTCTGGCTCGGGAACAGACGGAACAGACTCTGGCTCGGGAACAGACGGAACAGACTCTGGCTCGGGAACAGACGGAACAGACTCTGGCTCGGGAACAGACGGAACAGACTCTGGCTCGGGAACAGACGGAACAGACTCTGGCTCGGGAACAGACGGAACAGACTCTGGCTCGGGAACAGACGGAACAGACTCTGGCTCGGGAACAGACGGAACAGACTCTGGCTCGGGAACAGACGGAACAGACTCTGGCTCGGGAACAGACGGAACAGACTCTGGCTCGGGAACAGACGGAACAGACTCTGGCTCGGGAACAGACGGAACAGACTCTGGCTCGGGAACAGACGGAACAGACTCTGGCTCGGGAACAGGAACAGACTCTGGCTCGGGAACAGGAACAGACTCTGGGCCGGCCATCTTGTCCGTAGACACTGGCTCGGAGGCGGCCATCTTGTCCGTAGACACTGGCTCGGAGGAAGTGACTTGAACAGTCTCTGGATCAGCAGAAGTGACGTGAACAGTCTCTGGTTCGGCCATCTTGTCCGTAGACACTGGCTCGGAGGAAGTGACGTGAACGGTCTCTGGATCAGCAGAAGTGACGTGAACAGTCTCTGGTTCGGCCATCTTGTCCGTACACACTGGCTCGGAGGAAGTGACGTGAACAGTCTCTGGATCGGCAGACGTGACTTGAACAGTCTCTGGACCGGCAGACGTGACTTGAACAGTCTCTGGGTCGGCCGGGACCAGCGGCGAGGACTCTGGGCTGACAGGAAGTACAGGGAGGACTTCCAGGTATTGCGGGACGCGGGAAGTCCTCTTCCTCCTCCATCTCCGAAAGCGAGAGGGCGCTGGGCTGGACGGGACCAGCGGTGAGGGTGCTGGGCTGGACGGGACGCGAAGCTCTGGCTGGACGTGGCTGACGCGAAGCTCTGGCTGGACGTGGCTGACGCGAAGCTCTGGCTGGACGTGGCTGACGCGAAGCTCTGGCTGGACGTGGCTGACGCGAAGCTCTGGCTGGACGTGGCTGACGCGAAGCTCTGGCTGGACGTGGCTGACGCGAAGCTCTGGCTGGACGTGGCTGACGCGAAGCTCTGGCTGGACGTGGCTGACGCGAAGCTCTGGCTGGACGTGGCTGACGGGAAGCTCTGGCTGGACGTGGCTGACGGGAAGCTCTGGCTGGACGTGGCTGACGGGAAGCTCTGGCTGGACGTGGCTGACGTGAAGCTCTGGCTGGACGTGGCTGACGGGAAGCTCTGGCTGGACGTGGCTGACGGGAAGCTCTGGCTGGACGTGGCTGACGGGAAGCTCTGGCTGGACGTGGCTGACGGGAAGCTCGTCGTTGAGGAACGTCGTTGAGGAGGCCATTCCTCTCCTCCTCCTCCGTCCCCGGACCACTGGACTCGGGACCACCGGAACCGGAACCAGCGGTGAAGGCCGGGCATGACACGGGATGAAGCTCTCCAAACATTTGGAGAGCGCCTCTCTCCAGCCCAGACCGGAGAGATCGGGGAGCTCCCTAGGATTGACCTCCTTAGCCGCCAGCCGGTAACATAATTTTATCACCTCATCCTCTAGAGAGCAGGAGGCAGCAAGTGAGGCAAACCCCCAGGTGAACTGAAACAAATCAGGGCTCCTCAGGGCTAAGGCCACGGTCTTTCCAGCGAAGTCCAAGCTCATGCTGGGAAGATCAGGCGAGATCCGTGCTGCTGGATTCATTTTTGGGTCGGTTGTTCTGTTACAACCAGTCAGGAACGAGACTGAGAGCGAATTCTGTTACAACCAGTCAGGAACGAGACGGAGAGCGAATCCAATCGCAAGCACATTTAATAAACAAAAACACACAGGTAATCCAGGGAACTCAAAATAGGACAGAAGTAACATTAAACAACAACCGACAGCCAACAACTGAAACACAGGGGTTTAAATACACAGACAAACAAGCTAAACAAGATAACAAGGGGGCGTGGTTAATAAGAAACACCTGGGGAGACTAATAAACATGGACGAGGAACACCTGTGGACACTGAGCAACAACAAACAAAAGACAAGACACATGGCAGGGTCACATGACAAACAAGGAATCACGTGATACACAAGACACAACAAAAACCCACATGTAACACTATCCCTCTATGGTACGAATCATGTTTTAACCATGAAATATTCTTTTCAAATAAGTTTTTATTACACGAAATAGCTTCAATCATACAAATCAAAAAAATATTTTTTGGGGGGACTTAGGGAAATGTTGCCATACCACAATGAAAAAAAATGGTAAAAAAAAAAAATAGTTTTTCTATAAAATTATGATTTTCTTTTCTATTTAATTGCACATTTCTTTTAGAGATTGATACTGCAGATACATTTGGCTAACTCATAATCACTCTCATCACATGGAAGAGCTAACTCTGCACTCTTCCTATTGTCCTTTCAGTTAAATATTGCTGTATTCATTTTCTAAAAAGAAAAAATCCATTTGTTATTTATACATAAATACAATTATACTATAATAATAACTGCAATCATATTGTTGATGCTACTATCGATAAAAAATCCCAATAGGGAAATACATTACTGCAATTCTACTGTGATACAGCGTTGCCATACGGCAACATACAAATTTTTCCATAGTGGTACAGCGTTGCCATATGGAAACATTAATATTTTCTCAATTTACAGTAAAACTATGTTAGACAGTTGATTTGTGAATAAAAATATCTAATTTACTTATCAAAGATGCTGTAAAAAAATCCCCGTTGAGAAGAGATGTTTAGAAATGGGGTTAATAGAGCAATTTCTGGAGCATTACAACAGGTGTCTTCCATGTGAGGGTGACTCTCTTTCCGAGAGTTTTGGGGGGACATTAAAATGTCATGTGACTTAAAAAACAGCACATAATTGGCTACCTTAAAGCCTCCCCTTTTAATTCCCATAGTGCAATATATTGTATTTTTTTCTGAATAACAAGGACATGAGTAGAAATGAATTGTTGCCATATGGCAACGCTGTACCATAAAGGGTTATCGCCCTAAAAAAACATGTCTTAAATCAGACGTTAATTTGCGCTGCTCTTGGTAGATTCCATTGGTCATTATGAAAATGATCCGGCTGTGTCTGTGTTCTTTAATTTGCACGTCATCAGTAGATCACAAGCAGAAATTTCCACTTCCATCTCCGCTTTTATGGAATTGTGCTCTCATGCTAATTTGCCCTGTTAAGTAAATCTGGCCCTTAGGTTTTTGAAAACCACCGAAATGACACCAAACCAGCCCAAATTTTGTCCACCCTCCCAAACAATTGTTACCCTCACAATCAAATTCAAAACCACCCAATCTAGCATCACAGCATTAAAAGGGTTCTATTTACATGTTTTTGCTGCCTTGTAATAGCCAATCACAGATGCTACTGGACATTTCTGTTGATTTCTTGAATGCAATGGCCTGTCAGAGATGTTGAACTTAGCCTAGGCTACTGCTCAAAAGGCAGGAGTTTGTGTTCGAGTTTACTAACAAATCCTACCATTTTAATTAAATATAAGCATTATAATCAAGAGATTCATTGTGCAGTCACCTTCATTTATTTTAAAGAAACTTTGTGAGATCGCGCAGGCCTAACTAATAGTGACCCAGATAGCACAATGATTTAGAATGCATGTTAAACTGACATCTTCTAAACGTCTATTTGACATCTGACAGGAAACGTCCTATAGACGTATTGCAGATGAGCAAACACTCTTAAAAATACGTCTTCCAGATGTAAATATCACATCAAATAGAAGTGTGCTATCTGGGGACAGCTTTAATGTGCTTATAAAGGAAGCGTTCTTTGCGCACTTTCTGCCGTGCCAAATCACGCATTTCTGTAACATAATGACTTGCATATACGAACAAGAACTTATACTGTCATAATGTACAAAACACATGTAGCCCACGTACACACTTGCCAGTTGCCACCTTTTTCGTTTCCAAGCTTCAGAAGGTGAAAAGGCGGCAGCCGCGCGCGCGTGTGCGCCTCGTGCACAGAGGCGGGGGTGAAAAGGCGGCAAGCGCGTGAAGGGAGATGAGAAAAGCTCGTGTGCTCGCAGTCGACCGCTGTCGGTAACCAAGCTGTGATCGGTGGTCTCCGTGTCCTCTTTTCCTCTTCTTCTCTCTCTTTTGCAGTGTAATTTAGCGACCGTGGCGCACCAATCATCAGAAGAACGACTCTAAAGCTCAAATCTTGCGTCTCACAGGGATTTTGCTGCATTTCTACCGTTTCCCCTTCAGCATCTTCTCTCCTCTGTGTAACGTTAACCGCCAGCAGTATCGTCACAAACTGAATGTATCTTGCTGTCTGTGGTAATTTGTTATTATGACCACAGCAAAGGAGTCAAATGTATCGACCAAAGCAGCTCAACAGCAAGATCAGGTACTGAACTGATTTCTTTTTTTTTTTTTTTTAACTGGACAGAGAGATACTATATTCATTTTAAGAGGTAATTGCTTTAGTTAAACGTGAGGTTATTTGGAAAACTAACAGAAAGTAGCAGTTCAATCTCTCGAATTGTTTTAAATGTTTTATGAACACACCAGAAACATTGATATGTTTTGACCATTTGGTCTTTAAGGAGAACGTAGTTTTCTTTACCAGAGATGATGACTGCGCTACCGGTTTAAAGTTATTAGCTTCAGTCAGCTGGAAATTCATATTACGTGTAAGTCTAATAAGCTGTTTATTCTTACACATTGCATGCAGTTGGGAAATAATATATTTCATTTGCATGAAAGCCAAAGATTGTTAAAGTTATAGAAATTGTATCCTGACATTACCAAGTTAACTGATAAAGGCAACCAGACTAGTCATTAAATGACCTTATTTTTTTAAAATATTATTGTTTTGCTTTATTTTTTTTATGAACTTTTTCTCATAGTAATACACATACGAATGACCAAATAATATGATGATCATAGAGGACATTTTTAACACATATGTTCATAAAATTATAATGAACTCTCCTTTCTATGAGTAAACAGCTTAAAACACATTACTTCTCTCTCTTTTCAAAATATTGTCTTGACTAACCCAACAGTGAATGTCTGTGCTTGATTTGAAGAGAGTAAGAGTGGAAGCAGGTACAGAAACAGCCACAGGCAATACTGACTGGAACAAAGTGCAGTGCAGGAAAAGCAGTGTGAAAGGTGGTAGTCCCGCTAGAGACGGCAGAGAGGGGGCAGGTGAACATGTCAAGGACAGGCAATCTTTGACAACAAAACGTTAGATCTTCTGTTCTTCCACTTTTTTTCCAAAGGCAATAATCACCCAAAGAGTAAAGTTGAGATTTCCATCTACCGTACATGCATGTATAAATACATATAATACTACATACTCTGTACATAGATTCTGTAATAAGGTACTTTCCAACCATTTGAGCAATTTAAGCTTGAAGTATACCCTTCATGTTTTGTGAGGCTGCAGTCAGATATTATTTCATTCGAAAACCGATGGAATGCAGCTTGAACAACTTTTAAGTTGACACAGTGACTTAAAACCCATGCCACTAAATGCTGATAAACAATTAGTCATGATAAGACAGCAGAAATGTGAATCTTTGTGTGTACATTGACCAACAATTAGAAAATAGTGCAGGCTGAATACAAGAACGTGTCCTGTTTGCCATATTGGAAAGATTGACTAACTCTATTTTAAAATTGATAACTGTTATCGACTTGTGTTCAATGAGTCAAAAATATTGACTTCTACAGCTTTTTCCACAATATTGTAAGTCTTCCATTTCTTCATCTTCATTCGGGGGCCTTTTTCAGCAAATATTGATATGTGACTTATTTGATAAGTTGACATTTAGGCTAATTAATTCAGAATACAGAATTGATTCTATCGATTGAGCTATCGATTATTTTAGTAATCGAGTATTCTACTGATTATTCCATCGATTAATCGGATAAAATCGTGGTAATAAAAATAGATCAAAGTGAACAACAGCCTTTAAAATTACTTACAAATACAAAAAGGTAACGCTTTACAATATGGTTTATTAGTTAATATTAGTTAACTACTTAGTATACTAACTTAGTATACTAGTTAGTATACTAAGAATGAACAATACTTCTACAGCATTTATTAATCGTAGTTAATATTAATTTCAACATTTACTAATACATTATTAAAATCAAAGGTTGTATTTGTTACCATTAATGTACTGTGAATTAACATGAACAAAAAATGAAACTAACATTAACAAGATTAATAAATACAGTTATGAATGTATTGTTCATTGTTAGTTCATGTTGGTTAATACATTAACTAATGTTAACTAATGAACCTTATTGTAAAGTGTAACCTAAATATATAAAAACAAGCAATAATTATTTGTTCAAATAAAGTATCTAAGTAATCATTATGGGTTTTATTGAACAACGCTGTTAAAATACAACCATGTAAAATAAATGATATAAACTAATATAAACATAACTTATGTAGGCTACATTACGTAAAAACAAATGTCCACAGAGAGCGCCAACGGCTTGGTTACACTAAGGCATGATCAAATCCTTGTTTAATATTGGCCAAACAAAATTTAATTCAAATATCAACTTAATCTTTAATATTTGGTCACTTCTGTACGATAGAAATGCAACAGCTGCTGTCATTTCTTGAACAAGGTTATGTGCACGTCAAAACATGCAAACTAGTGCTGCACGATTAATCATATCGCAATCGTAATCGCGATGTCAAGCCTATGCGATTATATGACGCAAAATGCTGCGATTTTATATGAAATAAACAAATTAGGGCTGTTAACACAATTAACACAGCATCTGTTCTTTTTTTGCCATCCTTTGGCTACTTACATGATCCCGCTCTTATTCATGCGAAACCATTCATGCGAGACAAGTCAAAGAGAGCGCGCTGCCTGTGAATGTCCTGACTGAAAGGCGCGCGTCAGTATCATGCGCATGCACAGACCACGCACCAGAATACAGTTCTCTTTCGCGCTTGAACGAACAATAACACACACAATTATGCCGTTTGTCGAGTATCTTTATAACATAAGAGCAGTCTTATGATGAACGTGAAGAGTTGTGAGAGAATGAGGCGCGTGTGTGAGATCCTCGTCTCTGTCAGCAACGGCTGCTCTTAAAGAGCCAGTAGCCAATAATGCTCTGTCAGTAAAGTTAATCAAAGAACAAAGGGAACAGAGAAAATTACTCACTGCTCTTGACTAAAGAACCTGTTTAGCTTTAATAAGAATTAGTCTATATATAATAGGGCTGCACGATATTGAGAAAAAAATCACATTGCGATATGAAAACAATTTCACCAGATGACTTTATTAGCTCTCTTTGGAAAGAATGAATCATCTGAATGACTGGGGTGATTTTGTAATGGAGTAAATCTGCATAGCAACTATTATAGTTAACTAATGTAGTTAACTAGAGTTTAATAAATGGAACCTTATTGTAAAGTGTTACCGATTTGCTATGTCTCGTGAGTTCAGTGTTGGACAGGTCAGTTGTTTTAACCATTCATTAAAGTGAATCGGTTCAAAGGAGTCATTAGTTCGCGAATTGGAGGTGTCATTAACGGACCAGGGCAGACGTTGTGTGATTATCCCGGCAGTTTAGGACATTGCACAAGATTGGTCTCAACACAGAAAACATTTCACAACTGAATAGATTTTTTGTTTGTTTTGTTTATTGAAAGTGTGGTTTATCTGAATGTGTGGAACGCTTTTCAGAGAATTTTTTTTTTAGCACAATTCACAACCAGTAGTTCAGGAAAAAAATAAATCCGAATGCTTCACCTGAAACTTCGTTCTTCCGACCTTTTACCATTGTGTAGTATTCTCAAAGATATTCAGTCAACTCAATTCATTAATATACGCGAGGGAGGGAGAGAGAGCAAGACAATTTGAAAACGGTGAGAGTGCGCGCGCGCGACCGGAGCTCTCTCTCTGCTCGTTCTCTCAGTTTAACAAGCGCAGCAGTCAGTCATCTATCACTCACCGGTCAAATAAGGCTTTGGCGGGACATAAATACGCTTTGGCGGCCGCCAAAAAATGTTCAATGCAGGAAGGGCATTCTGACTTTATTTTGAATTCTCATGTTCGTTCAAGCTCAGAAATAAGAGAAAGACCACTGATCTTTGTGTCTGCCCGGCTCACAGAAAACAACGCGCAAGTTCCAGTCTTTTTACGTTTGATGTTTAAACAGGACTTAAAAACACATGCAAATGATAAACTTTCACTATATTATGGTTAAACTTTGCAATTAATCTGCGAATCTCAAGCGTTACGGGACGTTTTTCCCTAAGGCTTACATCGCAACATCCTGCGATGTGACTATCGTGGATGTGCACATCGCGATATCGATGTTAAAACGACACATCGTGCAGCCCTAATATATAATTTATAATTTATACAGCGCATACTGTTTGGTAACTTTATTCAATTTCTGTATATGTGCTACATGTTGGACAGGAAGGGCACAGGTAAATATGACATTTATTGTTTATGTGAGGATTGTTTGAAGTTCACTTAAATTAAAAGCTGTTATATTTTTTGAAGCCTAATAAAAAAAAGTAAAAGTAAAAAAAATGGATAGCTTTTAATTGTAATGATGGAATTACTGTAATGTTGGATGGCTATAATTAATGTTTAAAATGGGGGGGGGGGGATTTGTCTTATTGATCATTATAGGTGTTATCAATCATTTAGTTGTTGTTGCTAGTTTGAGTTGAGAAATACACATTTCAGAATCATCACTAATCTGTGTGTGCATTTTGCTTTAGAACCAAGCAAATTGACTCATGAAACCATTTGTTTATTATATCGCAATCGCATATCGCAATCGCAATATTCACCTCAATAATCACAATATGACATTTTCCCCAAATCGTGCAGCCCTAATGCAAACTCAGTGCAAGGGTTAAACTTTTATTATGAAATCGTGATGAACAAAAATGTGCATATATTTCAGAATGATATTTATGTGTTCTCCTGTGTTGCCGTAGATTTACAAATGAGTTGCGCTACGAATCTTGTGAATCGGCGCACACTGCGTGCAGATGAACGTTATAAGCAGACAAACTCACAGCGCGCAGAGATGGAGTTTGAGAAACCCGAGACGCTGACACGCTTATAAATGATGACAGTGCAACTATGAAACATGCGTCAGAGGTTTTGCGTTCCAGCACATGCCGAGACTGAGTGTGTGTGGAGCAGCATTTACTGTGAACGGAGCTGAGATACTTTTAACACAATCTGCACGCATGTAAATATTTAAAGGTTTGTGCTTCTCTGTGGGGAAAAAAAAGCGCATATATTTTTTTAACTGATTCGCAGCCTTTGTGATTTCATGATAGCACTATGCTATTTTTTGATTGTAAATGGTTTTAAATAGATCGCGTAGCCTTAGAAAACGGTGTAATAATGCGGTTCACGGATTCTTGTCTGTGGAATGCGCCACTTCCGGTATTTTGCCAGTTACTCGGCACGGGTAAATTGCAATCGAGGATTTTTTTAAATCGTGTACTTGACTTTAATCTAGGAATTGTTACAGCCCTAATGTAATGCATAATGTATGTTTTTCATACTGCCATATTTTTTACATTTTTGTTTGTAGTTCAGTTTAATGGAGAAAGAATAGTATTCTGAAGATAAAGGGAGAAAGCTAATGTAGCCTTGTGTTTTTTTAACGGTGGAGTGATGCAGCAGCAAAATCTTTAACCATTCATCAATGATGCCTTTGAGCAATCTCACATAGAGACCTCAACATGCTGACACAGTCATATATTTTTTTCTTGACCAGTTTCCTGTGTATGTGTTACAAGATTTCAGCGTCAATCTATTTGTCTGTCCACAGTGAATGCAAAAAAATTGCTGTCACAAAACAGAGCCAATACAACATACAACAACGTAACCCGCTGATTAACCACCATACTGTAGTGCGATGTGTCGTGGAGAAATTGTCTAGCTAGTCACGACTATTTCCCGGAAGCGTAGTAACGAAAGCAAAGCATTGTGGTTCAACAATATAGAACTCTCATTAATGAAGTCCTTCTGGAGAAATAACTTGTGCTAATTAATCGATTCACAAACGAATTAATGTCAGATTATTGGTTTAAATAATTAAGACTGTATCTGAGTACCAATTTGCTTTAGTCTTTTTGTTTTGCGAACATTTGATTCAAATGCTCTTACGTCATCCTCTGGGGTTCTCCCGTGTACTAGAGCACATTCACACATGCACACTTTTCAAAAACTGGACTTTCATTCTCTCAAATTCTAACAGATGTATAATGAAATTGTCATTTATGCAATGAAAAAGATTGTACTGCATGCTATCCCTCTTATTTAGCTGAGCATGATCTATTAAAGTCCACATGTCATGTGCTTCTAACCACAGATCGAGAGCTGTAGTCCCGACCACACAACTTTGCAGTGCTGTTTGAGAGTGTTTGTTGGAACTGTGATTTCTGGCAACACAAATTGTTGAACTATGTTGCACAACAGGATGACCCCCTGACCCGTTTGTGCCATATGCGAGTGACCATTCATCTCCTTAAATCATAAACCTGCAAAATCACCATCACTCACAAGACAAATGCCAGCTGCCAGTGGGCGGTGGTGCAAATGGTAGGACGAAATAAGATTACAGTAGTGTGTCACTTTGAGGTGACAGGCAGATTTTTCTAAATCCCAGCAAAATGTCTAATGAGTTTAGATGAGCATACATTCAAGTGGTGCTGGTGTCCAGAAGTGATGGGTTTAAGCTCTGATTCATTTTACAGTAACTGCAAAAACAAATGTTGGTCTAGGTCAGCGGTTCTCAAAGTGTGGGGCGCGCCCCACTGGTGGGGAATAGAGACGTGACAGGTGGGGCGCGCCAAACGGGAGGAAATTTTCCTTTTTATGCCTTCATATCTTTATTCGTTGATGGCGAGTCCGCATCGCCAACTTCATCTTTGCAGCGACACAGAAAACACCAGTTTATTAATAAACAATTAAATGTCTCCTTGCTATTTTTTACACATTTATAATCATTACTTTTGCCGGTTCTTTGTGGCAAGTCATGCGTGCGCTCGTGCGCTTGAGTGCGGCAATATAACGCTCATTATCCTGTATAGCCTATTTAAGTAATTAAATCAATATAAAGGGGCGATTTGTCCACTAATGGCTTAAATTAACAACTACTAGTCGACTAGAAAAAAACTTTAGTCGGAGACAGCCCTTATTCCACATATTTTCGAACCAGCAGGGCATTCTGGGTTGAGCGAGCGGCCCTGAGCGGAATGAGCGAGCGGAGCAGAACATTCAGAAATGCGTTCTCCGCTCACATGCTCTGATCGGAACAAAGGAATATTAAAATAATTAATCATTAGTTTATATCTTATACACTGCCCATCATTTTAATCCCATATCAGACACAGTATGTTATGTCTATTTTAATATGTGTAATATATATATATTTTTTTTAAGTACAATATTATGTTAGTCCACAGCCCCCGACAGGGGGGTGCTGATGCTATGACGAGTGGCACTTTTATTTCTTTTCTATTTTTGAACTTGAAACAAATTTTGACACAACTTATTTATTTTCTCTATTTTTTAATTTCATGCAAGTTATGACACAGCTGCACTTTTATTTTCTTTATTTTTGAACTTGCTGTCATTTGATGTAGATAGTTAGTTTGTATTTAGATACAACTTGTTACTATACTGATACTACTTGTTACTTCAATAAATTGGAACATTTTAAGCTTGTTGCGTATTTCATTAGCATTGTGTTGGGGCGATGGGGGCAGGTGGGGCTTGAAAATTCCCCCTTGTCCAAAGTGGGGAATGACCGAAAAAGTTTGAGAGCCACTGGTCTAGGTGCAGATAATGCCTAACAGTGCTTTTGGGAAACACTCCCTTTATTGTGCTCTTATGCAATTCACTGTAACATAAAATACAGAACAGAACTTTCACGATTTAGGTAATGCTTCACCAGAAGGCATGCTTTTTATGGTTTTAATTTGAGCGATTTGTCATATAATGTCTGTTTCTAAAATGTAACGTTCAGTCTATTCTTGTTCATGGTGGATTTTTATGCAGATGAGAAGCATTACATTGGTCCAATGAATTTCCATGTGGACCAGGCTACCTGAGCAATAACCATCGCAGCAATATAGAAATCAAGTCCCCGCAAAATCTGCTGCTTGTGATGTTGTGGCTAGTTTGGCAAAAGCATGAAAGAGATACCTTTTGACACTTTTACTACCGCCATGCAGCATCAGAAAATTACTAACTAGTGGCAGACCACACCTCAGACTGCATTATTATTATCTTGATCATTTGAAGAATAGTACACAGACCTAGAGGCTATAGATATGTTGTATACATATGAACATACATACGCATAAACACATGAATTCATACACCCACATGCTTGTCTGTGGCCAAAAGATAGATCCAATTATCCAGTGATGTGTGGCAAATCACACTATAGGCCAAGAGGTGGTACGCACTCCTTGCACTCCTGCAGAGCAAAGCCTATAATCACACACATACAAACACATATACACACTGGTGCCCTGATCCGATGGCACACAAGCACACAAACAGCAGAACAAGCCCCTGACCCGCTTGTGCCGTGTGTGAGTGACCATTTATTTCCTTAAATTTATAAACCCTAAAAATCACCATCACTCATATGACAAATGCCAGCTGCCAGTGGGCGGTGGTGCAAATGGTAGGACGAAATAAGATTATTATAGTGCGTCACTTTGAGGTGACAGGCAGATTTTTCTAAATCTCAGAAAAAATGTCTTTTTATGAGTTTTTATGAGCATACAGCCGAGTGGTATTGGTGTCCAGAAGTGATGGGTTTAAGCCAGTCTAAGTTTTATATCAATTGCAAAAACAAATGTGTGTGTACAAACCATTTTTGCTGTGTTCCATGCAGTGTGTAGAAATTCATAATAGTCTTGAAGGGGATGTTAACGATGAATCGACGATCGATTAATTGTCGATAATACACTTAATCGATAAAACGTACCGATCGTCGATTAAGCAGGGTCATGCGCGTGCATGTTGCTCAACCGCGAAACATGTAAAGCAAGCGCGCCGGAGTTATGTTTGGGACCATTTTACACCTTCATCATGACTATAAGTTTGCGTGTGCATTCGCAGCCATTTGTTTTGTGCAAATGTAAGTTACTATTGTGCTTATTTTGTGTAGGCCTATCTATATCTGATTTATCTCATCTATGATGCATTTGATTAAGAATTAATGCTGTAGCGTGCAGTGATCATCTTCAGCTTCAGCGTGCGCAGCTCAAACGGCAATGCACGACTAATAATGACTATGATTAGGACTGTTTTATTACATAACATTATAAAGAGAACAATATTGTAATAAAACATTGTGAATTATTTGGGTTTAGTTGCCGTGTTTCATCGCGTTGCTCCAGGAAGAGCGCGTGAGTCATTCTGAATGGCACGTTACTTAGTTCAAGTTCACTTGTGCATCCACGTCATTTTGTGCAGATATAATTTGTAATATTATATTTATTTTGTATACATCTGATTTATCTAATTTAGGATGCATTTTTTGTTGTTAAATAATGCCCTAGCAAAGTTCTCCAGTTTACAGGTCAAACAGCAGTGCACAACTAATAATAACTATAATTGGGACTGTCATATTAAATAATATGAGAACACTATTTTATTAAATCGTTGTGAATTCATTGGGTTTAGTTGCCGTTTTCAGTGCGTTGTTCCAGGAAGAGCGTATATATATTCTGACATGCACGCATCTGAGGCAGCGGTGACATTGTATTAGTCGTTATATTTGATTATTAAATAAGTAATTTAATTAAATGATCACATTGGAACATTTTACAATCGTACTAGCCCTTTATTTAGATTAAAAACCCTTCTCATCATTTGCTGTCATGCTTTTGGCTATACCACTGCAGTATTTTGCAGTATTAAGGCTAACAATTATTCGATTAATTGATCGTTAATTTAAACGATGATCGATCATGGGAATTTGTGAAAATTGACATCCCCTAGTCTTGTATAATTTTATTTAAAAGGCAGCTGGTAACTTTTTAACTTAACCCTCTGGGGTCTAAGGTGTTTTTGGGGTCCTTGAGATGTTTTGACATGCCCTGACATTTGTGCTTTTTTCAGTTGCTTATAAACATATTAATGGCAAAGGTGTAATTACACTCTATTTAGCACAAACAGGGCTACCATAATATGTGGGCAACATCTATGTATATGTTTGTATTTTTGAGAGAATATTGTTTATGCATGGATATTGAAAAAACTAAAACTTAAAGTGTCTGAAATAAGGCCACAAAACACATACTAAATATGTCTTTTCAACACCACAGTATGGTTATTTCTGTTACAAATATTCAGATGAAAAACTAGGATAAAAGTTTACACTTAAGATATAAACACTGATGTCTATGGTAGCGATTAAAATAGAGCAAATCACCTTTTGAAAGTAACTTGGTGCTTCAAAAAAACGACTGTATCTTTACAACGTTACACCAGTAGGTGGCGACAAGTGACTGTTAAAATTTTTTATTGTCAATGAATCATTCAAGTTTTTTTTTTCATAACAGTGTGAACAGAACAAACCACATGGAATCTGATCTTTTCAATTTTGATTTGACCCACTTCCTAAATCAGATACAGATGCAATGTTTTGCAATTGGACTTCAGTCTGAACAGTCATATCGGTCAAGTCACTCCAAAGATTTTACATACCGGTAGTTCTTTGGTGAACTCAGTGAATATGGAAGACGTCAGCGATATTAGTCAGTGTAGAGTCAGTGAGCTGCTATAGGCTACTCGTTAGTATTATTGTGACAGCTCTATACAAGCAAAACTTGAAGGAAAACTGTACGAGAAAAACTTTGCTCTCTTTCTGCTCATCATGGTCTGCATCCTCATCGCCTGGGCACAAAATTTCATGGCAATTTTCATGGCAATACCTTATAAATGAATGTGTAATTGCTGACTTGACCATGACCATCTTTGTTATTGTTCTTTTGCGCATACAGGTCAGTTCAGGATTGTGAAATGTTTATACATGAATCTGATATTGCCCACATAAAAAAAATGTGAACAGCCAAACAGAATTGAGCAGTAGCCTAAGTTTTGCAGTGTGAATGTATAGCCTAACAGAAAGCTGCTTTGTTTGAAAGTGACTTCTGTGTGTGCTTCATACATCGCTACCCTGTTTACAATAGACATATTTGCCTACAAAATTTTGATAATGTGATCGCACCATAACATATGTGATGCAGCACGATTATATAGAATTTAGTTATATAGAATGAAAAATTTATAGAATGTTGCAGGACAGTAATGGAAGTAACTTTAATAGTTAATTAGGTTGTAGGCAATTAATAGGGATATTCAGATTCACTGGCCATTGATCAGAATCAGCAAATAACTCGAATGTTCTCAATCTGTGGTCTCTAACCTTGAACGATCACATATACCAATTGCATCTTGAAGACACAAGCCCTTTAAGGCTTCTATATCACGTCATCACGTCATCACGAATGTGATTTTTAAACGCAAACAGCATTAACAGCAGCAGCTGTTCAGTCTCGCACATGCTCTCCCTCACAGAGTGTTCTGGTTATTAATCACAAATAAAAGAGGAAAAAATGGTACCAAGATCCAACCAAATGAAAAGGCCGGGAATGTAGATTTGAATAGCTTAATTACATATACAATATTTAGTCCCACTTTATATTAGGTGTATTTAACAATATATAGGCCCACTTTATATTAGGTGTCTTTAACTGCTATGCTATGATACTTATATTAATCATTTAAAACATTGCACTTTTTGTGTACATACAAGGGCTGTCAAACGATTACAATTTTTAATTACATGATGATTAATTGATATATTTAATCGCACATCAAATTTGGCTGAGTGTGATTTTGCTCTCGTTACTCATGTAGGGCTGGGACGGTTACCGCGTTACCGCATTACCGCAGTCACGTGACTCCAACCGCGGGTCTGAGCTCGTCACCGTCATCACCACAAAAAAAATAAAAAATAAATAACCTTGGCCTGCACATGTGTGCACGTTGTGTCTAATGACATGGATTCATTGATTCTAATAACATTGATTATGTCTAATGATATTGTGGCTTACATGGATTCAAGGTTTTCTAAACAAAACTTATCAAAATATGCAGCAAATCCGACCTTTCGCGAGTTGAGGAGCGCAATGTTCCATGACGCATAACATTCCATTCGTATTAGAGATGCGCGGATGGGCTATTATTATTTCATCCGCAACCGCATCACAAAACTAATCATCTGTCCGCCATCCGCCCGCACCAACGTTTTTTGATCAATTTTCGAAACCGCATCCGCGGCGCTGACTGTTTTAAGGTCTATGAGCAATGCAAGGCGCTGCTGCCGCGAGGCTAGAAAGCTCTTGGCTGTTCTAGAAAGAACACTGATCCAATGCAGCAAATATATTTAAAGGCTAAGTCCCTAGTATATTGGCTATGTTGTATCCCCAGAATATCAGCAGTGAACTCCGTCTCCGATCGGCGCCCAGGGATAAATATGAATAAGTAAATAGCCTATAACGCACATCTGCACATCTGCAAACCTGACCTTACCTGACTAGGCTACTGTACACTAAAATGTTATCATTTCTAGGGCTGCAACTAACGATTATTTTCATAATCGATTAATCTGACGATTCTTTTTTCGATTAATCGATTAATCGGATAAAATTTCAATTTGATTTTTTGTTTATTACAACTAAATAAAACCCTTAATCATGGTATTTATGTGTAAAAGTGTACAAAAGCCACACATTGAGTTTTACTAATATCAATATTTGCATTGTTTTTAATGATAATTGCTGATGGCAAGTTGACAACCATGAAAAACAAAAAAATCTAAATTATATACAACATTGTTTTAACATAATTTTTGTTAAAAACTAATTTACACAGACATGTTCAGATGTGAAGATAGAAACCAAAAACATGTAAAGTACATAATTCATTTAATTTTTATTTAAGATTCAATTAATTATAAGGATAAATTGCTAAAATAAATATAGAAAGACTGAAAAAAAGCGTGTGAACGTAGTAGAGCCGCAGTAGATCGCGTTTCTAAAACAATTAAAACTTAATAGAAGACAAATGCTATAAAAAGAGAACGGAATGGAGACGCAGCAAACATAAATCATTTAGGCCCAGCCTACGCCGAGTTTCGGTTCATTTATGAGACGAGCTCCAGTTCACGCGCAAGAGATCGCACCCGCGCTTCCACGTCCTCCTGATTATATGTCTGCTATTTGCTTCTTATTTCTTAATTCCAGGCAATTCGTTAATGAAACAGTGATTAAAATTAAGGTACAATTTATACAAAACGAAAACAAAACTTAATAAAGTGGTCAAAATCGTGTCTGACCCATCTTATGATCCTATCTTACTTATGCTGTTCACTCTTCATATAATCGACATAGATTAAATAAAAAATAACACTATATTATGTAAACATAAATATGGAGTATAATATTTGTAATTAAGACATGTTGCAATAGGTGTTCTTTCATTTCCAATGTGAACATCATAATGTATTCTCCTGAAAATGATGAATTCAATGCGAATGTATCTGAGAATATTCTTAAATAAGGAAATCTATTCAGTGATTGGTTCATGCCAAATTACTGCTTGATGAAAATTTGACTTTCAAATTGTGCTTGTTTTTTTTTCGGATGTAGGTGACAATATTTAGCAAAGCCTGTCTAGCAAAAACGACTTCTGGTGCGTGCGCGAAAGTCTGTCGTGGGGGGGGGGGGTAGGGGGGTGGGGGGTTGGGGGCTGGCTATTTAAAGCGGTTTACCGCCATACCGCGGGAAAATCTTGCTTTTCAACCGCGGTTAGAAAAAATCCATACCGCCCCAGCCCTATACTCTTGCTCAACTCTATCATGATATAAATATAAGAAAAAAACTCATATAGGGGTATTTCTTACTGCCTTCTAATGGCTACATCACGCAGTGAGTTGTTGTGCTGAATCATGTTTGTCAACAATCAACTATATGGAATGTAAGATGAACCTCGTAGGCCTAAAATGGAAAATTTCATTTTCATTTTCCCAGCGTCATTTGTTTATTTTATTATTATGTAAATCTACAGTATTATTGTTGTCAACAAAAACTGAATGGATTAAGTATTACTTTGATTGAGTTAACAGTGACCATAAGCAGATAGCTTGCATATAACTGGATATGACAGAGCTCCTAAAAAAAAACGTATTCGTATTAGTTGTAAAAATCCTGATTGGTGCCTCCCTAGCAATTAATGTGGCGTGCCATCTCAATTGTATTGGCTGCTTAAATGTCACCAGAATGTTTTGAATGTGTGTTTAAATAATGACAACCAACAGGCTGTTTAGTTATACGGGAGCTGTTGGTTCATTTAGATGGCATTTATTTCAAAATGCCAGCTTCCCTCAAGGGCGTAATTTGATAATTGGATTGCATAAACCAAGAGAGTACAACTTTGCATGACAGACCTCTGTTTAGTTTTGCAGATGTTCAGTCCTATGTTTTGCTGGTCTTCTTGGGTGTGGAAGTGAGTCTAGAATATCTTCATGCATGTTATGTTTTACTACTTTTGCCTTCCTTGCTGTAAACTGGGGGAGATGGTGTAAAATAACTTGTATGGATGACTAAGGGTTTCTTGCAAGCTCTGTCGCTGTCAGGCTGTTATGTAATGAACAGAAGGAGCAGACAGTGGGACGTGTGTTTGGCAGGGTGCGTGTGCCCTCTCTCCTGGGGCAGCTCCTACCCTTCAGAGTGAGGCTCAGCATTAGAGCCCATATGTTGACTCAAGACAGATCCACTGTCCTCAGAGAGCTGATATATTTACACAAACTTTCTTTATCTGTCACTCAAAGATGTTGAGGCCTATATAGACTTTCTCGCATATCTGCATATGGCTTTAATACAAGCTTGGCTCTTGTGACGTTGTTTATTACCAGTTATTTCAAAACAAGCAAAAAACGTATGATACTTACAGTAATGCACTTACTATGGAACTGTTATTATTTTAGTATGATTTATATACTATTGTAGTATTTTTTTATATATATGTTTTCAGATTTCATTTTAAGTTTATTTTAAGTTTTAGTAATTTAGTTTTGTGCATTTGTAAAACTTTTTTACCTTTTTAAAATATTTATATTTAGCTTTTTCAGAAGGGCATTTGATACAAAGTCAAGGAAGGTGAAGTGAGAAGTTCGATCAAAGAAAAGAGGGATTAAAACAGTTTGAATAGAAAGTCGTCAGTAAATATACAAAAGAATAATAATTAGAGCCATATCCTGGCCTGAGAGGTGTGAATGTGTGCAGGGGAGAATGAAACTGAATAGGGCAGTTTGCACCACAAAACAATAGAGACAATGCACTGCATGGATACTTAAAAGATGTAAATAAATATCAGTTGACATTTTAGAGTCTTCTCTAAAGTCACATGACATTGTCTTAAAACATATTCCACAAATCTCAGAGTTTTAGAGTTATCATTTTCATATTTGAAATAAAACATGAACAGCATGTGGTTTACCTGCTTTGCATTTCTAGACTCACAAGCATAAATCAAGCATACCGTATGCAGGATTTGGCATGGCAGAAAGTGCGTATAGAGCTTTACCTTTACAATCACTAAAAAGCTATCACTCATCTTAGTCCATTACGATCACACAAAGTTCTGTTATAACCAATGAAGCTGACTACTCAATTTTTTTATTTACATAATTGTTTGTTATAATGACAGAATTTGCAAGCGTGCAGAATTTAGAATCCACTCACCTCTCAAAAGCCAGAGTTTTTGTTCAGTGCTAACTTAAACACCTCCGATTGGCCATTGCGTTCAAGAAATCAACAAATATGTTTGTGATCGGCTAGATTGCTCAATGCTGGAAAAACATGTTTTAAATAGAAACCTTTGATACTCTCCAGAGCGCAAATACAGATATACGCACTGGATCGCTTACCAAATAGCCAATATGCTATTATTATTGAGAGAACTGATCCTAGACCAGCAGTAATGGGCAGCTTTTCCTTCTAAAAGCAATCAGAAACAGCAGCAGGCAGTGATTTGAGTGAGAAAATTCCATGCTAGTCTCAAGTCCGTTGCCAGGGGAAGGCTAAATGTGGGCATACACTGTGCAATGTCTGTGTGATTTCAGCAAGGTTACCTACTCAAACTGAACGAGTAGATCGCATGCGATGTAAAGCCAAAGCTCAGGATTTATGTGCTCACACTATGCGGTCCGAACGGCGAGCTGCGACTTGACTGCTCACACTATACGTGTGAAATATGCATGATAAACCCCAGTGCCGTGTTGCGCCAATAGACGGTATCGTGTATCCAGAGATATTGTCAAAACAAGCATCAGCTATCAATATTAAGATGAGTGAGCATTTCCAATTTATGTATTAAATTATTATTATTATTATTATTATTATTATTTTTAGGGAAGGCTACTTTTATTATTAAATTGATAAACTATTATAATTAATTTGCCACGCAAAAATTTCATAGCGCATCACCGCATAACAAACGCGCTGTGAAGATAATAAAAGATTACATAGAAGCTTACTCCTCATTGAAAATTGTCTAAAACATTTAGGTGGATTACAATAAATTATAGGCATATAATTAAAATTATTAACAGTCTATAATATGTCCGAACACTGCAATAATTAGTCATCAATGAAAATTAAAAACAGCTTTATTTCAAAAACATAGTTTAACAAATTAATTAAGAGGCACGGTGTAGATAGGCCTACATCGCAGGTGGCTTGGAAGACGTGGGTAATATATGGTTTAGGGATGCACCGATATGAACATTTTGGCCGATACCGATAACCAACATTTTTAAGAAAGTTGTATCGGTTAACATTAGTCAATGCACTGTGAACTAACATGAACCCACATATTTTATTAACTACTATAACAAAGGCTATTGCTCTGTTAGTTAATGCATTAACAAATGAGACCTTATTGTAAAGTGTAATCAAAAAATCTATTGCCTAACAAAAAATAAAATACCTAAATAATGCAAACAAGTCATTGGATAACATTGGGCTGCATATAAAGAAACAAAATGGATCAATAAAATGGAATCGCCTCTGCACGGACAATAAGGAAATTATTTTTATCAAACCATATCGTTGATGAAAATAATACGAGAACAAAATAATGGTAGTTATTAATTATAACAATGTTTTTGAAAAAAAATAAACATTTTTAATATTACAGTGACAGTAAACATCTTTAATAGCTTAGTTACTGTTTCAAATGACATTGCTGTGTGAGCTGCGCGCGCTGAAGCTGAAGAGAACGAACGTTAAACCGAATCGCTTTGCTAGAAGGTTAATCAACTGAACGGTTGCTGAAGAATGCAAACCCAAAGCATTTACAAAATGATTACAATAGTGAATAAAATTATAATTATATGACAGTCCCAATCATAGCTTTTCATGTTTTGCATTGTTGTTTAATCTGAAGCTGAAGAGAACGAGCACCGGGAAACTGAAGAACTTTTCTAGCAGGTTGTTTAAATCCATGAAACGCATCATATGTGAGATTAATCAGATATTTATTTTACATCAACTTTATATTACGACTTATCTGCACAAAATGACGTGAATGAACTTGTGCTGGTCATAATGTTGTAGTAGGCTAATCCCTGTTCTGGACGTGCAATTCCCACAAGAACGCGCTGAAACGGCAACTAAACCCAGAATTCACAATGTTTTATTACAATAGTGTTCTCATTATAATGGCATGTATATGACAGTCCCAATTATAGTTATAAATGTGCATTGCTGTTTGAGCAGCACGCACGCTAAATAGGCTATAAAGATGATCACCGGTACAATGAAGCGCTACTGCATCATTCATGAACTCAACCAAACGCATCCTATATTGGATTAATCAGATATATATACACAAAATAAACATATTACAACTTACAATGGCACAGAATGCTGCGAATGCTCAAGAGAACTTGACTGTGCTTGTCATGAAGGCTTAACTCCATAGATGCGCTCTTTCCACCACAACTCGCTCGTCGCGCTGAAACACTGGCGAACAAGAATTCACAACATTATTTTACAGGCATGTTTTTATTATAATGTTATGAAGCCTATGTGACAGATTTGTGCTGCACATGTTGCACTGAACTGTATCTTCCTTTTCGAAGTGAATCCAATCATTCAGAACCATCATGGCGAACAGCGCGCATCTCTCAACTGAAGTAAATAATCTATCTATCGGCTTTGATATATCGGCCCAATTTTCTTATCGGATCGATAACGATAACATCAAAAAAGACCATTTATCGGCCAATATCGATATGTGGTCGATATATCGTGCATCCCTAATATGGTTAGTCCATTTTGCAAAATGAACTGGAGGTAAGCAACAGTAATTTGTTGCTAGTTTGAGCTACAGAACTTAAAGATCTCCCTCTTTTCGTTTTCTTTCTTGCTGCGGATGAAATGGTTAAACTTCTGTTTAGGAGTTTAGGGCAAACGGTTCGTAGCTCTGCTTCAACTGTGCGATATAGTCACGAGGAGCGATCAAAATTTCTGACATGGCAGAAAATCATCCGACCATCCGATTGCCGGTCGGGAGAGGTTAATCGCCTCTCGTTTCTCCCTGTACACTGCACGACAAATGACGCACGACAAAGCTGAAAATCTGCCCAACCCGAAAAAGAGTCACACGAGTCAGAATTCGGCTCAAAATCGGACAAAAATCGAACAGTGTATGCCCCCCTTAAGCCTTCTTACACACGCTCCGCCTATCAGGGCTCTACAGTGCGACCATTCCAGTCGCATTTGCGACTAAACATTTCTGTGTGCGACCATGAAAAGATATTTAGGCACCCTTGTGCGTCTGACCCGATCGACGCTAAAGATTACAACTCCCAAATGCCCTTACACGTACGTTACGTATCAACAGTGACGTTACGCACTGCGATTGGTTACTTTTAATGCCAGTCAGCCAAGCGGCGTGAAAAAGTTTTGAGACAACTGTGGCGTTGAAATTGTCTTGTGTTGGGATGAAGAGTATCACATTTTACTTTAAAAGTTCTGTCTCAAATGAGGCAGAACAGAGTAGCTTCGAACAAAAAGAACAAGACATTGAACAAGAACAAGATGTTGGTGCTGTTGTTCCTTGTAAGAAGCAGGAAATATCAATGACAGGTAACGTTAACGTTAAAAGAAGAATGGCTAGACGCTTTTCCGTGGCTACAATACGAGCAAGATAAAGATGTTATGCTGTGATACTGCAAATACTGCAAAGAAGCCGGTGCAGAATTAGCAGGGCCAACAATGTTTGTGTGCGGACATTCACACTTCAAGCGAGAATCGCTAGTGAAGCACGGCAAGCAGGGACATTTACGCTGCAGGGACATATTCATTAACAGGTCGCAACCTAATAATCCCCGTACAATTCAGAAAGTCGCTAACAGGCAAATTAGCCTTACTAACGCAGAAGCTCTCCGACAGCTAAAAATCTAATTCAACACTGCATACAGGATAGCGAAAGAAGAGATCCCATTCATGAAATTTGGGCCATTAATTTAGCTTCAGAAGAAAAACTGTGGATATCAACCCTACGTACGACAACATTAATTGTGTTTAGCAGTGAGTGCAGATGTCAATTTAGAGCAATTTATTATCATTCTTTAATCTTCAAAACACACTTGAAGGTATTTTTAATATTATGGGTGTATAACGACATTTGGGTTGGTAAATGGCAGAATCTTTATTTGTTGGAGACTTTTAAAAACATTTGAGGGCTACACTTCAGCATCTGTGCATTGTGTATTTGTGCATATGAAATGTATGGATTGACGCATGTTTTTTGTGTTTTCTAAGGACAGCCAGTGTAATTGTTTTTCTAAAACTGAAAATATTAACTGTTAAAATATTAAATAAGAAGGTAAACTTCTGTCACACTCTATGTTTCTGAATTCTCTTTTCTCATGCTCTCCATACTTGTGCATGTTATATGTGGCACAGTAATATTGTGTCGTTTAAGGAAAAAAAAACTTTCAATTGTCTGCACTCCTAAATTTTGGACTGTGCTCCTGATAAAAAAAGTTACGGTAGAGCCCTGCCTATGACCTTTTGGCAGTTCTGCGATCTCACAAATGATTTTTTTAAAGTATAAATTTCATTCAATCTGAGTTAATATGAGGTCCTATAACTGCACACGCATACAAAAATGGTACATTTGTTTAATATAGTTTTAAATGAAGTGTGACGTCACATTGCAGGCCACTTCATCAACAACCGAGAAGTGCTTTATCAAATATACTAGCTGTACAATCCTGTTCAAACCCTACTCTCATTTTCCTCTTAGACTTACAGTGCTTTGTGTTTTTTTACAACTGAGGGATGTGTTGAAATTATTTCCTATGTAATCAACAGAATGTCACAGAGGTCGTTTATTGATTACTAACTTATTGATGCTGAACCTTGACTATCACTTTAAGATGATTGGATTTACTATTCCTTTGTGCAAGTGTAAAACAAAGCTTCTACAGATTCATTTTCCTGTACGTTCATGGCCTCAGCAAAACATCTCTGAAATGGCACAGATGGAGATAATTAAGGCTTTTAAGGGACATTTGGTGGAAATTATCAGGATTTATTTATTTTTTGCTTTGCAGTGTCCACAGATCAGCGATAAGAGAGAGGATTGTAAAGCACACACTCTTTTGAGGGATTTTTGTCCCAGCCGCAGCTATGATCAAAAGAGCCTGTGAATTCTACACCTTGATGAGACAATAGATTGAAATCTGGCCATCAGCGCAATGCATCATGGGCATTGCCCTCTACCCAGCAGCAGTTACTTTTTTACCAGACAGGCAAAGCTGGTGGAAAAGCTTAGATGAGATAAAAACTGGATTCCTCTCTTTCTGTCTCTCTCTCATCTTCATCTTTGCTCATTTCATGTCTTTGTTGGCTGCCAAATCAGATGGCAGTGTTCTTACATTTCTAATAGTGTGTGGAGTGTAGTTTCAGATTTGTGGACAGAGGAAAGTGTTATATTGGAAGGGTGAGCGTATTTCTGCTCACACAGTATCATGGGAATGCGGAATGGGGGAATGATGAATCAATCTCTCTAAATCCCTCCTTTCCGTGAGCTACTCTGTTCTGATTGGCCAGACAGCTCAGTCTGTTGTTATTGGTCTACCGCATACAGCGTGCATGTCGAAAACAAAAACGCCCATTGCCATAACAATGTCAGCTCTGCTTGTCCTGAGGCTTCCTACACCATAAACTAAACACAGTAATGAACAATGCCGTTGATTTTACCATATCAATCCGACCGCGAGTGCGATGATGTAACATTGAAAGAACTAGTTATTCAACATGAATCTCCATCGCAAGGACAACTCGAGCAAGACGTTTCTCAGTGATACGCTATCAGTTTGAGGCACATTATTAGATGTTGCAACTATAATTCCTCACCATCAGCATTAACAAGTGCATGTCCATCAACAAACCAATTATTTTACTTATTTATTTACCGAGTATGTTTCTAATTTATTGCGGTAAACATGTGGAAACTGTATCAATAACAGTGCATACATTAGCCAAGCTCTAGCGTGAATGACTGATGTAACATAAACGTTGGTAAAACAAATCTTGCTCCATGCTTAATTTTTCCTTAAAGTAGTGAGAATGACAGACAATCTGCATTAATAGACACAGTTTTAGGTAATAGTGGCCCACAGCTGATTAGCAGAAGTATTTCAGTAAGACAGTAATAATGTGAGTTAGCCAGTTAGCAGGAGACCTACACAATATAAAACTCAAAACTAAGTATTTTTGAGAAGCAGTCGTCAGTAAAATAAAGGGAACACAGCAACAGTTTAGGATTATAATGCTGTGGTATCGTGGTAAAGATGAATTTTAACCACTGATTCTTCACATGCTCGTCCTTGGGCAGTGAAAAAAAAAACTGGCTTTACCTTCACATTGTGGAGCACAGCATCTTCTCAACATGATGCTATCCAGTATCCACACAGGAATCAACTGAAGTGTTCAAGTTTTCCCTGATGTCTGCGTGTGCAATACGTGGGCGGGCAATATACTAATGTTTCGTCTTGACGTCACAACGAAACGGCTTATGACTCGTTTGAAAAACGATTCATTTCATTGACTCAGTCGACTCTTACTTTTGAAAGACAATAACTTTATATACGGTGCACTTTCAGATTTAAAACTTTGCAATATGTTTTCATTCACTTAGAGCTATGTTACACACTACATGAAAGGTCATTTTCAAAAATCCATAATAGGGGCCCTTTAAAGTTCAGATTCAGGCCATAGAAACTAGTGAACCACTGTTGTTGTGATGATTTATTAACATTATTTATTTAATTATTCAGATCCATACAGAAGTTAAAAAACGTCACATATTTATGGTCCCTTATCTGTATTTTTTACTCTTTGAAAATGATTATAGAAAGTTTTATTTATTTCTGTAAATAAATGCGCTGCATCAATCAAGTTTGATGCTGAAGGGAATCGTTCAACAATCTGTCCATTCAAACATTCATGCTAATTGCCAATCCATTACACAAAGATTGAAATTTGAGTGAAAAAGAGAAAATATGTTATTAAATTTGGACCTTGCAGACAGAATGAATGGTGGGAGGAGAGTGCAAAACCTCTTAGATAGGATTTTGTCACCTTATGAAGTCTGTTTTCTCACACATGAATGTTCGATTACACTTGTGTCTGTGGGTATTAATCACTGGGGCATGTGATGCTCAAAGCAACTTGATGCATTAATGTACTGTAGAATTTGATGGGTGTGCATCCGCAGGTGTGCAAAATGGCTTTGAACATGACTTATCCTATTGAATTTCACAGCTGGAACTATTCCATTTAATAGTATTCACTCTGCAGTGAGTGATATAATTGTATAACTGGAATGAAATTGGGATCCATGTCTTCAAAATATGTAGTTGATGTCGATGCTGTAGAAAGGCATTCAAAAAGATTTTTCGACCATAGATATAATACAAGAGCAATTTTACGGTAACATTTTCCTCAGCAGACTAGGAGGAAATGAGCAAAATGAGAACTATTGATCTTTTTCTCTCTATAATGGGGGAAATATATGTAGCAATTCCACACTTTAAGCACTGAATAAGTCGTTGTATCCATTTTTAATACCCAAATGGCCCTTTCTGTGTTCCCATCAGCTTCTGCTAAGAGTGGTTGTTTGTAGCAGAATCATGATAGGGGATATGGTCTCATGGGGCCCGTATGAATAAGAATCATGACCTTGCTATTGCTTTGTGTTGAACAGAACGAGGGTCCGCTGATCATCATCATTATCATCATCATCCTTTCACACATTATCAACCTGCACTTTCATTTCACCAGTGCTCTGACTGAGTTCAATCTCATAGTGAAACATCAGATGTAACCTGAATTCATTGGTCAAATATGAAGCTTTGGTATATTCACAAAAATTGCTGAAATTTATGGTTCATGCACCCATATCTATCATGTATTTGTACTGATTTTGCAGCAGATACCAAATTAAGCAGTATTGTAATCATTTTCAGTTCAAACTGCAAAAATAACAAGTAAACATGGCTGTTTATTATGTATTGTTGTATTGGATTTTGTGCATAAAGATGTCTCTGTGTAATGGAAAAAAATGTAGTGTAAAATAGTGTAAAAATAGTATTTATTTTTTAACTACATTAACTACCATTAGTCTTTAACATTCTGAAAAACAAATTGGTATAAACCCTATTAGACCATTTCAGACCAAATTCATAAATATCAAGATAGTATACTGAAGATCAAAAGGCTGAATCTTTTTTTTTGCCTATATCACCAATAATTCTAAGGAGATCCCAAATGATCATGGCAAAAGCTGAAGATGATAATAGAATGAACTTCTTTTCCTTTTTTTCTGTCAGTAAGCTTTCACTCTCCTGCTGTCAGTTTCCTGTCTATGAAGTTGAGCCCATTGGCTGGTCATATCCACAGTCTCTTCCTTGAATCCACATCAAACCACATCTTGGCAGGCAGCGTTTGGCTGTGCAAGACTGTCAAACCTCCCACTGCCTCCAAATCAACTAAAAATGCCTTTTTTGCTCACTACATATGAGCAGAGTGTGATTACTTTTCAAGTTCAGGAATTCAGTAACCAATGTGTTTAGACTCTTTCTTAACTAAGTTAAGTAAAATTAACAAGTGAATAAGTACAAACCTTTTGATTTCACAAAAAAAAAAAAAAAGCTTAAGGCAAGTTTTTACACAAAATGTATGTATCTAAATTTTTGACATATATTTTTTGTTTGTCACTGCACCAACATTAGTACAGCTATGTTCAGTTGAGTAAATTGAACGTATGATTTGATAAATTCTTATTTTGAACACCAAAAACATGTCTTTACGAGACCATAATTATTCCTGTTGTCTAAATGTTTTATAAAGTTGAGATTTGCCATCTTTTGCCATATTAACAGATTTGAGTTAACTCTTTCCCCGCCAGCGTTTAAAAAAAAACAAAGTTGCCAGCCACTGCCAGTGTTATTGATCATTTTCATAAAAGTTTCACGGCCCCCAGAATATTTGTCTGAACAGGCTGATGCATGCATTCTATTTGAATCAACACTTATATAAGGGTAATATGGGTATTTTGTCACATTTTTGTCACAGACTACATCTGGTTCGGATTCTGAACGATGATCAAAACATAGATAGAGTAGATTGAGTCCATCAACACCCCTAATGCTTTCACAGTCCTGTAGCGCATCCTGGGTCGACATTTTATTCAGTAACATTAGGCAGTTTTGATTTACATGCTGTTTAATGTCGATGATCGAGTTATTTTACATATGCATGCTTTCTCACAAATTTAGTTTTTGGCAGGGAGGCGCTTTCTCACAAATAACTAAATTCTGTGTTTGGCGTGGAAAGAATTAATTCCATGTGTGGAATTTACTTGAACAATCTTAGTGCAGAACCTTGCAAAAGATTTTTTTTCTCTAAAAAGTAAAATTTGACCAAAAATACGTACAAAATTCTGATATAATGGAACAAAAAGAAAACTTTGTCTTCTAAATATAATCTTTGCTTTTCAGGCAACTACATCTGAATAGATGAGAGACGAAAAATACAGTAACATAATTTTAAAAAATGTTAACCTTACTTGCTCCAATTATTCTGTAACACTGTGTCCTTAGATGAATGTCAGTGAGTCCACGGTGTGAGTCCACTGTGAAATCTCATTGGTCCAAAATTGTTCTGCTTAGTAATATATTAAAGTCAAAATTAAACCCATTTACTTTCTTAACAATGCACATGCAATAAGAATAAATGTTTTGTCTTCATAGTCTTTCATCAAAATGTAACATTTGCTCTGCTTCTAAATCTACTCCTTTTTGTCTGTCATGAATCCTTGCACCTTGTCCACACTTCTGTCTGTCTACACTGGACGTGACAAAATGACTGTTGCAAATCCATTTTTTCTTCATGTCAGAAATAGCGGGAGAAGTATGTCAGAAATAGCACTAGTTTCCTGCCTGGGATTTGTCGTGTCGCATTGTGCCGTGCCGCATCCAGTGTAGACAGCATCACTGATTATAATGGGTTCTGTTGTGTTTTGTTGCATTACATTGTGCCGCTCACATGGGGTGTAGACACAGTGTTACATTTTCAGCCCCCCCCCCCCCTCCAAGCAGCTGCTTCTAGCCTTTTATGTAATCCCACTTTTTACAATCCAGCCAAAAACCAAAGTTTTATTTGAACTTTAAGCAAATGTGTTTTGATTGTGTTGTGTCATGTAGCTTTTGCTTTCGTTGCGGACAGACAAGTAACTTGATGCTGGTAACTTGACACAATAACAGTGTAAGATGTTTAGAACGCAAAGTAGGAATCCACCGATACCATTTTTTCAGAACTGATCCGATACCAAAAATTCTGAGTATCGACCGATACCGATCCAATACCAGTGCAGTTTTTTTTAATCAAGTAGAATTTCTAGAACTCTGTGTTGAACTGATAATCACTCTTTTGTGTGTTAAACACAATCTACTTAATAGACAACTTAATTATAAAGAAAAACAACAAAATAAAAAAAATATATGATCATAATCTATGACAAAAATGCTATTATAAACTGGATTAGTGGATAATTCAGCAGTAAAATTTACTCTAGAAAAATCACGAGTGCACAATAATTTTATAAAATCTGAACATTTAGTGAAAAAAAAACCATTATTTAGTGGTGAACAAATAAGAGACAATAAGTGTTGTACTAAATCTGGTAAAACTTTACATATTGCTCTTTGGATTGTAAAATACATTCATGAAAAACAAGATATATATTTTTTTTAAATGTAAAGTCCAGCTGTTTAATGATGCAGCAACATATGATAGATAGGACAGAACAAGAAAGGCTATTAATAATCTTTCAGTGCGCAAAAATATTATGATATGAAAGGCTCCAATACAATGCGGCACAAAGCGCTTATGCGCATCCCGAGCGCAGAATTATGAGCTTGAAGCAACACTTTGAGTCCGCATTGAAAAGTTCAAAGCACTAAGGATAGAGATATTGATGCGTAGTGTATTATACAGTATCTATCTATGCAATAGTTTATTCAGCCTTTTCTTTTAACAGTTTTAAATTTCAGTTACTGTGTGCGTGAAGAACAATTATTGTGCTCTCTACTCCTGTGTTGTGATCTAACAGACACCCTGTAGAAAGTAACATGATTAAGGTACAGCAATAGAAAAAGTCATTTTATGCCAAACCATAGAACTTTATCTACAGATCAAGTATAATAATAGTAACATTGAATCATCTTGGAGAGAGTTTCATCATGTTGACTGTAGTAACCGAACGCGAAGCGCTGTTTGAATGCTGAATGGAGAATGTCTGACAGCCGCAGCGGAGGGAAACGTTTACGTGAAGTTGAATTAAACGACTTAAATATTAATTTCTACTACACTATAGAATGGCTTCTGAACACTTATAAAATAGGGCACAAAAATGTGATGGTGTTTTATAATGTTTTTGTGCCTTTTGGGGCTTAACAATAACACAGAATAGTATACGTTCACAATATCGGATTTGGATCGGCCTCGTCTAACCAATACCCTATCCTGCAAAGAATGGCAGTATCGGAGCCGATAGCGATACTGAGTATCGGATCGGTGCATCCCTAACGCAAAGCATTTGAGCCATAGCCCAGCAATCAAACAGTGTAAATGTTGTTTGAAATTTCATAAGTGGATCCAGCAGCCATTGCTGTGAAGCTGTTTGATCCAGACTGTTGTCTCCTGTGTGCATTTGGTTGCCTCGTTATGACTAATAATGATTCTAATTGAGCTTAGTCTGTCTCCTTGCTGGTGGCCGGAGGGGTCGCCCCTCTCTTTCACTTTCCTATAATTTCCTCGGCTATATAGTAATGAACTCATGAGTTTGTAATCTGGTTTGCAAGTCCTCAGGCTAATGTCAGATGCAGGTGGATTATGGAATGGAGATTAAAAATGGCTCTTTTCTATACTCTAAGCAGTCACATTTATAATCATGCTGCTTTTATGTCATATTCAGTGACAGTCTATAAAGAAGAACCATTATTGTTGTACACATTTTTTTGGAATGACAGATCAAAGATGCTAGAATTACGATTGAGCTTGTAGCTATATAGTTTGGTTGTAGTCCAATTCAATTCAATTCAATTCAAATTTATTTGTATAGCGCTTTTCACAATACATATTGTTTCAAAGCAGCTTTACAGAAAGTGCATTTCAGAAATGTACGTAAAAAATACAGTTAGTTAATCATCATGTATTAATTTATGGCATAACATATCGCCGGCGTTGAGTCGTCTCTTCACAGGCGTCGAGTCGTCTCATCGCAGGTGTTGGGGACTCTGAAGTCTCCGTGAGAGGCTGGATACAGACTGTAGCTGAAGAACGCTATTTACCTCGGGATCAGCGTCCCGAGATAACAGCAGAAAAGCAGATGGGAAATAATTAGCGTAGCTGCTGTTCATAATATTAATGCATTCGATCTGATTCAACAGTAGTATAAGAGGCAAGCATTATGTGAATGCTTGGCTGAAGAGATGCGTCTTTAATCTAGTTTTGAACTGGGAGAGCGAGTCTGAGCAACGAACAGTATCAGGAAGGCTATTCCAGAGTTTAGGAGCGAAATGCGAGAACGCCCTCCCTCCTTTAGTGGATCTGGATATCCTAGGAATGACCAGAAGCCTCGAATTTAGGGATCTTAAAGAACGCGATGGATTGTAGGGCGATAGAAGGTCCATTAAATATACAGGAGCTAGACCATTTAGGGCTTTATAGGTCAGTAATAGTACTTTGTAATTGATACGGAACTTAATAGGTAACCAGTGCAGAGATGATAAAATTGGTGTTATATGATCATATTTTCTTGACCTAGTAAGAACTCTAGCAGCTGCATTTTGCACTAACTGTAGCTTGTTTATTGAGGATGTAGGACAACCAGCTAATAAAGCGTTACAGTAATCTAGTCTTGAGGTCATGAATGCATGAACTAACTTTTCTGCATCAGAAACAGATAGCATGTTACGTAGCTTAGCAATATTTCTAAGGTGGAAGAAGGCTGTTCTTGTAACATATGAAATATGATTTTCGAAAGACAAGTTGCGGTCTAGTATAACACCCAGGTCTTTTACTGTAGTGGATAAAGTAACTGGACATCCTTCTAAATTAAAGTTGTATTGTACGAGGTTTTGTGGGTAGTTTTTTGGACCAATAAGTAATACCTCCGTTTTATCTGAATTTAATAGCAGGAAATTACACGTCATCCAGCATTTTATATCTTTAAGACACTCTGTCAATTTAGATAAGTTAGTGTTTTCATCTGGTCGTGATGAAATATATAATTGAGTGTCATCAGCATAACAGTGGAAATTAATTCCATGTTTTCTTATAATATTACCCAGTGGCAGCATATATATTGAAAATAGCAGAGGGCCTAACACCGATCCTTGCGCCACTCCATAGTCTACTGACGTTATCTTCGATTTTTCACCATTTAAACAGACAAAATGGTAACGGTCTGATAAGTACGATCTAAACCAGCTTAATGCCTGTCCCTGAACACCAGTGTAGTTTTGTAGTCGATCCAAGAGTATTTTATGATCTATAGTGTCGAACGCAGCGCTAAGATCGAGTAGAACTAGTATTGAGATACAGCCTTGGTCAGAAGCTAAGAGTAAATCATTTGTAATTTTAACTAGCGCAGTTTCTGTGCTATGATGCGGTCTGAATCCTGACTGAAATTTTTCATAGATATCATTTTCTTGCAAGAAAGAGCACAATTGAGCGGACACAATTTTTTCTAGTATTTTAGATATAAATGGAAGATTTGAAATGGGTCTGTAATTTGCTAAGTTATTTTGATCTAGTTGCGGTTTCTTAATAATAGGTTTTATTACTGCCAGCTTAAATATTTTTGGAACATGACCTAAAGATAAAGACGAGTTAATAATATTGAGAAGAGGCTCTTCCACTACAGGTAACACTTCTTTCAGTAGTTTAGTGGGTATTGGGTCTAATAAACATGTTGTTGGTTTCGCAGCAAAGATAAGTTTATTTAGCTCTTCCTGTCCTATAGTTGTAAAGCGGTGTAGTTGTTCTTGAGGGGCGATAATTGTGGCTGAATCATAAGACACCATAGAGGATTGTACATTTACAATTGTATTTCGGATGCTTTCTATTTTCTCATTGAAGTAATTCATAAAATCATTACAACTATACTGTAACGGAATATTTTGCTCTGGTGATGTCTGTTTATTTGTTAGTCTAGCCACGGTGTTAAATAAAAACCTTGGATTATTTTGGTTATTTTCTATCAGTTTGCGGAGATGCTCAGCCCTGGCTGCTTTTAGAGCCTTTGTATAATGTGACATACTGTCTTTCCACGCGATTCTAAAGACCTCTAAATTAGTTTGTTTCCATTTACGCTCTAAGTTACGAGTTTCTCTCTTGATAACATGTGTAGTACTATTGTACCATGGTGCTTTAGTTTTCTCTCTAACCTTTTTTAATCTAATTGGTGCAACAATATCTAATGTACTAGAGAAAATGGTGCTCAAACTGCTAGTCATTTCCTCTAGTTCATCTGTTTGTTGGGGTTCACTGAGCAGCTGAGATAGATCAGGTAAGCTATTTGTGAATCTATCTATAGTGGTTGGAACGATTGTTCTGCCTGGTCGATAACGTGGCGCAACATGGCAAATTTCAGCAGTACGTAATATGCACGTTACCATACAATGATCAGTGAGATCGTCACTTTGCGCTATAATATCTATATCGGTTGGATTGGTTCCATATGATATAATTAAATCTAGTGTATGATTTAGACGATGAGTGGGACCACTGACGTTTTGCTTGACCCCAAATGAGTTTAATAAATCTGTAAACGCAGCCCCTAACGCATCATTTGTGTTATCTACGTGTATGTTAAAATCTCCAACAATTATTGCTTTATCGGCATTGACCAATAGATCTGAGAGAAAGTCTGAGAACTCTTTTAGGAAATCAGCATAGGGCCCTGGAGGTCTATATACGGTCGCTAAGGCTAGAGATAATAGGGATTTCTTTCTTACATCTAAGAGCGTAACATTTAGCACAAGTACTTCGAACGAATTAAACCTGTGACCTGTTTTCTGAGTAACATTTAGGATATCTCTATAGATTGTTGCAACACCGCCGCCACGACCGATCGGACGGGGCTCATGCTTATAACAGTATCCTGGTGGAGTAGACTCATTTAGACCGAAATAATCATTTGGTTTAAGCCAGGTTTCAGTAAGGCACAGAACATCGAAATTATTATCTGTGACCATTTCATTTACAATAACCGCCTTAGGTGTGAGCGATCTAATGTTTAGAAGACCTAGTTTTAGAAATTCTTTTTGTTCACTGAGATTTAGATTTTCTGGTTTAATTACAATAAGATTTTTCCTAGATCCTAAACTAGATTTATTGTTTGGCCTCACTAGACGAGGAATAGACACAGTTTCTATATAATGTTCTACACTACTTGTATCAATTAAGTCTTGTAGTCTTGTAGTCCAAGACTGAAATGTTTCTTCAAAGTTGCCTATGAAGGACTTACAAACCAATGAAGAGCCAATATTTATTGTTGCTCAGAGAGGCTTAAAAGCACTGCTTTGTCAATAAGTATATTCAGTAGGGCTGGACCCGAATATTCGAATATTCGTTCGTGGGTTGGTATTCGATTTGAAAATGTGTCATTCGAATATTCGTTTTTTTTTTGTTTTTTTTTGCACACCTGGCATCCACCTCGAAACGGTTCTCATTCGCGCTTGAATATGTTTTACACTATAAAATCTGGTGAAATATAATACTTAACATATAACTTCGTTATAGCTACTTAATAAATATATTTGCTTCTTCTTGGACTACTAAAAGTGTTCCTGCAACGGGAGTATTCTCTGGCTAGAGTTTGTATGGACAGAAGTGCATGCCTGAGCTTGTATTTTGGGTTAAGCTGCGTTGCTTTGACATTGTGGAAAATAGTATAATAGAAACAAAATGTATTATCCTTTTACCCGTTATTATCAATCTAAATTAATCTACTGTGAAATAGGAGACATTTCGTTTTTATTTATTTAAATTTCGTTTTTATTTTTTTAAATTTCGTTTTTATTTATTTAAATCTACCCTACTTTGTCAGTGAGAAAAATATTATAAGACTACCTTATTAAAAATATTGCTTAAGTTAAAAGACCTGTGTGTGTGTTTTATATCACTAGTGCAGTGTCCATTCTCGGAGCATATAAGCCCTGCTCGCGTGATGTGCGCCGCTTCTTTATTTAAATCTACCCTACTTTGTCAGTAATTTGTTAGTGAGAAAAATATTAGACTACCTTATTAAAAATATTGATTAAGTTAACAGACCTGTGTGTGTGTGTGTGTGTGTGTGTGTGTGTGTTTCATATCACTAGTGCAGTGTCCGTTCTCGGAGCATATAAGCTCTGCTCGCGTGAGGCGCGCCACTTCCCGGTCGCGCTGTTCTGTAGTTAATTAAAAGTTTATTAATTCTGAACGTGTCGCGTCTCGCCTGTCTATCTATATTGCACCAAATACGACACTGCACTCCCTTGTGTAGTCGTTTGGATGAACGGTTCTCGAAATAATCAAAATGCTAACGGACAGACAGACACACGCATATTTGCACACACACGCACATTTGCACACACACGCACATTTGCACACACACGCAAGGTCTCTCGCTCTCTCCCTCTCTGTCGTGCGCGTGCCTCACGTTTTGGAGCTCGCGAGCTCTAGATTCCGGGAGATTTGAACAAATTTGCGGGCATCAGGGAGCCACTATCAATATGAGGGAGACTCGGAACTTCCGGGAGACTTGGGATGTCTGAGACATATAGAGATTCCGAAGCTTCGAATATTCGATGTTCATTACTACCGAAACTTCGAAGCTCAATTACTTTATTTGTGAAAAATACTGTAATAGGATTGCAGATTCAAGAAGTTGCCATCTAAAGTATAGGGCCTAAGCTTGTTTATTTTAAATATTTTTAAATATTTATAAAATTTATCTAATTTATTACATATTGATTTATATAAATATAAAGTGTGTGTGTGTGTGTGTGTGTGTATATATATATATATATATATATATATTAGTGCTGGGCAACGATTAAAATTTTTAATCGCGATTAATCACATGGTTTTCTTGCGATTAATCGCGATTAATCGCATTGTTATGCGCAAAATTGAATAATGACTCCTTAAGTAGTGTATTGCGCACTTTTGATTTAAATGTACTGCTATATACACAAAAGTGCAATAACTTTAAACAAATAAGGTGCTTTTATACCAGCAGTATTCCCTTTACACAGTAATCTCAAATCTCAACTTAAACATTAATGTAATCAAATCAAATATTTAAACAAAGCTATTTGCCACTGCCAGGGCATTACCTTTTATCTAGTTTGTTAAAACGAGTCCAGTTTTCTTGTTTTTTTTCTGAACAGGTATCAACAGGTATCTTTTATCAGGGAGCAGCAGAAACAGTCTATGTAGTAGTCAGAGGTCATGATCACTACTATATAAGTCGACCAACGTTACTTATAGTAGCTTAGGTTTGGTCATGCCATGGTTTCCCATGTAAGATTACATTAAACAGAGTAAAAAAAACAATTTATACTTTATACCAGGTGTGTCCAAACTCGGTCCTGGAGGGCCACTGTCCTGCAGAGTTTAGTTCCAACTTGCCTCAACACACCTGCTTGTAAGTTTTTAGCATGCCTAATGACTTTCAACAGCTAATCAAGACCTTGATTAGCTGTTTCAGGTGTGTTTAATTGGGGTTGGAGCTAAACTCTGCAGGACAGTGGCGCTCCAGGACCGAGTTTGGACACCCCTGCTTTATACTCACGCTGTTGCTGTGTAGCGCGCGTACACTTCGGCGTACCCTGACGTGCACCTCTCCAAAAATGTAACGTCAATTCTACGTGTACCGCAAGCGCTGTGATTGCTACAACCGCTCCCCGGGTTTCACATGCTCCCTCTGCATGTGTAATTGCGCGTCAACGTGGACAACGACGCAGAGAAATAAATGAAAACCAACGCGTAGTCTATAGCATATTGTCTTCGGCGTAAGTCCGACGCAGAAGTATAAATCAGCCAAGAGTGAGGTGAAGTGGTCGAGCACAAGGTGCAGCGACAAGCGGGTGCGTTCCTGTGAAACTGTTGCGGTCATGCTCGCCTCAAGCACGCGCCCGCGGCCACTCGTTGCCGAAGTTGAATTGTCTATAACTTTTTATAAAGGACGCGCAGCACAAATCATTAGAAAAGAGACTGATCCTCGGCTCGCTGTTAGTGAGTTTCCAGAATCTAAATAGTTATTATCTATAGGTTTTATAGGTATCCATAGAGCGCCTGTCATTCACTCGCGGAGCGCAACCCTTTAACTGTTCACCAGAGAGAACCTGCCTCTCTCCACTGCTTGTTTGGGTGGGTTATTTGCTGGCTGACCAACATCCCACCCCTCCTGTGATCATGGTTTGACTGTAGGCCTATGTGTATTCAGAGCCAGTGAGCAACGGACTTTCAAAATAATAATAATAAAAAAAACTGCGTTAACGTGCGATAAAAAAATTGTCGGCATTAATTAATAAATGTGTTAACGCGATAATAACGCGTTAACTTGCCCAGCCCTAATATATATATATATGTGTGTGTGTGTGTGTGTATATATATGTTTGATATATAAATATAAATATTGGCTTTATATCAGCCATCGGCCACCCTGCTCTCTAAGATATCGGCATCGGCCATCAAAAAACCCATACCGGTCGACCACTAATTATTATAGTGATTAACATTTGTCAGTCGGTATGTTGTGTGTTGTGTTACACTTTCATCTTAAAAATGTTTGAATGCCACAAAATATCAAAGTACTCTAAGGGTACGTTTACACGACAACGATATGCTTAAAACGGAGACGTTTTTTCTTCGAGTTTTCCGCGTACAGACAACACCATTGTCAAAACGATCCCCATTCACACGGATCCGCGAAAAATACTAAAAACGCTGTATTCTGCTGCCAGGCATTTATATGGCAAAGCAAGACTATAGGCTGAACATGTAATACGCATGTGCATGATGTAATCGTTTTCACAGATTCATGTTTTTATTGTTTACACAGAGACTATTTTTCAAAAACTTGCACTTTGAAAGGCATCCAGGCTTTCAGGCATCCAAAATTCTGTTGTTGTGTAAACGAACGACCATAAAACGTTTTACATTATTAGTTCAAAACGGTGTCGTGTAAACAGCCCTTAAGTGTGTTTAATTTTAAAGAATGTTAACGGGGTCAAACCTTTCAAATAAAGCATTTCACAAAAAAATGTTTGAAAGGTTTGAAATTATAAAACAATAGATGAATTACTTTTTAAGCCACTGCCTGTCTCTTTTTCAGCGTATTGAGCTCATTCTGCAGACTAATAAGAGATCTCACTGTCACATCTCTCCCCAGACAGCATTAAGAGTGAAAAATATCATGACTAGCGAGCAGCAGTTTGCTCTCGGCTTTGACTAGCATGCCACATCTGAGTCTTGAAAAGGGAGAATTTTAAAGGCCCAAAAATATGCATATTCAATGACAGACTTCAAACACCACACCACTATCTGTGAGGCAGAGAGTGGAGCTGGGGGTCACAGTCACATGTCGATTTATAAAGCTCTGGAAGTTCTTGAATTAGATATGATGCATTACGATTTTCATATCCGGTGAAGGTTATAATGTCAGTAATGCCTAGGCTATAACAGTATCTCCTCCCTTGAGGAAACCAACACGGTTCAAATAAGGTTCAGACTACACTACAGAGCTGTAATTATTGTTATCACAAGTTTTTTCTTTATCCCTTTTGAATGAATGGAAGATGTTACACTGATTAAAAATGTACCTTATGTATTCCTGAACTGCCACTTGTGAACATTTCACATGAACATTTCTGACTTGTTGTGCCTTTGTTTTGAAATGCTTTTAGACCAGAATAAAGGATGAATTGAGGTGATGGTGGAAGAAAGTATGTTTTATCTTTGTGTTTAATTATTGAACCATAGATCTGTGTATATGTTTTTGGGAGATAAGTCTTATGTGGAGGTTCACTGGGTGTTAAAAGCATCTCAGTTCCACTCAGGTCCTGTACTATATGCGAGTGCGAAAGAGAAAGACAAGAGAAAGAGATATATTTCTATTTTATTTTTCACCGATTTTTTTATAGTTTTCTATAATTATTTTGTATAGATTATATGTAAAGTATTGGTAATACTTTATTTTACAGCCCTGCTCTACATGTTCAAAAATGTTGGGTCAGTGAGATATTTGTTTTATTATTATTATTATTATTATTATTTTCATGAAAACTTTTATTCAGCAAGGACGCATAGTCACAAGTGACAGTAAATATTTTGTTTATGAAATTAACAAAGATTTCTATTGCCAATAGGTATTTTCTTTTTTTACTTTCTATTCATCAAATAGTCCTGAAAAAATTGCATCAGGGTCATCTCTTGAGCACCAAATCAGCATATTAGAATTCTAAAGGATCATGTGCCATTGAAGACTGATGCTGAAAATTCAGCTTTGCCATCACAGAAATATATTACACTTTAAAAATATTCAAACAGAAAACAGTTATTTTAAATTGTAATAATATCATACTATATTACTGTGGTAACACTTAATATCGATGGTCCACCTTTGACATTCTACTAACTATTAGTAACTTTGCAACTACATATCAGCTAACTCTCAGTAGAGTATTGTTAGACTGTTTGCTTAATATCTGCTGACAGTTTATTGTGATGGTCCCTCAACAGAGATTCTATTGACTATAAGTAACTTTAAAACTACATGTCAACTTATTCTACTCACCTGAATCCTAACACCTAACCCTAACCTAACAGTCTACCAATACTCTACTGAAAGTTAGCTGACATGTAGTTGCAAAGTTACTTATAGTTAGTAGAATGTCTAAAGTAGGCCATCAAAATAAAGTGTAACCATTTGTAATGATTTGGTTGTGGTGATGAGACAGCATTCAGCAGACAGAGTGAAAATCCAAACGCAGTTTATTATCAAATGTAATCCAAGGTCATAGTCCATACCAGGCAGAGGGTCAAACATATGTAAACAGTCCGAAATACAAATCCAATCCACAGAGGAAGACAGGAACAAGAAATCCAAAACACGGGAAAAGATAAATATAAAGAAACCAGGAACTGCTCAAAATACTGACAGAGTGTGAACCGAACCAAACCAAACCAAACCAAACCAAACCAAACCAAACAGCAAACAAACAAGACTTCCTCCTGAATGAAGGCAAAAGTCATTTAAATAGAGAGGGTGATGATCAAATGAAACAAGACTAGGGCTGGGTACCGAGTTGGGTACTTTTTAGGTACCGACCGAATTGCCTCGATACTACCGAGTATCGAAACATGTCTTGTTTTTCGGTACTAATCTCGTCAACGTCAGTGAAACAATAAGCATGCAGCATGATTGACTGTGGCGGAAAAACACTAGTTTATGCGGCTGACCAGAGACGTGGCTCGTCGCACGTGAGGCTGTAGTTTGTGTGTGTGTGTGTGTGTGTGTGTGTGTGTGTGTAAGCGTCCCAACCCAGATAGATAGAAAATATGTGTAAATTATCAAAAGTGTACCTATGTACTAGACTCGATGTCAGAAGCACTCGATGCAATATTTTCGACAAGATAATTGCTGCCAAGACTGGCAACACAGTAAATCTGATAAGGCATTTAAAAGCGCACAGAATACACTTGAGACTAGAAAGTTTATCCGTCTTCGACTGCAAGAACTGGAGCGCGTCACAAATGAACCGAAACTCAGCGTATAGGATACTTGCCTCACAGACATGAGAAATAGTCCTATAGACGGTCAAAATATGTCTTCTTTTAAACGAAACAATTATAAATAAATAGTTTGATTACCTAATCCATATAGGCGCGTACGCGTGCGTTCACTACTGCAGAAATGACGATTCAGCATCGCCATATTCATCTTTGCAGCCAACACACTCAGTAAACACTTGTTCATTAATAAACAATTAAAATATCTCCTTGCTATTGTTTCCCGACACATCCATAATCATTAGGCTACTTTTGCCAGTGCTTTGCGGCAAGCTTCATGTGTGCTGAGCACGAGGCATGTATCCGCCCCCCAGTAGCCTATATTTAATTCAATTCACATTTATTTGTATAGCATTTTTCACAATACATATTGTTACAAAGCAGCTTTACAGAAAATGCATGTGTCTAAATTACAATTTAGAGTGATCTGTTATCAGAGGTGACCGTTTGTAATGCATTTAAATTAATTTTCATTCAGTTTCATTGTTAAACAATGCATTAAGTTGAGGCAGAAACAATGAGCTCATTGAAGTAAAGAATACATGTTGTTAAATGATTAGGAAACATAGAAAACTTTAGCATTGGTGATTTTTTACAGACTCAAAATATGAGTGTAAAAAAGTCAACAAACTGAAAAAATAAAAGTTTTTTTTTTAGGTAATGTTATATTGTTAAAACTGGTATCGTTAAAAAGTATCGTTCAGGAACCGGTATCGAAGTCAAGGTATCGGTATCAGTATCGAAAATTTTGTTACGATACCCAGCCCTAAACAAGACACAGCTGAAACAGATAAACTAATAATGAGCAGAGGGTTCTGGGAAATGAAGTCTGGGAATAACAGAGTCTATGTAAACGGTGAGGGACTAGGCTGCCATCAGTTGGCACATGATGGCACCTGCAGCTGACAGATGTAACACCATTACTGTTTACTGTCATTTTGATCAAATAAATGCACTTTCAAAACTTCTTTCAAAAACTTTATAAAACAAATCTCACTGTTCCCAGTGTTAGTACACTGTCAGTTCACATACTGTAAAATAAATGTAATATGTAAATATAAAATAAAAATGTAAAAAAAATATATATTATGCTAAATAAACAAATTAAAGTAGTATTTGTTCAGAATAAATGCTTTATTGGAAACAGTTTTACTCTAATTAGTATAAACAATAATAGTTAACATATATTAATTCCAAGGATTGATATTGGACATGGATATAAAATGTTTTGGGTTTTTTTCCCAAAAGAGGCATGGACAACAATGTTGTAAGGAGAGAGAAAAGAGCCAAAGCAGAGGAAGCCAAAGCTGAAGATTATTTAAGCTACATGGCCAGGACAGAATCCCCCTAAAGCCCTCTCATTCTGCTCAGTTTAAATTCTAAACGGCTTAGTCTAAATGGCCGTTTGATTACATACACGTGCACTCAGGTGAACACCGCCCCCCCACCCCCCACATCTATCCATAATCCACTACATACTGTAGCTTTGAAATACTTCAGTGACCCTATATACGGCAAAGCACACATTTCCTGTGCAATCATGGTGACTAAACATCCGAGCTATCAATAGGAAGTTCTCCCGCTCTGCCACCCTCCCTTTCATTTCCCATCTTTCTCTCTTTGCGCAAACTGATTTAATATTGGGAAGAATATAGCAGCCTGTCAGATCAAAGAGGGTCAGCTCATATCTGCCCGTTATTCTTATGTCAGATAATAGTTTGAGGCCCCCAACAGGAGCCTCTATAAAGCCTCTAATAGAGCAATTATTCTCAGACAAAAGGTCACCTCAGCCATGAAGACAGGCTGGAAATCAATAAACCCCCAATTATGACTACATAACCAGGCTGGGGAATTAGATGGCGTGGCCTATATTTGGCTGTAACTGATCAAGGTTGCATTAGAAGATCGGATTCGGAGACACTCCCTGTCCCCTCTGTGTATTTTCAATGAGGGGTTGTTTACTTAGGGATGATTAAAAATGAATAAACGACTCTCTGTTCTCCAGCACATCGCTCCCTTGATAGCCACCACCCCAAAGCTGACCCATTGTTGAGCGATTGGAAATCGAGCATGTTTTTATTGAGGCAAGGTTTCTTATGAAGGAGGGAAAGTAAGTGTCTGACTTTATGGACGTGGCGAGGATTATACTTGGAGCTGGATCGATTTTTGTGCTTGTTGTTGAGATCAAATAAGCCATCCCTTAGGTGGGTTTTAAAGTTGCTATGGCGGAACTGAAGTTATAATGTGCCAGAGGTAGAGATTATGCCCATCTCATGAGCAAAATGTTGACTTCCCCCTTTCTCTTTTATTTGTACTCTCGCTCACTTTCCCCCTCCTTCACACATTCTAGCAAGGTCTCGTGCCGTTGGCTGCACTGCAGGTCATTGTGATAAGTGTTGCCCTGCGTCGTCTCAGCAGGTGTAACGTGCTTAGCACCAGCCGCTGGCAATTTACACTTCTACCAGAAAGTGCCATTTATGAACTGCACAAAATAAAGCTCCAGCTGTTATTCAATGACACCCATTATAAAGGCGTGTGATACCCTTGTATGTGGACACATCCTCTAGGCGTCTGCAAGGTCTAATGCAATTTTTCCACTAGATCAGGGTTTCCATAGCCAAGCCACAAATTATTTCCTGCAAGTTTTATTGAACTGCAACTGGTCACAGTGCTTTAACATGGTGCGGCTAGGCCACATTTTGTAACCCGGCAATTCAGTCCCTTCCCATGATTATTGTGGTCAATATTGATCATTCATGATTATTTAACATGATTATAAGTGGGCGATATGACCAAAACCTAATATGAGTAATTGATTTATATATATATCGCTTTGTAGTGCTGGGTAAAAATATTGATTTGTCGATTTTAATCAATTCTCATTTTTACGAACCAATATCGATTCTTAAATCCCAAGAAC